>OY757026.1:7307520-7981091 GCA_963580285.1 Lucinisca nassula
TCTACAGATTTAATTTATCTAATTACTTGACGTGCTGCAAACTGTAATATGCAGTACGTCGGTCAAACTAACCGCATGCTTAAAACTAGATTGAACGAGCATTATCGTAGAATGAGTAAGCCTAAGAAAACTGACACTTTCTTGTACCGTCACTTTCGACGTACAGGTCATTCTGTAAATAACATTATTATACAACCAGTGGAAAAACTTTATTACGATGCAAATTCTACATCTAGATTCAAAATAATCAAAAGACATGAAGCTGAACTGAAATGGATTAAATTTTTACAGACCCCTTTTCCACTGGGATTTAATGACAACATTTATCATGAGGGTAATATTTCCAGAATGCCGGACTTTGATATTTTCTCACTCCTGGAATGTCGAAAACGCAGAACTAGATCTCACGGCACCAGGAAAAATGGTAACTTTAAACGTAAATCACGTGCGTTTAAACGAAACAATACTAGACTGAAGTGACTGTCAATTATATTATTAAATCATGGACGCCACTCTATGCTTTCATTTTTAAGTTCATTACCCGTTTCTGTTTTACGTCTTCTGGACACCGAGGCGAATAAATTCTACGATAGTTCTCATCAGTTATATGATGCGGCTCTCTTAACTAGAGGCTATACTCAGCATACTCTCCGTCCTTACATTGATTCTGAAATTAATCATAAACGTCATTTCTTCAAAATATCCTTCATTAATAAGGGTATGGATTTTATAGATTTGCCCAGTATCTCCGTGAGAGATCGGCGCTTTCTTCCATTCCTGCTTATTTTCAAAATACTGAAACACCTATAATTTGCTATAAATATAACAAACCTGTTAGATCTATCATTTTTAATTTCAATAAACTTGTTTCAGATCTTGATATTGATACTAATACTCCTGATTCATGTGATTGTAAAAACTCAAAGTATTGCTATCCTGCTGCTGGTCATGTAATTACTGGCAATTTGAAAATTATTCCTGATTCTAGGATAAGGAATATAATTTCTAAAGGACCGAAATATCGGTTTCCTTCTAAAATTGATTTCAGTAAATGTAGAGATGAAATCGCTGCTTCCTTGAATGAATTCGGTAATCGATGGTGTAAGCGAGAGTATGTTGAGTGTAAAGCCCTAAAGGACTGGAAACTTAGCATTTTAAGACTAGTGAATAAACGCATTTCTTTCTATTCTCAAAATACTAACTTATTACCTCCTAAGCCCAAGACGTCTTTACGTCATCTTAAACTAGGTATTCAAGAATTTCATAAGAAGTTTGTTTTGGCCCCTGCAGACAAGGCCGCTAACAACGTCGTCGTTGTGTGACGGCTCCACTATGTTAACACGCTTAAGCAGGAGCTTGGTGGTACTAAGGCCTATGAACTTCAGCCTTTGGCTGAAGAGAGAGCTATAGTAGATAAACATGTTTGTCTTTCAGCCACCAAGTTTGCTGTGTGTGTTAACGAAGGCCAAGACAAGCTTCCTACGCTATACTGGTTACCAAAACTTCATAAAAAACCTTACAAAGCACGGTTTATTGCAAATTCTAGTTCTTGCACTACCACTGAACTTTCTAAATTATTAACTTCCTGTCTTACTGCTATTAAAACGCATGTAATTAAATATTGTGATAAAGTCTTTGAAAGATCAGGAAGAAATCTGTTTTGGTCTATAAAAAATTCGAATGAGGTTTTACATAAATTGAAATCTAGACAGTTTCGTGCTTCTAGTCTGTCTACCTACGATTTTTCCACTCTTTACACTACACTTCCTCATAATCTTATAAAAGAAAAGCTTAATGATTTAATTGAATGGGCTTTTCACAGAGAAGATTCTCTCTATCTTGCATGTAATGTCAGAAATGCATTTTTCACTTCTAAAGAGCATAAGAATTATACACTTTGGTCATGTCAGAAAGTGTGTGATGCCCTCACCTTTCTACTTGACAATATTTATATTAGATTCGGTACTAAGTTATTTAGACAAATTGTGGGTATTCCGATGGGTACTAATTGCGCACCTCTTGTGGCTGATCTGTTCTTGTATTGTTATGAAAGAGACTTCATTTTGTCGCTTTCCATTGATAACCAATCTGAAATTATTGAAGCTTTTAGCTCTACTTCTAGATATTTAGATGATTTATTAAATATTGATAATACCTATTTTGATGGTTTGATCAGTCAGATTTACCCCCTAGAACTTCAGTTAAATAAAGCAAATTCTTCTGATACCGAGGCCCCGTTTTTGGATTTACATCTATCTATTGTAGATGGATTTGTTTCGAGCAAAATTTATGATAAACGTGATGACTTTGATTTTGAGATTGTAAATTTTCCTTTTTTGGATGGTGATGTTCCTCGTGCGCCATCCTATGGCGTTTATATTTCGCAATTAATTCGATTTGCTAGAGTGTGTAGTCATGTAACTGACTTCAACACTCGTGATAAATTATTGACGGCTAAACTCCTTAATCAGGGTTATCGGTACCATAAACTACGCAAAGCCTTTTCAAAATTTTATAGACGCCATTCTGATTTAATTTCAAAATTCAATATTGGACTTAAATCTCTTCTGCAACAAGGTCTATCGGAACCCGAATTTTATGGTGACTTAGTATATAAATTCAGAAAAATATATAACCGCAATGACTTCAGCACCCAATTTCGTAAAATCATTCTTCGATATAAAAAGATTGGGTACAACATGGATATTATACGACAGACTGCATGCATGGTAGTTAACCCAATCACGGTTGGCAACTTTGCTTCCCTCTTTAATTGCACGCCGGTGGGTCAGGCCTCAGATTCTATGACGGCTCCAACGTAAAGGCTTATTGAAAATTAAAGAGATAATGTTGGTTGGTGCCTGATGCTCTGTCTCTGGTCGGGCTCATCGGAGTCTAACTGTTGGTTTTCTTTTGCTCCAGCATTTCAGTGGTTTCTTGCTGTCGAGTCCTCACCGTTGTCTCACCTCTGTGGTTCTTTGATTTCTGTGTTCACGGAGATGTTGCACTGATGAGTTAGGAGGCCTTCATGCGGACTGAACAAATTATTTGTCTAAATCGCGACGGAAGTAAGGGCGAGGATTGTGGCCACGTAAAATCGATTTAAGCCCCCCAGTGGAAATCTTCCACTGACCGTTCCAAGGCGGCTCTTCCGTGGCGATTTATTTATGTTGTTGTTTGTTACTTACTGTGTGTATCACTTGTGTCTTTTAATTTTGGATGGCCATATGGCCATTTTGTGGGAAAGTAACTGTCCATATGGCCTTCCTTTGTTTAGGTTTCCATTATGGTCTGGTCGCTTAATGTTTGTATTTCTTTCCCTTTGGTGTCTTTTGTGGATGGGGTAAGTTAATTGTATCAATTCCTGATCTTTGTTTTACTTCTACTTTGCATATCAGGGCTGTTTTGTTTGTGCCGTGTGGCGGCTGTAAAAGGTCTTCCCGTACATGCATTTAATGCTCTTATTTTTCCAATCCTCAGGGATTGCTTATGCAATTGCTTTTCACTGTTCCATCAATTGACATCCTTTAGATACCTGTTGAAGGTCATTATTAAACCGATGTTCGTTCCTCGTTGTATAACAACTGCTTGTTTGACATCCCTGTACTTTAAGTAGACTAGGATGTTTTGTGGGCTTTTGTTGTACCTTCCTTCTATTCGAAGGAATCTTCTTCAGTAATTTTATTTATTTAATAACCGGTATGAACATCGCTTTAGTTTTGACGGTATCACAACCTTACTAACCAAAATGAGTATTACAAATACATTTAAAATATCAATATCACCCCTTAGGTTACACTCTGCTTCTTCTGTACGGATTCCCCATTCTATTAAGAACTTTAATACTATGTTGCCTTCGGTATTGGTTAGACCCTTAAATTTGTCTTCTGTAACTTCAGTTAATCTCAAAGGAGCAGGCAATACCAATGTTTTTGGGAGTAGTCTTCGTATAAGACTATCTCCTCTCAAATCACCCATCCTTCGAAAATATACTAATCCGTGGAAAAGAAGTGGAATGTATCCTAGTATTTCTAAGTGCAATGCCAAGAGGTGCAGATGTTGTTCGCATTTAAGCACTGCGTCTACCGTTACTTCATCTGTAAACGGTAGACGCTTCTCTGTAGTTAACATGTCTGATTTGACATGACAGTCTACAGATTTAATTTATCTAATTACTTGACGTGCTGCAAACTGTAATATGCAGTACGTCGGTCAAACTAACCGCATGCTTAAAACTAGATTGAACGAGCATTATCGTAGAATGAGTAAGCCTAAGAAAACTGACACTTTCTTGTACCGTCACTTTCGACGTACAGGTCATTCTGTAAATAACATTATTATACAACCAGTGGAAAAACTTTATTACGATGCAAATTCTACATCTAGATTCAAAATAATCAAAAGACATGAAGCTGAACTGAAATGGATTAAATTTTTACAGACCCCTTTTCCACTGGGATTTAATGACAACATTTATCATGAGGGTAATATTTCCAGAATGCCGGACTTTGATATTTTCTCACTCCTGGAATGTCGAAAACGCAGAACTAGATCTCACGGCACCAGGAAAAATGGTAACTTTAAACGTAAATCACGTGCGTTTAAACGAAACAATACTAGACTGAAGTGACTGTCAATTATATTATTAAATCATGGACGCCACTCTATGCTTTCATTTTTAAGTTCATTACCCGTTTCTGTTTTACGTCTTCTGGACACCGAGGCGAATAAATTCTACGATAGTTCTCATCAGTTATATGATGCGGCTCTCTTAACTAGAGGCTATACTCAGCATACTCTCCGTCCTTACATTGATTCTGAAATTAATCATAAACGTCATTTCTTCAAAATATCCTTCATTAATAAGGGTATGGATTTTATAGATTTGCCCAGTATCTTCCGTGAGAGATCGGTGCTTTCTTCCATTCCTGCTTATTTTCAAAATACTGAAACACCTATAATTTGCTATAAATATAACAAACCTGTTAGATCTATCATTTTTAATTTCAATAAACTTGTTTCAGATCTTGATATTGATACTAATACTCCTGATTCATGTGATTGTAAAAACTCAAAGTATTGCTATCCTGCTGCTGGTTATGTAATTACTGGCAATTTGAAAATTATTCCTGATTCTAGGATAAGGAATATAATTTCTAAAGGACCGAAATATCGGTTTCCTTCTAAAATTGATTTCAGTAAATGTAGAGATGAAATCGCTGCTTCCTTGAATGAATTCGGTAATCGATGGTGTAAGCGAGAGTATGTTGAGTGTAAAGCCCTAAAGGACTGGAAACTTAGCATTTTAAGACTAGTGAATAAACGCATTTCTTTCTATTCTCAAAATACTAACTTATTACCTCCTAAGCCCAAGACGTCTTTACGTCATCTTAAACTAGGTATTCAAGAATTTCATAAGAAGTTTGTTTTGGCCCCTGCAGACAAGGCCGCTAACAACGTCGTCGTTGTGTGACAGCTCCACTATGTTAACACGCTTAAGCAGGAGCTTGGTGGTACTAAGGCCTATGAACTTCAGCCTTTGGCTGAAGAGAGAGCTATAGTAGATAAACATGTTTGTCTTTCAGCCACCAAGTTTGCTGTGTGTGTTAACGAAGGCCAAGACAAGCTTCCTACGCTATACTGGTTACCAAAACTTCATAAAAAACCTTACAAAGCACGGTTTATTGCAAATTCTAGTTCTTGCACTACCACTGAACTTTCTAAATTATTAACTTCCTGTCTTACTGCTATTAAAACGCATGTAATTAAATATTGTGATAAAGTCTTTGAAAGATCAGGAAGAAATCTGTTTTGGTCTATAAAAAATTCGAATGAGGTTTTAAATAAATTGAAATCTAGACAGTTTCGTGCTTCTAGTCTGTCTACCTACGATTTTTCCACTCTTTACACTACACTTCCTCATAATCTTATAAAAGAAAAGCTTAATGATTTAATTGAATGGGCTTTTCACAGAGAAGATTCTCTCTATCTTGCATGTAATGTCAGAAATGCATTTTTCACTTCTAAAGAGCATAAGAATTATACACTTTGGTCATGTCAGAAAGTGTGTGATGCCCTCACCTTTCTACTTGACAATATTTAAATTAGATTCGGTACTAAGTTATTTAGACAAATTGTGGGTATTCCGATGGGTACTAATTGCGCACCTCTTGTGGCTGATCTGTTCTTGTATTGTTATGAAAGAGACTTCATTTTGTCGCTTTCCATTGATAACCAATCTGAAATTATTGAAGCTTTTAGCTCTACTTCTAGATATTTAGATGATTTATTAAATATTGATAATACCTATTTTGATGGTTTGATCAGTCAGATTTACCCCCTAGAACTTCAGTTAAATAAAGCAAATTCTTCTGATACCGAGGCCCCGTTTTTGGATTTACATCTATCTATTGTAGATGGATTTGTTTCGTGCAAAATTTATGATAAACGTGATGACTTTGATTTTGAGATTGTAAATTTTCCTTTTTTGGATGGTGATGTTCCTCGTGCGCCATCCTATGGCGTTTATATTTCGCAATTAATTCGATTTGCTAGAGTGTGTAGTCATGTAACTGACTTCAACACTCGTAATAAATTATTGACGGCTAAACTCCTTAATCAGGGTTATCGGTACCATAAACTACGCAAAGCCTTTTCAAAATTTTATAGACGCCATTCTGATTTAATTTCAAAATTCAATATTGGACTTAAATCTCTTCTGCAACAAGGTCTATCGGAACCCGAATTTTATGGTGACTTAGTATATAAATTCAGAAAAATATATAACCGCAATGACTTCAGCACCCAATTTCGTAAAATCATTCTTCGATATAAAAAGATTGGGTACAACATGGATATTATACGACAGACTGCATGCATGGTAGTTAACCCAATCACGGTTGGCAACTTTGCTTCCCTCTTTAATTGCACGCCGGTGGGTCAGGCCTCAGATTCTATGACGGCTCCAACGTAAAGGCTTATTGAAAATTAAAGAGATAATGTTGGTTGGTGCCTGATGCTCTGTCTCTGGTCGGGCTCATCGGAGTCTAACTGTTGGTTTTCTTTTGCTCCAGCATTTCAGTGGTTTCTTGCTGTCGAGTCCTCACCGTTGTCTCACCTCTGTGGTTCTTTGATTTTTGTGTTCACGGAGATGTTGCACTGATGAGTTAGGAGGCCTTCATGCGGACTGAACAAATTATTTGTCTAAATCGCGACGGGAGTAAGGGCGAGGATTGTGGCCACGTAAAATCGATTTAAGCCCCCCAGTGGAAATCTTCCACTGACCGTTCCAAGGCGGCTCTTCTGTGGCGATTTATTTATGTTGTTGTTTGTTACTTACTGTGTGTATCACTTGTGTCTTTTAATTTTGGATGGCCATATGGCCATTTTGTGGGAAAGTAACTGTCCATATGGCCTTCCTTTGTTTAGGTTTCCATTATGGTCTGGTCGCTTAATGTTTGTATTTCTTTCCCTTTGGTGTCTTTTGTGGATGGGGTAAGTTAATTGTATCAATTCCTGATCTTTGTTTTACTTCTACTTTAATGACACGATAAATATTCTTAATTCTCATTGACACTTTACGGCAGAAGTCATGTTTTGCCAACCAGGTAAAAGAGGTACTGTACAGGGCAGGTAACTAGCGCATGCCCAGTGAAATGTAATCAAAGTTACGTGTCAAAACATTAAATCCGTCTGTAGGAATATTTTTACGGCGCAAATGAACAGTGAAGAAAATAGTGATATGGTACACACAAGAATCTGTTCGGATATGGTGCACACATAACTGTTAAATAAGTTCTGAAGTTAGATCCTTTGGAAGCAAGGAATACACAAAATAAACGAAAAAAGCAGACTCGGTTTTATTGAGTCTGTTCATGACCAGTACTAAAATGTGCAACACAGGCCACGGTCAATGATCCCAAATGACCAGAAAAAAATAATCTGCATTATGATGATGTACGGGGAGACTTTTTACGGCCGCCACACGGCACAACACCAGCTACAGTGGAAATAAATAAGTTCTGAAGTTTGGAAGCAAGGAATACACCAAATAAACGAAAATAGCAGACTCGATTTTATTGAGTCTATTCATGACCAGTACAGAAATGTGCAACACCGGCCACGCCCTCTAGTACCGGCTTAAGCAGAACTCTATTTTCAAAATGATACCAAATGAACTCAATGATCCCAAAGGACCAGAAAGTATAATCTGCACTATGATGATGTACGGATCCTTTGGAAGCAAGGAATACACCAAATAAACGAAAATAGTAGACTCTGTTTTATTGAGTCTGTTCATGACCAGTACTGAAAGCCTATCGGATGTATGTTAAGATTCTCTTGTACGAGTCTGTAGATCTATATACGATAGTTTCTGTCCAAGATCTATTTTCTCCAGGCTCTGCTAATACAAATATTACTCTCACATGTGCATCAGCTATCCTAAAAGCTCATTTGTAAAGGCAGCACTCACTCTTGAGATTACAGCAATTAGTTTATTGTTTTACGGATACTCGTAGACTACACCTTACGACTGTGGTCATATTTAAATGAAATTTTATCCGCTTTGTGTATTGTCATAATCGTGACATCAAATTAGATGTAAAATAGAAGTAGAGGCAATGATCAGGAATCGATACAATTAACCCACAGCTCCCATCAGACACACCAAAGGTACAGAAATACAAACATGAAGCAACAGACCCCAACGGAAACACCAACAGCGGAAAGCCAATAGGACAGTTACTTTCCCACAAAATGGCAAAAAGGCTATCTAAAATATAATAATAATATGAAATGAGGCACTGCCTAGTCACGGGCATGGTTATTACTATGTCCATTTCAACAATCAATCAACACTATGGTCAGGGATTTTCAATTTAAAATTAACCAAAAAATTCTCTCTAAAAAATCATTTGAACAAAAAATTAATAAAGTAGATAGTGATGAACTACACTATGAAACAATCAAACAGATTGGTTGCAAACTGATGGGAATCTTAATGTCTATATTATAGTTATAACTCTTCCTTAATGCTTGGTCGGCCCCCGCCCGTAAGGGCTTGAAGAAATATATGGGCTGCATGATGCTTCCATGCAGAGTTGAATCCGGCCCGCACACTAGTACTGGTAAACCGCTTAGAGGATCTAAGCCTGTCCAGTAACTGCGGTGCGAGGCGGACCGCCCATTCTAATGAACCCTATTGGGTTCAGTGGGCGACAGGGTTTGAGTTGTCATTTCATCTCAATGTCGGGTAAAAGTCCCACAAAATTGGAAGCAATGTCTCAAAAATTATCTTACAGTGTTGACGGGGACGTTAAACCTCTAATCAAACAAACAAATCTTAATGCTTGGCTAAAAGTTACTGAAAAAAAACCCTCCACCAACATCAACACAGTACAATTCAGAACACCACTTTGAGCAATCATTTTTTAGGCATTAAAGGGCTATAACTCTGCTGAAAATGAATTGGTGTAAAAACATGAAACAGTTCCAATTAAGCTATATCTTGCTATATAAATTTATACTTCAAATTTTATGGAAATCAATGGTTTCCTTCTCAAGTTGGGCAAAACTGACGCACATCACGTGAACAAGTCCGTGAAATGAAACCCCCTTCAACCCTACTTTATATGTGGAGAAAACTGGGGTTTACGGGTGTACACATTATTTTTCTTATTTCTGCTCTTAGACATAGGCTGTGGGTACTCAATAGAACCACCTCAATGAGGGGGTTCTAACGAGCACTCACAACCTATCTATCTTCTGATACTGCGTCGGTCAAATTTGACCGTTACTGCAGGTGTATATTACATACACTACAGGTTTTGCACGATGAAAGCCTTCACAGAAATCATGTAATTACGGTAGGAATCTTTAACCTGCACAGAGGATGGTTCTTCCTACACACGGGGATGGTTCTCCATGCACAGGGGGGCTCCAATTAACGTCCCGATCCGAAGGACGATGCACTTTATGACATTCATCCCTGCAAGGGATGCCAATGGGGCGTGTTCGGACACGGAAATTTTATCGCCGCTGCCGGGGATCGAACCCGGGACCTCTAGCATCAGAGGCAAGTGCACTAACCACTGAGCTATTACGCTCCACACAACCTATGATAGCAGTGTAAATATGACAAATATCCATGATATTCATCAGAAAAGTATCCATTTTGCAGATGTAAAATATGCACTTTGTCGCACGGATGTGTTATCGTAATGCAAAACGTTGTGCAGCAATCCAAAACTAGAGGTTGTCAATATCACTTCAAATGCAAAGTATGTTATAAAACCATAAATTGGTTTACAAGATATTGATTGAGGAGAAATGATGGACGAAGGTTGGGCCCATCCGAGTGTAACTGTTGGTTTTCTTTTGCTCAAGGATTGCAGTTGTTTCTTGCCGTCGAGTCCTCACCATTGTTTCATCTCTGTGTTTGTTTCATTTTTGTGTTCTCGGAGATGTTGCACTGATGAGTAAGGAGACCTTCATGTGGACTGAACAAATTATTCTAAATCACGACAAAAGTAAGGGGTGAGGATTGTGGTCACGTAAAAAAGGATTTAAGCCCCCCCCCCCCCCCCACCCCCAGTACAATTATTTTCACTGACCAATTCTAGGCGGTTCTTGTCGCTGTTAATTTTTATATGGTTTGTCTTTGTGTGTGTGTATTGCTTATATCTTTTTGTTTTGGATAGCCAATTGGCCATTTTGATGGAAAGTGACTGTCCTTTTGGGCATTTGGGGTTTAGTTATTTCGAGTTTGTGTTTCTTTCCCTTTAGTGTCTCTGATTGGAGGTACGGTTATTTGTATCGATTCCTGATCATTGCCTTTACTTCTGTTTTAGAACGGAATCGAACTCTGTCTGCCCGAGTGATGAGCGAAGACCCTACCATGTCCCCATGAAACATGGTTTATACAGCAAAGCAGTCATAATTCCAGTGTGCTCCATATATCCTATATCCTAGCTGTGACATGAAATTTGAATGACTTTTGCTGAATATGTTAATTTGTTTATAGTTTAACGGTTAAGATCGTACAATGTATATCCAATCACTCAGGCTGTTTGCCGAACACATTCAGTTTAACAGTGTTTCAACAAAGTCGACCTGTCATGTTAGCCTGTGGATGATTAACCCTTAACAGAAAATCCCCAAAAGGAATATCAAATTGGCAAACAGTGCATGCAGTCCCAATTGAGATGTCGCAGAATGCAGATCTGATCTGGGCCCGAATTTCGATGGCAAGTTCATATGGTGTAGGTATACAGGATGGACATCTATGGTCGGGAGCTTTAAATAATGTCATGATGTTGTGAGGTACAGAATTCCTCAGTGCAGATAAGACAGATAGATAGATAGATAGATAGATAGATAGATAGATAGATAGATAGATAGATAGATCAGTGCTTAGACATATCAGTGTTAGTGCACTTGCCTCTAACGCTAGAGGCCCCCCGTTTGATTCCTGGTGGCAGTGATTATTTCTGGATGCGAACACGCTCCATTGACAGCATCTGGGGGGGAATTAGATAGATAGATAGATAGATAGATAGATAGATAGATAGATAGATAGATAGATAGATAGATAGATAGATAGATAGATAGATAGATAGGTGGATAGATAGATAGATAGATAGATAGATAGATAGATAGATAGATAGATAGATAGATAGATAGATAGATAGATAGATAGATAGATAGATAGATAGATAGATTAGTGGTTATTGCACTTGCCTCCAACGCCGGTTTGATCCTGGTGTCAGTGATTATTTTCGGATGCTCCATTGGCATCATCTGCTTGGTGAATGGCAAAAAGGGCACCTTCGTTCGAATTACTGTGTAGGCTTTCATCCTACAAACATTGTGTGTCCATAATATACACCTGCGAGTAGTGGTCAAATGTGACCGATCACAGGATACAGATAGATAGATACCTAACACCATATGAACTTGCCAGGCAATTCGTTTTGATGTATGGCCTGAATCAGGATCAGTTTAGGAAATACCAGTGTGTGTGTTACAAAGACACCAAAATCTGTGAAGATTGCAACATAGTCATGGAGACAGATACAGCTTTTTACAAATACTTTACCGTTTGTACAAACTAGCCTTTCAATGTGTTCCTATCAGAGTGTCAGAGTATAAGCATACACAGAGGCAAAAGCCCCAAATGAGCTGTCGTTGTTGACTGTGGATCAAAAAACGGAAGATAAAAAAAGACTGATTCTCATTTACGAAGCTTGCTTACCAAGTAATGCTTGCTATCCGCGGACGCCTGATTACACTCTTCTGGAGTCCATGTCTGTTGATCTGAACATTGATATTTGCCATTTTGTCTATGGACTAATGATTTTGAATTAACGCTTTGGTACTACGACCTAAACTACATTTGTTGAATCTTTAACGTTTACGCCTTTCAATTCCTGATCTTTGTTTTACTTCTACTTTTTATAATTTTGATAGGCGCCTGAATAACATTGATCAATGATTTAGAACCGGCCACGCATTTTTCGAACAAACGCCGGGAAATGCATTTCATTTTTTTAAAACGCATTTATTTATTAAAAAGGATACGTTATAGTTCTTGAATTTTGGAAAGATCTTGAATATTTACGGAAAGAGAAAATAATCCGGCCAAACATTAAGCGTTTCTCGCCAGTTTTCAATTCGTGAGATCTCGTAACTTTGGGACGGATCAGCTGAGAGACATGGACTCGTGAAATGCACACGCATGTTAAAAATAGGCGGGCAGGCCAAAGCTGCCTGCTTTGCCAATGCCCGTATAAGCGACACATACACCCAAAGACAAACCATAACACAAGTAAACCGCGACAGAAGAACCGCATACAAACGGTCAGCGGAAACGAATTCTACTTGGGGGCTTAAATCGATTATACGTGGCCATAATCCTCACCCTTACTTCCGTCGCGATTAAGACAACTATTTTTTTCAGTCTGCATGAAGGCTCCCTAACTCATCAGTGCAACATCTCCGTAAATACAAAAATCAAACAACCACGGTGAGGACTCGACAGTAAGAAACAACATAAATGCTGGAGCAAAAGAACACCAACAGTTAGACTTCGATGTGCCCGACCAGAGATAGAGCATCAGGTACCAACCAACATAAGTCTTTACGTTGGAACCGTCATAGAATCTGAGGCCTGACCCACCGGCGTACAATTAAAGAGGGAAGCCAAGTTGTCAACCGTGATTAGGTTAACTACCATGCATGCAGTCTGTCGTATAATATCCATGTTGTACCCAATCTTTTTATATCGGAGAATGATTTTACGAAATTGGGTGCTGAAGTCATTACGGTTATATCTTTTTCTAAATTTATATACTTAGTCACCATAAAATTCGGGTTCCGATAGAGCTTGTTGCAGAAGAGATTTAAGTCCAATATTGGATTTTGAAATTAAATCAGAATGACGTCTATAAAATTTTGAAAAGGCTTTGCGTAGTTTATGGTACTAATAAGTAGAAGTAAAACAAAGATCAGGAATTGATACAATTAACTTACTCCATCCATAAAAGACACCAAAGGGAAAGAAATACAAACATTAAGCGACCAGACCATAATGGAAACCTAAACAAAGGAAGGCCATATGGACAGTTACTTTCCCACAAAATGGCCATATGGCCATCCAAAATTAAAAGACACAAGTGATACACACAGTAAGTAACAAACAACAACATAAATAAATCGCCACAGAAGAGCCGCCTTGGAACGGTCAGTGGAAGATTTCCACTGGGGGGCTTAAATCGATTTTACGTGGCCACAATCCTCGCCCTTACTTCCGTCGCGATTTAGACAAATAATTTGTTCAGTCCGCATGAAGGCCTCCTAACTCATCAGTGCAACATCTACGTGAACACAGAAATCAAAGAACCACAGAGGTGAGACAACGGTGAGGACTCGACAGCAAGAAACCACTGAAATGCTGGAGCAAAAGAAAACCAACAGTTAGACTCCGATGAGCCCGACCAGAGACAGAGCATCAGGCACCAACCAACATTATCTCTTTAATATTCAATAAGCCTTTACGTTGGAGCCGTCATAGAATCTGAGGCCTGACCCACCGGCGTGCAATTAAAGAGGGAAGCAAAGTTGCCAACCGTGATTGGGTTAACTACCATGCATGCAGTCTGTCGTATAATATCCATGTTGTACCCAATCTTTTTATATCGAAGAATGATTTTACGAAATTGGGTGCTGAAGTCATTGCGGTTATATATTTTTCTGAATTTATATACTAAGTCACCATAAAATTCGGGTTCCGATAGACCTTGTTGCAGAAGAGATTTAAGTCCAATATTGAATTTTGAAATTAAATCAGAATGGCGTCTATAAAATTTTGAAAAGGCTTTGCGTAGTTTATGGTACCGATAACCCTGATTAAGGAGTTTAGCCGTTAATAATTTATTACGATTGTTGAAGTCAGTTACATGACTACACACTCTAGCAAATCGAATTAATTGCGAAATATAAACGCCATAGGATGGCGCACGAGGAACATCACCATCCAAAAAAGGAAAATTTACAATCTCAAAATCAAAGTCATCGCGTTTATCATAAATTTTGCACGAAACAAATCCATCTACAATAGATAGATGTAAATCCAAAAACGGGGCCTCGGTATCAGAAGAATTTGCTTTATTTAACTGAAGTTCTAGGGGGTAAATCTGACTGATCAAACCATCAAAATAGGTATTATCAATATTTAATAAATCATCTAAATATCTAGAAGTAGAGCTAAAAGCTTCAATAATTTCAGATTGGTTATCAATGGAAAGCGACAAAATGAAGTCTCTTTCATAACAATACAAGAACAGATCAGCCACAAGAGGTGCGCAATTAGTACCCATCGGAATACCCACAATTTGTCTAAATAACTTAGTACCGAATCTAATATAAATATTGTCAAGTAGATAATAATAACCCTGATTAAGAAGTTTAGCCTTTAATAAATCTATTACGACTGTTGAAATCAGTTACATGACTACACACTCTGGCATTGAAGTTTTTATCCAACTGATAGATCTCTAGTGGCTAGAACCACGTTGGCATGTTTACCATGGATGAGTCGAATGCCTCAAAATACGATATATAGTGATAATTTAGAGAGATTTTCTTTTTCATAATGCGAATGTATGCTGTGTGTACTTATTGGAATCACTTGGATGAGGCGATTCTAATGAGTACATCATATATATGCGCAATAAATTCAAAAACTGCCAAAGCCATATCGTAAATGTTCTGTTTTATCAATGATTGTACGGAAATATATTTTGTCTTAAAATTGTAGTACAAATTCTAAGCTGTAAATATTTAGAATCGCCGTTAAATATCTATCTTCTTTGTTTATAATTGCTTCTCGGCCATTATACACTTTTCTGTCCACGCCTCCATGGTGGCTGACGTTATGTAATTAAATGTCGAATTTCAATCTGATACAATAACAATTAAAAAAAGGAATAAATCATCAATCATGAGATAAAATAAGAAACTCGTGATACTTCCGCGACACTCCCAACAGAAAGACATGTGATTATTATTCAGGATATTGTTTCACATAACGCCAGGTTATTTTAGAAGTGTGTCGTTTTATATTGCAAATTCACATCATTTCTTTGACTTCATTGACGTAGAGGTCTATTCTTTTCTATTCCTGTTCATGCCATTTGGAATTCTTCAGGATATTTCTTTCCTTAGACTTAATCCAGTATTTAACTGATAGTTCAAAGTCGGTGCTTTTGCTGGGGTTGCTTCATGTTCTGATTTTGTCCCTAATCATATATTTTGATACGTAGATTATTCTAAATCTTCCCCTTCTTGGTTGTTCATTTCTAGTTACGTTTGTCTTTCCAGATTAATGTATGTCATTTTGGAAGTTCTGATTCTATTCCACATTATGTATGTTGCTCCTGTTTTGTTAGGTTAGGATATTCTGATTCACCACCTGTTTTGGAAAGAGCTGCTGACTCGGTCAACATGTTGTCCGTTTTGTTTACTGTCGTCAATATATGGTTCGACTTCTTTCCCTAGTGATATTGTGGGAAACATTTAGAATCTGATTGTATCAGTTCCTGACCGCGCTTCTTTTTAATTGTTTTCTTGTTTGGTCTGTCCTGACTGATGTCAAGATATACATATTTCCTCTTCATAGAAATAATCATTCTGAAACATCCCTATCAGGCTGTATGCCCGTTTGTATATGGAAACTTTGGCAACCATTCACACGTAAATATTTACCTGTTTGATTCGGGTATCATGGCCGATGTGACCATATTCAACTATGCCTTGTTAATCCATATGTCATAGAACTTATGTAAACGTTCATCAGAGATTGTTATCCTGGATATATTCCACGAAAATGTGTAAATGAATTGCTGAAGTTGAAATTTCCCTCTTCATGGGCGCCGCCATGTTGAACCTGGTCACATGACTAAGGGAAGTAATTCGTCCCTTTCATTGGCAGATCTAGCGGCCACTTACGGCCTGCACTTGCGCAGTGGCACTGATCAGCTGCTGCAAACCAATCAATCAGGAGCCTCCGTTCGTACGGCCAGCTCCTGTGATTGGTTGACTCTACGTCCACGTTACGGCCGCTAGATCTGGCCACCCTAGTATAAAACCGCTGCGTCCGGCCTGGTTTCCTTGGAAATTGCGGTCTGTTGATCTGATCTCCGAATCTGCGTCAGCGAGTCATCAAAACCTACTTAAATCTTATCTAAATTCTATCTACGCAGAGTAGACCTCGTATTCTAATTCTGATACAAAGAGCAAACAAGAAGTAGTGAGTAGTCCTGATAAAGTTTCCGAAAGGTTAAAGTTTGGGATTCGAAGGCGCGTTTAACTTAGAAATTTGTTGCTGTTGAACTGAAAAGTAAATTTGATCTTTTGTTAAGTTAATTCTTAGAGGTACCCTGCAGTCTTCATAGGTGTTTTTGGACTATGGAGAGGGTATATGAGAGTTTGTTGTAAACCTCGCAGTCGAGGTGCTACACATTCTGTTTTTGTAGAGTAATAGCGCTTAGTGGGTTGGGTGTTATTTTCAAGTCTTGGGTATTGTGACTTGATGCCTTAGTTTTACTGTGTGAGTTTTGTGGGTCGATAGGTGCGAAGCTGTGTATGTTTGCGCAGGCATGCCCAGCTACCTCACCCCGGCGTTCCCCGGTCAGTAGGTTGCCTATAATTCGAAACAGTAAACTCACACCGTGGGTCAAAGAGTACTTTAGCATTGCATTGGAGTGTGTATATCTGGCCAAATTCACACTGTAAGACATAGTTATAGGAAGCGCTTCGAATCCTAAACAGCCCCATTAATCAGTTGCATTGTTAGACTCACTACATCCAAACAACCTTTCTCAGACCCATCTGGAACTTTAATCCCGTACCACACGGGTGTGAATCTAGACCCCCCCCCCCTTTCGCTTTTACCGGCGTAGCAGCATAGTATTAGTATTGAGTTATAAGGCATAGAACACAATCCTGTATATTATGAGATTATAAACCCTCACGATGATTTGGCTTAAAGCATGCGTTACGTATTAACTTGTTATAATTCCTCCCTGTTCCGAGGAATTCTGTAATATCAAGTCTCATCCATCATCATCTACTTCATATTCATTCCTTACCCCACCGTACCGCTTGGTCACGGGGTGCAACTGGTGAGATAAATTTGACACTGCATCACGCTACCAACTTCATCCCTCAGCTTTCATCCTTCATGTTAAGCTAAGAATCATCACTCATTTCTAGTCAAGATAAGAACTGAAAGAATTCTTGTTAGGGTAGAAACAGCATAAACATATATTTACAGCAGACGGGCTCTTAGTATTGCTTTCACTCCAATTTGTTGCTTAGGTGATGAGACCCCGTGAAATATTTGATTAAGCTATTCCGAGGCCAAAGGTTCACACGGAGCGAGCTTGGGCTAGGGACGCTACAGAATTTTTGGTGGCAGCGGTGTAGGATATTTTAAAATCAGTTAATATTGATTCACTCTTCACTGGAAGGTCTGGTGGGGATGGAATAATATATAGCCTTTAGCGTACTCTGCCCTGCTCGCTGTGCTGTTCGATAATTTACGCCTCATTAGATAATAGTTGTAAACTGTGCTGTTGCGCCGGAACCCAAACCCTCAACTTTGCTATTTTTCATAATTAGTGTTGTTATATTCTGAAAATGGCTTCTGATGTTGGGTCGGACCACGTCTTATCCCCTTCAGCCGGGGAAGAGCAGCAAGAACGTGATGTCAGAGGTCCGGGAGTCGTCTCAGTGGACGAAGGACGTTTTCCCCGTCAACCTCGCGATCACGGACCCAATTCCCCGTCCTTCGTCCGCGACCATTCCTTTACCTTTGGTACTCCAAGTGGCGAAGTGCTATTCCGTCATCCAAACCGTTACGAAAATGTGGGTGAACCAGCTGAAGTACCTCTTATGAATTTTGGGCAAAATCAAAATTTTCAAGACCGAAATAAAGAATCTGATGATTTTAGAAATCAAATTTCCTCTATCCAAGCCTCTTTGTCGGCAATCACGGCTCGTCTAGAGAACCAAAGTGTAGCCCCAGAATCATCCCATTTACCACATTGTCCTATACCGGCCCGTAGCACTAGTGTGCCCTCTCATTTTCCAAGCAGAATGCAAATGACAAGAGATAGCAGTAATGTATGTGATCGATACACTACAAGGCTAGGCAGAGAAAGGTCATTATCGCCGCCTCGCTTTATATCTGAAAACTATCCAAATTTTGCTATAGCTAGACCTGCCCCTGTCAGTGACAATTATGGATATCGATCGCAAAATTTCATTAAGGTTGCAATGTACGATGGAAAGTCGAGTTGGAAAGATTACCTTGTGCAGTTCGAATTAGCAGCGCAAGCGAACGGTTGGGACAGAAATACGCGTGCAATCCGACTTGCCTGTAGTTTGAGAGGAAGTGCTCAAGCCCTCTTGAGTGACCTCACCCCTGAAATTAGACAAGACTATGACCGTCTTGTCACTACATTAACGGAGCGTTTCGAGCCCCCGAATCAATGTGAGCTCTATAAAGCTCAGCTGAAACGCCGAAATAGGAAACGGGACGAGGGACTGCCAGAACTGGCTCAGGATATAAAGCGCCTGACTAGGATGGCTTACCCCTCCGCGCTAATGGACTTAAGAGATACCCTATCCAAAGACAGTTTTATAGAAGCCCTGAATGATGCGGAAATGGAGCTTTTTATCTGTCAGAAAGAACCCCAAACCACAGATGATGCCGTAAGGCTAGCCCTCAAATATGAGGCATTTACCCAGGGTAGACGCAAGCGATTGACCTCAGCAAAAGCTGACGTCAGGACTCAATACGAAGACGACGTCCAAGGCATGATATCTCGCAAGGATATTGCGGAAATTAAAAATGATATCCGCGAACTCAAAACCAATTCTAAGGTTCAGCCAAATCAAGGAAAGCCCATATCAAACAACAAGAATGCATGTTTTGGCTGCGGGCAAACCGATCACCTGCTTAGATCATGTCCTTTTAGGAGCACGGTGGATAATAATTTCTCCCGTTTTAATGACAGACAATACCAGAATCGTTCTGGTCAGCGTTACAACTTCCACGGAGATCGTTGCGACTTCCAGCAAAATAATCAAAGTACCCAAAGTACCGTAAGACAGGGTAATTCCCGCCAGGAGCAAAATTCTCGTCAAACCAGGAATCCGGGAAACTACCAGAAGCTGGCGCCGCGGGTCAGGCCTCAGCTTTAAATGACCAAATATCGGACAGACCCATCTCCAATGCCCCACCTGTCAAGGAAAAGGGTTTATTTATATCTGTAGATGTATTTGGAATCCGAGTTGATGCTTTATTAGATACTGGAAGTACAATTTCAGTTATAAGCCCAGAAGTGTTCGAGAAGATCCCGCAATCATTAATGCCCCAGCTGACCCCAGTAGAAAGCACCCTTCGCATGGCGAATGGGCATACTTCTACTCCCCAAGGGAAGGCTTGTTTTAAGGTTATAATTGAAAACCAGGAATTTTGGCCTCAACTGACCATAGCTAATATTGAAGTCCAAATGATCATTGGCTATGACTTTATGTTCGCCCACAACTGTTCCCTTGACATTGGTAACCACCGTTTGAAAATAGGCAGGAAGTATGTGAAATGCCACACAGAAAGTCAGAATAGCTCCCTTTTCAGAATCTGTCTAGACCGCGATGTAACCGTTCCCCCGGGAGCTGAAATGATAATTGGTGGAAAAATTGACCTCTTTGACCGATCATTGGCGGATATCCCGGAAATGATAGTGGAGCCCAAGCCCGAAAGTGACCTTACTAAAAAGGGGATTTTAGTGGCAAAAGCCTTGGTTAATCCAAACTCACAAATCATTCCCCTTCGTGTAATGAACTTATCAGATCGACCCCAACCGTTGTATTCTAGAACTATAGCGGCAACTGCAGAAACAGTTGAGTCCGTAACCACCCCCGAAAATGTGAGCCCTTCTTACCCACAAATTGCCGTCCGCTCAGTTTCCGGGTTTAACTTTGATGAAATGCCCGAGCATATTAAGGCTGTATGGGATGCAAACGTTACCGCGCTATCGGTCGAGCAACAGAAGCAATTCTTTACTCTGCTAATGAAGCATCAAAACGTCTTCGCAGCATCAAAATATGACCTAGGCCGCACTGACCTTGTACAACACGAAATTGACACTGGGAATCATCCTCCCATTAAACAGCCTGCCCGACGCATACCCCTAAATAAACGAGAGATCGCAGAGCAGGAGGTAGAGAAAATGTTAAAGCACAATATCATAGAACCGTCTACAAGTCCCTGGAGTAGCCCCATTGTATTAGTTGAAAAGAAAGACCATTCTACTAGGTTTTGCGTGGACTACCGTCGTTTAAACGATGTCACAAGAAAAGACAGCTATCCGTTGCCCCACATTCAGGATTGTTTTGATGCCCTAGGTGGAACCTCCTGGTTTAGTTCCGTAGACCTCCAGTCTGGATATTGGCAGCTCGGCGTGTCCCGGCGGGATGCGCCCAAAACTGCATTCACCTGCACCTCAGGTTTATTCCAGTTTAATGTCCTCCCGTTTGGCGTTTGCAATGGGCCCCCAACATTCCAGAGACTCATGGAACATGTCTTATCCGGGTTACAATGGAAAATATGCCTCCTATATTTGGATGATGTCATTATTTTCTCTAAAACATTCCAGGAACATGTTGAAAATCTTGACCAAGTTTTGGCTCGTATCAGTGAAGCTGGTTTGAAGGTAGCTCCCAAGAAATGCCATTTCTTTCAGGCTGAAGTAAACTTCTTGGGACATATTGTTTCTAAAGATGGTGTTGCGACTGACCCCTCCAAGATTAAGAGCATCGAAGACTGGCCCCAGCCTAAGAACGTTAAAGAAGTTCGTATGTTCTCAGGCCTCTGTGCTTACTACAGACGCTATGTTGAAGGCTTCGCTCAGATAGCCCGTCCCCTCCATAAACTTACGGAGAAAGGTCGCCCTTTTCAGTGGACAGAAGAGTGTCAAGCTGCATTTAATGAGCTCAAACGCCGTCTCACGTCCAGCCCCATTCTCTCTTACCCCATCCCAGGTCTGGATTATATTCTTGATTCCGATGCAAGTTCAGAAGCCCTGGGTAGTGTTCTGTCCCAGATCCAAGATGGTCATGAAAGGGTCATTTGTTATTATAGCAGGTCATTCACAAGGCAAGAAAGAAACTATTGTGTCACTAGAAAGGAGTTACTGGCTATAGTAGACAGTGTAAAACGTTTTCACCATTATCTTTACGGCTCTAAATGCACGGTTAGAACTGACCATGGATCATTGTCCTGGTTAATGCGATTTTCTAACCCAGAGTCCCAGCTAGCCAGATGGCTTGAGACCCTCTCCCTTTATGACATTACCATCAAGTTCCGCCCAGGTAGATTAAATTCTAACGCCGACGCCTTAAGTAGGATCCCCTGCGATTGGTGCCATCACTGTAACAAGCAGGAAACCCTTGACGCCCAGCGTACTGAAAAGAAAAACGTTTCCCAGTACCCATGTAGGAAAATGACCCTTCGATCCCACACCCAGACTCTTGAGGACGATGATACCCTTGAAGAAAATCCCCAGGGTATTGGCTGGATTAACATGAAGACACCCCAAGACCTTAGAACTGGTCAGTTAAATGATCCCACTATTCATGCAGTCTTAGAATGGAAAGAAAGTGACCATAAGCCCAACTGGGATGAAATCTCCCACCTGGGTTCAGTCCCGAAACATTACTGGTCCCAGTGGGATAGGTTAAAAGTTATAAATGGTGTCCTTTACCGGGAATGGTATGAAACTAAAGGTGGACCACCCCTTCTGCAACTCGTCTTACCACAAACTTGGCGTGCAGAAATTATGGCCCTCCTGCATGATAATGTTTGTGCAGGTCATTTAGGGATTCATCGCACCATAGCCCGCGTAAGAGCTAGATTTTACTGGGTCGGTTTCAAGGAAGATATCATTAATAAGTGTTCTACTTGTCACGCATGTCAAGCCAGGAATATGCCAACAAAACCCACTAAAGCCCCACTTAAGCCCTATATTGTAGGTATTCCACTGGAAAGAGTCCAGATGGATATTATCGGACCCCTACCTGAAACCCGCCTTGGCCATAAGTATGTTCTCACCGTTACCTGCTGTTTCACAAAATGGACAGAGTGTTTTCCCCTTAAAAATATAACGGCAAAAGCCGTGGCTTTGACTTTTGTTCAGGAGTTCATATGTCGCTATGGCCTGGTCAAGGAAATCCATACTGATCAAGGTCGCCAATTTGAGTCAGAACTCTTTCAAGAAATGTGTACCCTGCTCGGTATAGAAAAGACTCGTACCACCCCATTTTACCCCGCAAGTGACGGTCTTGTTGAGCGAGTGCAACGCACTATTGAAGACATGTTAAGTAAATATATCAAATCAAATCAGCGGGATTGGGATGAAATTCTCCCTTTTATGCTGATGGCTTACCGTTCCTCTAAGCATGAGGCAACTAAAGTGACCCCAAGCCTTCTATTCCTCGG
The DNA here is from genome assembly GCA_963580285.1 of Lucinisca nassula. Taxonomy (NCBI): domain Eukaryota; kingdom Metazoa; phylum Mollusca; class Bivalvia; order Lucinida; family Lucinidae; genus Lucinisca; species Lucinisca nassula. Next base: position 7,330,586 of record OY757026.1, read on the forward strand.
TCGTGAGACAAACTTACCCGTTGATCTGCTCTATCCGCCCCCTCCAGTAGAGGTAAAGACTCCCAACAATGAATACGTGATAGAGTTACAAAATAAACTGAAAACCGTACACGACATGGCCCGAAACTCCCTCTTGGAGGCAAGCCGTAGACAGAAAACACTGTATGATCGTAGAGTAAGTAAACATAGTTACAAAATAGGTGACGCCGTTTGGTTGCGTTCCTATAGGAAACCTAAAGGTCTGTCTAGGAAACTCCAACTACGTTGGGAAGGTCCCTTTAAGGTCGTAGGAAAAATATCAGATTTGACATATAAGGTACAGAAGAACAAAAGGTCTGATTTTAAAGTTGTTCACTTCAACCGTCTCAAGCCGTACAGAGGAAAATTGAGCACCTGGTTTACCCATGGTACTCAGTAAATGAAAAAAAAAACCTACATGTAAAATTCTTCTTCTGTATTCAAAGAAAGAACATCAGTTACAGACTTGAAGCCATTTTCAACTTGTTACTAATTGTTATTGCTGTTACATATTTTCTTTGTTGTCCCAGACAAGGGGACATGTTGCAATGGGGAAGTTGATCCCCGGTAGAAATTCTTGATGTCATTATTGTCAATAAATTGCAGTTTTATATGTACTTTAAAGGGGTTGTCCGCCAGCCTCTGAGGCTAGGTCGGGCGCGCCTCTGACCGGTGGTCTGGGTCCGATATTTGCCGGGTCGGCAGCATTCTTTCATGATGATTGATGATGAGATCTTTTTGTGGCCATTCCCTCCCTTCTGGTGGTTCAAGAAGGGTAGTTGTCGATTTCGGACAAGGGAATGTGCACTGTACTGGTTAACCGCTGACGTATTTGCCTGCTCATAAAAAGTGTGAATAGGTAAACAGGCTGGCTTAAAAAAAAAAAGGAAAGAAAACAACTAAATAGTGTTGACATGGCCGTAAGGATCCGATGCAGGCAAGCACAAAAGGGGTTGTCCCCCTGTGTTGTTACGTCCATATCGCTTGGTATCTGTTATTAGTGTTATACGTTACCTGTTATATAAATTTGTAACTACCAAACAACATGATGAAGTCAATCTAGATGAAGCTTTATGAAATATATTTGAGATCGCCTCTTGTAAGTAATTCAAGGAATTTCTGTAGGGATCAATGCTACAGCAAGTGGTAATACTGTAACAATTGTGGTAATAGAACCCAATGGAAACCACGTGTAGCTAAAATATACATATATATGTGTGGGTATGTGGCAAAAGTCTCCGAATATTAAGACTGTTATTTCAGACAATGAATCCCTCTGAACATTTGGCGATGTTCGTAGATGCTGCGTACAACCGAGTGCGAGAGCCGACAGCCAAGATGGCAGCAACTCTCAACCTTAAGGAACTGCGTAGGCAGACTCGAAGTCTTAAACGTAGGGTAGAGGGCAGCAATAGGGCACAGGTAGAAGGGAAACAAAAGGAAGTGCTAGTAACCATGTACTTAGATGACGTGATCGTTAACCGGCAGTAACTTATATTGGTTTCACCATGATCCTTAGGCTACCAGTAACCTTATCTTCACAATGAACACATAATAATCACGATGGACACTCTTGAAGCTAGAAAGTGGATATATATATAAATAAGCCAATGGCCGCACACACCAGGGGCCATTGGATCGATTCCATGCTTCTACACTTAACAGTAGATAATTCATTCAACCCGAGGTGACGTCATGTTACATATGACCTTAGTTGTTGGTGGGACGTAAAATTCAAACACGTTCCTTGAAACACTGAATTCTATGAAAATTTAGAACAGCATTCTCAGAAGGAGATCTATAAACAACAAAATATCAACACCAGTTTTATTATCTAGATGTCAGTTATAATAACATGAACATTTATCTCGCTAATGGTGTGGGCATGAACTAACCAATGGATCCGTAGTATTCGAATGTGGCAACGAACGTTCGCGCGAGACACATAAGTTTAATGATTAACTGTTCCTGGAATGTGCCAACTGTACTGTTGGAACCTATGCATCCATCGCAGAGCTCATACACAAGGCTAATAATATATATAAATATCTCCATATCATCCAAAACTTTTAAAAGTTCGTGCTACAAGAACCGTAAAGAACTGGTGTCATCTAGCGGATTATGTTTTGTTGAGCTTACACCCTGGGTCATCCCAAATATGAGGGTGTTTTATGCTGTCTTTTCAGAAAATGAGCAGAATACCCTCCCTACTAGAGAGACAGAGAGTGCCCAAGTTTAGGGCAAGTTTGGTGAAAGAGTACACCTGCATCATCTGCGGTAAAGCCTTTGAAAGAGAAAGGTACCTAAAGGATCACATAAACAGTGTTCATGTTAAGTCCCTACAGTGTGACTTTTGTGAGTACCGGGTCGCACCAAGAAGACGACAAAGAATGATAGAACACCAGAGGAAGCGCCATCAGTTTCCAGCACCCTGTTTGCCAGCCCCTCAACATAAGACAAGTTCTAGTTTCAACTGTTTGAGTGAAGAAATGACTTGTGCAGCTCAAATAAATGAACTGTCTGTTATGTGTAATGGAAGCACTGTTAACACATTGTTGTCACAGTCTGGCCCATCCCGTAGCTCTACCCCTTGCCAGGATGAGCATCCCGCCTTGCCCCTCTCCCCTGTGTTTGACCCACCATTTGGACCCTTTTCTCCCCTGGGTTCAGACCAGCCCACACTTCAGGACCTGATTGAGGAGCCTGAGGTTGCCTGGGAGGCTCCAGTTACCTCCTCCCCGCCCGCAGTGACTGCTGCTGAACTGCAGGCAGCAGTTGACGCCATCCTACCGGATATGGTGCCGTCCACCCCTGAGGCAGTGACCACCTCGAACCCCTTAGGTCACTCCCCTTTGATTGGCTTAGGCAATGAGGTATTCAACGCAGATCTTGCCGCTCAGACCATTAGTGCTCACAGCCAACTTGATGCTCTAGACCAGGCACCCAGGACATTTTCTAGTCCTGTTCCACCCCAGTCCCCTACCCCGGTTGCCAGCCTCGACTCGGCTGGTGACATCCTTGCCCAGGCTGCGGATATGGCTGAGGTCCCTCGGACCTCTGAGTTCCAGGCCTGGCCGCTCCCTCCCACTGGCCCGGCTGACCCCCGTTATTTTTTCTTTGGCGCCCCCAGCATGGAGGATAATTCTCCACATGCTCGCCTCATCCAAGAGGCACGGGAGCGCGCCATGCGTGGGTGGAGACAAAACAACTATTCTGTTGAATTCACACCCATGAATCTGTTTGCAATATTGAAAGTGGAAAGAGTCCAGCTGCCAGATTGAACAGACTATTCCCTGAGCAGCTATTGGGTTGAGATGCCTGAACCTCTCCAGTAAGGTTGTTGGAGCAAACTATAGCATTTTTTTTCCCAACCTCTCTGACCTACATAGCAGAGGTCATGTATCCCAAAGGGCTTAGACTGTGATCCCTTGAATGGCAGCAAAACAATATTTCTCATAAATCAGTTAATGAATACGTGTTTATATATCAGTGCTTCAGGTTTATTTGCCTTCTTTGCATCAATTTATATCTTCATATTCATCTATTACTGAACTATATCATTTCCATCTACTTTCTCTTGGGGCTTAATGTGGCTGTGTTCTCTGATTCAGTATTTTCCCCACTAAATTCCCTCTCGTACCACTTAGCAACCAAATTTAGAGTCCAGCCCAATGTACATTTAGTTTTGCTGCCAGTCAACAATTGCTTAATTTGTATGTTTGTTTGAAAGTTATATTTATAAATTGTTGAATGGTTAAAAATATATATATACTACTAATAATAATAATAATCCCCACACCTAGTAATAACTATAATCGGGGATTTACTGTTAATCAAGTTAATTATTTATTCAGTCCTTTCTGGTGAGCAATATAGTTCATCAAAACTAATGATGTTTTGGAAAAGATATGGAGATGTCTCTGAATTGTATTTAATGGCCATCTGTATCCTGGAACAGCCTGGTTGCAGGTTTCGTGGTATTCGCCATCTGCACTGGGCCTTTCAGGGTGCATGTCCGATGGGCAGTAGGAGATGTATTCATTGATCTTCTCGTGACTTCAGGGGATGTTGCTCATCTGCCTCCCTCTGCTATACTTCTGTGGTATCTGAATCTGGTTAAGCAGAGTGGTGCGGATGTGAACTGTTCCCATTCTGAAAATAGAACGGAATAAAGGATATTCATTCACCATTCATAGAAGTGCAGGGCATGATAATACTAGTTCCCCACACTTTGCCCTGTCATCATGTGCATCAACGGGGAAGTGTTCCCCCAAACAATGTATTAACCATGAATATTCTAGGTCAGTTAGCCTTATAGATCCATATTTGGTCTAGTCAACCCATTTAAGTTTCGGTCTATTTGCCAGAATAGACCGTGACACTGGGTGAACTCTTGATCTCGTTGCCTGTTTCCAGTTTCCAGATAAGATTGAGTTAACAAAACATATTCCATATCAATACTATTATGAAGATGACATGCTGCCTCGGTTCGGATGCCAACTGTCAGTTCGGGACGAACTTTGTTTAACCGGGGGGGGGGGGGGGGGGGGCAGTGAAACATCCCTATCAGGCTGTATGCCCGTTTGTATATGGAAACTTTGGCAACCATTCACACGTAAATATTTACCTGTTTGATTCGGGTATCATGGCCGATGTGACCATATTCAACTATGCCTTGTTAATCCATATGTCATAGAACTTATGTAAACGTTCATCAGAGATTGTTATCCTGGATATATTCCACGAAAATGTGTAAATGAATTGCTGAAGTTGAAATTTCCCTCTTCATGGGCGCCGCCATGTTGAACCTGGTCACATGACTAAGGGAAGTAATTCGTCCCTTTCATTGGCAGATCTAGCGGCCACTTACGGCCTGCACTTGCGCAGTGGCACTGATCAGCTGCTGCAAACCAATCAATCAGGAGCCTCCGTTCGTACGGCCAGCTCCTGTGATTGGTTGACTCTACGTCCACGTTACGGCCGCTAGATCTGGCCACCCTAGTATAAAACCGCTGCGTCCGGCCTGGTTTCCTTGGAAATTGCGGTCTGTTGATCTGATCTCCGAATCTGCGTCAGCGAGTCATCAAAACCTACTTAAATCTTATCTAAATTCTATCTACGCAGAGTAGACCTCGTATTCTAATTCTGATACAAAGAGCAAACAAGAAGTAGTGAGTAGTCCTGATAAAGTTTCCGAAAGGTTAAAGTTTGGGATTCGAAGGCGCGTTTAACTTAGAAATTTGTTGCTGTTGAACTGAAAAGTAAATTTGATCTTTTGTTAAGTTAATTCTTAGAGGTACCCTGCAGTCTTCATAGGTGTTTTTGGACTATGGAGAGGGTATATGAGAGTTTGTTGTAAACCTCGCAGTCGAGGTGCTACACATTCTGTTTTTGTAGAGTAATAGCGCTTAGTGGGTTGGGTGTTATTTTCAAGTCTTGGGTATTGTGACTTGATGCCTTAGTTTTACTGTGTGAGTTTTGTGGGTCGATAGGTGCGAAGCTGTGTATGTTTGCGCAGGCATGCCCAGCTACCTCACCCCGGCGTTCCCCGGTCAGTAGGTTGCCTATAATTCGAAACAGTAAACTCACACCGTGGGTCAAAGAGTACTTTAGCATTGCATTGGAGTGTGTATATCTGGCCAAATTCACACTGTAAGACATAGTTATAGGAAGCGCTTCGAATCCTAAACAGCCCCATTAATCAGTTGCATTGTTAGACTCACTACATCCAAACAACCTTTCTCAGACCCATCTGGAACTTTAATCCCGTACCACACGGGTGTGAATCTAGACCCCCCCCCCCCTTTCGCTTTTACCGGCGTAGCAGCATAGTATTAGTATTGAGTTATAAGGCATAGAACACAATCCTGTATATTATGAGATTATAAACCCTCACGATGATTTGGCTTAAAGCATGCGTTAAGTATTAACTTGTTATAATTCCTCCCTGTTCCGAGGAATTCTGTAATATCAAGTCTCATCCATCATCATCTACTTCATATTCATTCCTTACCCCACCGTACCGCTTGGTCACGGGGTGCAACTGGTGAGATAAATTTGACACTGCATCACGCTACCAACTTCATCCCTCAGCTTTCATCCTTCATGTTAAGCTAAGAATCATCACTCATTTCTAGTCAAGATAAGAACTGAAAGAATTCTTGTTAGGGTAGAAACAGCATAAACATATATTTACAGCAGACGGGCTCTTAGTATTGCTTTCACTCCAATGTGTTGCTTAGGTGATGAGACCCCGTGAAATATTTGATTAAGCTATTCCGAGGCCAAAGGTTCACACGGAGCGAGCTTGGGCTAGGGACGCTACAATTCCCTCCCCTGGATTGTCAGCATTTACTGCCATAAAAACATGCGATTAAATATTGCGAAAAATGAGGGAGAAATCAGGTTTTTACTCCTGTTTTGATTTTTATTTAATTTCATAAGAAAAATAGAAGGGAAGGCAATGATCAGAAATCGATACAATTAACACCACGGGAAAGAAATACAAACATGAAACATCTAGACGCTAATGGAAACATCACTAGCGGAAAGAAGAAGTTTGTTTTGGCTTAAGCAGACAATACAGAAGTGGAAGCAATGATCAGGAATCGATACAATAAACCCTCAGCTCCCATCAGAGACACCAACGGGAAAGAAACACAAACATAAAACAACAGACCCTAATGAAAACATCAATAGCGGAAAGCCAAAAGGACAGTTTCTTTCCCACAAAATGGCCAATATGCTATCCAAAATAAAATAATATAAGCGACACAAGCACCCAAAGATAAACCATTACAAAAATAAACCGCGACAGAAGAACCGCCTTGGAACGGTCAGCCGTAACGAATTCCACTGGGGGGCATTAATCGATTTTACGTAGGCTCTATCCTCGCCTTACTTCCGTCGCGATTTAGACAAATAATTTTTCAGTCCGCATGAAGGCCTCCTAACTTATCAGTGCAACATCTCCGTGAACATAAATAATCAAACAACCACAGAAATGAAACAAGAGGCCCAAGAGGGCCTGTCGCTCCACCGGCTAACTTCAGACAATTGTAATATTTATTACATTAACCAATTGTATACTAGTGGACTCTTCTATTGCTATATGTTGGACCAGTCCATTTGTCATATAAAGGGTGTCAGGCCTATTTTTTAGCTCACCTGAGCCGAAGGCTCATGTGAGGTATTAGTATACCACGAGCCGGCGTCCGTCGTCGTCCGTCGTCGTCCGTCGTCGTCGTCCGTCGTCCACACTTTCAAAGAAGTATATCTCCGGAACCAGTGGGCCAATCTTGATCAAATTTCATGTGAAGCATTATCAGGTAGGGGGAAAGGCTGCATACTGTTTTCGGGCAGATCGGATTGGAACTCTGGTTGCCACGGCAACAAATAGCTCCCATAGACTTAACATAGGAAAAAGTTTGCCATCACTCTAGCTCCGTCAATTTTTTTCTGATCGTCTTCACTCTTGCAGATAACGAGGACAGGCATGAAATCTCGATCAAGTTCGATTTTGGGCTGAATCGGATTATTCACTCAGGAGTTACGTGCCCTTGAGCGTTCTTAACATAGGAAAAAGCTTGTCATCTCTCTAGCTCCGTCAATTTTTTTCTGATCGACTTCATTCTTGCAGATAACGAGGACAGGCATGAAATCTCGATCAAGTTCGATTTTGGGCTGAATCGGATTATTCACTCAGGAGTTACGTGCCCTTGAGCGTTGAAAAAATTGCCTATTGACTTAACATGGGGAGAATGTTGTCATCACCGTAGCTGCTTCAATTATTTTCAGATTGGCTTTATTCTTGCAGATAACCAGCACAGCCATGAAATCTCGGTCAAGTTCGATAACTGGCAGAATCGGATAATTCACTTAGGAGTTACCTGCCCTTGTGTGTTTTTGCATAAGGGTTAATGGGAATTTCAAAAATGTATATCTTAAAGACTACTTGGCCAACTTTGATCAAATTTCATGTGTCGCATTATTGGGCAAGTGGAAAGGCTTCATTAGGTTTTCAGGCAGATCTGAGTGGAACTCTGGTTGCCATGGCAACATCTAGCTCCCATAGACTTCACATAGGAAACAGCTTGTCATCACTCTAGCTCCGTCAATTTTTTTCTGATCGACTTCATTCTTGCAGATAACCAGTAAAGGCATAAAATCTCGGTCAAGTTCGATTTTGGGCCGAATCGGATTATTTGCCTTGGGGTTACCTGCCCTTGAGCATAAAAAATACGTTGTGACCACGATAGCAACTTTATTTTTATTCAGATCAGCTTCAAACTTGCAGGTAACGTGGACAGGCATAAAATCTCAGTTAAGTTCGAATCGGAATATTGACCTCGGAGTTACATGACCTTGAGCGACAAAAAATTTGCCCATAGACTTTACATAGGGAAAATGTTGTGACTACGATAGCGACTTGAATTTTTTTCAGATCAGCTTCAAACTTGCAGGTAACGAGGACAGACATAAAATCTCGGTTAAGTTCGATTTTGGGCCGAATCGGATTATTTGCCTTGGAGTTACCTGCCCTTGAGCATAAAATAATATGTTGTGACCACGATAGCAACTTTATTTTCATTCATATCAGCTTCAAACTTGCAGGTAACGAGGATAGGCATAAAATCTCGGTTAAGTTCAATTTTGGGCCGAATCGGAATATTGACCTCGGAGTTACGTGACCTTGAGCGACAAAAAATTTGCCCATAGACTTAATTAGGGAAAATGTTGCGACTACGATAGCGACTTGAATTTTTTTCAGATCAGCTTCAAACTTGCAGGTAACGAGGACAGACATAAAATCTCAGTTAAGTTCGATTTTGGGCCGAATCGGAATATTTGCCTTGGAGTTACCTGCCCTTGAGCATAAAAAATACGTTGTGACCACGATAGCAACTTTATTTTTATTCATATCAGCTTCAAACTTGCAGGTAACGAGGACAGGCATAAAATCTCGGTTAAGTTCGATTTTGGGCCGAATCGGAATATTGACCTCGGAGTGACCTTGAGAGACAAAAAAATTGCCCATAGACTTAACGTAGGGAAAATGTTGTGACAGAAATAGCGACTTGAATTTTTAGCTCACCTGAGCCAAAGGCTCCAGTGAGCTGATAGTATACCAAGGCTCCGGAGTCCGTCGTCTGTCCTCCATCCATCCGTCGTCCACACTTTCAATGAAGCATATCTCAGAAGGCAGTCGACCAATCTTGTTTAACTTTTATGTGTAGCACCATTGGGCAAAAGGAAAGGCTGCATTAGGTTTTGGAGCTAGTCTGGTTCATTTGTTCCTTCATTCTTCTTTCTCTCCATATAGAGATAATAGACCAATGTTAAATTTTTAATCAAAGATTTCTCAGGAACTATAAAAGCTAGAAGCATCAAATTTGGTATTCAATAGAATAATGATGACTTATTTTGTGTAAGAGACATTGGGCTTTCTCAGCTTATTTGTTCATCTTTTCTTTCATTCTTCTTTCTCTCCATTTTGACCAATGTTAAATTTTCGTCAAAGATTTCTCAGGAACTATAGAAGCTAGAAGTCTCAAACTTGGAATGCAATGCAATAATGATGACTTATATCCTGTAAGGGTCAATGGGCTGGATTCTATTGGCAGATTTAGTAGTCAAGTCTGTGAATTGTTAAAACTTAAGTTCCTCAGGTGAGCGGTTTAGGCTCATTGAGCCTCTTGTTTCTATTTTTGATGGAAAATTCTGCTAGCAAATAGTGCAGGCCCTGATCAGACATGGTGTTCTGTGGGGTCTGATCTGGGCCAGCACGGTTTGCCAAGGTACCCATTTAGGGTTTTCCGCATGCAATGGGTAAAAAAGAAACAAGTGATCCACCAAAGGAATGTCCAGTCTATATTTTTTGGACCCCAGAGCCATTGTTGGCAGGATTTATGTGAGTGACCATTTGGCATTGCTCCGTTCTAAATATCTAAAGCTCTGGGCCTTATGGTTTCAGAGAAGGAGACTTTTTTAAGTTTTTCCTATTATAAGTCTATGGGAACTAATATGCCTCTGGGCGTGACCAATGTTTTACCCAGGGGCATTGTTGGCAGGATTTATTTGAGTGACCACTTGACGTTGCTGCATACTTAATATCTAAGCTCTGGGCACTGATGGTTTCAGAGAAGATTTTTGTCAGTTTTTTCCCAGTATAAGTCTATGGGAGCTTAAGGGCCTCAGGGTGTGGCCAATTTGGACCCCAGGGGCATAGTTGGCAGGATTTATGCAGTTGAATACTTCAAGTTGCTACATACTAAGCTCTTGGCCTTATGGTTTCAGAGGAGAAAAGTTTCAAGATTTTGTCATTATTAGTCTATGGGAGCTACTAAGCACCGGGCGTTGCCGATTTGGACTCAAGAGTCATAGTTCACAGGTCTTAGTAGGTGACCACATAACTTTGCTACATACTACAGTTCAACCTGTATTAAGCAAGTGCCTAGGGATAGTCAAAATATGTTTGCTTAAGACAGAATCTTGCTTAATACAGGTGAAATTTAACACATCTGCCTTTCTTGGGAACTGAATGCCTGCTTGCTTAAGACAGGTTGCTTGCTTAATAGAGGTGGTCACTAAGACAGGTTTTACTGTAAATGTCTTAGCTTTAGGCTTTATGGTTTCAGAGAAGAAGTTTTTCCGTTTATTGGTCTATGGAAGCTAATGAGCCAAAGCTGGTGGCCATGCCGGCCATGTTTTTTGTCTGATCAAAATTTCTTCAATGAATCTGACAATGGTAGACACAAGGAACATTCATGAAAATTAAGAACGAAATCCATTTAGCGGTTTTGGAGGAGAAGATTAAAAAAAATCCCTTTATGAGTCTCTGGAAGCTAATTAGCCAATGGGCGTGTCCATGGTGGCCATGTTTTTTGTCTAATCAAAATTGCTTCATGGAATCTGACAGAGGTCCACCAAAGGAACATTCATGCAAAGTAAGAATGAAATCCATTAAGTTGAGCGGTTTTGGAGGAGAATGTTTTTAAAACTTTTCCCCATCTAAGTCTTTGAAAGCTAATGAGCCAAGGGGCATGGCCATGGCAGTCATGTGGGGCATGGCCATGGTGGCCATGTTTTTTGTCTGATCCGAATTTCTTCAAGGAATCTGACAGAGGTCCACCCAAGGAACATTCATGCAAAATAAGAATAAAATCCATTGAGCAGTTTTGGAGGGGAAGATTTTTAAATATTTTTTTTTTTTGGTTTCGATGCCATTTTGTTCTGCATGTAACAAAATTCTTTGAAGGAATTCAGAAGAGGACTATGTGAGAAACATTCCTGTGAAGTTTGGTTACAATTGACCAAGTAGTTAAGGAGGAAATGTTTAAAGAAAAAAGTTAACGCACGGATGCACAACCGCACAGACGCACAACAGACACAGGGCAACACCATATAACATAAGACCCGCCGGTCTTTGGCCAGTGAAGCTAAACAAGAGGGCCATGATGGCCCTGGATCGCTCACCTGACCCATATGATAGAGTAACAAGTGGGCCTCGGGGAGGGCCATTATTGACCCCATGACTACAATGTGCATAATGTTGAGGGAGGTCTAAAAAGGTTAAGCTTCATACCAAATATCAACAAAGCCTATAATTTGAACAATCTTGGCAAAGGTCCACTAGATGAAGCTACACACCAAATATCAAAGACCTGGACCTTCGGGTTTCAGAGAAGATTTTTTAAATATATTCCCTACATTAGCCTATGTAAAACCAAATGGCCCCGAGGCGGGGGCATTTTTGACCTCAGGGCTATAATTTAAACAATCTTGATAGAGGTCCACTAGATGAAACATCACACCAAATATCAAAGACCTAGGCCTTGCTGTTTCAGAGATGAAGATTTTCAAAGATAATCTCTATATATAAGTCTATGTAAAACCAAAGGGCCCCAGGGCAGGAGCTATAATTCGAACAATCTTGGTAGAGGTCCACTAGATGAAGCTCCATACCGAATATCAGAGACATGGACCTTGTGGTTTCAGCGAATAAGGTTTTTAAAGATTTCCCTATATAAGTCTATGCAACCCCAAAGGGTCTCGGGGCAGGGGCATTTTTGGCCCCAGGGCTATAATTTGAACAATTTTGGTAGAGGTCCACTAGATGAAGCCTCTTACCAAATATCAAAGACCAAGGCCTTTTGAATTCAGAGAAAAAGATTTTTCAAGATTTTCCCTATATAAGTCAATTTAAAACCAAAGGGCCATGGAGCGGGAGCAATTTTTGCCCCAGGGCTATAATTTGAACAATCTTGATTGGGGTCTTCTAGGTGAAGCTTCATACCAAATATCAAAGACCTGGGCCTAGCGGTTTCAGAGAAGAAGATTTTTAAAGATTTTCCCTATATATGCCCATGTAAAACCAAAAGGCCCCGGGGCGGGGGCATGTTTGGCCCCAGCACAATAATTTAAACAATCTTGGTAGGGGTCCACTAGATGAAGCTTCATACCAAATATCAAAAACATGGCCCTTACGGTTTCAGAGAAGATAATTTTTTAAAGATTTTCCCTATATAAGCCTATGAAAAACCAAAGGGCCCCATGGCGGGGGGGCATTTTTCGCCCCAGCACTATTATTTGAACAATCTTGGTAGGGGTCAACAAGATGAAGCCTCATACCAAATATCAAAGACCTGGCCTTGCTGTTTCAGGGAAGAAGATTTTTAAAGATTTTCCATATATAAGCCAATGTTAAACCAAAGGGCCCAGGAGCAGGGGCATTTTTTGGCCCCAGGGCTATAATTTGAACAATCTTGGTAGGGGTCCACAAGGTGAAGCTTCATACCAAATATCAAAGACCTAGGCCTTGCGGTTTCAGAGAAGAAGATTTTTTAAGATTTTCCCTATATAAGCCCATATAAAACCAAAGGGCCCCGGAGCGGGGGGGGGGGGGGGTGGGGAGGACCTGGGCCTTGTGGGGTGAAGCTTCATACCAAATATCTAAGACATGGGCCTTACGGTTTCAGAGAAGAAAATATTTAAAGATTTCCCCTATATAAGCCCATGTAAAACCAAAGGGCCCCGGAGCGGGGGCATATTTGACCCCTGCATTATAATTTGAACAATCTTGGTAGGGGTCCACTAGATGAAGCTTCAAACCAATTATCAAAGACCTAGGCCTTGCGGTTTCAGAGAAGAAGATTTTTAAAGATTTTCCCTATATAAGCCCATGTAAAACCAAAGGGTCCCGGGGCGGGGGCATTTTTGGCCCCAGCACTTTAATTTGAACAATCTTGGTAGGGGTCCCCTAGATGAAGCTTCATACCAAATATCAAAGACCTGGGCCTTACGGTTTCAGAGAAGAAGATTTTTAAAGCTCTACCCTATATAAACCCATGTAAAACCAAAGGGCCCTGGAACGGGGGCATTTTTGGCCCCAGCACTATAATTTGAACAATCTTGGTAGGGGTCCACTAGATGAAGCTTCATACCAAATATCAAAGACCTGGGCCTTGTGGTTTCAGAGAAGAAGATTTTTAAAGATTTTCCCTATATAAGCCCATGTAAAAGCAAAGGGCCCCAGAGCGGGGGCATTTTTGGACCCAGCACTATAATTTGAACAATCTTGGTAGGGGTCCACTAGATGAAGCTTCATACCAAATATCAAAGACCTGGGCCTTATGGTTTCAGAGAAGAAGATTTTTAAAGATTTTCCCTATTCAAGCCCATGTAAAACCAAAGGGCCCTGGAGCGGGGGAATTTTTGGCCCCAGCACTATAATTTGAACAATCTTGGTAGGGTTCCACCAGATGAAGATTCATACCAAATATCAAAGACCTGGGCCTTGTGGTTTCAGAGAAGAAGATTTTTTAAGTTTTTGGTGAAAAAAATCTATTTTTGGATCCTATGACCTAGATGTGCAACGGACCGGAACCATTTGAACAACTTTGAAAGGGGACCACCTAAGGATCATTCCTGTCAAGTTTGGTCAAAATCCAATCAGTGGTTTAGGAGGAGATGTCGTTTAAAGAATTGTTTACTGACGCACGGACGCATGGACGGACGCACGGACGGACGCACGATGGACGACGGACGAAAAGTGATCCCAAAAGCTCACTTCGTCACTACGTGACGGTGAGCTAAAAATGAACAGATTTATGTTCTTATTTCTTTCTTTATTTATTTTTTCCTTTCCTCCGTCGGATTCGGTATGCCTCCCTTTTCAACTAAGCCATTTTAACCCTCAGGGATCTGGAGAACTGTTGACACTGTAGTATAATTAGGTCTAATAAATCAATCTCCCTCACTATTTTGAATTTATTTCGAAACATCAAGTCGTATAAATAGAGTTTGTGTTGAAAACATCAGTTCTATCACCAGTGTGATGGGCAAGTGAAATTTCTGATGTTTTGAATTTTAGCATGAAAATTAGTAGGTGGACCTCTATAGATATGTGATAGTCAGCAAAATTGGAGGAGATTAATTCAGATACAGGAAGGTACTTTTAAATAAATAAATAAATAAACAAGAACTTTTGAAGAAGAGAAGACTTTTTTAACATTACACTACATGTTATATAGTGAAAATAAACCCCGCCCACTGCAGCCATGTTTTTTGTCGGATCAAAATTTCTTCAAGGAATCTGACAGAGGTCCACCCAAGGAACATGCATGCCAAATAACTATGAAATAAAACAAGAACTTTTGCAGAAAATATTTTCAGCATTACACTATATGTTATATAGTGAAAATAAGCCTCGCCCATGGCGGCCATGTTTTTTTGTAAGATCAAATTTTTTTCAAGGAATCTGACAACAGTCCACCCAAGGACAATTCATGCAAATTACAATGAAATCCCACAAGTACTTTTGCGGAAGAAGATTTTTTAGCATTACATTATATGTTAAATAGTGAAAATAAGCCCCGCCCATGGCGGCCACGTTTTTTGTCGGATTAAAATTTCTTCAAGGAATCTAAAAGAGATCCACCCAAGAAACATTCATGCAAAATAAAAACAAGGCATCGCATGCAATACAAATCCCCTCGCACTAGACAACTTCGTGTGTGGAAAACACTGAAATGGCAAAAGTCCAACTTGCTTGAGATATTATCATATGCAACATTTGTGTAAAGTTTGTTTAAAAATCCTCCAATAAATGTACATTCTAGAGTGATGACGTTTCTCTAAAAATAGCCATAGTGACCTTGACTTGAGGCCATGACCACGAAAGTAGATCTTGCTCACGATATTATCATAAGCATCTTTTGTGTGAAGTTATATTAAAATCTGTTAATAAATGTAGGCGGTAGAGCGATGGCAAAGTTTTTCAAAAGATAGCCACAGTGACCTTGACTTTGAGGTCATGACCTTGAAAGTCGAAGTAAGTCGAGATATTATCATAAGAAACATTTGTGTGAAGTTCTTTTACAATCCATCATTAAATGTAGGCGCTAGAGCGATGACAAAGTTTTTCTAAAAATAGACACAGTGACCTTGACCTTGAAAGTCTAAATAGCTCGAGATATTGTCATAAGGAACATTTGTGTGAAGTTATATTGAAATTGGTGAAAAAATGTAAGCGCTAGAGCTATGACAAAGTTTTTCTAAAAATAGCCACAGTGACATTGACCGTGAAAGTCGAACTCGTTCGAGGTATTGTCATAAGCAACATTTGTGTGAAGTTATATTGAAATCAGTGAAGAAATGTAGGCGCTAGAATGATGACAAAGTTTTCTAAAAATAGCCATAGTGACCTTGACCTTGAAAGTCGAAATCGTGAGATATTGTCATAAGGAACATTTGTGTGTAGTTATATTGAAATCGATGAAGAAATGTAAGCGCTAGAGGGATGACGAAGTTTTTCTAAAAATAGACACAGTGACCTTGACCTTGAAAGTGGAACTCGATATAGATATTGTCATAAGGAACATTTGTAAGAAAGTTATATTGAAATTGGTGAAGAAATGTAAGCGCTAGAGCGATGACAAAGTTTTTCTAAAAAATAGCCACAGTGACCTTGACCTTGAGGCCTTGACCTTGATAGTCGAATCCGCTTGAGATATTGTCATAAGGAAAATTTGTGTGAAGTTATATTGAAATCAGTGGAGAAATATAGGCGATAGAGCGATGACAAAGTTTTTTCTAAAAATAGCCACAGTGACCTTGACCTTGAGGCCATGAGTTGGAAAGTCGAACTCGCTGGAGATATTTTTATAAGGAACATTTGTGTGAAGTTATATTGAAATTGGTGGAGTAATGTAGGCGCTAGAGCGATGAAAATGTTTTTTTCTAAAAATAGCCACAGTGACCTTGACCTTGAGGTCATGACTTTGAAAGTCCAACTCGCTCAAGATATTGTCATAAGGAAAATTTGTGTGAAGTTATATTGAAATCAGTGAAGAAATGTAGGAGCTAGAGCGATGACAAAGTTTTTCTAAAAATAGCCACTGTGACCTTGACCTTGAAGCCATGACCTTGAAAGTGGAACTTGCTCGAGATATTTTTATAAGGATCATTTGTTTGAATTTATATTGAAATTGGTGAAGAAATGTAAGCGCTAGAGTGATGACAATGTTTTTTCTAAAAATAGCCACAGTGACCTTGACCTTGAGGTCATGACCTTGAAAGTCAAACTAACTCGAGATATTTTTATAAGGATCATTAGTTTGAAGTTAAATTGAAATTGGGGGAGAAATGTAGGCGCTAGAGCCATGACAAAGTTTTTCAAAAAATAGCCAGAGTGACCTTGACCTTGAGGTCATGACCTTGAAAGTCGATCTTGCTCCAGATATTGTCGTAAGGAATGTTCGTGTGAAGTTATATTAAAATCGGTCAAGAAATGTATGCGCTAGAACGATGACAAAAGTATGTACGTACGTGGCGCTAGAGCCATGACAAAAGTACGTACGTACGTGGCGCTAGAGCGATGACAAAAGTACGTACGTACGTACCTCAGTACGTGACAAATGCTATATCCCCCCTCACAACTATGTTGTGCGAGGGGATAATGAAATCCAACAGGTGGGTTTGGAGGAGAAGATTTTTAAAGATTTTTAATTTTTTGTGTGTTTTTGTTGCCATGACAACCAGAGTTCTGGGTGTAACAAAATTCTTTGAAGGAATTTAGAAGAGGACTAAGTAAGGAACATTCCTGTGAAGTTTGGTTACAATTGGCCCAGTAGTTTAGGAGGAGAAGATGTTTTAGCATTACACTATATGTTAAATAGGGAAAATAAGCCCCGCCCATGGCGGCCATGTTTTTTGTCGGATCAAAATTTCTTTAAGGAATCTGAAAGAGGTCCACCCAAGGAACATTCATGCAAAATAAAAATGAAATCCAACAGGTGGATTTGGAGGAGAAGATTCGTAAAGATTTTTAATTTTTTGTTATGTTTTGCTGCCATGGCAACCAGAGTTCTGGGTGTAACAAAATTCTTTGAAGGAATTTAGAAGAGGACTAAGTAAGGAACATTCCGGTGAAGTTTGGTTACAATGGGCCCAATAGTTTAGGAGGAGAAGATGTTTTAGCATTACACTATATGTTAACTAGGGAAAATAAGCCCCGCCCATGGCGGCCATGTTTTTTGTCGGATCAAAATTTCTTCAAGGAATCTGAAAGACGTCAACCCAAGGAACAGTCATGCAAAATAAAAATGAAATCCAACGAGTGGTTTTGGAGGAGAAGATTTTTAAAGATTTTTATTTTTTTGTGGTTTTGTTGCCATGGCAACCAGAGTTCTGGGTGTAACAAAATTCTTTGGAGGAATTTAGAAGAGGACTATGTAAGGAACATTCCTGTGAAGTTTGGTTACAATTGGCCCAGTAGTTTAGTAGGAGAAGATGTTTAAAGAAAAAGTTAACGCACGGACGCACGGACGCACGGCGCATGGACGCACGAACGCACGGACGCACGACGGACACAGGGCCATGACAATAGCCCCGCGGCCTTCGGCCAGTGGAGCTAACAACGGTTAGGACTTGACAGAAAGAAACCACTGAAATGCTGGAGCAAAGGAAAACGAATAGTTATACTCCGATGGGTCCAACCTGAAAGAAAAGAAAAACTTTATGATTTAATTAAAAGGTCACTTCATAGGGAAAGTAGAAGTAAAACAAAGATCAGGAATTGATACGTTTAACTTACTCCACCCATAAAAGACACCAAAGGGAAAGAAATACAAACATTAAGCGACCAGACCATAATGGAAACCTAAACAAAGGAATGCCATAAGGACAGTTACTTTCCCACAAAATGGCCATATGGCCATCCAAAATTAAAAGTCACAAGTGATACATACAGTAAGTAACAAACAACAACATAAATAAATCGCCACAGAAGAGCCGCCTTGGAACAGTCAGTGGAAGATTTCCACTGAGGGGCTTAAATCGATTTTACGTGGCCACAATCCTCGCCCTTACTTCCGTCGCGATTTAGACAAATAATTTGTTCAGTCCACATGAAGGCCTCCTAACTCATCAGTGCAACATCTCCGTGAACACAAAAATCAAAGAACCACAGAGGTGAGACAACGGTGAGGACTCGACAGCAAGAAACCACTGAAATGCTGGAGCAAAAGAAAACCAACAGTTAGACTCCGATGAGCCCGACCAGAGACAGAGCATCAGGCACCAACCAACATTACCTTGAATTAGATCTCTCTAATTCTCAATAAGCCTTTACGTTGAAGCCGTCATAGAATCTGAGGCCCGACCCACCGGCGTGCAATTAAAGAGGGAAGCAAAGTTGCCAACCGTGATTGGGTTAACTACCATGCATGCAGTCTATCTTACATGTACTGAAAGAAATGTTTTTTTTTTTTTTTTTTTTTTTTTTTTTTATACTTCAGAAGAGCATAAAAATTATACTTTATGGTCATGTCAGAAAGTGTGTGAAGCTCTCACCTTTCTACTTGACAATATTTACATAAGATTTGGTACTAAGCTACTTAGACAAGTTGTATGTATACCGATGGGTACTAACTGCGCACGCCTTATGGCTGATCTGTTTTTGTTTTGTTATGAGAGAGACCTCATGATGCCCCTTCCTGCTAAATACCAGTCTGAAATCATCGAAGCTTTTAGCTCGGCTTCTACATCATAGTGTAGATTATTTTTTCTTGTCCTTTGGGATCATTGATTCCATTGTGGAATTTTGAAAATATCTGAGGGTCACTGATGAGGCCATATTAGCCGAAACTAGCTAGTCTGGCCCAGAAAACATATACGCTCCATATTTTCAGTTCTGTTGTGTATTCCTTGCTTCCAAAGCATAACCCTTTTATAGAACATATTCTAGATATTTGGATAAATTATTAAATATTGACAATACCTATTTCGATGGTTTGATCAGTCAAATTTATCCCCGAGAACTTCAGTTAAATAAAGCGAATTCCGCCGATACCGAGGCCCCAATCTTTGGATTTACTTCTATCTATTGTAAATGGGATAGGTTCTTGCAAAATTTGTCATAAACGTGCTGATTTTGATTTTGAGATTGTAAGGTTTGCTTTTTTGGATGGCGATGTTCCACGTGCGCCATCCTATTAATTACATTTGCAAGAGTGTATAGTCATGTAACTGACTTCAACACGCGTTATAAACTGTTAACTGCTAAACTTCTTAATCAGGGTTAATCAGGTCTCCTTGCCCTAAATCATAGTGTAGTTTATATATTCTTGTCCTTTGGGATTACTGGTTCCATTGTGGAATTTTGAAAATATTTGAGGGTCATTGATGAGGCCTGAATGGCCGAAACTAGTTAGTCGGGCCCGGAAAACATGTACACTCAATATTTTCCAGTTCTGTGGTGCATTCCTTGCTTCTAAATGATAACCCTTTATAGAACATATTTATCGGTACCATAAACTACGCAAAGCATTTTCAAAATTTTATTGAGAAGCCTCCGCGGTGCAGTGGTTACGCTACTCGCCTTGTAAACCATGGATCGCAGGATCGATCCCGGCCTTCTCCAGACTTTCGGATGAGTCTTTAAACCGAGGTCCCGTCTCCGTATGACCTTAGCTGTTGGTGGGACGTTAAACTAAAACTCACTCACTCACGTTTCAAAATTTTATAGACGTCATTCTGATTTAATTTCAAAATTCAATACTGGACTAACATCTCTTCTGCAACAAGGTCTATCGGAACTTGAATTTTATGGTGACTTAGTATATAAATTCAGAAAAATATATAACCGCAATGGCTTCAGCACCCAATTTCGTAAAATCATTCTCCGATATAAAAAGATTGGGTACAGCATAAATGTTATACGACAGACTGCATACATGGTAGTGAACCCAATCATGGTTGAATACTTTGCTTCCCTCTTTAATTGCACGCCGGTGGGTCAGGCCTCAGATTCTATCGCGGTACCAGCGTAAAAGATTACTGAAAATTAGAGAGATTTAATTCAATGTAATGTTGATTTGTGCCTGATGCTCTGTCTGTGGTCGGGCCCATCGAGTATAATTGTTGGTTTTCTTTAGCTCCAGCATTTCAGTAGTTTCTTGCTGTCAAGTCCTCACCGTTGTTTCATCTCCGTGGTTGTTTGATTTTTGTGTCTTCACGGAGATAATGCACTGATGAGTTAGAAGGCCTTCATACGAACTGAACAAATTATTTGTCTAAATCGCGACAGAAGTAAGGGCGAGCATTTTGGCCGCGGAAAATCAACTTAAGCCACCCCAGTGGAATTGGTTTCGCTGACCGTTCCAAGGCGGTTCTTCTTTCGCGGTTTTTTATGTTATGGTTTGTCTTCGGGTGTTTGTGTCGCTTATATTATTTTATTTTGGATAGACAATTGGCCATTTCGTACATATTTCGATGGTTTGATCAGTCAAATTTATCCCTCCCCCCTCCAATGAGTTAAGTGAAATAAAGCTTCTTCCTCTGATACCGATGCTCCGTTCTTGGATTTGCATCTATCCATTGTAGATGGGTTTGTTTCCTGCAAAATGTATGATAAAAGTGATTATTTTGATTTTTGAGATCGTAACTTTTCCTTCTTCAATGGTGATGTTCCTCGTGTGGCATCCTGTGCTAACTGACTTCAACACTAGTAATAATTTGTTAACTGCTAAACTTCTTAACCAGACTTATCGAAATAGTAAACAATGCAAATTAGAAGTAGAGGCAATGATCAGGAATCGATACAATTAACCCACAGCTCCCAACAGAGACACCAAAGGAAAAGAAACACAAATATGAAGCAACAGACCCCAACGGAAACACCAGAGGACAATTACTTTCCCACAAAATGGCCAAAAGGCTATCCAAAATAAAATAATAAAGCGACACAAACACCCAAGGACAAACCATAACAAAAATATCCGCGACAGAAGAACCGCCTTGGAACGGTCAGTGGAAACGAATTCCACTCGCGGGCTTAAATCGATTTTACGTGACCTTTTCAAAATTTTATAGACGCCATTGCGATTTAATTTCAAGATTTAATTCTGGCTGCAACAAGGTCTATAGAAATCCGAATTTTATGGTTATTAATATATGAATTCCGAAAAATATATGCGTGCAATTACTTCACCACCAGGTTTCGTAAATCCATTAGTCGATATAAAAAGATTTGGAACAACATAAATGTTTTACGACAGACTGTGTGCATGGTTGTTAACTCACTCACGGTTGACAACTTCGCTTTCCTCTTTAATTACATGCCTGTGGGTCAGGCATCAGATTCATGACGTTTCCAGTTATAAGGCTTACCGAGAATTAAATTTGAATTTAATTTTATGTAATGGTGGTTGGTGCCTGATGCTCTGTCACTGATCGGGCCCATCGGAGTCTAACTGTTGCTTTTCGTTTGCTCCAGCATTTCAGTGGTTTCTTGCTGTAGAATCCTCATCGTTGTTTCATCTCTGGGGCTTTTTGATTTTAGTGTTCTCGGAGATGTTGCACTGATGTATTAGGAGGCCTTCATGCGGACTGAACAAATAATTTATCTAAATCGTGTCGGAAGTTAGGGCGAGGATTGTTGCCACTTTATATCAATTTAAGCCTTCAACAGTCATAGTCCTCGTCAACACTATTTACGTTATGAATGAGACGTTGCTTCCTATTTTGCGTGACTTTTACTCAACACTGAGATAAAATAGCATCTCAAACCTTTCCGCAAAATTAAAAAAAAATTACGGTTTATATGCACGGACGCACCGCCTTGCACTCCTTTGCCTGGGCAGTCGGATTGAACAAATCATTTGTTTTAATAACAACAGAAGTAAGGGCGAACATTGCGGCCGTGTAAAATCGATTTAATGCCCCCCCCCCCCCCCCCCAGTTGATTTCATTTCACTATCCGTTCAAGGCGATTCTTCTGTCGCGGATTATTTGTTCACCAGAGCCGAAGGCTCCGGGAGAGCTTATAGGATCGTGCGTAGTCGTCCGTGGTCGTCGTCAGTCAACACATTTAAACAACATCTCCTTTGTAGCCAATGGGCCGTTCAAGGCGATTCTTCTGTTGCGGATTATTTGTACACCAGAGCCAAAGGCTCCGGGGAGCTGATAGGATCGTGCGTAGTCGTCCGTGGTCGTCGTCAGTCAACACATTTAAACAACATCTCCTTTGTAGCCACTGGGCCGATTGAGTTCAAATTTTATATGTGGCATCCTTGCGCTGGGAATTTAATGTTCGTGTTTGTTTGTTTTAGCTTAACCTTAACTTTGGTTGCTATGGCAACTTCGATTTTCCATAATGTTACGAGCCAGGCGTAGCAGAAAGAATCAAAGCACTGAGAGTGCTGATGGAGCGTAGCTTTGATAATTTGATTTAGCGTCTGATTGGTATTTTAATTCAGGCTCATATTGATCCAATGAACATAGCTGTTTGAAGCTATTCTGGGCCAGAAGTCGTGTTAAAGCAACAAGACCAATATTGAAATTAACTCACGCTAAGGTGTAGACCCCGCAACAACCATCACGAAAACACGCCTGTACAAATACATTGTCATTTTTTTTTTTGATTGCGGGGACTTGATTGAACCGCCTTGGCGAGGCAGTTTTATCAAGAACCCACAATCAATGTTTTTGAGCAATACAGCAACCATGCAGTTCAACAGTTTACTTGAAGATTTCTGTTGAGCTATAGTTCGTGCAATAACTGCAGCTTGCGCAATTGTTTGGCGGTTTTAAAGTTATTTTATTGAATCAGTTTTTGAAAAATTACCTTTGGGAGGTTATTTATCTTGCATTAGACATTCTTCTTGGTTACGACTTGATTGTGAAAAATTATCATACTTTTCCCAGCAGTTTATAAGTTATACATCCGCAATCAGTCTTTAAAAATTGCCTCGGTGAGGCTGTTTATAAAGCTATCTGGCATTAAACAATACCATTAGCTTGATCTTGTCAATTTACATCTGCATGCAAAACATTAAAAAAATATACCCGTCGGGTTGAAAGTTATAAGACCGTGTCAGTGGGTGAATTTTTTACCTTGCCGAGGCTAAAATAAAGAAATTGGGCATTCAGGAATCGCGTTGGTTAGATCTGTACATTATCTGTCTGCATGCTAACAGTTGTCAAAAATATTCCAAGTAGATTAGAAGTTACACTTCGAAATAATTTTTCAGTTTGCCTAGGCGAGGCCGTTTGTAAAGTAATTTGGCATAAGGCAATTTTGCGGGTTATGTATTGTCAATATCAACCTGTATGCCGAAAATGATCAAAGCCGGGTTTACCTGTTATACTCTGTATTCATTTTTTTTTTTGGCTCGGCGAGGCCATTCATAAAGTAATCTTGCATAAAACAGCCTCACGGGTTAGGTATTGTCAATATCAACCCGAATGCCAAAAATGATCGGAATATTCAGAGAGGTTTGAACATTATACTCTGTTAACATTTGTCTAAATATATATTGCATCGGTGATGCCATTTATGAAGTGATCTTGCATACGACAGTTTCTTGGGTTAGTTATTGTCAATATCAATCCATAGGAATATTTGAAGAGGTTTAGACATTATACTCCGTTATTATTATATAAAAATAAATTGCCTCGACGAGGCCATTTATGAAATGATCTGGCATTAAGGCAATTTCTTTGGTTAGATATTGTCAATACAGCACAGTACACAGTCTTTTACCGGAAACCAACAACTGCCCTTCTTGGATCAGCGAAAGGGATAGAGATTTCACGATCAATCTCCTGGAAAGAATGTTGCCGAACCCGGCAGGTATCGAACTTGCGTCTGAGCTGAAAATTTGCTTTATTTATGGTCACGTGCCTAGGACGCAGACAGGTCGCTTTAAAAAAGTAACACCCCCCCCCCACACACACACACACACACACACATTAACCCATACTCTGAGTATATGTCTAGCAGCCTTTTTAGGGACAAACATAGCAGACCCAAATCAGACGCTACAACAAGTGGCGTCTCATCTGTGTCTAAACTGCAAAATTTACTCCTTTCAATATAAGCCTTAACGTGCACCTGTCCAAACTCATTCCAACTGTCTTATTTTGGTAATACATTATCGACCCACACTGCGTACTTTTAACCCATTTTAAACGAATGGAATACTCAACACCTTATATCAGTATGGGATGAGTTCATTTTAAAATCAGGGATGTCAGGTTGTGGCTTCCACGAAATATTTGGCAAAAAATGGCTGAACCTTTTTTGTAAGTATGCAGTGAAGGGCATAATGAGACTCCGCGTTGTGTGGTATCTGATCTGGGTTTGTCCTGTTTGCAAGTTGCCAGGTTTGGGGTTTTATGGTACAAATGGGCTGTAAACTGGGTTATATGAACTGAACGATTAGACTGCTACACAGTTCATCTATTAAAAATATTCATCTATTCCGTTTGAAATAGGTGGTCTGTGAAGCAGTCTATAAGAAGATACCGCATGGCGTAATAATCTACTACGTTAACACGGGGTACTATATTCTCAGGTCATATGCATTAACACCGAAAGTAGTGCCGAAATCACTTCTCATCTCACTGGAGCTACGCTGCAACAGCTACGCTCCAAAAAGCAAACAAGCCTTTTGGAAGAATTTAACAAAATTTATTTACAAGTTATCTTTAAACCGTAGAAGTAAGAAAATTAAATGTACTCAACTCTGTTATGAAATATCCTGAATGAATCTATGTTCCTTGATCCCACAGAATCCACAGTCCGAAATGAAATGTAATAGCCATTAACAATCCAACACAGCATTTAGAAATAACTTTTCTTAAAGCCCAAACATCAAACTCCAAAGTCTGACTCAATGAGAAAAATCAAGCTCTTTTATAGACCCTAAGATTTCTCTAGAATGTTCCACAGGGCTGTGGAATAAGATGATGTAATTTTCTAAAAATAATGCAAACCTGAACTTTCTGGAAGGTTCTGAAGTACTTTTCATTGTAAACATGTTGTTTACAAAAATGGAATTAATTTGTTACTCAGTTTTCGATAATCTTCTATAAGAAGATAAACACGATATTTATAGCACTGTCAGGTCACCCAGTGTGGTGAAAGTGGGAATCAGAAAAATAAATTCTTATGCATAACAATCCCCCTCTTCGAGGAAAAGAAAGATTTATGTAATAAAAAGTAGAAGTAAAACAAAGATCAGGAATTGATACAATTAACTTACTCCATCCATAAAAGACACCAAAGGGAAAGAAATACAAACATTAAGCGACCAGACCATAATGGAAACCTAAACAAAGGAAGGCCATATGGACAGTTACTTTCCCACAAAATGGCCATATGGCCATCCAAAATTAAAAGACACAAGCGACACACACAGTAAGTAACAAACAACAACATAAATAAATCGCCACAGAAGAGCCGCCTTGGAACGGTCAGTGGAAGATTTCCACTGGGGGGCTTAAATCGATTTTACGTGGCCACAATCCTCGCCCTTACTTCCGTCGCGATTTAGACAAATAATTTGTTCAGTCCGCATGAAGGCCTCCTAACTCATCAGTGCAACATCTCCGTGAACACAGAAATCAAAGAACCACAGAGGTGAGACAACGGTGAGGACTCGACAGCAAGAAACCACTGAAATGCTGGAGCAAAAGAAAACCAACAGTTAGACTCCGATGAGCCCGACCAGAGACAGAGCATCAGGCACCAACCAACATTATCTCTTTAATTTTCAATAAGCCTTTACGTTGGAGCCGTCATAGAATCTGAGGCCTGACCCACCGGCGTGCAATTAAAGAGGGAAGCAAAGTTGCCAACCGTGATTGGGTTAACTACCATGCATGCAGTCTGTCGTATAATATCCATGTTGTACCCAATCTTTTTATATCGAAGAATGATTTTACGAAATTGGGTGCTGAAATCATTGCGGTTATATATTTTTCTGAATTTATATACTAAGTCACCATAAAATTCGGGGTCCGATAGACCTTGTTGCAGAAGAGATTTAAGTCCAATATTGAATTTTGAAATTAAATCAGAATGGCGTCTATAAAATTTTGAAAAGGCTTTGCGTAGTTTATGGTACCGATAACCCTGATTAAGAAGTTTAGCCGTTAATAATTTATTACGAGTGTTGAAGTCAGTTACATGACTACACACTCTAGCAAATTGAATTAATTGCGAAATATAAACGCCATAGGATGGCGCACGAGGAACATCACCATCCAAAAACAGGAAAATTTTCAATCTCAAAATCAAAGTCATCGCGTTTATCATAAATTTTGCACGAAACAAATCCATCTACAATAGATAGATGTAAATCCGAAAACGGGGCCTCGGTATCAGAAGAATTTGCTTTATTTAACTGAAGTTCTAGGGGGTTAATCTGACTGATCAAACCATCAAAATAGGTATTATCAATATTTAATAAATCATCTAAATATCTAGAAGTAGAGCTAAAAGCTTCAATAATTTCAGATTGGTTATCAATGGAAAGCGACAAAATGAAGTCTCTTTCATAACAATACAAGAACAGATCAGCCACAAGAGGTGCGCAATTAGTACCCATCGGAATACCCACAATTTGTCTAAATAACTTAGTACCGAATCTAATATAAATATTGTCAAGTAGAAAGGTGAGGGCATCACACACTTTCTGACATGACCAAAGTGTATAATTCTTATGCTCTTTAGAAGTGAAAAATGCATTTCTGACATTACATGCAAGATAGAGAGAATCTTCTCTGTGAAAAGCCCATTCAATTAAATCATTAAGCTTTTCTTTTATAAGATTATGAGGAAGTGTAGTGTAAAGAGTGGAAAAATCGTAGGTAGACAGACTAGAAGCACGAAACTGTCTAGATTTCAATTTATATAAAACCTCATTCGATTTTTTTATAGACCCAAACAGATTTCTTCCTGATCTTTCAAAGACTTTATCACAATATTTAATTACATGCGTTTTAATAGCAGTAAGACAGGAAGTTAATAATTTAGAAAGTTCAGTGGTAGTGCAAGAACTAGAATTTGCAATAAACAGTGCTTTGTAAGGTTTTTTATGAAGTTTTGGTAACCAGTATAGCGTAGGAAGCTTGTCTTGGCCTTCGTTAACACACACAGCAAACTTGGTGGCTGAAAGACAAACATGTTTATCTACTATAGCTCTCTCTTCGGCCAAAGGCTGAAGTTCATAGGCCTAAGTACCACCAAGCTCCTGCTTAAGCGTGTTAACATAGTGGAGCCGTCACACAACGACGACGTTGTTAGCGGCCTTGTCTGCAGGGGCCAAAACAAACTTCTTATGAAATTCTTGAATACCTAGTTTAAGATGACGTAAAGACGTCTTGGGCTTAGGAGGTAATAAGTTAGTATTTTGAGAATAGAAAGAAATGCGTTTATTCACTAGTCTTAAAATGCTAAGTTTCCAGTCCTTTAGGGCTTTATACTCAACATACTCTCGCTTACACCATCGATTACTGAATTCATTCAAGGAAGCAGCGATTTCATCTCTACATTTACTGAAATCAATTTTAGAAGGAAACCGATATTTCGGTCCTTTAGAAATTATATTCCTTATCCTAGAACCAGGAATAATTTTCAAATTGCCAGTAATTACATGACCAGCAGCAGGATAGCAATACTTTGAGTTTTTACAATCACATGAATCAGGAGTATTAGTATCAATATCAAGATCTGAAACAAGTTTATTGAAATTAAAAATGATAGACCTAACAGGTTTGTTATATTTATAGCAAATTATAGGTGTTTCAGTATTTTGAAAATAAGCAGGAATTGAAGAAAGCACCGATCTCTCACGGAAGATACTGGGCAAATCTATAAAATCCATACCCTTATTAATGAAGGATATTTTGAAGAAATGACGTTTTCTTTTGCTTTAAGAATAATAAAATATAAAATTACATGTACCTACAATCCACTTCAGTATGCAAGAAAAGCACAATTCCTGACACTGCTTAAGCTCTTGAAAGAGCATCAGGGATAATGTTATCTCTCCCTCTGATATGTCTTATATCTAAATTATACTCTTGTAGCATAAGACTCCACCTGAGCAACCGCTGTTTTTTTTTTTTGTTTTTCATCTTGTGTATGAAAGTCAGAGGATTGTGATCACTGAAAACAACAATCGGTGCAGCAGTAGGAGTAATTAATGCATAACTTTACCAAATTTATTGACACAGAGGCCATTCTGATATTTAATCTTCATCAGTGTGTCTAAACCCTAAAGTTTTGAAACCGAAACGGATGATGGAGAAGACCCGGCAAACACAAGCACACCCCCCTCCGAGCACACACCGACCGACGTAGCTCATGAGACAGGTCAACTGGAGGCATCAGGCAAGAGACGCCTACCAGGGAACTTGTAGGCGTCCCCCACCGAGCCAACATCAGCAAACATGGCCCACACTCCAAGGAAGTCCCGGGCATCAGGAAGGAGATGCCCAAAGTAGCGAGACTTGCAAACTTTATAATATTACAAAAAAGTGGCAGCCAAATCCGCTAAGATACATATCCCATCTGTCAAGTCAGTCTTAGTTTTAGAAAAATTAGAAATTTATACTGCAAAAATTAAAGATATAATATAGTTATTTAAATCAGTACTTGAGTACTGACGTCAACAACGCGGTATCAACCTCAGCACTTAGGAACTGATACTGAGCTGATGATACCCTCGGGGACGAACCAATTATCCACCAGCAGAGAAACCGACCCAGTGGTTGCAATTAATGCGTAACTATACCAAATGTAGTGACACAGAGGCCTTTCTGATATTTAATCTTCATCAGTGTGTCTAAACCCCAAAGGTTTGAAACCGAAACGGATGATGGACAAGACCCGGCAAACACAGCACATCCCCCTCCGAGCACACACCGGCCGACGTTGCTCATGAGACAGGTAAACTGGAGGCATCAGGCAAGAGACGCCTACCAGGGAACAACTGCGAAATGTTGCAGACTGATTCTTGCTCTGCATCTATGCTCTTGCTCTATGTTGGAGAATTAATCCTTCTTAGAGTCTGTAAACATTTTTGTCCTTTCAAGTTCTAGTATAAGAATAGTAGGAGAACTCCATTCCAGCCACTGTCCAGCAAAAACTGAATTTCTTCTTTAAGATATTTCTGTTTCATAGGATTCATCCTGTATAGGTGTTGTTTTACAGGCTCCGTCTTTGGTCGGGCCCCTCGGAGTCTAACTGTTGGTTTTCTTTTGCTCCAGCAATTCTGTTGTTGTATGCTGTCGAGTCCTCAACCTCAGTTCATCTCTGTAGTTTTTTGATTGTATGTTCTCGGAGATGTTACACTGCTGAGTTAGGAAGCCTACATTTGGACTAAACAAAATTAGTGTATACCGCGACAGTGGTAAAGGGCGAGGATTATGGCCATGTAAAATCGATTTAAGCCCCCCAGTGGAATTCTTTCCACTGACCGTTCCAAGGCGGTTCTTCTGTGGCGGTTTATTTGTTGTTGTTTGTTATGGCCATTTGGCCATTTTGTGGGAAAGTAGCTGTCCTTATGGCCTTCCTTTGTTTAGGTTTCCATTATGGTCTGGTCACGTCATGTTTTGTGTTTCTTGTCTTTGGTGTCTTTGATGGGTGGAGTAATTTAATTGTATCGATTCCTGATATTTGTTTTACTTCTATTTTAGAACCATGTCTGTCCACATCGTGAAATATTTTGTCTGTCCGTGTTGGAATGTCAGAAAATAAGTGTTCGTATTAAAAAATCAGCTGTTTCAGTTCATTCCGCTGATTTGGCTCTAGATGCGACAGCTGCTAGTCGAGATTCCTCAGAATGTCAGAATTCTGAAGTGTTGATGATGTGGGATCACATTTCACTGAATTAATATCCTCACAGTCATTTTCACATGAATTAAGTGGAGCAGAGCTAACTAGATTGACTGATGTTAAAGATGCATTGTCCCTATCAATGTACATGTATTCCTTAAGCATGTTAATATGACACAGCTGCTTTAGCTTGCGCCTCCCGGGAGTGTTATCAAAAGACATGAGGCTGAACTGAAATGGATTAAATCTGTACAGACCCTTTTCCACTGGGATTTAATGACAACATTTATCATGAGGGTAATATTTCCAGAATGCCGGACTATGATATTTTCTCTCTTCTGGAATGTCGAAAACGCAGAACTAGATCTCACGGCACCAGGAAAAATGGAAACTATAAACGTAAATTACGTGCGTTTAAACGAAACAATACTAGATGTCTATTATATTATTAAATCATGGACGCCACTCTATGCTTTCATTTCTAAGTTCATTACCCGTTTCTGTTTTACGCCTTCTGGACAGCGAGGCGAATAAATTCTACGATAGTTCTAATCAGTTATATGATGCGGCTCTCTTAATTAGAGGCTATGCTCAGCATACTCTCCGTCCTTACATTGATTCTGAATTTAATCATAAACGCCATTTCTTCAAAATATCCTTCATTAATAAGGGTTTGGATTTTATAGATTTGCCCAGTATTTTTCGTGAGAGCTCGGTGCTTTCTTACATTCCTGCTTATTTTCAAAATACTGAAACACCTATAATTTGCAATAAATATAACAAACCTGTTAGATCTATCATTTTTAATTTCAATAAACTTGTTTCAGATCTTGATATTGATACTAATACTCCTGATTCATGTGATTGTAAAAACTCAGTGTATTGCTATCCTGCTGCTGGTCATGTAATTACTGGCAATTTGAAAATTATTCCTGATTCTAGGATAAGGAATATAATTTCTAAACGACCGAAATATCGGTTTCCTTCTAAAATTGATTTCAGTAAATGTAGAGATGAAATCGCTGCTGCCTTGAATGAATTCGGCAATCGATGGTGTAAGCGAGAATATGTTGAGCATAAAGCCCTTAAGTAGAAGTAAAACAAAGATCAGGAATTGATACAATTAACTAACTTCACCCATAAAAGACACCAAAGGGAAAGAAATACAAACATTAAGCATCCAGACCATAATGGAAACCTAAACAAAGGAAGGCCATAAGGACAGTTACTTTCCCACAAAATGGCCATATGGCCATCCAAAATTAAAAGACGCAAGTGATACATACTGTAAGTAACAAACAACAACATAAATAAATCGCCACAGAAGAGCCGCCTTGGAACGGTCAGTGGAAGATTTCCACTGGGGGCTTAAATCGATTTTACGAGGCCACAATCCTCGCCCTTACTTCCGTCGCGATTTAGACAAATAATTTGTTCAGTCCGCATGAAAGCCTCCTAACTCATCAGTGCAACATCTCCGTGAACACAAAAATCAAAGAACCACAGAGGTTAGACAACGGTGAGGACTCGACAGCAAGAAACCACTGAAATGCTGGAGCAAAAGAAAACCAACAGTTAGACTCCGATGAGCCCGACGATTTAAGGACTGAATACTTAGCATTTTGAAAGCATTTTGAAACTAGTGAATAAACGCATTTCTTTCTATTCTCAAAATACTAACTTATTACCTCCTAAGCCCAAGACGTCTTTACGTAATCTTAAACTAGATATTCAAGAATTTCATAAGAAGTTTGTTTTGGCCCCTGCAGACAAGGCCGCTAACAACGTCGTCGTTGTTTGACGGCTCCACTATGTTAACACGCTTAAGCAGGGTGCTTTAGACACGTCAGGCCTCTATGTTTGACAATGAGTGGAGGCCCCAGATTTCAAGTTCTAAGAGTAAATAACCCCTCCCCGCCCTCTCATTTTAACAGCCCCCCCCCCCGCTCCCCCGTTTCAAATGCAGATCAGTCCAATGGATTGGTTGTGTTTTTTTTAATGATCGACGAAAATGTCTTCACAATGCGTTTGAAAAATATATTCATGTCAGTGATTTTCAGGTCGTACTGGATTGTTCCAGCTCAACCGGCTAGCAGAAGAAAGAGTTCCTCCAGCTAGCTTCACGCTGCTCTATATACTTGACAATTTTTCACTGGATCATCTTT
This sequence comes from Lucinisca nassula, assembly GCA_963580285.1. Taxonomy (NCBI): domain Eukaryota; kingdom Metazoa; phylum Mollusca; class Bivalvia; order Lucinida; family Lucinidae; genus Lucinisca; species Lucinisca nassula. Next base: position 7,362,896 of record OY757026.1, read on the forward strand.
ATGAAAATCATGAAGGAAATAATTCTGATCCGTTATACTAGTGAGTGCTGTTTGCAGTCATACGGTAGGAGAAGACCGGATTAATGTCTCACAATTCATGAATACAGACAGTATGGTTTATGTCGAAAATCAGCCCCAGCCCTTGTTCTGTATATTTAATCATGAAGAGTTGGCATCGGTAGCTCTGTGACTGGTGATCAGGAGGACACGGGTTCGATACCTGCCGGGGTCGACAACATCCTTTCATAGAGATTGATCATGAAATCTTTGCTACGGTCGTTCACTCCCTTCCGCTGATTCAAGAAGGGCAGTTGTCAGTTTCTGGCGAAAGGTTGTGCACTGTACTGGTTAACCGCTTACGTAAAAGCTTGCCCAAGAAAAGTGTGAATAGGTTAACTGACCGGCACAAAAACGACATAAATAACGTTGACTAGGCCGTTAAACTCCAAAACAAACAAAATAATCATGAAGAAAATACAGCAATAAACATACCGCCTTTGAAAAGATACTATGACAAGTTTTATAAAAGAAGATAAAAGCTATCATCAGTAGCCAGTAACTGACCTCTTCCTTCACTTTAAATATCCTCCTTGTTGTCCTCCTCGAACGCGCATTCGACTTTATGGGTACTTGCCGCTATTTGCCGTAATGTTATCCCAGATGCACATCGACGAAAATATGAGAAAACTTTAAGTAAGCATGCCATCAAAACGTTAAGCATGCCATCAAATCAATTATGTTAACTAAGATTTACAGGATGAAAAATGAAGAAGAAAAAAAGAAGAAGAAGTGAAAGGCAATGGTCATGGATCGATACATTACCTCACTCCTCCCATGAGAAAGAAAAACAAACATAAAACAGATTCACCATATTGAACACGTCACAGGCAGAGAGCAAAAAAGACAATCACGGCCAAACGGCTGTCCAAAAGATTTTTAGCAATACGTACTCAGCCATCAAGGAATGCGTTGTTTTGTGTTTTGACCTATAACAACAATAAACCACGATAGAACATAAAAAAAGAAATAGAGGATCTTACATGAGTGTTCATGTATTATTGAATTTATTAAACGAGTTGAGGAAAAGGGATAAAATGCGAGGCTTGCCGAGCATTTTATCGCTTTTCCTCAACGAGTTTAATAAATTCAATAATACATGAGCACGAATGCAAGATTCTGTTTATCATATGGCATTTAAAGCGCATTTTATTCAAGATTGTGTACAAAAATGTCAATATTCCGCCGTTAGTAAACGCGACATCGTTAAGGACGTCGTACATGTAACGTTACGGGACGTATGTAGCTAATTTGCATATTTAATCCACTAGTGGATTATCGAAAATAATACATGGCGTTATTACACTCTCAGACGCGACGTCATATGATAAAGAAAAAAAAAACTAATAAACAAGAAAGAAGTGTTTATGAAATACGAACATGTCCCCGGGCAAGGCCTTTTTTCAAAGTTGGTCACACATCAAAGTCAAGGCCACAGGTCATATTTTTGGCATAAATGTGAAGCTCTTGTCACAAGGAACCTACATGCCACATATGAATGCTCTATCTCAAACGGTTCAATAGTTTTGACCAACATTAAAGTTGTCCACGTACAAACAAACAAACAAACAAACCAACAAACAAACAGACACGGCAAAACCAATATGTTCCCGCTATCGCTACCGGGGACATATAAAAGAAACAACGATGAGGACTCAACAGCATGAGCAAAAGTAAACCAACAGAAAGACTCTGGTGGTCCCGATCAGAAACAGATCATCATTTACCAGCCGACTCTCTCTCTCTCTCTCTCTCTCTCTCTCTCTCTCTCTCTCTCTCTCTCTCTCTCTCTCTCTCTCTCTCTCTCTCTCTCTCTCTCTCTCTCATGTAATGTTCAGATCCAAAATATGGTGGGAATTTTGGCATAATTCCTGCAAATGCTACAATACTTTCTTGCACCCACATTTTTCACCGCTGCTGGAGATCTAACGAGGTACTAGAAAAGAAAAGAAGCCTCCGTGGCTGCAGTGGTTATGCTATTCGCTTTGTAAACCAGGGATCGCAGGATCGATCCCGGGATTCTCCAAACTTTCGGATGAGTCTTTAAACCGAGGTTTCGTCTCCGTATGACCTTAGCTGTTGGTGGAGCGTAAAACTCAACCACTCACTCACTCACTAGCAAAGAAAATTTAGCCACCGATTTGTCAGTATTTATGGGGAGAAATTTTGTTTACATCGTTAGAGAGAGAGAAAGAGAGAGAGAGAGAGAGAGAGGGAGAGAGAGAGAGAGGGAGAGAGAGAGAGAGAGCTCAGTGGTTAGTGCACTTGCCGCAGATGCTAGAGGTCCCGGGTTCGATCCCCGGCAGCGGCGATAAAATTTCGGTGCCCGAACGCGCTCTATTGGCATCATTTTCAGGGATGAATGTCATAAAGTGCACCGTCCTTCGGATCGGGACGTTAACTGGCGGCCCCATGTGCAAGGAGAACCATCCCCTGTGCAGGTTAAAGATCGCTACCGTAATTACATGAGTCCTGTATATGCTGTCATCCTGCAAACCTGGAGTGTATGTAATGTACACCTGCGGTAATGGTCAAATGTTACCGACACAGTATCAGTAGAGAGAGAGAGAGACCCTTTATACAGTATATCGATCAATATAGTGGACCGTTGCCTGTAAAGTAGAAGTAAAACAAAGATCAGGAATTGATACAATTAACTTACTCCATCCATAAAAGACACCAAAGCCTACGGCACAATTTTGATTCATGCTGTGACGTCAAACTGTCAGTTTCAAAATATAAACAGACCGCCATTTTAAATATACTGCGATTTTACAGCTCACAGAATGCTTTCAAGGTATTTTACAGAATGTTTCATGCTTATATGAAATTAGTCTTGTTTTTAAGTCTCTGAGTGACATGTCATGACACGCACACATCCAATGTATAATCAATTCAACGTGTAGTGCACGGTTGCTGTCGGTTGTTCACGTTGAGAAAATCACTCTGATTTGAGAACACATTTCTCCAAAACCATTTCCTCGCACAAACTCTTACTTGCCATTTAATGAACTGGTATATCCCGTACGTTTATACCAAGAATTGGCCAAATCTGTGAGGGAGCATTTTTTGTGGCATTTTTTCTTGAGATATGTGTCATTGAAAGAGAGACTTTCAAAATCACAGTGGTGCTGTTGATGGGATGCATATTCACCCCATTTGTAAAAGTCACACTTCAAAATATATTCTAACAGTATCAGCAAGCATCATTCTTTGTGACCGTTTTCATTATTCTAGCTTTGCACAACCAATACCAGAATTTTAAAGGCTTAAATTCACCTGAAGTACGAATGTTTATCTTCAACTTCTCTTTAGACAAAATATAGTCCCAAATGGCGGGGGCAGATTGCAAAGGGAATTATATTTACCGCCTTGGATACCGTGCTACTGTTCTAAATTATTAACTTTCTGTCTTACTGCTATTAAAACGCATGTGATTAAATATTGTGATAAAGTCTTTGAATGATCAGGAAGAAATCTGTTTTGGTCTATGAAAAATTCGAAGGAGGTTTTAAATAAATTGAAATCAAGACGTTTTCGTGCTTCAAATCTGTCTACGTACGATTTTTCCACTCTTTACACTACCCTTCCTCATAATCTTGTAAAAGAAAAACTTAATGATTTTATTGAATGGGCTTTTCACAAAGAAGATTCTGTCTCTCTTGCATGTAATGTCAGAAATGCATTTTTCACTTCTAAAGAGCATAAGAATTATACACTTTGGTCATGTCAAAAAGTGTGTGATGCCCTCACCTTTCTACTTGACAATATTTATATTAGATTCGGTACTAAGTTATTTAGACAAATTGTGGGTATTCCGATGGGTACGAATTGCGCACCTCTTGTGGCTGATCTGTTCTTGTATTGTTATGAAAGAGACTTCATGTTGTCACTTTCCATTGATAACCAGTCTGAAATTATTGAAGCTTTTAGTTCTACTTCTAGATATTTAGATGATTTATTTAATATTGACAATACTTACTTTGATGGTTTGATCAGTCAGATTTATCTCAGTAAAACAAGGTAATTCCTCTGATACCGAGGCCCCATTTTTGGTTTATATTTATCTATTGTAGATGGATTTGTTTCTTGCAAAAATTTATGATAAACGTGATGATTTTGATTTCGAGATTGTAAATTTTCCTTTTTTGGACGGCGATGTTCCTCGTGCGACATCGTACGGGGTTTATATTTCGCAGTTAATTCGATTCGCTAGAGTGCCTAGTCATGAATCCGACTTCAACACTCGTAATGAATTATTAACCGCTAAACTTCTTAATCAGGGGTATCGGTATCATAAACTACGTAAAGCCTTTTCTAAGTTTTATAGACATCATTCTGATTTGGTTTCAAAATTAAGTGTTGGACTTAAAACACTTCTGCAGCATGGCCTATCGGAACCCGAATTCTATGATAACTTAGTATATAAATTTAGAAAAATACATGCCTGTAATGACTTTAGTACCCAATTTCGTAAAATCGTTCGTCGATATATAAAGATTGGGTACAACATAAATGTTATAAAACAGACTGCATGCATGGTGGTTAACCCAATCAGGTTGGTAACTTTGCATCCCTCTTTGATTGCACACCGGTGGGTCGGGCTTAAGATTATTTGACGGTTTCAGCGTTAAAGCATAAATGGAATTTTATTTTATTTTAGGATTTTTATTTTGGTTGGCGCCTGATGCTCCGTCTTTGGTCGGGCCCCTCGGAGTCTAACTTTTGGTTTTCTTTTGCTCCAGCAATTCTGTTGTTGTATGCTGTCTAGTCCTCAACCTTGTTTCATCTCTGTAGTTTTTTTATTTGTATGTTCTAGGAGATGTTACACTGATAAGTTAGGAAGCCTTCATGCGGACTAAACAAAATTAATGTATACCGCGACAGAGGTAAGGGCGAGGACTATGGCCATGTAAAATCGATTTAAGCCCCCCAGTGGAATTCTTTCCACTGACCGTTCCAAGGAGGTTCTTCTGTGGCGGTTTATTTTTGTTGTTGTTTGTTACTTACTGTGTGTTTCAGTTATGTCTTTTTTATTTTGGATGGCCATTTGGCCATTTTGTGGGAAAGTAACTGTCCATATGGCCTTCCTTTGTTTAGGTTTCCATTATGGTCCTGTCGCTTCATGTTTGTTTTTCTTTCCCTTTGGTGTCTTTGATGGATGGAGTAAGTTAATTTTATCGATTCCTGATCTTTGTTTTACGTCTACTTTATTATGTAATGTACGCCATTGATCTTTTTGTCTACAGTGTATGGACCATAATACTTGGCTTGCAAAGGTTTTCCAGAAATATGCAAAAGAGCTAGTACCTTATCACCTGGTTTAAAATTCCATTCTTTTGTCCCTTTGTCATATAGCTGTTTCATGTTTCTTTGGGCTGACTGAAGATTGCTCCGACCAGCCTCACAAGCTTTTGAAAGTCTAGTTTTGGAATCCGACACATACTGAAGTAGATTTAAGGAATTGTCGTCATTAGAGAGTAATTTCTCCTTCAGAAGTTTCAAAGGACCACGAACAGTATGGCCAAATACTAATTCAAATGGACTGAAGCCAAGAGACTCTTGCACAGATTCTCTAACAGCAAATAAAAGCAAATGGATGCCTTCATCCCAATCCTTCTCTGTGCCAAAGCAATAAGATCTTATCATGTTTTTTCAATGTTTGATGGAATCTTTCAAGGGCGCCTTGAACTTCAGGATGATAGGCGGTAGACTTATACTGTACAATGCCTAGTTCATGCATTACTTGTTGAAAAATTCCCCGACATGTAATTTGAATCTTGGTCTGACTATAGATTTGGGAAGACCAACAATTGTGATAAACTTCACTAAGGCCTTGACGATTGTCTTAGTTTTGACATTTCTTATTGGAATGGCTTCAAGAAAACGTGTGGAAGCACACTTAATAGTCAAAAGATATTCACAACCAGACTTAGTTCCGGGCAAGGGACCCACACAGTCTATAATTATTGAACTGAAAGGTTCATCAAAAGCAGGTATAGGCTGCAAATGAGCCCAGTGGAAATCTTCCACTGACCGTTCCAAGGCGGCCCTTCTGTGGCGATTTATTTATGTTGTTGTTTGTTACTTGCTGTGTGTATCACTTGTGTCTTTTAATTTTGGATGGCCATATGGTCATTTTGTGGGAAAGTAACTGTCCTTATGGCCTTCCTTTGTTTAGGTTTCCATTATGGTCTGGTCGCTTAATGTGTGTATTTCTTTCCCTTTGGTGTCTTTCATGGGTGGAGAAAGTTAATTGTATCAATTCCTGATCTTTGTTTTACTTCTACTTTAGGTATAGTCTGATTGGGTTTTCCTACCATTTGGCATGTATGGCAGGACCTACAATGCTGAGAAACATCAGAGTTTAACCCAGGCCAGTAAAATGATAAGGAATCTTGTGATAGGTTTTATTGAGACCTAAATGTCCGGTGGACGCCATTTTCTCATAAGAATGTCATTTTTGACATAATAACAGACTGGAACCTGGAATACTTCCTGCTCATCTAAAGTCCTTTCAAACAAAGGCGAAATTTCAGGATCCTTGTGCTGTTCTATAGCTAGTTGAGACCCGGACATTTTGTCATGGCCTAGATCGAAAGATGAGTTATTCTCATGAAAATCTGTCTGCTTATCAGGCAGGCTTGAAGACAGAGACCTTGTTATCTCGTCATTAAAAGACTGACCCGAGTAGGTATCAGTGAAATCAAAATCCTGTTCCCAATCAGTTTGCTTGGCCTTACGTGCCATAGCCCTTGTGAAGGCACAAGAGGGATAAAGATCAGGAATTTCCTGCTCCATTGGATCAGGCGGTTGGCCTATGCAGGGATTAGCAGTCAAAAGTGGGTTCACCACAACCTTATCTCCAGCTAAGTCATTGCCTAGCAACAAACGAACACCTTTAAAAGGTAAAGAAGGTCTAATACCAACAGCCACTGAACCGGATACCAAAGTAGAAGTAAAACAAAGATCAGGAATTGATACAATTAACTTACTTCACCCATAAAAGACACCAAAGGAAAAGAAATACAAACATTAAGCGACAAGACCATAATGGAAACCTAAACAAAGGAAGGCCATAAGGACAGTTACTTTCCCACAAAATGGCCATATGGTCATCCAAAATAAAAAGACAAAAGTGATACACACAGTAAGTAACAAACAACAACATAATAAATCGCCACAGAAGAGCCGGCTTGGAACGGTCAGTGGAAGATTTCCACTGGGGGCTTAAATCTTTTTTACGTGGCCACAATCCTCGCCCTTACTTCCGTCGCGATTTAGACAAATAATTTGTTCAGTCCGCATGAAGGCCTCCTAACTCATCAGTGCAACATCTCCGTGAACACAAAAATCAAAGAACCACAGAGGTGAGACAACGGTGAGGACTCGACAGCAAGAAACCACAGAAATGCTGGAGCAAAAGAAAACCAACAGTTAGACTCCGATGGGCCCGACCAGAGACAGAGCATCAGGCACCAACCAACATTACCTTGAATTAGATCTCTCTAATTCTCAATAAGCCTTTACGTTGGAGCCGTCATAGAATCTGAGGCCTGACCCACCGGCGTGCAATTAAAGAGGGAAGCAAAGTTGCCAACCGTGATTGGGTTAACTACCATGCATGCAGTCTGTCGTTTAATATCCATGTTGTACCCAATCTTATTATATCGAAGAATAATTTTACGAAATTGGGTGCTGAAGTCATTGCGGTTATATATTTTTCTGAATTTATATACTAAGTCACCATAAAATTCGGGTTCCGATAGACCTTGTTGCAGAAGAGATTTAAGTCCAATATTGAATTTTGAAATTAAATCAGAATGGCGTCTATAAAATTTTGAAAAGGCTTTGCGTAGTTTATGGTACCGATAACCCTGATTAAGGAGTTTAGCCGTTAATAATTTATTACGAGTGTTGAAGTCAGTTACATGACTACACACTCTAACAAATCGAATTAATTGCGAAATATAAACGCCATATGATGGCGCACGAGGAACATCACCATCCAAAAAAGGAAAATTTACAATCTCAAAATCAAAGTCATCGCGTTTATCATAAATTTTGCACGAAACAAATCCATCTACAATAGATAGATGTAAATCCAAAAATGGGGCCTCGGTATAAGAAGAATTTGCTTTATTTAACTGAAGTTCTGGGGGGTAAATCTGACTGATCAAACCATCAAGTCTGATGACAAATAAACGTTATGAAGCGGAACATTAACAAATCCACATTCGACACCCTGAATAAGGACACTTTGGCCCAAAGAAGTCTTCTCAGAAAAAGGCAGAGAATCTGCAAGAATAAGAGATTGAGAAGCTCCAGTATCTCGTAAGATTTTTATAGGGGTAGGGATGGGCATTACTGCCACCATTTAGTGACACAAAACCATCTGATAAGAATGGTTCATAAATCTCCATAACTGAATCAGTCGCAGATAATTTGGTATCAGAAAGAGTTTCCTCCCTTACACAAGACTGTGGTTTTGGCCTTATAGAAGTCAAACCTGTCGGCTTAAGTTCCTCTTGTCTTTCTCTTTCTTTTCGACGCTTTAATTTTCAACATTCAGAGATCAAATGACCTTTATTTTTACAATAATTACAAACTTCTTGAGGTTGATATAAGGGATTCTGGTCTTTGTTTTCACCAGAAGGTTTGGAAAAATTCTGGCTTCTATATTCCCCAGAAGGTTTGGAAAGAGTCTTGCTTTTATTTACACCAGAAAGTTTGGGTATAGGATTAAATGTATGGCTATAACTGCCAGATAGATTACTAGGATAGAATCTTGGACCTGTCTGTGGGTTATAAGGTTTTCTAGGATAAAGCCTGTTCACAAATGGGACTTTATGAGTAAAAGCATAATCATCTGCCAAACGAGAAGCTTCCTCTAAAGTTTCAACCTGTCTCTCATCCAGAAAAGACTTAATGTCTGAATTAATGCACCGTTTCATGATCAGAGTAGAGGTAAAACAAAGATCAGGAATCGATACAATTAACTTACTCCACCCATCAAAGACACCAAAGGGAAAGAAACACAAACATTAAGCGACCAGACCATAATAGAAACCTAAACAAAGGAAGACACAAGTGATACACACAGTAAGTAACAAACAACACCATAAATAAACCGCCACAGAAGAACCGCCTTGGAGCGGTCAGTGGAATGATTTCCACTGGGGGGGGGGGGGGGCTCAAATCGATTTTACGTGGCCACAATCATCGCCCTTACTTCCCCTTTTTTAGATGAACAACACCTATCAAATAACTGTTCTTTGGTCCGAGCAAATTCTACATGGGTCTGGGAAATTTCTTTTGTACAATTCCTAAATTTCTGCCTGTAAGCCTCAGGGACCGTCTCATATGCCTTAAGAATAAGCTTCTTAACAAAATCATAGTCTGAGCTTTGCTCGACAGTAAGCTGAGTGTAAATGTCTCGAGCCTTTCCGACAACAACGCTTTGCAAAAGTAAGGTCAAATGCTCTTTTGGCCATTTTAAATTTTCTGCATCTTTTTCAAATGCAAAAAAATACTTATCTACCTCTTTTTCCTGAAATGGCGGAACTAATCTGATATGCTTTGTAGCATCAAAGTAACTACCAGAGTCAAAAACAGGGGTAGGTTTCACCCTATCTTGACCCTGGAGTTCAAGTTCTTTCATCTTTAATTGAAAATGCCATTTTTCTCTTTCTATTTCAAGTCGCTCTTCTTTTTGTAATTTTTCTTTCTGAAGGCGTTCCTCCATTTGTCTTTTTTCCCTCTCCATTTTTAATTTCAACATCTGCATTTGTCTCTGCATTTCTCTTTCTTTTTCTTTCTCTCTTTCTTCCATTTCTCTTTGCTTTTCCTTCTCTCTTTCTTCCATTTCTAATCTTAACTTCTCTAATTCAATTTGCCTTCCTATTTCAATTTGACTCATTTGTAATTCAGTACGGGAAACCATAATGAGAGACAAAGCAGATGGATCAAAAGTTCTTCATCAACAAAAAATTGTACCAAAATATTCTTAATTTCATGATTTTCATGCTTGTTTTGACAGCAGTGACCCCATAGTGGTAAGCAATTTCTAGCAAATCTGTCCATTTGGCCAGATTAAACAACTCCTGAGTAGGCTGAGCCAAAAAGCTTCTCAAATCAAACGACATGTTTGCTTTTCGTTTGTATTACAAAGTGATTATGGTAATACAGATTGAGGTTAATTTGACAAAGTTTTTTTTCACCTGAAATGACAATTCACATCAAATTACAATTCCCTGTATGCCTATAGGGAAATAACAATTCTGTGAAGCAACTGCCAAGTCTATATTTGATAACAAATGACAATCACTTGCCTACAAATAAAATGTCAGTCCTAAAATGCTCAAGATGTTTTTATCCCGGACGAGCCCCCAATTTCTGTTACGAGCTAGGCGTAGCAGATAGAAAAAAGCAAACAAGCCTTTTGGAAGAATTTAACAAAATTTATTTACAAGTTATCTTTAACCCGTAGGAGTAATAAAAATTAAATGTTCTTAGCTCTGCTATGAAATATCCTGAATGAATCTATTTTCCTTTATCCAACAGAATCCACAGTCCGACATGAAATATAATATCCTTTAACAATCCATAACAGAATTTAGAAATATCTGTTCTTAAAAGCCCAAACTTCAAACTCCAAAGTCTGACTCAATGAGAAAAATCAAGCTCTTTTATAGACCCTAAGATTTCTCTAGAATGTTCCACAGGGTTGTGGAATAACATGATGTAATTTTCTAAAAATAATGCAAACCTGAACTTTCTGAAAGGTTCTGAAATACTTTTCCTTGTTAACATGTTGTTTACAAAAAAAATGGAATTAATCTGTGACTCAGTTTTCGAGAATCTTCTATAAGAAGATAAACAAGATATTTATAGCACTATTAGGTGTAGTGAAAGGGGGAATCAGAAAAATAAATTCTTATGCATAACAATAGACTTATAATAAGTACAATTGGAATAATGACTGTCTATGGTGTATTCCTTGCTCCCCAAAGGATAACCCTTTTATAGAACATAATTAATTGACAAGCCTTTGCAGAAATTTTGACAAACTTTCCATAGAAATGATCCTTTAGAAAATTATCTATCTGCCATATGATTTTAGGCCTACTGCTGATTTTTGTTGGTTGCCATGGAAACCAAAATGAAAAAAAAAATTAGAAAACAATATCAAATATTAAAAGAAAAACATCTTCTCAGGAACCATATGCTCAGTGAGGCAGATAATTTATGGAAATGTTCACCATATTTGCCTTTACGGGTTTTGTGCTTTTGATACAATTTGGCTCTTTAGTTTGGTTGCTATGGCAACTTCGAATTCCCGTAGACTTATAATGTAAAAATTGAAAAAAATGACATTAACTGCCAAGCATTGGCAGATATTTTGACAAAATTTTCACAAAAATGTGCCTGAAGCAATTATCTATCTGCCGTATGATTTTTGGCCTACAGAACATTTTAGCGGGTTGCCATAGAAATCCAAATGAAACAATAGAGAACAAATATATAAAATCATCTCCCCAGATACCATATGATCTATGAGGCTGAGAAATATTCACCATACATGTATTTGCCTATACGGGTTTTGTGTTATTGATGAAATTCGGCCCTATAGTTTAGTTGCTATGGCAACTTAGAATTTCTATTGACTTGCAATAGGGGAAATTGATAAACGATATTTACTCAGAAACCATGTCCTTTATGAGGCAGACTTTATGGTAATATTTACTATACGACTAGCCTTTACAGGTTTTGTGTTTTTCATGAATATGGACTCTGTAGTTCGGTTCTAAGGCAACTTAGAATATCCATTGATTTCTAATCGGGAAAATTGAAAAATGGCATTAACTGCCAAGCCTTTGCAGCTATTTTGACAAAACTTTCATAGAAATATTTTAAGCAATCATCTATCTGCCATATGATCATAGGCAAACCGCTCTTTTCTATTGGTTGCTATGGAAACCAAAATGCCCTCAAAATAGATAAGACAAATACAAACATAATGATTTTAAAAATCGTCTTCTCCCGAACATATGCTCTAGGAGACTAAGACGTTATGGACTATATTCACAATATAAACATGAACGGGTTTTGTGTCTTTTATGAAATTATGCTCTTTAGTTTGGTTGCTATGACAACTTAGAGTCTCCAAACACTTTGGAATCTTTCGGTTGGTTTTCTTTTGTTCCAGCATTTCAGTGGTTTCTAACTCTGTTTCTGGTCGGGCCTATCGGAGTTAACCTTTGGTTTTCTTTTGCTCCAGCACTTCAGTGGTCCTTGCTGTCGAGTCATCACCGTTATTTCATCTTTGTGGTTGTTTGATTTTTGTGTTCACGGAGATGTTGCACTGATAAGGTGGCCTCCATGCGGACTGAATAAATTGTCTAAATCGCGACGGAAGTAGGGGGCGAGGATTATGGCCACGTAAAAACGATTTAAGCCCTCAGCGGAACTCGTTTCACTTACCGTTCCAAAGCCCCCGCCCATCGGCGCTTGAAGAAATGGATGGGCTGCATGATGTTTCCACGCAGAGCTGAAACCGACCCGCACACGAGTACTGGTAAACCGCTTAGAGTATCTAAGCTTGTCCAGGCAATTCGGTGCGAGTCGGCCCGTCCATACTTATAAACCCTATTGGTTTTATTAGGCGGCAGGGCTTGAGATGTCATTTCATCTCAATGTCGGGTAAAAGTTCCTCAAAATTGGAAGCAACGTCTCCAAAATGATATTTACAGTGTTGACGGGGACGTTAAACTTCAAATCAAATAAACAAGCTTACCATTCCAAGGTGGTTCCTCTGTCGCGGTTTATTTTTGTAACGGTTCGTTTCTGAGTATGTGTATCGCTTATATTATTATATTTGGCTGTTGTGGGATTGTAATTGTCATACTGGCTTTCCACTATTGATTTTTCCATTAGAGTCTAGTTGTTTTATGTTTTTGTTTCTTTCCCTTTGTTGTCTCTGATGGGAGCTTTGGATTACTTGTATCGATTCCTGATGATTGCCTTCACTTCTATTTTATACCGCAATCAGCCATTCAAGTATCCCAAGAAAAGGGGGCCGAATAATTGCACGCTATAATCGGTAGTGACCTATAATACCTTCTACCGACCTATAATATGTCTTGTGGCCGTTTATTGACCGGACCTACTTTTCAAATACAGAATTTGCCAGTATAAGCAATACTTGGCAGGCTAAAACAACGAAACTGCAAGTTAAAATCTTTGCAATTATATTTATTTCAACAGAGTATCAGAAATTCCAGCTAAATTCTTACCTTCTCGGGCTTTCCTGGTTTGAATGGTCCGTTGAAATAATTGCGCGCTGCTACTGCGGTTGGGTCTCAACCTCGCGAATAATTTCTTAACTTAAAATAAACAATTTATTTGCAGATGTTTATACAGGATGTTGTTTCCTACGTCTCTCTGCCGCGCCGACGTCAGAAACTTTGCAATCCTTGACGTCACGTTATACTACGTGTGCTCGCCATGGCACGGAAATGTTGTTTAGCATGCCACACTTTCTGCTGTATTTTGGCTTAAATTTGCTAAATATTAAAAAAACCCTTGATGGTTTTGAATTGCGGTATAAACTAAATACACGATTAGTGTCTTTAATAATAAATATAATCGGTTCGCCCCAACAATTTTGTAGGAACTCGCGAAAGCTCGTCCCTATAAAATTGTCTGAGCTCACCGATTATCTTTATTATTAAAAACACTAACCATGTATTTACTATTTGTAATGGGGAAAATTTATTGAAAATTTCCATTTACTGCCAAGTCTTAGCAGATATTATGGGAAAATTTAATATTCTTTAGCTATAATCTGTCTCCCATATGATTTTATGTCTACTGCTAATTTGTGTTGGTTACCATTGAAAACGAAATAATAATAATAAAAAAAAAATAAAACAGTTAAAAAAAATCTTCTCATAAACCATATGCTCTGTGAGGCGAATAATTCATGGAAATAATTCACCATGTTTGCCTTTACCCGCCGTATATGTGTGTGAGTGTGTGGTTTTATTTGTTTTTTTTTTTAATTCGGCTCTTAAGTTTTATTGCTATGGAAAGTTAAGAGTTTCCATAGACTTACAATGGGAAACGTTTAAAAAATAGCATATGCACCTTTCAAGATATTTTATCAAACTTTCCTAAAAATGTTTCTTGAACAATGTTCTATCTGCCATATGGTTTTATGCATATTGGTTGCCACAGATGGGCAGTTTACAATTGTCGTCTGTTGTCTTGTAACGGCAGTTGTCAATTGTCGTGTGTTGTCTTGCAATAACACATTCAAGCGATATCAGAAGCCACTGGGTCGAAATATTATCTGTAGCATCTTCGGCCGCAGGGCTTCCATGGTTTAATAACTATATGGTTGCAGTGGGCAGCCCACGAGCCCTCTGGGCTCTGGTAGTGGCCCATGGGCATCTTGGTTTTGTTATGGCTTGTCTTTGAATGTGTGTATCGCTTATATTTTTGTTATGTTTTGGACAGCCGATTGCCAATTTTGTGGGAAAATAACTGTCCTAATGGCTTTCCGAAATTGATCTTCCGTTAGGATCTAGTTATTCATGTTTGCGTTTCTTTCCTTCGGTGTTCCTGATGGTAGATGTGGATTCGTTGTTTCGATTGCTGATCGTTGCTTTCACTTCTATTTTGTATTTGTATTTTCTATTATGTAGTCTGTATTGCAAGCAAGAGCCGCGTAGGGTCGGTTTGGGCCCCCAGTGGAATTCGTTTCCGCTTACCGTTCCAAGGCGGTTCTTCTGTCGCAGTTTTTTTTGTTATGGTTTGTCTTTGGGTGTTTGTGTCGCATATATGTTTTTATTTTGGATAGCCTGTTGGCCATTTTGTGGGAAAGTGACTGTCCTTATGGCTTTCCGCTATTACTGCATCCATTGGGTCTGTTGTTTCATGTTTGTGTTTATTTCCCCTTGGTGTCTCTGATGGGAGCTGTGGGTTGATTGTATCGATTCCTGAGCATTGCCTCCACTTCTATTTGGGTTCTTTTTTACTATGAACATTTTGTATATCTATTGTTTCATCTCAAACAGCCATTTCTCCCATTAAATTAGTGCTTTCATTGAATCCAGATCCAAACTTCTTTTGACAAGACTCCTATGATCGTTATCTGGTTATTCTGTTGTCCACAGTGGTAACATATTAAGTAAACAGTCACTTACTACATGACTTTGCTTAAGGCAAACATAGAAATTGCCTTTTATTCTTTGTTTTCTTTCATCAAGTGTCGACATGTTAGGACATTTATCACTCCAGAGAATGTCAGTGCAATTTCTGAAGAAGACCTTGATTTTTCTCTTCAAAATTTGACTGCACTATGATTATATTTCCCCTAATTGACAATTTCATGTCATTATTTTCTGTAGGTTTGCTTTTGTGAAAATGCTGCTCTGCTCTTTCAGTCCTTAACCCTTATCTTGCTGACTATTCATGTAAGCCACACCCATTTCTGTCCATCAACAAATCAAATTACTTGATGTAATTTATTGCTAGAAATTCATAAAACGAATGCCAAACAGTGTAGATCCTGATAGGATGGCTTCTTCCATCTGATCTGGATCTACACTGTGTGCACAGATAGGAGTTGTCGTGAACAGCAAGATAGGAGTTAAAGACAGCTAATAAAACATCGCCTGGTAGTTTAGATGTGATTATTGAGATAAACATGTCTTGTTGCACATTCTGTCTGAATGCTTCGAAAATTCGAATGTATTTTAAAGCTGATCATATCAGAGCGAACGCACTTTGAAACATTTTTAGCTTGCTTCAATCTAAACAATCATAAAGTTCATTTAAAACTGTCAGCAAAATCCTGTTATTTGACCCCTAGTCAATTAAGTTCCGATCATTTTGGTAATTGTCAAAATGTCGCGTATAATCCATTTTCTTCTGATCTGGGTCATCAGGTATTTGATTCAAATCAAATGAACGTATATTCATGATACAATATGCATAAATTTACATTTGCATTTTATTCCGTATTGCATTCACTTGGTAATTGTCAAAATGTCGCAAATAATCCACTTTCTTCTGATCTGGGGCATCCAGCGCTTGATTCTAATCACGAGAACATATATTCACCACACCATCTTCATAAATCTTTTATTTGCAATTCTTTCCTTCAATGCTTCGATTTAATTTTGCATTCACTGCATAAACGCATAAAAGTGTCTATAAATTCGTTTCGTGAGTACAGATTTTAAAAGTATGCATTTCTAATAGCTGGAACTTATTCGACCCGCTAGCCCTTTTTGTCCATTCAAATGCACTGTGCTAATCTGACCCGGGTCATATAGCAGAATTAAATATATATAGATAGAAACTTGGAATAGCGGTGTTCTCATTATGATATGCCTCTCAAGGTGAAGTTCCCCGGGAATTGGTTTCTTTGGCGAAGGGGTGGCGGGGTGGGGGTGGGGTAGCATCTTTTGGGGTTAGTGTTTCCTTCAAATAATTGGTTTTCTCACAATGGAATACACTGTAAAGCGACTTCTTATGGTGTTAGACAGTTCTTTGATGAAATTGAGGTCGCTAAAGCTGTCGCTTTGCTTGAAAATGGGTACACCCAAAGGATCTTTGCTGAACGCTTTGATGTATCGAGAAGTGTTGTTGCCAGGATATGGAGACGTTTCCAGAAGACGGGTCAGTTTACTAGACGAGAAGGGCAAGGCCGACACCGCATGACGTCACAAACTGAAGATCAATATCCTCGAAATCTATCGCTACGATATATCGGCAGTACACGGCCATAAGGCTACAAATCGATTTCCTACATGCAATTGGTCAAAGGATATGCGGTCTAACAAAACGTAACAGGTTACATGAAGATGCTCTGAGGGCCAGACGTCCGGCAGGAGGGCCTATTCTCACCAGGTAGCATCGATGACGGCGATATAAATTTGCCCAAGAACATCAGAACTGGCGATTGCAAGACTGGCGTACAGTTCTGTTCACGGATGAAAGCAGATTGCACCAGAAATCGAGTCATGAGACGACACGGAGAACGATACAAGGATTGCAACATTGTAGAAGCAAGCAGATATGGAGGTGGGGTCAGTGATGGTATGTGGTGGAATTTCTTATAAAGGCCGAACGGACTTGTGCGTGATAAATGGAGATACATTGACTGCATAACGGTATCGAGATGAAATTCTAGATCCTATTGTGAGGCCTTTCGCTGGGGCAATAAATGCCAATTTCATTCAGATGCATGATTTCGCGCCCCCATACTGCTAGAGTGTACATGGATTACCCTAATCGTCAGACTATTAAGTAATAGACTTGCCGGCACGTTCTCCTGACTAAAATTCAATAGAACATGTGTGGGACATTCTTTACACCTCACAGGGCGATCTTCCACTAATGACTTTTTAACAACTCACAAACATCCTTATTCCTGATCCGGAATACCCGTACTTCCTCAAAAAACCATCCTCTTGCATACCGACAGATCATGACTCTGAAAGACTACTACAGGTTCACATTCTTCCCCCGCACTATCATCCACTGGAATGCCCTACCCCATCTCATACCGGTCCTCCCTACCCTGGCACAGTTTAGTACAGCTGTCTGCCAGGTAGTTCACTTATCACCTTAAACACCAGAAGCTGTTTTTATCTTTAAACTATACTAACACTCTCTTTTCGCACTGCACAAACTCATCTCACCCACTTTTCTGTCCCCTTTTATTCAACTAACCCCCTTTAGCACTTGGTATACCGGAATACCCATCTGAAGTCCTCTTCGGAGGTTAAGGTGTTATGGAAGATAGATAGACATAAGTGGGAAAAACTAGCTTTACAAACTGTTCAAAATTTGGTTCGCAGCATGCCTCGGCGATGTCAGGAGTGTTGTGCTCCTCGAGGTGCTCATACATATTACTGATAGTAAAAAGTGACTGATTTGCGCATGTCTGTGTCATTTGAATTAATCTGACGTAAAGGTGGCTATTTCTCAAACATTAATGCAAACTCTTCCTCAACATGTTATAGGCCGTGATTTGTGAACGGGTTGCCAATGTATGTCATTAATGTCACACAGTGTCTTTTGTTGTGCAGATTATATTTTCCAGCCTTTTAGACATTTTCTGCAATAGTTCATATTCTGTGATATAGCTGGTGGTCCATCTCTGCACTATTTCCAATTCCTGTTCTATTCTATTCAATGTGTTGCGGTTCTATTCGCTCATTATGGTTCTTCGAGTA
This sequence comes from Lucinisca nassula, assembly GCA_963580285.1. Classification (NCBI taxonomy): domain Eukaryota; kingdom Metazoa; phylum Mollusca; class Bivalvia; order Lucinida; family Lucinidae; genus Lucinisca; species Lucinisca nassula. The sequence continues at coordinate 7,381,204 of OY757026.1, forward strand.
GTTGCTTCCCTTGATTTTAAGATGGATGAAAGAGTGAATTTGATTGGCTGATAACGGGGTTTCCATCACAATACTAACCAATCACAGGCACGCTTATAGATTAGATAGAATTCCGCCGCCAACGAAAAATAGGGAAAAGGAAGAAGAAAGTTGACAAAGAAGAATATTAATATTTCACAATGTCATAACCTTTCAAAGGTTTACTTTGACATTTACTGATATATTATTGTTAAGGTATATCCCAGATAATCCCTTATGTAAAATAATTGCATTTTTATGTCCCCAACTTCGAAGAAGTTGTGGGGGCATATTGGTTTTGCCCTGTTCGTCCGTCCGTCCTTCCGTCCTTACGTCCGTCCCACTTTTTACTGCATAGCATAACTTTAGAACCATGGGTGCTAGGTTTTTGAAATTTCATATATGGATTCCTCATGAAAAAATAATTGACCCGTGTTTTTTTTCTCGTCAGGATTATGCCCCTTTTTTGAGTTATGCCCCTTTGCAAAAAATACTATGAAATCTTGTAAGCAAGATATCTCAAAAACTGTTTGAGCTATTGCCCTGAAACTTTACATGCTGGTTGGGGATGATGAGTAGATGAACTGATTAACTTTTGAAAAAAATCCGAAATTTTTTTCTTGAGTTATGGCCCTTTGAAATTTTTCGCGTTTTAAGTTTGTAAGCAAGATATCTAAAAAAACTATTTGAGGTTTTTCCCCGAAACTTCACAGACTTGTCGGGGATGATGAGTAGATGAACTGATCAACTTTTGAAAAAAATCCGATTTTTTTTCTTGAGTTATGGCCCTTAGATTTTTTTCGTGTTTTCAGCTTGTAAGCAAGATATCTCAATAATTGTTTGAGCGATTGCCCTGCAACTTTACAAGCTGGTTTGGGATGATGTGTAGATGAACTGATTAACTGTTGAAAAAAAAATCCTATATTTTTTTCTTGAGTTATGGCCCTTTGAAATTTTTCGCGTTTTAAGTTTGTAAGCAAGATATCTCAAAAACTATATGAGGTTTTTCCCCAAAACTTCACAGACTGGTTGGGTATGATGAGTAGATGAACTGATTAACTTTTGAAAAAAATCCAATTTTTTTTTCTTGAGTTATGGCCCTTTGATTTTTTTCGTGTTTTCAGCTTGTAAGCAAGATATCTCAAAAATTGTTTGAGCTATTGCCCTGAAACTTTACAGGCTGGTTGGGGATGATGAGTAGATGAACTGATTAACTTTTGAAAAAAATCCGAAATTTTTTTCTTGAGTTATGGCCCTTTGAAATTTTTCGCGTTTTGGCGTCCTTCCGTCCTTCCGTCCTTACGTCCGTCCCACTTTTTACTGCATAGCATAACTTTAGAACCATGGGTGCTAGGTTTTTGAAATTTCATATATGGATTCCTCATGAAAAAATAATTGACCCGTGTTTTTTTTCTCGTCAGGATTATGCCCCTTTTTTGAGTTATGCCCCTTTGCAAAAAATACTATGAAATCTTGTAAGCAAGATATCTCAAAAACTGTTTGAGCTATTGCCCTGAAACTTTACATGCTGGTTGGGGATGATGAGTAGATGAACTGATTAACTTTTGAAAAAAATCCGAATTTTTTTTCTTGAGTTATCGCCCTTTGAAATTTTTCGCGTTTTAAGTTTGTAAGCAAGATATCTAAAAAAACTATTTGAGGTTTTTCCCCGAAACTTCACAGACTTGTCGGGGATGATGAGTAGATGAACTGATCAACTTTTGAAAAAAATCCGATTTTTTTTTCTTGAGTTATGGCCCTTAGATTTTTTTCGTGTTTTCAGCTTGTAAGCAAGATATCTCAATAATTGTTTGAGCGATTGCCCTGCAACTTTACAAGCTGGTTTGGGATGATGTGTAGATGAACTGATTAACTGTTGAAAAAAATCCTATATTTTTTTCTTGAGTTATGGCCCTTTGAAATTTTTCGCGTTTTAAGTTTGTAAGCAAGATATCTCAAAAACTATATGAGGTTTTTCCCCAAAACTTCACAGACTGGTTGGGTATGATGAGTAGATGAACTGATTAACTTTTGAAAAAAATCCAATTTTTTTTTCTTGAGTTATGGCCCTTTGATTTTTTTCGTGTTTTCAGCTTGTAAGCAAGATATCTCAAAAATTGTTTGAGCTATTGCCCTGAAACTTTACAGGCTGGTTGGGGATGATGAGTAGATGAACTGATTAACTTTTGAAAAAAATCCGAAATTTTTTTCTTGAGTTATGGCCCTTTGAAATTTTTCGCGTTTTGGCATATTGGTTTTGCCCTGTTCGTCCGTCCGTCCTTCCGTCCTTCCGTCCTTACGTCCGTCCCACTTTTTACTGCATAGCATAACTTTAGAACCATGGGTGCTAGGTTTTTGAAATTTCATATATGGATTCCTCATGAAAAAATAATTGACCCGTGTTTTTTTTCTCGTCAGGATTATGCCCCTTTTTTGAGTTATGCCCCTTTGCAAAAAATACTATGAAATCTTGTAAGCAAGATATCTCAAAAACTGTTTGAGCTATTGCCCTGAAACTTTACATGCTGGTTGGGGATGATGAGTAGATGAACTGATTAACTTTTGAAAAAAATCCGAAATTTTTTTCTTGAGTTATGGCCCTTTGAAATTTTTCGCGTTTTAAGTTTGTAAGCAAGATATCTAAAAAAACTATTTGAGGTTTTTCCCCGAAACTTCACAGACTTGTCGGGGATGATGAGTAGATGAACTGATCAACTTTTGAAAAAAATCCGATTTTTTTTCTTGAGTTATGGCCCTTAGATTTTTTTCGTGTTTTCAGCTTGTAAGCAAGATATCTCAATAATTGTTTGAGCGATTGCCCTGCAACTTTACAAGCTGGTTTGGGATGATGTGTAGATGAACTGATTAACTGTTGAAAAAAAATCCTATATTTTTTTCTTGAGTTATGGCCCTTTGAAATTTTTCGCGTTTTAAGTTTGTAAGCAAGATATCTCAAAAACTATATGAGGTTTTTCCCCAAAACCTCACAGACTGGTTGGGTATGATGAGTAGATGAACTGATTAACTTTTGAAAAAAATCCAATTTTTTTTTCTTGAGTTATGGCCCTTTGATTTTTTTCGTGTTTTCAGCTTGTAAGCAAGATATCTCAAAAATTGTTTGAGCTATTGCCCTGAAACTTTACAGGCTGGTTGGGGATGATGAGTAGATGAACTGATTAACTTTTGAAAAAAATCCGAAATTTTTTTCTTGAGTTATGGCCCTTTGAAATTTTTCGCGTTTTAAGTTTGTAAGCAAGATATCTAAAAAACTATTTTAGGTTTTTCCCCGAAACTTCACAGACTGGTCAGGGATGATGAGTAGATGATTAACTACAGCTTTTCTTGTGTAATTTCAGCATTACAGCCACATAAAAACAAGATATCTCAATTACTGTTAGGGACAAGCAGTGTTAGGGTCAAGCAGTTGGGGGCATTGTGTTTCATAAACACTGGCTCTAGTTATCCATAAATTTACCTCTGAAATTGCCACGACATTGACAACAATAGAAATCTTACCTGTGACAATCTTGTTTCGTAAAAATGCACTAGTTGTCTGATTATTTCGGTCCTTGAATACCCATAAGAATAACCTCAATACATTTATTAGTATTTCTTGAAGTATGCTGCAGATTGCACAGATATTCATGGTTTAAATTAGACCAATAACACAAAGGTGTTAGTGGTTTCATGTAGTCAGTGGTTTCATGCACCCTGTCAAAGAGTCGATGATCCTCAGTATGCACATTTAGCAGAATCTAGCTGTTCATGGTACTGTACAAGATGTAATTCCCTGAATTACTCCTCAGTATCTCCAAAAGACCTCAGCTCATTCGATACAGGCAACAAGTACAGCTTACTTGACTCTCCCCTGGACGTCTTCACACCTGCATCAACTTCCACGCCGTCAAAATCAAAACCACTCATAAAAAAGCCTGATAGAACTAATTGCCCTTTAAAAATCATCCATATAAACTTCCAGTCTATTAAAGGGAAAAAGTCACAGTTTTATGCCCTTTTGGACTTACATAAACCCGACATAGTTGTCGGCACTGAAACATGGCTCACCCCGGACATACACGATAGTGAAATTTTTCCACCTGAATTAGGTTACACCATATACAGGCGTGACCGTGTAGGTCAAAAGGGAGGGGGCGTGATTATTCTTGCCAAATCATCGCTGTCATCCCAAGCAAAACCTGAATACAGTACAGAATGTGAAAACCTCTGGATCCAATTAAACTTGCTTGGATCAAAATCCGTTTTGATCGGGGCATACTACAAGCCCCACGAACTAGACCAGCCTAGCTTTGAAGCTTTTTGTAAATCGCTAAACCTCATCAAACAATCAAACTCCCAAATCTGGCTCCTAGGAGATTTTAACCTTCCAAAGATGGACTGGAAATCACAATCACCTAAATCCAACTGTAATCATCCATCCTTTTACCAAGATTGTCTTGAAGCCTTCAGTGACTCTCTACTAGAACAAATGGTGACCTCTCCTACGCGAGGTCAAAATATCCTAGATCTATTTTTCACATCCAATCCTACATTCGTTGACAAAGTCTCTATCTTACCTGGTCTGTCGGACCATGATATCATCCTTGCCGAAGTAAATAGCCGCCCTGAACTCATAAAGCAGGTCCCTTGTGATATCCCCCTGTACAAAAAGGCCGACTGGGACCAGCTTAAAGAATCAATGAGCCAACTACTTACTGTATTAGAGTCAGCCCCTGCTACCACAGACAGTCAAGCTCTGTGGGATAAGTTTGCTAGCAGACTTCAGCAGGGTATTGACGAACATATCCCCACAAGAAAAGCAGGTACTAGAGACGGTTTCCCCTGGATTAATCAGGAAATTCGCCGACTAATGAGACAAGCTGTATAGACGCTGGTCTAGGTCAGGCAGACCAGATGACCAGAAGAAATTCCTGGATCAAAAGCACCTTGTACGGCGAGTTATAGACAAAGCTTACGAAAAGTACCTGCAAGACATCCTAGGTATTAACAATGATGCAGATGACCCTGACACCCCTCCCAAGGTCAAAACCAAAAAACTGTATTCCATGCCGAAACACGCAAAACAGGATTCTAGTGGAATTTCTTCACTGAAGGCCAATGGAAAATCTTACTCTGAAGACTCCGATAAGGCCAATGCTCTCAACGGCCAATTCAACTCTGTTTTTAGCCCTAAAAGCACAATAAGTCTCAAGCAACTTGCTCTGAGGACCCTGACGGACTCACATGACTCTGGTACCAATCTCCCATTCCAACCCAGCCCATACCCCAAAATCCCTAATATCCAAGTTTCAACTCAAGGCATTGAAAAGTAGAAGTAAAACAAAGATCAAGAATTGATACAATTAACTTACTCCACCCATAAAAGACACCAAAGGGAAAAAATACAAACATTAAGCGACCAGACTATAATGGAAACCTAAACAAAGGAAGGCCATAAGGACAGTTACTTTCCCACAAAATGGCCATATGGCCATCCAAAATTAAAAGACACAAGTGATACACACAGTAAGTAACAAACATCAACATAAATAAATCGCCACAGAAGAACCGCCTTGGAACGGTCAGTGGAAGATTTCCACTGGGGGGCTTAAATCGATTTTACGTGGCCACAATCCTCGCCCTTACTTCCGTCGCGATTTAGACAAATAATTTGTTCAGTCCGCATGAAGGCCTCCTAACTCATCAGTGCAACATCTCCGTGAACACAAAAATCAAAGAACCACAGAGGTGAGACAACGGTGAGGACTCGACAGCAAGAAACCACTGAAATGCTGGAGCAAAAGAAAACCAACAGTTAGACTCCTTCTTAAAGGCTTAAATCCTCACAAGGCCGCTAGGCCTGATAAACTTAAACCCATAGTCCTGCAGACCCTTCACAAAGAACTTGCCCCCATCCTCCAGCTTATCTATCAAAGATCCCTCGATACAGGAAAGCTCCCCTCCATCTGGAAAGAAGCAAACGTCTAACCCATATTTAAGAAAGGCGACAAATCTGACCCTGCCAATTACCGCCCTATATCCTTAACTTGTGTCCTCTGCAAAGTGCTTGAGCATGTTGTGGCCTCCAGCATCTCCAGACATTTCACTGACCAAAATATTCTCTTTGAACTACAACATGGGTTCCGGGAAAAGAGATCTTGCGAGACACAACTCATTATGCTTGTTGATGAACTTGCTAAAAATATGCAGTCTGGAAAACAAACTGACCTCATCCTTTTAGATTTTAGCAAAGCTTTTGATAAGGTAGCACATGAAAAATTACTCCAAGAACTTCATTTCTATGGTATAAGAGGGAACACATTAAACTGGATAAAAGATTTTCTTGACAACATGTCACAATCAGTTATTTTAAACGGCTCTAACTCTGACAGCATCCCAGTCCCCTCAGGTGTCCCGCAGGGCTCGGTTCTCGGTCATATGTTGTTTATAGCCTACATAAATGATCTTCCGGATCAGGTAAGATCCAGAGTAAGGCTATTCGCAGACGACACAGCCATGTACCTTGCCCTCGATGCTGAGACAGACTCGGAGATCCTCCAGAAAGACCTTAAGAACCTTGAAAAATGGGAAAAACTCTGGGATATGAGCTTTAATCCCTCAAAGTGTCAGGTCATCCATGTGACCCGAAGTAAATCTCCCTTCCAAACTGAATACCGTCTTCATGGCTGTGTACTTGAAACTGTATCATCCGCCAAATACTTAGGGGTCACCATTTCGGAAGACCTCAGATGGACAGATCATGTAAATAACATTAGTAAAAAGGCAAATCAGACTCTAGGCTTCCTAAAACGTAAAATTCGGGTCCACAATAAGGACCTGAAGGCCACAGCATACAAAACGCTTGTTCGCCCACAGTTAGAGTATGCTTCTACTGTGTGGTCCCCTTATACGGCTTCAGATACCTACAAATTGGAATCAGTGCAGCGAAGGGCTGCTAGATGGGTAAACAGAGATTACCGATATACATCTAGCGCCACGAAAATGCTTCAGGATCTCAAATGGCGCACCCTTGACCAACGACGCATAGACAGTCGGTTGGTCCTCCTTTATAAGGTCATATTTGACCTTGTTGCGATACCTGCTGCTGACTACCTGATCTGGAATACCCGTACTTCCTCAAAAAACCGACATACCGACAGATCATGACTCTGAAAGACTACTACAGGTTCACATTCTTCCCCCGCACTATCATCCACTGGAATGCCCTACCCCATCACATACCGGTCCTCCCTACCCTGGCACAGTTTAGTACAGCTGTCTGCCAGGTAGTTCACTTATCACCTTAAACACCAGAAGCTGTTTTTATCTTTTAACTATACTAACACTCTCTTTTCGCACTGCACAAACTCATCTCACCCACTTTTCTGTCCCCTTTTATTCAACTAACCCCCTTTAGCACTTGGTATACCGGAATACCCATCTGAAGCCCTCTTCGGAGGTTATGGAAGATAGATAGATAGATAAGATAGATAGATAGGTGACAGCAATATTTCATGCATTGGTTATGTTCATAATATGAATCATATACTAATTATCCCGTTACATACAGAAAGCCTGATAATAGGATTTTGCTCGAGTCCTGTCATTTAGACGCATAAGCGTAACTATGCCGTATACGACATGTTCATTTGTGCTCATGTTTCCATCGATGCATGTCGGTAGGCATACTGTATGTTTACATGGAAACATGGCTGAATATTTTGGATTAAAGATGAATGCATAAAGTGTATCATTATCATGTGATTATTTGCATCCGTCAGACTTGTCCGTTGACCAAATATTGACAAGCCTGTTAAGGCATTGTTATCTTATAGTTATTATTGTTGTTGTTTCCTTGTAGGATACACCCTCTTTGGATTTACCATACAAATAATCAAATAAATATGAAATCATCGGTGAATCGTCTCATCAATTTATCCCGGCTGAGCTAGAATATAATTCTACGCATATATTAACTGTTATATATACAGAGCCCGTGTGATATTAACATTAGCAGATTAAAGTTATCCATCTTTCTGAATCGTTGTTTAATCATCATTATCCAACATCTTTATACTATGAGGAAATATGTGTTTCCACCTTTAAATGTTTTGAGCGTTGTATTTGACCCGCTATAGCCTTTTTTGTTGCTCATTCAAAGGTACTGTACTAATCTATATACAGACAGAAACTTAAAATAGTAACTTTCTCATTAAGGTACGCCCCTCAAGGGGATGTTTCACCAGAATAAGGATTTATTTTAGAAACATTCCACCAGAAAATGGGGCCTAGCATCTTTTGGGGTTAGTGTCTTAAAATAGTTAGTTTTCGGACAATGTTTATATTGAAACCGGGCATTTCTAAGAGCTGGAACTAGAATTGTAGCTTTCCATCACGTGAATAAGTCCGTGAAATGAACACCCCCTAAAGCCCACTTTATAAATAAGAAATTGGGGTTTGCCGGGGGTGTTCATTTTTGTTCCTATTTCTGCTCCAAGACATTTGTTGAGGCGGTTCTAACGATCCCCCCACGACCTAAGTTTGCAGTAAAATAAGAAAAATATCAGGGATTTCCATCAGAAAAGAAGCCATTCTTGAAATGTGAAAACTGCACTTTGTCACACAGGTGTGTTATCGTATTGTCATTATGATAAAGGGGAATAGGTGTCTTTTATGGATGGAGTAAGTTAATTGTATCAATTCCTGATCTTTGTTTTACTTCTACTTTTCTTATGGGGACATTCCACCAGAAAATGGCATCTTTTGGGAGTAAACGTCATAAAATAATTCGTTTTTTAACTATGATAACATTTAACAGATGCATTTCAAATAGCTGGAACTTATTTGGCCCACTAGCCTTTTTTGCCCATTCATATGCAATGTACTAATCTGACCCGGGTCAAATACACTCCCGCTTGCGGGAAACTTTCCAGCGCACACGCATTTGTTTCGCTTTTGTATCGCGCGAGATTCGCACTCGCGATTCACTTGCGAATAACAATTTAGGCAATCAATTGCTTTCATGAATAACGCGATTTTGGGAGTAAATCGCGATTTTTGACAGCCAATCAAACCTGAGTGTCGAAAATGCAGATAGTGCACATTCACAGACTGCTTCGCGTTTCAAAAGCAACCAATCAAATTCAATATTGCTTAACTAGTTCGCACTTATCGTTCTTTTTCATTTCTTTTTTTCTATTTCTTAAAATTTTCCTTATTCCAGATTTTTTTTTTCAGTTTGAGCAAATCATATCTGATTATTTCCGAAAGGCGGACTAGTCAATTATCAATTTTCATTTGCCTGGGGGTAAAGGGTAAAATACAGGTACTGCATAGTGATTGAAGTTGGCTGTCAAATTGCAGGATGTTTATTGACCAAAGGTTTTATGACACACAGGTGCAACTCGGGACTATAAAGATAGCTGTTTAAAACAACACCTCATTATCGTCATTTATTCTAGATGTCCGAAAAAAATCATGTTTTTTCACTCACAGAAGCGGCCCATTTTTTAATTAATTATTTTTGTAATTTTCATTATTTTTTTTTTTAATTAAGGCTTTGTTTTCTTCGAAATGTATTTGGAAATGCCTGAACCCTTTGCATAAAATGTAGGTCCTGATCAGAGGCCTACTTCTGCTGCGTCTGATATATGTCTGCATGTGTTTTGCCCCATGGCGACAAATGAAATCTTCCACCCTGTTAATAAACAAGTCCATTTCAAAATTTAAGAGTATGAGGCTGTGTTTTCTTCAAAATGTATATTTTTGCAAACCAAGTAGGTCCTGATCAGACGCCTACTTCTGCTAGGCCTGATCTGAATCTGCACTTTTTTGCTATTTGGAGTCAAATGGGATATTTCACAATGTAAAAAGCACAAGATCGTTTCAAAATTTAAGAATGTGAGGTTTGGTTTTCTTCAAAATTTATTTTGAAAATATCTGAAGCTTTTTTAAACAATGTAGGCCCCGATCAGGTGCCTATTTCTGTTGCGTATGATGCTGGTCTGCACATTTTGCTAATTGGCACCTAATGGCATCTTCCACCTTGTAAATAGCACAAGACCATTCCGAAAGTTAAGAGTGAGAGGTTGTCTTTTCAAAATTTCCGAAATAATTCATTTTCAGTCACTCACAGAAGCAGCTCATTTGTTTAATTTTTTTTTGTAATTTTCATTTATTTTGTTTGATTAACACATGATGGCCCTTATTAGTCGCCTAGTTTTTTCTGCGTCTGTACTGAGCCTGCGCTGTTAGCCATTTGGCGCCAAACTTTATGAACTTTAAAAGGTTTGTCTATTTCAGCCACATTTTCCTTATTTATTTATTTATTTATTTATTTTTCTTTGTTCCAAAGAGAGATTGGTGGTACTTCAATGCGAAAATATGCCTATACAAATCGATTGAATTTCTTACCACCAAAACTGAACATTTTCCGTTTTTTTTAATATTTCTGCACAAAACACAGGTTGTGGTACTCGTTAGGACCCACTCGGCGAGGCGGTTCTGACGAGTATCCACAATCTATATTTTTTTGCAGAAATGAGAAGAATAATATGTATTCCCTTAAATTCAAATTTACTATTTAAAAGTGGAGTTTAGCGGGGTCAAATTTGTATAGGTGTGTTTTCGAGATGTGTTAGAAACATCATAAGCACCCATTACAAGGCGGTTCTGATGAGCGCCCACAAACAAGTAAATAGACGTGACTTGTCAAAGACATATCCAAGGGTAAATGATTACTCTCTTGGTCCATTACACCATATTCCTCAGAACACCCCGAGTATTTATTATCTGTAAACTGCCAGAAATTAGGGTCTTATGCAATCCAATATATGTCTTCACATGTTCATTTGCTCTGCACCCGACTCGCTGCGTTCGTGTTTCCGTTAACAGCGGAAAATAAATAAATAAATAAATAAATCTCATTTCTTAAATAAAAATGACGTGGCCAGCCAAAACTGTTCAATGGCATTTTAGGCGTTTACCTTCTCCACACTTTGATACTTTGCTTCATTAACAAATAGTTGTGGTATATGTACAGCTATGCTATCTTGTCTGTTTGCCATTACATTTGTTGTATTATTGTATCCTCATGGGCTTTATTGCCTTATGGAATTTGAAATAAACTTACTACATGTAAATGTTATTGTGTGAGTTTATCCGAAGAAATCGCTACTGATAAGAGAGACCAATAAAGCCATTAATTTATGAACGAATTAAAAAATTAAAATAAAGAGTATGGGTCAAACATACCAGCTAAGAGGATTTTGATTGGCCCGTGCTCTTTCGCTTCACGTGTTTTATCTTCACTTACCTCTGTCGCGGTTTATTTTTGTTATGGTTTGTCTTTTGATGTTTGTGTCGCTTATATTATTTTATTTTGGATAGCCTATTGGCCATTTTGTGGGAAAGTAACTGTCCTTTTGGCTTTCCGCTATTGATGTTTCCATTAGGATTTGTTGTTTCAGGCTTGTGTTTCTTGCCCTTTGGTGTCTCTGATGGGAGCTGTGGGTTGATTGAATCGATTCCTGGCCATTTTTATTAGTTGGAATTCTCCCACATAGAAACGCGTATTGAGTTACCGAACGTGTTTTGAATAATCACTTTCATAGGCTGATATTAAACGAGTTGCAATCGCGTATGAACGCGATGGACAGCGTATTGCAACCCGAAAATTGTACACGCACGCAATGCGCGTGTGTCACGCGGACAAAACGCTAAAATGGTTAACTTCTTCTCGGGCGTATCTGTAACAGGATCATATATACAGACAGAAACTTAGGGTAGTAACTTACTCTTTATGATGTGCCTCCCAATGGGATGTGTCACCGGGAAACGGGTTCCTTTGGTGGACATTCCACCATCCACAAGAAAAACGGTCTTAGCATCTTTCGGGTAAGTGTTTTCTGACAATTTATAAAAAATCAGAAACAGCATAGTAACTAGCAACCCCGACCCCCCCCCCCCTCAATCCCCCACCCCCTTTTCCCCACAAGTGGAGAACAATGTCTAACAGGCACAATTACATGTCATGAAAATCAAATAAAAAAAAATACACAACTATAAGGACATACAAATGGAAGAGCCCCGTCGGAAGATCCGACAAAGCTACATTTAAAATAAACAACATTAGAACGGTCAGTAACGAGAACCACTGTCTTGAATAAGTCTATGTCAACCCTTTTTGTACCGAATGGAATTTTTCTCCATCTATGTAGCAGGAGTCCAATTCAAAATTCAGGGGTGCCAGGTTGTGTTTTCTTCAAAACTGATTTGGAAAAAAGCTGGTCGTTTTGCAAACAGTGTAGGCCCTGATCAGATGCCGCATCCTATGCGTCTGATCTGAACCTGCATTGTTTGCCAGGGTTCCCGTTTAGAGTTTTTTTGTACAAAATTGGTTAAACAAGTAGGCCAGTGGGCGGGGCATTTTTTGGCCACAGGTCTATTATTTCAATACTCTTGTAGAGGTCCACTGCGTCCTCACCCATAGGGGCTTGAAGAAATATATGGGCTGCACGATGCTTCCACGCAGAGCTTAATCCGGCCCGCACACTAGTACTGGTAAACCGCTTAGAGGATCTAAACCTGTCAAGGAACCGCGATGCGAGGCGGACCGTCCATGCTAAAAAAAACCTATTGGTTTCATTGGGCGACAGGGCTTAGGATGTAATTCATTTCAATGTCGGGTAAAAGTCCCACAAAATTGGAAGCAACGTCTCCAAAATGACCTTTACAGTGTTGACGGGGATGTTAAACCTCAAATCAAACAAACAAATTGTAGAGGTCCACTAGATGAAGCTGTGTACCAAATATCAATAGCCATTTTTGAATAATCTTTGCAAAGGTCTACTAGATGAAACTACATACCAAATATCAAAGGCCTGGGTCTTCATGCTTCAGACAAGAAGATTTTTAAGCGTTTACCAAATATCAGGCCATGTGCAATATGTAGGCGTCTGGGAGTTGTGTGTGTGTGTGTGGGGGGGGGGGGGGGGGGTAGGGGGTGGGAACAGGGCTATAATATGAACAATCATGGCAGAGGTTTACTAGACGAAGTTGTCTACCAAATACCAAAGACCTGGGCTTTCAGGATTCCGACACTTCTGGATTTTTAAGTTATTGTTCCTGTAAGGGTCTATGTAAAGACGTGATCTCAAGTGCGAGGCCAGCTTTAACTTTTTGAAATGGTACTTTAGATGTAGCTGCATACCAAATTTTAATGACATATGCCTAGTGGTTTCAGACAAAAGTAGTTTTAAAGGTTTTTGCTAATTTTCCCCTATTTATTGTCACGAGAAAAAGAGCTCTGCTTGGATTCGATTTTTTTTTAAACACACACAGACACACACATGCCCCCACACACACACACACACACACACACACACACACACACACACACACACAACGTTACATTTCGACAACACACCAGTGTACGGAACCCGGGAAAGGACATGATTTTTTATATGTTGTGCGAACAAGATATTTCAAAAGTTGTGCGAATAGATATTATCTTGTTTGCACAACATAGAACTTGGGAAGTTGTGCGAACAAGAATATATTGTGCGCACAAGATATTATCTTTTCCGCACAAGATCTATGTTGTGCGAACAAGATGTTATCTTGTGGAGACAAGATAACATCTTGTTCGCACGACTTAAAACCTTGTGCGCACAAGATAATATGTTGTGCGAACAAGATATTATGTTATCCGCACAAGATAATACCTTGTGCGCACAAGGTACACAATATAATATGTTGTTCGCACAACATAGATCTTGTTCGCACAACTTCTCAGGGTCTATGTTGTGCAAACAAGATAATATTTTGTCCGCGAAAAAATATTATCTTGTGTGCACAACTTCTAATAGTACCCTTGCGACATAGTACATTTTTTCACATCTCCAAAAATTGTTACTTTTCTGATGTTTTTCTTATTTAAACTGCAAAACGCCGTTTGTGGGTGCTCGTTAGAACCGCCTCATCGAACCGGTTCTTACGAGTACCCGCAACCTATATTTTGTAGCAGAAATAAATAAAATATCACCATTTTTTCATAATAAAATCTTCACTTTTTCAGCGGTAAAATTTACATTGTATTCGTATAGGCGTTTTTTTTTTGTAATGTGAAAGACGACGACGGAGCCCTGGCCGATCCGCACCACGTGCTCAGGTGACCTAAAATCAAATGCCATACCTTAGTTCCAATAGGGGTGCCTAAATTAAGGTACGTTTCTCTTCCCGACTTTCTTAACTGCTATTTTCTTCTTTACTCTTATTATCATCGGATGACAATATTCGTCTTTTTGAAACTGATCAGTGTATCAAACCAATCTTGAATGAAATGTTTAATTATGCGCTTCATCATGACAAAACCTATTTTCGATCTTCACGAATAGCAAGCAGTAAGGCAAATCAGCCTGCGCATGCGCGTATTATGTTCATCAGCTAAGTATTCCCTGCTGCCAGTGTATACTATCTCTAGTTTCTATATATAACTTATCAAGACTCTTGCTAGTCTGTGTAGCTGAGTAGACTGGTTTGTGTCCTACTCTGGTTGGATAGTACAATATCTCTAGTTTCTATATCACTTGCTAGTCTGTGTAGCTAAGTAGACTGGTTTGTGTCTAAACTTGTTGGATAGTACAGTACCTCTAGTTTCTAAGTCGTTTGCTGGTCTGTGTAGTTGAGTAGACGGGTTTGTGTCTAAGCTTGTTGGATAGTACAGTACCTCTAGTTTCTATATCTCTTGCTAGTCTGTGTAGCTGAGTAGACTGGTTTGTGTCTAACCTGGTTGGATAGTACAGTACCTCTAGTTTTTATATCTCTTGCTAGTCTGTGTAACTGAATAGACTGGTTTGTGTCTAACCTGGTTGGATAGTACAGTACCTCTAGTTTCTATATCTCTTGCTAGTCTGTGTAGCTTAGTAGACTGGTTTGTGTCTAAGCTTGTTGGATAGTACAGTACCTCTAGTTTCTAAGTCGCTTGCTAGTCTGTGTAGCTGAGTAGACTGGTTTGTGTCTAACCTGGTTGGATAGTACAGTACCTCTAGTTTCTATATTTCTTGCTAGTCTGTGTAGCTTAGTAGACTGGTTTGTGTCTAAGCTTGTTGGATAGTACAGTACCTCTAGTTTCTAAGTCGCTTGCTAGTCTGTGTAGCTGAGTAGACTGGTTTGTGTCTAACCTGGTTGGATAGTACAGTACCTCTAGTTTCTATATCTCTTGCTAGTCTGTGTAGCTGAGTAGACTGGTTTGTGTCTTGATTGGTCACAAACCTAGAAGACTGGTTTTCTCGTAATTGGGCTTTGTAATATCCAGATAAAGTTACATGTAAAGATCTGACATTGATATCCATCTATATTTAATTGCTTGACATTAAAATTTAGACATGGTAACCTTTATCTTGCTGTTCACGACAACCCCTATTTTTGCAAACAGTGTACATCCAGATCAGATGGCTTCTGAAGAAGCCATCTGATCTGGATCTACACTGTTTGGCATTCAGTTTGTGAATTTGTAGCAATAAACTACATCAAGTAATTTGATTGGTTGATAGACAGAAATGGGTGTGGCTTAAATGAATATTCAGCAAGATAAGGGTTAAAATGTTCTGTTAAAGCTCCATTACGAAGAGGCGCCTATATAAATGCATTGGAAACATAACCGACGGAAAATCAAAACTTTTAAGATGAAAATGTGTGATATGTTTCTTATTTCTGTTCAAAATATAGATTGTGGGTACCCGTTAGAACCGCCTCATTATGACGGTTCTAACGTGTACCCACAAGCTACAACTCAGGGGTGAAATAAGGATAATAAGCCATTCATAGGCATCACGAAAACATGCCTATATGATTTTGACCCCCTTAAACCCCACTTTTATATAGTTAAACTGGGGTTCACAGGGCTATACATTATTTTTTCTTGTTTCTGCTCAAACACATAGATTGTGGGTACGCTTTAAACAGCCTCACCGACACGGTTCTAACCCGTATCCACAATCTGTTTTTTGAGCAGAAAAAAGACAAGTATCACAAATTTTCATATGAAAATTTACTTTTTTCTTTCGGTGGTAAAATTGTATAACATAGTCGTTCTCTGAGCATATCACCTGTACGACATATAATGTTGAAGGGCCATAAGAAACTAGCCTTGTATGATCTATAGTGTTGGTGGGTCGTAAAGGCATATCATATTAACAGTTATTTTACTATCTAAACTGTTGAAGCTAAATAAAGAACCTTTCTTTCTATAAAATATTGGTTTTTGCTAACAGGCTATAAAATGATGCATTGTACTTTCTAAACTTGAGTTACATGTCTTGTTTATATTGGCAGTCATTCAAGTAAATTGGACTGAGTTCAAATCGTCATTTGACATATGAAATATGCGAAGATTGACATCTTACTAACTTTTAAGTTTGTTTAAAGTCCTATGTGTGCATAGGTGAAGATTTTAAATAAGAGTAGGGTTTGAACATGTAAACATAATTTCTTTACAGTCGGATGTTACAGTCATGCAGTCATATTATGGTCAACGGGAGGAAGAGCAGAAGCAACCATACCCAGTGCATATGGTGATAAATCCTCACACGAAGCCATCATCGGAGGACGACAAGGTTTTGATTCCAAAAGATAGGATACCTATATATCCTATACCAACGCCAACACCGCCGAGGGAAGATGTTTAAATGGACAAAAACTTTATTCTTATTAGTGTATTAATTTTATAGTGTTGTGTGTGTTTTTAAATTACATGTTTTCAGAGGACTCATGGACTAAAGTGTTAACTTTAGAAAAGAGACATGAAAACTTTACACAGAATAACTTTATTTAGTGACATTTTATTATGTGTATATGCGTATGCATATGTGGGATAATCCTAGTCACATTTAGAGAAATATCCTGGTCATTTTAAGAAAGGGTGTTGATCTAAATGTGAATTTATATATCAAGCTTCAGTGTTAATAATCCTAGTCACACATGTATTGGTAAAACATTATATTGTTGTTTGAGTGTGACATATATTAGAAGCTTGTTGTGTGTATTACAAATACTTAATTTGTTTACTAACGTGATCATTCAAGTAAATTGGACTGAGTTCAAATCGTCATTTGACATATGAAATATGTGATTACGCAGTAACCACCTGGTGTTTATCAGTTTCTAGAGACATGCAGGTGCAGTAAACAAAACTTACATAATTCTAAAATGTATACGGATATGCCACTCAAAAAGGAGTATTTGTATATACATATGCCTATCACCCGAGTACATATTATGGTTTATGTCAGTCATAGGGGTGTATGTTTTAATGTTATGTCAATTAAACAGGTGCAGTAAGCTTTTAAAGGAATTTGGGAAAACAATAACCTTTAAATAACTGCGTGGTAGCGTCCTGAAAATATGCAGTATGATTGACGTTTGCACAAATAATAAGGGTATAAACGTGAATTGTAAAATGTTAGAAATGCTCAGAGAAAATATATAAGTTCCAGTTTTGAACACGTTAGTTGGATCTATATCTCATTTTTGAAAGTATCAGATTGAAATTAATCTGATACAACTTTTGGGCTGTCGCGGAAATGAAATGAAATGATAATTAAAACTTAGAAACTTTAGAAAGACTTTATTGTATTGTGTTAAAAGCGAAGCACTAAACAAGAACACTATACGACATAGGTCTACGGTACCCCACTACGTAACAATTGCTAAAATGTGTTTTCTTACAATCATTATAACTCTAAACGGAGATTTATTATAACGTTGTGATGTTTATCTTTCTTTCTTTTTTTATTTATTTATTGAGTCGCAATTCTCATTAGACTGAACGCCCACCTCTATGAGACGGTTCTAACAAGTACTCAAAATCTATGTTTCAGAGCGCAAACGTGGCGCACAAGCATTAAAGCCGGGCGCAGCATTTCCTACATGTGCGCCCAGCGAAGACGCAGATCAGCCTGCGCATCCACGTAGTCTGATCAGAGTCTTAATTGTGTGCTCTATGGATAGCTAAGGACCCAGTGATCCTGGATGCAGCAAGAGAAGTCTATGGTCAGACTTAGTAGACTTCACGAAAACAGGCCTGGTGTCTCGGAATGTGTGGCGGCCGTAAAAAGTCTCCCTGCTCTACATCATAGTGTTGTTTATATTTCCTTGTCCTTTGGGATCATTGATTCCATTGTGGAATTTTGAAAATTTCTGAGGGTCACTGATAATGCCTAATTGGCCGAAACTAGCTAGTTTGGCCCAGAAAACATGTACACTCCATATTTCTCAGTTCTGTGGTGTATTCCTTGCTTCAAATGGATAACCGTTTCTAGAACTTATATAATTTTGACCCCCTTGAACCCCACTTTTTATATAGTACAACTGGGGTTTACAGGGGTAAACCTTTTTTGCTAATTTCTGCTCGGAAATATAAATTGTGGGTACTTGTCAGAACCGACACGATGAGGCGGTTCTGACTCGATGAGGCGATTCCAACGAGTAACCACAATCTATATTTTGAGCAGAAATAAGAAAAATATCACAGATTTTTAATTTAGAATTTACTTTTTTCCGGTGGTTAAGTTTACAATGCATTTATATAGGCGTGTTTTCGTAATGCATGTCAATAGGTGTCAACTTTTAAAGGGAAGAATTTGCTCCTGAGGAGCAAATTCTTTCCTTTAAGAGTAGACCCCTTTTTCAGTGGGACAGGGCTTATAGAAAAGCGAGCAAGAAGTCTCGAAAGTGGTCTCCCTTTGGAAAATGGCGGAAAACATCAGGAGTTCCCGTTCCCTTAAGGTTAATGGCTACATCTGATATAATTTCTGTAATTATGTAAAAAGAAGACAATTTTTGTGAGCTCTTTTTTGATTTTCTGTAAACTAAACCACTCCGAAAATGTAGTCTGTGATTTTTTTTTGATTTGAGGTTTAACGTCCCAGTCAACACTATTAAGGCCATTCTGGAGACGTTGCTTCCAATTCTGTTGGACTTTAACCGACATAGGGATGCAGTGACATCCCAAGCCCTGCCGCTAAATAAAACCAAAACGGCTTATATGTATTAGACGGTCTGACTCACATCACTTTGCCTGGACAGGCTTAGTCCTTCTACGCGGGTTACCAGTACTCATGTGTGGTCCGTTTCAAGCACATACAGCCAAATCTACTTCTCCAAACCCTGATAGGCGGGGGCGAAGTAAAGGAATTTGCTCCCTAGGAACTAATTCCTTTTTCTTAGAGTAGACAATTTGTTAAATCGGACAATAAAATTATTTTCTACGGAACCCGGGAAGGGACATGATTTATTATTTTTATTATGTTGTGCGAACAAGATAATATCTTGAGCGGACAAGATATTATCTTGTTCGGACAACATATTATCTTGTGCGATCAAGATATTATCTTGTGCGGACAAGATATGATCTTGTTCGCACAACATAATATCTTGTCCGCACAAGATATTATCTTGTTCGCACAACATATTATCTTGTTTGCACAACATAGATCTTGGGAAGTTGTGCGGACAAGATATTATCTTGTGCGGACAAGATATTATCTTGTGCGGACAAGATAATATCTTGTGCGCACAAGATCTATGTTGTGCAGACAAGATATTATCTTGTGCGGACAAGATAATATCTTGTTCGCACAACTAAATATCTTGTGCGGACAAGATAATATCTTGTCTGCATAAGATAATATGTTGTCCGCACAAGATAATATCTTGTGCGGACAAGATATTTTGTGCGGACAAGATATTATGTTGTGCGGACAAGATATTATCCTGTGCGGACAAGATAATATCAGATGTTTTCAGATATTATCTTGTGCGCACAACTTATAAAATAAAAAAAAAATCATGTCCCTTCCCGGGTTCCGTAATTTTCCATTGAAGGTTTTTCCTTTTTCCTTTACGTATGTGTTCCGCTTTGATTCTTTGGTATTAGTACACCTGTAGCTCTTTAGTATGATTCAGCTGGAAACGATCAACCTTATTATTCCCCCAATAGCCGATGACAATTTCGTCACTTGCAGCAAGGTAAACAATGCTGTTAGGATCCTTCTGAAGATCTTTTCCTGGGAGTAGAATTCTACTGTTGCTGAAATCAGCTGACCATAGACCAATTTCTCTTGTTCCCCAGTAGCAGATATATACATTTCCATCCCTATCAATGGTAACAGCACGTGGTCGTTTCCCTGGTACATCAATTACCTTGATAAATTTTCCAGTGTCAGCGTCAATAAGTGTTATTGTATTCGTAAAAAAGTCCGTCACTATTACGATTGATTTGTTATCCATGACACTAGTTGTTAGATGGGTTGACCACTGGAAGAGTTGTTGTCCATATGGATCTGATGATATGGACCAGTGAACATGGCCATCTAGATCGACCATTTTCAAAGACGCTGGTTGTGTCCAAGAAGTAACAATCATTCTACCCTTATACGTTGTTAATCCCCAGACCATGTATTGAAGTGAAATTGATCTCTGTATTGACATGGATCTTGGATCAGATATATCAAGAAAGTGAAGTTGTTTACTCTCGGTGCTAACGACTGCTGTTGTTGAATCAATCACAGTTATACCATAAGGAAAGCTACTATATTTCACAGATGAAAGGAAGCTGTTTTCCAGAGAGAAAACCTTCACTCTCATGTTCGAGAAGTCAGTCATAATGAGATTACCATCATTACTTAAGGCCATGCCCCCTATATCGCATGTATCTGTATCTTCACGAAGCTTTATATCCAATGAGCCTACCATCTTAGCTGTTATCTCTGATATGCCCCTCTGTTTCCTATGAACCTCTGTATCTCTGATTGATATGGAGAGTGATGAAAAGGTCATCTTTGAAACTGGTTGTAGTATAAGTAGAGAATACACAACTAAATAAGCAATAAGGAAAAAAAGGTGTGTGCGATTATCTGCGATTAAATTATTTTTATTCGTGTTTTCAGTTGGCGATGTACATGGAAATGTGATATGGGGAAGTTGTTCTAAATTGTCAAGTTTTGATACCTCTTCATGGACCTCGCCAAGCTGAGTGTTCGGTGATAGAAAAGTTGTGACTTCTTCGCTTGGAAAAAAGTAAAGATTGACTGTCCTGCATTGTTTGTTGATGTCGTCAAACTGGCTCTGCAAATTCTGCGCGTCTTCTGAAATACTGTGAAGTTTCATAAACTGACCTGGCCCAATGACAGTGCAATCTATATCTTGAATTTTCGTAATTCCATTTTGTAGTGACTGGATCATGCGCGATAACTCCTCGACTTGGCTTGACAAGAGTGCTATTTTATGCCCACAGAATTGGGCGATTTTGTCCTCAGACATACTTTGAACCTTTGTGGTCAGTCTTTTCTTCAGTTCCGTTGCTTCTGTTAGCATTATTCCTTTTCTAATTTCTATGTCTTTGCTGGTTTGTTCAACTTTACACTTAACAGAGTAAGCAGCTTCCACAAGTAGCTGAACAGAGTCTCGCAATTGCTGTACATCATCAGGGCAAAGCGATTTACATAGGCTAGTAATTGTTGTTCCTGAACAAGTTCTGTGGAACGTTTCGAAGCAGTGAATACACACTACCTTCTTGTGATCAAGACAGAAATGGTCCATCATATTCCCTCTGTGAATCTTACAGTCGGGAAACCGAATAGGTTTATCGGCTTGTGACTTAGGCATATCATCGCCTTCAAGTAACCTGTGGTTTCTTACCGAGGGCAAGCTCTGGTGAACATCCAGACATGATTGACACATAAACGTGTTGCAGTCTTCACAGAGACAGACTGCTTGGAGTTTTCGTTTCAGCTGCTCATTACAACGCTCACAAAAAGTATCAGCATGCTCATCGGAAGCTGTCTGTTCAATATTGCCATCTTCTGACGTATTAGTTACTTGCTCTGACATGCTGAAACAAGAACATCCCAACTGAATAATACAACACTGATCAAATCGCATGATTATCTGTAATATGCAGGCTTAGGCTAACTGTTGGTTTTCTTTTGCGCCAGCATTTAAGTGGTTTCTTGCTGTCGAGTCTTTTGGTTCATCTCTGTGGTTGTTTGATATTTTTGTTCACGGAGATGTTGCACTGATGAGTTAGGAGGCCTTCATGCGGACCCAACAAATTATTTGTCTTAATCGCGACGGAAGTTTGTTTTGTTTGTTTTGAGATTAAACGTCCCTGTCAACACTGTAAAGTTCATTTTTGAGACGCTGCTTCCAATTTTGTGGGACTTTTACCCGACATTGAGATTAAATGACATCTCAAGCCCTGTCGCCCAATGAAATCAATAGGTTTTATTAGCATGGACGGTCCACCTCGCACCGCGGTTCCTGGACAGGCTAAGATCCTCTCAACGGTTTACCGGTACTAGTGTGGCGGCCGGATTCAGCTCCATGCAGCCTATATTTATTCAAGCCCTTATGGGTGGGGGTCAGTGACGGAAGTAAGGGCGAGGATTGTAGCCACGTAAGATCGATTTTAGCCCCGAGTAGAATTCGTTTCCGCTGACCGTCCAAGGCGGTTCTTCTGTCGCGGTTTATTTTTGTTATGCTTTGTCTTTGGGTGTTTGTGTCGCTTATTTTATTTTATTTTGGATAGCCTATTGGCCATTTTGTGGGAAAATAACTGTCGTTTTGGCTTTCCGCTATTGATGTTTCCATTAGGGTATGTTGTTTCATGTTTGTGTTTCTTTCCCTTTAGTGTCTCTGATGGGAGCTGTGGGTTCATTGTATCGATTCCTGATCATTGTCTTCACTTCTATTTATTATGATAACATGACGGAAACACGTTTCATGTCCATTTGAAATAATGGCGCCCAAAATTGTGTCAGAAATGACAAATCATCACGAAAACAAGCCTATATAAATTTGACCCCCTCGAACCCGACTTTTATTTAGAAAAACTGGGGTTTACAAATATAAACCTTAGTTTTCTTATTTCTGCTCTAAGATATAGATTGTGGGTACTCGTTAGAACCGCCACATGGAGGCGGTTCTAACGAGTAACCACAATCTATAATTTGAGCAAATATAAGAAAAATATCACAATTTTTCATCATAAAATTTTCAGTTTTCGGCGATAAAGGTGGCAATGTATTTGTATAGGCGTGTTTGCGTAATGATTAGTAAAATGATATCTTTCTTATTTCTACTTTCAGCATAGACTGTGGATGTTCTTTAGAACCGCCTCTGTCTTGAAGCAGAAATATTAAACGAGTACCCACAACCTACATGTATGTAGAAATAAGAAAAATACAATGTATACATGTACCCCTGTAAACCCCAGTTTTCTCTGTATAAACAGGGTTTTAAGGGGGTGTTCATTTTATGGACTTGTTCACGTGATGAAATAGTTCTGACCACCTTAAACCCCACATTAATAAATTAAACTGTAGTTTACAAGGGTTACATTATTTTTTATTATTTCTGCAAAACCGATAGACGGTTGTCGCTAGAACCGCCTCACTGAGGCTTTTCTAATGAAAACCCACAATACATTACGATAACACACCCGTGCGACATAGTGCATCTTTTCACATCTACGAAATGGCTATTTTTCCGCGATATTTTTCTTTTTTTACTGCAAACATACGTTGTGGGTGCTCGTTAGAACCACCTCGTTGAGTACCCACAACCTATGTCTTGGGGCAGAAATAAGAAAAATAATGTATACCCCTGTAAACCCCAGTTTTCTCTACATAAAGTTGGATTTAGGGGGGTCGTTATTTCACAGACTTGGTCACGTGATGTATATTTTGAGTGGAAATATGGTACATGTGTAAATATCAGAATTTTTTACTCTGAAAATGTTCAGTGTTTGGAGGTTTTGTTTGTTTGATTTGAGAATTAACGTCCCCGTCAACACTGTTAAGATCATTTTAGAGACGTTGCTTCCAATTTTATGGAGCGTTTACCCGACATTGAGATGAAATGACTCTCAAGCCCTGCCGCCCAATGAAACCAATAGGGTTTATAAGCATGGACGGTCCGACTCGCACCGCATTGCCTGGGCTAGCTTAGATCCTCTGAGAGGTTTACCAGTACTCGTGTGCGGTCGGTTTCAGCTCTGCGTGGAAGCATCATGCAGCCCATTTATTTCATCAAGCCCCGATTGGCGGGGGCCGATCAGTGTTTGGAGGTAATATTTTCAATATACAGTAGAACTTCGATGGCTCGAACACCGATGGCTCGTTCACCTTGGATGTGTCGAACCCATTCTTGAGCCCCTAGCGAAATCCTCTACATAAGAAATAGTTTGGGATAATTAAGCAGATTTTAGTCTTTTATCTTGCAAATGTATGCTGTGTGTACTCATTAGAATCGCCTCGATGAGGCGATTCTAATGAGTACACACAACATGCATTTTCATTATAGAACACCGAAAGGATGTCTAAAAGTATCTCGTTATGCCTTCTGGTAGTAACCCTCATTGGCTCGAACTACCCCTGTCTCGAACAGATTTTCGAGGTCCCGAAGGTGTTCGAGCCATTGAAGTTCGACTGTATTTGAAAAGGACTAGTGTCGTTATGATATAAGAAACAGAGCTGGTGCACGATAAAAACTCGAACGTCTTGCGACCAGCAGACCCTGATCAACCAGTAAATCTAGTCAGTCGCTTGTTGTTCTCGCCCCGACCATCGAGGCCTGAAGAAATAGATTGGGCTACATGATGTGTCCACGCAGAGATTACACCGACCGCACGCGAGTATTGATAAATCGCTTTGAGGTGCCTGTCCAGGAATAGTGGTGCGAGACGGATCCGCCCATGCATATAGACGCTATAAGTTTCGTTCGGTGGCAGGGTTTGAGATGTCATTGCATCTCAATGTCGGGTACAAAATTAGAAGCAACTTCTGCATATTGACCTACACTGTTTAGACGGGGACGTTAAACCTCACTTCAAACGAAAACTTGCTGCTCTTCCGAAAACGTCTTTTCCATTTTCTGCGCATAACAAAGACCGAGATCAGCCTGCACAGTTACAGTCTTCACTGTTATACATGTATATAAGGTTATCGGCTGACCTAAACTGTCTTCATACGAACTGAAAAGGCTGTATAGCAGCTGTATCATAATTGTGTAGATACGCAGGATGACTTGAATCTACGCTGAGCGCACATCACGTTAATACGTCCCTGTAATTAACACCCCAGTGCACCCAACTTTTTTTACAGAAAATGGGGTTTACTGGGGTATAGAATACTTTTCTTATTTTTTTTTCCAAGGCATAGGTTGTGGGTACTCGTTATAACCGCCTCATTGAGGCGGTTCTAACGAACACCCACAACCTATGTTTGGGACATTTATAAGAAAAATATCACAATTTTTATTAGAAAAGCAATCGTTTGTGAGGCATGAAAAAATGCACTGTGTCACAGGTGAACTTGAAGACCCATTCAGCTGTTATTTAACTGTAGGCCAACATGGCCTAGACGTTATCGCTATATAGCTTTCCGGTAGATATACGCTGTTACGCGCGCGTCCTCTGGCATGACTAATAACGTCAATTCTTTGGAAAGCTTAGAAGAAGTAAGCAGTAACCTCCAGCTCCACGTGACTAGGTAGCTCAGTCGGATGCTCGTCTGACTGGTGATCACAGAGGTTTTGGGGTTCGATACCTGTCGGGTCGGCAATATCCTCTCGTGAAGGTTGGTCATGAAATCTTTTCAACGGTCATTCAAGAATGCAGTTGTCCGTTTCTGACGAAAGAATGTGCACTGTACTGCTTAACCGCCTATGTATAGGAGTGCGGTTAGGAAAGCTGACTGGCTCGAAATAACCTAAATAGTGTTGCCTTGGCTCTTAAAATACTAACACTTTTTCAGTATTACCCACCTTGTTTCCAAACGAAGTCCTTAAATGAATTCAAACTTACTAAACTGCTAATCTTTTAATTTATACTTTATAAAACTGCAGCTGATAATGCCCGTCCAAAGTTTATTCGCTTAACCCTTTGTTAACCCTATGTATACCGATGGACCCTTCTATCGTAAAATGTTGGACAAGTCCATTTGTCATTAAGGGGTGTCGAGTTTATTTTTCGTATTTATTTTTTTTTAGACAATCCTGTTATCAAACAGTGTAGACTCTGATCAGACACCGCATCATGCGACGTATGATCCGGGTCTGCACTGTTTGACTATTTACCAATTTTATGTGTCTCCAGATAAGAATGGGTAAATAATTACATTTGAGCCCCGCCAAGCGAATTTGTGTCTTCGAGCATTCCGTCATGACAAATTTTAACTGCGCATGCCCAGCCATTAGGAGGGGCCAGGGATATGGCTTTCTGTCTGAAGGTTCCTCTTGATTCACTGCTTGTATGAGCGAGCAGCGAAGGTTCTGGCGAGACTGCGCGGATGCGCAGGCTTGCCTGAACCTTCGCTGCTCGCATAGGCGATAAGTACCAAAATCGCTTGACGGGGCCAATTTATCAGTTTATCAGTCCGCCAAACTTTTCATGACAAAATATTGATTTGCTTTTTGTACGAGCAACAAAAGCGGAGATCAGGCTGTACTAAAGTAAACGTGATTTGTCTTTCTTTTAAACAATTCTGAAGGCCATTCTTCTCCCAGTAACACTCTAACAGGCATTTGAGTCTTATTTAGGCCCTGTAAAATCACACTCAACCAGCACAAAACAGCGAGCTACGTCGAGACGACAGCGACACACGTCGTATCGCCGTCGGCCAGACTTTGGTCCGATATTATTGATGCTGGACATAATTAGTCATCCATTTTATATGAAATCATCTCTAATCCTTTTTAATTTGGTTTTACGGTCCTTTCAAGATTATTTCATTTAGATCGAACCGATTGTTAATCAGAGATTGTTGGCGGAGTAACGGACTTCCTAAAAAGCAACATCTGACCCATTATATTATCAGTTACCCCCTTTATATATTGCACTGTAACGCATTGACCTGATAAAGATATGCTATCTCAGGACAAGTGAGCTTTATCACGTCAACGTGACATTGCCCTTTTATGAATGAAGCGTACTACCGGCAAAGATGGCTAAAAAGTAATAATTACTAGAAAATTTGGTACAATTACATTTAAAAAGATTTAAAAAAAATAAAAATAACGGTTAGCTGGTAGTAAATATACTGACCCATTATATTTTGCGCCGGATTGGGACGCAATGACTGATCGTAAATTGCCGTTTTAAAGAGTTTTAAAGAGCCTTCACTGCAGCTGGTGTTGTGCCGTGTGGCGGCCGTAAAACGTCTCCCCGTACATCAACCATAGTGCAGGTTATATTTTACTTTTGGTCCTTTGAGATCAGCGTGAATATTCTGAGAAATCAGAAATAAATTATTGGTTTAGACTCATATTCTAGACAGGTTTTTAATTATTTGGACCCCATTTTGATTTATATCAGTCTTTGAATCGACTGCCTATTCGAAATTCGCAAAATTGCAGTATGTTTCCTCTGGCTTTCTTTGCCGGATCATTACAGGGTCACTGATGAGGCTTTATTAGCCGAAACTACGTAGTATGACCCATCTCCTTTCTTATGAATATTTTCATTGCTCTTAAAGGAACTCAATTTTTGATTTTTATTTTAATTATTTGGACCCCATTTTGATTTATATCAGTCTTTGAATCGACTGCCTATTAGAAATTCGCAAAATTGCAGTATATTTCCTCTGGCTTTTTTTGCCGGATCATTACAGGGTCACTGATGAGGCTTTATTAGCCGAAACTACGTAGTATGACCAATTTTCTTTCTTATGAATGTTTTCATTGCTCTTAAAGGAACTCATTTTTGATTTTTATTTATAAGGGGATAAACTGATAAATAGAATACCAGATTCGTGTGTTTTGATATCAAGTTTATCAAGCTCGGCTTCGAGAACGCATGCAGAATCGCTCGGCAAGCCTCGCGATTCTACAAGCGTTCTCGAAGCCTTGCCTGATAAACTTGATATCAAACGACACGAACCTGGTATTCTTTATATAACATATCTGTGTGATATGAGTCTGAATATGCCATCTTGCATAACATCCTACGAACAAAAACTATTTGAACCTATTCTTGAAGAGGCCAGAGGCCGTCTTCAAACAAGATCATCCATGTTCAAATCATGTCACGTGCTGTTTGAACTTTTGATAGCAACCAACCCACGAGTTGACATAAGTTGCAGAGATGAATGCCACAAAGTGGCCGTCCTTTGGATAATTAACCGGAAGCTCCCTGTGCATGGAGAATTACGATTAATGTGCAGGCTTTCATCTTGCAAATCTGGAGTGTAGGCTACAATTGCGAATAATGGTCAAATGTGACAGATCGCAGTAACAGTAGAGTACGGTCCGGTAGGGTAGATTAGGGTAGGTAACTGTAGGCCTCACAGCTGTAATGACATGGTTAATCCATGTAGACTGTTAAAACGTTTTAATTAATGTCGGTTGGTGCAAGATGCTTTGCATTTGGTCGGGCCCACCGGAGTCTAACTGTTGGTTTTCTTTTGCTCCTGCATTTCAGTTCTCGGCCCCCGCCCATCGAGGCTTGAAGAAATAGATGGGCTGCATGATGATGCTTTCACGCAGAGCCGAATCCGAACCGTCACACGAGTACTGGTAAACCGCTAAGACGATCTAAGCCTGCCCAGGCAAAGCAGTGCGAGTCGGAACGTCCATGCTTATAAAGCCTATTGGTTTCATTGGGCGACAGGGCTTGAGATATCATTTCATCTCAATGTCGAGTAAAAGTCCAACAAAATTGGAAGCAACGTCTCCAAAATGACCTATACAGTGTTGACGGGGACGTTAAAACCTCAAATCAAACAAACAAACAATGCATTTCAGTTATTTCATGATGTCGATTCCTCATCGTTGTTTCATCCCTGTACTTGTTTGATGTTTATGTTCTCGAAGATTGCACTGATGAGAAATAAATCCTTTATGATGAAGATTGTCTAGACCACGAAAGAACAAGGGGCCAGCATTGTGGTCTCGTAAAATCGATTAAAGCACCACCCCACCTTGCCCCCATTAATAACTTCTCGTGGTCCGTTCCATTACGGTTCTTGAGATTTTTCGGTAACATTTGGTGGGTATCAGAAAAGGTAAATTAATGAAATAACTGCTATCTTTTGTTCCACGTTCCTGTTGTTATCTTTTGATCTTTGATGCGTGTGTAGAACAGTTTAAGTATAGCATTGACAAATAGCCTACCTTGAAGCTTTAATGTATCGAGATGTGTTGTTGCCAGGCTATGGAGACGCTACCAGAAGACGGGCGAGTTTACCAGACGAGAAGGGCAAGGCCGATACAGTTGCAGTGAACAAACACACATTTCCTCATTGTATAAAGATGTTGGATAATGATAATGAAGAAACGATTCAGAAAGATGAATATCTTTATCTGCAACATGTTAATGGCAAACATTGGCAACCAGTTCACAAATCATGGCCTATAACCTGTTAAGGAAGAATGTTTGAGAAATCGCCATCTTTACGTCAGATTATTTCAAATGTCATAGACATGCACAAATCAGCCACCTTTTCCTGTCAGTAATGTGTATGACCTCCTCGAGCAGCACAACACTCCTGGCACCAAATTTTGAACCGTTTGTAAAGCTTATGTTTCCCACTCATGTCTATGGATGTTTGAGAGTTCTTGAATAGTCTTTAGAGGATGACCGCCCTGTGAGATGCGTCTGTAAAGAATGTTCCACACTTGTTCTATTGGGTTTAAGTCAGGAGAAGGTGCCGGCCAGTTCATTACTTCAATAGTCTTACGGTTAAGGTAATCCATGCAGTATGGGGGCGCGCATTATCCTGCATCAAAATGAAATTGTCACCGATGGCCTCACAATAGGATCTAGGAATGTACCTCCGTTTATCATGTACAAGTCCGTTCGGCCTTCATAAGAAAGTCCACCCCATACCATCACTGACTCCTCTCCATATATGTACGTTTCCACAATGTTGCAGCCCTTCTATGGTTCTCCGCGTCGCCTCCAGACTCGAACACGTCGATCACATGCACTCAGGTGAAATCTGCTTTCATCCGTGAACAGAACTGTATGCCAGTCTTGCAATCGCCAGTTCTGATGTTCTTTTTCAAATCATATAGAGGAGTATGGTTTTAAGCCGTGTTATCGGTATCACGTTTATCCTGCAAGCGCCATATCGAAATAAACAGTAGGTAGAGAGGAAACACAGGCAAAGTTGCTCTGTTTGTGCATTCACAAGCTTCTAGCGAATATTATCGACGCAAGCAGATACAAACTAACCATATCTGCTTTCAACATAACTGTTATACAAACAAAAAGACGCGTTGTGTTCAAAGTGTATACAATTTTCATATTTGTTGTCAAAACAAATGACGTCGTTAATTAACATAGCGTTATAAATTTGATCAGTCAATTGGGCAGATATGCTAATATTTTTGCTGAAAATGTAAGCAGTTTTCACTTTTTCAGCAAAATTAAAGAAATTTTAGCTATTCTGCTTGCTTGAACAGTTAACAATTTGACCACAAATGAGCTCGTTAAGCCAACGATGCTTTGAACAACCGGACCCAGAGTGTTTCAACTGACCTCCGGGGGTCAATTTGAAACTTTACCAGGCGACATTGCGGATCGAAAACCAAGGCCACTCCAAATATAATTCGCACATGTACCATTCTCTTGTCTTTGCTTTCCCAGTGGAGAAGCACAGTTGAAGCAAAGGAGTTTCCAACAATTACGAGACAAAACAAATAAAACCTACCTTAGTTCCAATATGGGTTGGGTTTTGGTATTTTCTGTGTCCGACTTACTTAACTGCTAATCTTTTTTATTACTTTTTATCACAACAACTGAATGTCAGCTGGTGACAATTTAATTGATCAGTTTTGTTTCAATACGTAATTATGGTTCATGCTATCAGATGTTTTATGCCCCCCCCCCCCCCCCCGCCATTCGAAGATTGGTGGAAAGGGCATATAGCGTTGCCCCTGTCCGTCCGTCCGTTCGTCGGTGCGTCCGTGCGTCCGAAACTTAAACGCGGTCAATAACTTCCTTATTTCTTGATGGAATTTATAATTACGCTGCAGAAATGTTAACCATCATGAGACGACATGTCACATGCTAAACCCAGGTCCGTACCTCCAAGGTCAAGGTCATACTAAGAGGTCAAAGGTCAAAAAAAGGGACAGAAACTTAAACGCAGTCAATAACTTTCTTATTTCTGGATGGATTTTGAAATTACTTTGTAGAAATGTTCACCACCATTGGACGATGTGTCACGTGCAAAACCCAGGTCCGTAACTCCAAGGTCAAGGTCATACTTAGAGGTCAAATATCAAAAAAGGATCCGAAACTTTAACGCAGTCAATAACTACTTATTTCTGGACGGATTTTGAAATTACTTTGAAAAAATGTTAACCATCATGAGACGATGTGTCACGTGCAAACCCAGATCCGTACCTCCAAGGTCAAGGTCATACTTAGAGGTCAAAGGTAAAAAAATGGTCCGAAACTTAAACGCAGTCAGTAACTTTCTTACTTCTGGATGGATTTTGAAATTACTTGGTCATCATGAGACAAACTGCCTCACACAAAACCAAGGTCCTTACCTCCAAGGTAAAGGTCATACTTAGAGGTCAAATGTGAAAAAAAGATCCAAAACTTTAACATGGTCATTAACTTTGAATACGAACATAGACATATTTTCAGGCGGGGGCATCCGTGTCCTATGGACGCATTTCTAGTGTTTTTTTTTTTTTTTTTTTTTTTTTTTTTTTTTTTGCTTTTTGCGAATAGTAAACTTTATATCAGTCTTTGAATCGACTGCCTATTCTAAATTCGCAAAATTGCAGTATGCTTCCTCTGGCTTTCGTTGCCGGATCAATACAGATTCACTGATGAGGCTTTATTAGCCGAAACTACGTAGTATGACCCATCTTCTTTTTTATGAATATTTTCATTGCTCTTAAAGGAACTCATTTTTTATTTTTATTTGCCTTCACTGCAGCTGGTGTTGTGCCGTGTGGCGGCCGTAAAACGTCTCCCCGTACATCAACCATAGTGCAGTTTATATTTTACTTTTGGTCCTTTGAGATCAGCGTGAATATTCTGAGAAATCAAAAAGAAATTATTAGTTTAGACTCAAATTCTAGACAGGTTTTTAATTATTTGGACCTCATTTTGATTTATATCAGTCTTTGAATCGACTGCCTATTCTAAATTCGCAAAATTGCAGTATGCTTCCTCTGGCTTTCGTTGCCGGATCAATACAGGGTCACTGATGAGGCTTTATTAGCCGAAACTACGTAGTATGACCCATCTTCTTTTTTTATGAATATTTTCATTGCTCTTAAAGGAACTCATTTTTGATTTTTATTTTCCTTTAAGAGCAATGAAAACATTCATGAGAAAGAAGATGGGTCATACTACGTAGTTTGATCTTACACTGAAAAAAAAATATCAAATTTTCTGTTTCTGACATGCTTCGAAACGGCAATATTTAGCAACACTTATCACGTCACTCATCTTCGGAGAAAACTAACTGTGTTCCTATTCGTGTTTATTGGGTGCATAATTTGGTGTAAACTGAAAGTTTGCACCTGAAAAATAGCCTGCGATGGCATTATTATGAATGGTTACTGAAATAATTGAGAGAGTATTTTCCCGAAGCAGTTGTGGACTGGTCTAATGTCGCGCGAGAAAATACGTGACGTCAGCGTCGAAACTGATGTCATTAACGTCCCCCTGATGTGTGAACGGGCTAAGTGTCAATTCTAACACAGTTCATTAGTTTTTTTCAAATATCTGACAATGGGAAAAAATGACCACAGAATTAGATTTGAAGAAAAAAGTAGTCCCAAACAGTGAAAAATAAAACTGATATCAGTCACTGTTTGAAACAGTGATAATATCGATTTCGATTTCACTGAGAAAACTCTGTATTTCATTGAAAAGCATGTAATAAAAGTAAGTTTTCAATGAGGACGTTTGTTTTGTATCCAATGGCGTTGCCGGTCAGCGAGCGTAAAATTTGGCGGCGACGTCATTTACGTATTCTTGACCTTAAATGCAATTAAAAGAATGTTACCTTCTGTACCCCCCCCCCCTCCCCTGGACTGGAGTAAATAGTAATTGCTGCCTCCATTGACGTTGCATTACATCGTTCTGCGCACAATATACTGTCTAGATGTGGACAGATTTACAACATGTATTCATTTTTTCTA
Organism: Lucinisca nassula; assembly: GCA_963580285.1. Classification (NCBI taxonomy): domain Eukaryota; kingdom Metazoa; phylum Mollusca; class Bivalvia; order Lucinida; family Lucinidae; genus Lucinisca; species Lucinisca nassula. Next base: position 7,414,390 of record OY757026.1, read on the forward strand.
TTTAAGTGAGATAAAATCGAACAGCTGTTGAATATCTGTCCACGACGAGACGGACATGCCTTTTGGCTTCCCGCTATTGATGTTTCCATTAGGGTCTGTTGTTTCATGTTTGTGATTCTTTCCCTTTGGCGTCTCTGATGGGAGCTGTTGGTTGACTGTATCGATTCCTGATCATTGCCTCCACTTCTATGTTGTATGCAAAACGATAGAATGCAACGTTCAATGGGACAGACTATAACAAGGGTGGGATTAGAATTTCTATTCTAGGGATAAGACTAGGATTTCTTTATCTAGTGTACATGCCAAAATATAAGAATCTTACATTGGGGTGTGAGCGATGGAATGATAAATCCCTCCATCTGGTTCACTGTACGGCATTGCCGGACAGTGCACCCGAGAGACGGATTATTCTATCCATCGCTCACATCCATTTACGATTCTTTTGCTTGTATACCTTCCATTTCCTAGCGCGGATTTTAATACTGCAGCCACTTCGGTTGCCGACTTCCGTAATATTGGGATGACACTACAGTGATGTTTAGTGATGTCTCTTAACGACAGCACATATGAGGTCGTATTCAACAAAAGCATTCATCAAATACAGATAAGCTCGAGAAGAACCTAACCATTTTCGCGTTTTGTCCACGGGACATACGCGCATTGCGTGCGTGTAAAATTTTCGGGTTTCAATACGCGGTTCATCGCGTTCATACGCGATTGCAACGCGTTTAATATCAGCCATTGAAAGTGATTATTCGTAACGCGTTAGGTTAACTCAATACGCGTTTCTTTGCGAGAGAATTCCAACCTAGGATTAAGACAGGTAAGCGAAGATAAACCGCGTGAATGCGAAAGAGCACGGACCAGTCGAAATCCTCTTAGCTCGTATGTTTGACCAATATTCTTTATTTATTTTTTTTTTTTTTATTCATTCACAAATTAATGGCGGTATTGGCCTCTCTTATCAGTAGTGATTTCTTCGGATAAACACACAATAGTATTTACCTTTAAAGTAGAAGTAAAACAAAGATCAGGAATTGATACAATTAACTTACTCCACCCATAAAAGACACCAAAGGGAAAGAAATACAAACATTAAGCGACCAGACCATAATGGAAACCTAAACAAAGGAAGGCCATAAGTACAGTTACTTTCCCACAAAATGGCCATATGGCCATCCAAAACCAAAAGACACAAGTGATACACACAGTAAGTAACAAACAACAACATAAATAAATCGCCACAGAAGAGCCGCCTTGGAACGGTCAGTGGAAGATTTCCACTGGGGGGCTTAAATCGATTTTACGTGGCCACAATCCTCGCCCTTACTTCCGTCGCGATTTAAACAAACAACCTGTTCAGTCCGCATGAAGGCCCCCTAACTCATCAGTGCAACATCTCCGTGAACACAAAAATCAAAGAACCACAGAGGTGAGACAACGGCGAGGACTCGACAGCAAGAAACCACTGAAATGCTGGAGCAAAAGAAAACCAACAGTTAGACTCCGATGAGCCCGACCAGAGACAGAGCATCAGGCACCAACCAACATTATCTCTCTAATTTTCAATAAGCTTTGACAAAATATCTTGAAAGGCATATATGTCATTTTTCATATTTTCCCCATTCATAAGTCAATGGAAATTCTTAACTTGCCATAGCAAACAAACCAAAGAGCCAAATTTCATAAACCAGAGCTCAGGTGGGCACTGCCCATGAAATTGTATTTTAACAGGATATGATTTTAAACTACCAATTATAAAGTCTCCCAAACAAACCCCATACCCAAATGAGCACTCATGTGGACTGTGTCTGAAACATTAGGTGTTTTATAAAGTAGAGAGGGTGGGGCATGAACCCAATGGAGCCCGTACTTGGTGTCACTAAATGCATCTTATCAAAATGAACAGAGATATTATGGATTAGCGGTGGGGATATGTATGGCTCCTGAGATGTAAGGCTTTTTAAGCAGTGCAGGGATTCGGGCATGGTGGATCCCAGAAAAGCCCAAGATTGCTGTCACTGAATGCTGAACGGTTTCTGAGATATGAGGCCCTATTATGAAGTGGATGGGAGAGAAATGGCCCCTGCGGACCCCATAAGATGGAGGTGACTGAATGTATCTAATAACAATGAACAAGAATATATGTGATTATGGGGTGGGGATTTGAATGGTTTCTGAGACATATTTTGGATTGCATAACACCCTAATGTCTGGCAGTTTAGAGATAATAAACACTCGGGATAATCTGATGCATATGGTGTACGGAACCAAGAGGGTAATCGTTTATCCTGGGATATTTGTTTGACAAGTCACGTCTATTTACTTGTTTGTGGGCGCTCATCAGAACCGCCATTTAATGGGTGTTTATGGTGTACATACTTGACCACGCTAATCCCCACTTTTAAATAGTAAAATTGGAATTTAAGGGGGTATATATTCTTCTTTTTTCTGCACAAAATATAGATTGTGGGTACTCGTCAGAACCGCCTCGCCGAGTCGGTTCTAACGAGTACAACAACCTATGTCTTGTGCAGAAATATTAAAATAACGGAAAATGTTCAGTTTTGGTGTTAAAAAATATCAATAGATTTGTATAGGCGTATTTTCGCAATGAAGTTCCAACAATCTCTGTTTGGATCAAAGACAAATAAATGAATATATAAGCACATAAATAAAAATAAGGAAAAGGTAAAAGCTGAAATACGCACATTTCTTAAAGTTCATAAAGTTTATCGCCAAATGGCAAACAGTGCAGGCCCAGTTCAGACGCAGAAAAACTAGGCGTCTGATCAGGGCCTACATTGCTTCCAAAAGCTTCAGACATTTTCATTATATTTTTGAAAACAGCACACCCTCACTCTCTTAAATTTTGAACTTGTCTTGTGCTATTTACAAGGTTGAAGATTCCATTTGGCGCCAACTGGCAAAAAGTGCAAACCCAGATCAAACGCAACAGAATTAGCCTCTGATCAGGAACTACACTGTTTGCAAAAAGTTCAGGCATTTTTTTCCAAATTTATTAAATTTTGAAGAAAATGGGAAAAATTGTAATAGAAAAATGCCCCAGGTCAGGCGCAGCAGAAATAGGCGTCTGATCAGGGCCTAGATTATAGAAGATTACCGAATGTTCAGTTATTTCGCAAATAAATTTCGAGAAAAAAAAATGTATGTTAGGTGGAAAATTCCATTTTGTAAAACAAATGTGTTAATGAAAACAAAATAAATGAAAATTACAGCAATAAGTAATTAAATAAATGAGCTGCTTCTGTGAGTGTCGGAACATCAATTATTTCGGAAATTTTTAAGAAAAGACAACCTCACACTCTTATATTTCGAAATGGTATTGTGCTATTTACAAAGTGGAAGATGCCATTTGGCGCCAATTAGCAAACTGTGCAGACCAAGATCATACGCAACAGAAATAGGCACCTGATCGGGGCCTTCATTGTTTCAAAAAGCTTCAGATATTTTCAAAATAAATTTTGAAGAAAACACACCCTCACACTCTTAAATTTTGAAACGATCTTGTGCTTTTTACAAGGTGAAAGATCCCAGTTGACGCCAAATGGCAAAATAAAGTGCAGATCCAGATCAGACCTAGCAGAAGTAGGCGTCTGATAAGGACCTACTCAGTTTGCCAAAATAAACAAAGAAAACAAAACTTCATACTCTTTAATTTTGAAATGGACTTGCTCTATTAACAAGGTTGAAGATTCTATTTGTTGTCAAATGGCAAAAACCACCAACATACAGATCAGACGCAGCAGACGTAGGCCTCTGATCAGGGCCTACATTTTAAGCAAATGGTTCAGGCATTTCCAAAAAAATATCGAAGAAAACGCAACTTGATTCTCCAAGTTAATTAAACAAAATAAATGAAAATTACAAAAATAATTTATTGAAAATTGGGCCGCTTCTGTGAGTGAAAGAACATTGATTATTTCGGATATCTAGAATAAATGACGATAATTAGATGTTGGTTTAAACAGCTATCTTTATTACCCCCCAGTTGCACCTAGGTGTCATAAAACTTTTGGTCAATAAACATCCTGCATTTTGACAGTCAACTTCAATCACGACTCAGTACATGTACCTGTATTTTACCCTTTACCCCCAGGCAAATGTAAATGGATAATTGACTAGTCCGCCAGATTTGTTATGTTCAAACTGAAAAAAAAAAATATCTGGAATAAGGAAAATTTGAAGAAATAGAAAAAAGAAACAAAAGAGAAGGATAAGTGTGAAATAGTTACGCGTTACTGATTGGTTGCTTTTGAAACGCGGAGCAGTCTGTGAATGTGCACTATCTGCGTTTTCGACACTCATGTTTGATTGGCTGGTCAACAATCGCGATTTACACGCAATATCGCATTATTCATAAAAGCAATTGATTGGCTAAAATGTCATTCGCAAGTGAAACGCGTGAATCACGAGTGCGAATCTCGCGCGTTACAAATGCGAAGCAAATGCGTGTGCGCTGTAAAGTTATTCTCAATCTTATCTGTACACACTAATATTCGATTTGGGGAAATACGAACAATATTATTAGATCGGAATTTCTATCCGAAGCTAAATCTATAGATTTTCTTATCTTGTGTGCAAGCGGCCGTAAAACCTCTCCCTGTACTTCATCACAATGTAGCTTATATTTTCTTTTAAAATAGTTGAGGGTCAAAATGAGGCCTAATTAGCAAAAACTACGAGCTAGTCTAGCTCAGAAATAAACTTGTACTCCATACTTTTCAGTTCTGCGGTTTATTCCTTGCTTCCAAAGGTTAACCCTTTTACAAAACACATTTACCTTGAGCCAAAAATATACAGGGTGCTGGTAAAAACAAATTAAGATAACTGTCATTTAATTGTCGAGGTTTGAATGATTGCGTTGTGGTTTAACGGCATATCAGTCCTTGTGTGTTATTCTGTATCGTCGTCAATAGGAAGGTAGAAAAGAGGCACAAGAGATAATGGAACAGATGAAAGAGAGAGATAGAGAAGAAAGCGGAAAATGAAAGGAAGTGAAGATGAAGGAACGGAATATATAACAACACCCCGGTCTACCTTTACCTTTTGAACAGACAACAAAATAAAAGCCAATATCAGTTTGGTACCCCGCTAACGTAAGATACAGGACACTTTCGCTTCACCCAACCACATATCTGTAATTTTGAAGGAGTGTGTATTTGATTGAGATTAACGCCCCGCAAATTGCAAAGGTCAAACGGAGACGGTACCTCTGTTTGCGGACGCGTCCGAAAGTCTGGAGAAACCCGGAATCGAACCCATGGCCCCAGTTTATTGTGGAGTATCCGTTGCATTTCTACTTATACTGTGCAGACAAAGTGGACGGAGAAATGCATTATACAGTGCTCCTACACGAGAGAGTGTCGTATATGGTACCGGTGGCTCGCGGGCTATGTTGATTGAGGTTCTTCTGTTTTGACTGCCAATTAGAAGAAAGGTGTCCCTTAGCTGATGTCTGCGGTTATGAGCTACGTTGGTTGATGTGTTCTCGGAGTAGAATGGGCTTCGCTTGCCGATGCTTTCTTTCAAACACTAAATTACGTAGATTTCATTTCTGTTTGCCATAATTATCGAATGAGCAAGCACAAAATATATTTCAGAATACCTTGCAGTGCATTAAAGCTGAAAGAAAATGGTAAAATTCATGCAAGCATTACAGTGTTTACCCACGTTGGAATATATGAGAAACTGCTGGTTTGTGAATGTTCAGGAACTGCTTACGTTGATTTGCATGTATGTAATATTATGATACATCTGCCGATATTGAAATGTTTTGGATGGAATAAACTTGTTCAAAATAGATGAAGAGGCAATGATCAGGAATCGATACAATTATCTCATAGCTCCCATCAGAGACACCAAAGGGAAAGAAACACAAACATGAAACAACAGACCCTACAGGAAACAATAATAGCGGAAAGCCAAAAGGACAGTTACTTTCTCACAAAATTGCCAAAAGGCTATCCAAACTAAAATTATATAAGCGACACAAACACCCAATGATAAACCATAACAAAAATAAACCGCACAGATGTACCGCCTTGGAACGGTTGCAATTAAGACAAATAATTTGTTCAGTCCGCATGAATGTTATCTTACTCATCAGTGCAACATCTCCGTGGACACAAAAATCAAACAACCACAAAGATGAAACAACGGTGAGGACTCGACAGCAAGAAACCACTGAAATGATGGAGCAAAAGAAAACCAACAGTGGTTTTCCGATGGGCACAAAGTCGGCTACAGTATCATGGAAGGTCTTCCAACTATTCGAATAAGTGCTATGATAACACACTCGTCTCTAATATAGAGGATCCTACACGAATCGTCATTTCATATGAGCCATTGGCGAGTTTCATAAATTCATATTAAATGGCCTCGCGGGTAAGATTCTATTTGTCAAATAACCATTTTAAATTGGATTTCATCGCCTTTAAATTTGTCAGTTTTTCGACAATAATGCATTGATGACATGACTTTATTTTATCCCGTCAAAATTTTACTACATGGGTGGTCATACGAATTTAATTGCCCGGCGTTTTCAACTGCTTATCAAGGACGGCATATGATAAAGAGCATTATGTCATATCCAACATTCAGCTATTTTTCTTAAATAAATGTGTGATATTTTTATAGTCCAAACATAGGATTTCGGTGTCAGTTAGAACAGTCCTTAAAGGTGGTTCTAAGGAGGACTCACAACCTCTGTCTTGTAACACAACTAAGACAAAATAATATATACCACTGGATAAAATCATTGGCACCACTTCTATTTAGATGGGTGTTCATTACACGGTTATGTTAACGCGATTAATTGGCAAGTATACTCAGCACTATTTACAGCAAGTAAGATAATTGGAATGTGTTTGCGTGGTAAGTCTGCTTCCTGGTCAGTTACTGCAGCTTGTAACTTATCAACATTGTATATATGTAGTAGTATAAGTTCTGTAGCAAACGGTGTAAACCCCGATCAGAAACACTGCGATCTGGGATTATTATGCTTCCTTTGGATTTTTACATGATCCTCTGAAGGAAAGATTTTTTTCACAATATCTCTTGTTTTAAGGTACTGATGCCATGGCTAGGTTTTCATAACACTTTGCATCACAGTGGCTCTCATATGGCGATGATGCACGTTTGTCCAACGTGTCGTAGTCCTCTGTGCTCAGACCTAAAAGTAGAAAAAAAATATCCCTACTGGTAATGTGAACTAAGAGATCTAATCGCCCGGCAAAGTCTGACGAAGGAAACCAGAGAAAATCTTCCTCAAACAGAAAGTGCCCTTCTGTTCGAGACTCGAACTGAAAAAAGTGCATGCATACCTGTGAAAATTTCGCAATGAGGATAAATGAAATCTAATATCCAGCTCCGAAACTGACGGAGATATCCATGATCAGGAATCGATACAATTAACCCACAGCTCCCACCAGACACAGAAAAGGGAAAGAAACACAAACATAAACAACAGACCCCAATGGAAACATCAACAGCGGAAAGCCAAAAGGACAGTTACTTTCCTACCAAATGGCTTGTAAATGGCTTCCCAAACCCGCTTGTTAACGGAAAATGTTGGGGCGAGGTTTCACCGCCTGTGCGACTATATTCCTTTGATTCTTAGAGTTGTGTTTCTTAGCAATTGCATTATATATAGATATTTGCATTCCACTATTGATGTTTCCATTAGGGTCTAGTTGTTAAATATTTGTATGTCTTTTTCTTTGATGTCTCTGATGGGAGCTGTGGGTTAATTGTATCGATTCCTGATCATTGCTTTCACTTCTATTTTCTACTATAATTAAAAAATGTAAGACCATTTAAGATAGATTCATTACGTTGCATTCATGTATATACACCTGTCAGACGCTTTTTCTAAAAATATTATACACGATGGAAAGTTTTTAATAGTTTTCAGAACAATGAAAAACCCTTCTCTAAGAAATAATCAAGTCGATACTATACTATCCATGGCTTTCTTCCATTAGTTTTTTTAGATGAAAAAAATGCAATGCGATATTCTTTCTGTTAAGCGCGAAAACCAATACTTAGGGTGAACAGTATAATTGATATATTGAGGTCTCGGCATAAAGTGTTATCATTCATCTTTCTTCTGCAATAGAATATTAACAACAACAAGAACTACTACAACAAATGGCGATATTTTATTGCACGCAAAGTCCGCGGTTTTAGCCTGGGATAGAAATTCTGTTCATACCCTTGTGTTCTTTCCCTGGCAAATCTCATGAGTAAAATGAGCGAAAAATGGAGGTTTAATGAAGTAGAATTTATTGGCTTTAAGCAACAAAGATAATCCTATATGGGGTTTTGTTGTACCTGGGCAGTTCCGCTCAGTGCGAGCATCTCTCTGCTTGCAAACGCCCATCTATGACAGAAATCCCATAGTGCTTGCAGATGCTTTTATTTCAGGGCATTCTTGTATGATATGCGACAAACAAAAACTTGCTTTTGTAGCAAATGTGCCAAGTAAAGAATTAGTAAATACTGCATGAGCGTGTACACAAGCTTAGCTTTGTATTCCATGTGCACTCGTGCTCTACATTGTGGTTAGTCATCAGATTTATCACCGACCGATTATCGATTAAAAATTGACCATTGAAACTGCTAATATGTTTACCTTGATTCTCCTTAAAACATGTTTACAACAATAAAACTGAACGCTTGCTTGAAAAATGACCATATTGTCACGCTAAACTAATCACGTTTTGAATTATCCTGGGGCCAGTTGTTCAAAACAAACGACGTCGTTAGTTAACGAATCGTTAGAACTTTGATCATTTAATATGGCAAAAATATTTTTTTTTCCAGAAAAAATGAGAGCAGCTTTTGCCAGCTGCTAACATTTTTTTCTGCAAAAATAACACTGTATTAGATATTGTACTTGTTACAACAGTTAACAACTTGACCACTAACAAGCTCGTTAAGCTAACAATGCTTTGAACAACTGGGCCCTGATCAACAAATTGCGCAACGAACAGAATGTGCATCTGGATACTAACCTTAATATTATACACGAAATTGTACTATATAGAGAGTGAGACGAAAGATCATTCGGTCATGGAACATAATGCATAATTATGTAATCTTTTCTTTCACGAAACAATCAAGCAAATCCAAGTAATCGTGGGCAAACCGGTGAAACGAGATAATGTATTATCTGCCCTTTGAATTGCTTGTTGTAAACAATGGCCGAAAGCGACGTTCTAATTGCAAAGCAATTTAGTTTCCAGAAGCGCACAAGTACCAGAATAATGAAGACGGTATATATTTATATACGGAGGTTGTTAAAGGTATATAGATTAATAAATTATCTAATAATAAGCCATTATCAGTAGAATAGAAGTGCAGGCAATGATCAGGAATCGATACAATTAACCCACAGCTCCCATCAGAGACACCAAAACCCTAATGGAAACATCAATAGCGGAAAGACAAAACGACAATTACTTTTCCATAAAATGGCCTTTTGGCTAGCCAAAACAAAATAATATAAGCGATACATACACTCAAAGACAAGCCATAACAACAAAAGAACCGCCTTTGTACGGTCAGTGAAACGAATTCCATTTGGGAGCTTAAATCGAATTTACGTGGCCACAATCCTCGCCCTTATTTCCGTCGCGGAAAGATGAAACTAGGCTGAGGACTGGATAAGTTGTTTTATTAAAAAAAACAGTATAAGTTAGTTGTTTTATTAAAAAAAGATAACAGACTGTCTATTAGTTTAGAGACAGTTTAGTCTGTAAATTTAAAAGCAGACACAAATAAAATTATGAAAATGGTGTAAAACGAAAAATCGCAATTTGTTATTTATAGTAAATTGCCCATTATGCTTGGAATATCTAATCATATGTATACGCAAATTATATAGTTTGCTTTACTTAATAAAATTTCTCCAACCACAATTGAAGATTTCTCAGAAAAAAAAAAAAAAAAACAACAACAGAAAGTAAAACGGAGTCTAATTTTTATTTTTTTTTTTTTGTTTTTCATTTCCTCTAGCATTTCAGTGGATTCTTGCTGTGGAGTCCTCGCCATTTTTTCATCTAGGTGGTTGTTTGTTATTTGTATTCTCGGAAGTGTTGCACTGATGAGTGAGGAGGCCGTCATGCAAACTGAACAAATTATTTGTCTGAATCGCGACGGAAGTCAGGGCGGGGATTGCGGCCGCGTAAAATCGATTCAAGCCCCACCCCCACCCCCATCCCCAACACACACTTAAGTTTTTCCATCGGCCTTTCCAAGGCGGTTCTTCTGTCGCGTCTTATTTTTGATATGGTTTGTATTTGAGTGTGTGCATCGTTTATATCTTTTTGTTTCGGATAGCCAATTGTTCATTTTGTTTTCGTTTTCCGCTATTGATGTAGTTATTTAATGTTTATATTTCTCTACCGTTGATGTCTCTCATGCGAGCTGTGGATTAATTGTATCGATTCCGGATCATTGCCTTCATTTCTACTTCACTGAAAGCAGCTTATTATTTCAAAATTTATCAATCCTTATTCCTCATATAACCTCCGTATATACATATATTCGGTCTTCGTTATTCTGGTACGTGTGCGCTTCTGGAAACTAAATTGCTTTACAATTATAACGTCGCTTACGGCAAGTGTTCACAACAAGCCATTCAAAGGACAGGTAATACATTATCTCGTATAACTGGTTTGCCGATGATTGCTTGGATTAACTTGATCGTTTCATGAAGAAACACTTCACTCTTATTCTTGTAATAAGATTCGTTTTAAAATGAGCTAAGGAGTGAAGGCGTGAAACGCTTTGTATAATCTCTGTGTTTGATTTTCGTGTTCTCGGAAATTTTGCACTGATAAGCTAGGAGGGCGAGGATTGCGGCAGAGTAAAATCGATTTACCACCCCCACCATTCTGTGGAATTTGTTTCAAGGACCGTTCCAAGGTGGTCGTTCTGAAGCGGTTAATGTTTGTTATTATTTGTCGTTGGGTATGTGTTTAGCTTAATATATAGTTTGTTTTAGATAGCCAATTGGCCGTTTTCTGGGAAAGCAACTGTCCGTTTGACTTTCCGCTCTTGATGGTTCCATCATTGCCTTCACATATATTGTATTTATCATTTTTCCAACATACTGATCACTCGCATCGACCAAAAAAAATTTCTGACAACAAAAATTGATGAAAGTTTCAGACTGCCTACTACAGTAAAATGTCCGAAAACGATATGACGTTAGTACGGAATTCATCTTATGTTCGACCTTTGACAGATATCCCCTCCCTTTCAGCAGTGTTTCAACGCATTTCTTTGTGATCTAAGGGAAGGAACTGCGTTGCTTTATTTCTAACTTTTGTTCTGTCATTAAATGGAGATTTACAGACAATAAAATACTTGCAGTCTTCAGGAACGCTTTATTTTTAATGCGATGAAGAATATGGCTACATTTGAGAATGCGATTTTGTCGTGTTTCATCATTTTCATGATTTTCCATATGTTAGTCTTAAAATCTACGGACTAAAAAGTCTTTACAGACTGTCTTTAAATAAAACAACTTTCTTAGACCTGATTATAATACACGCTATAATAAAAGCTTTATTCTCTGTCGCTAAACAATCAGGAGCACGTTTACTCAATCTGTTTGATCGCCTCTCTGATTGTTTTTCTTTTATTTTATTTTATTTACCAGCTACGCACTATTGCCTTGGAACTGGAAGGTGTTCTTTAACGGAATTAGGGAAGCAAAGAAGGTGACAATAACTGGCTATTAAACTCAAGCAGAAACCTTTTTGTTTTGAACTCAGATGTGCCACAGATATCACAGTAAAGAATAGCTTTTTGGAAAAAATCTTTGCTGAATTGCAAAGACATGTTAACGGGCCTGTCATACATGCAATGATACGGACAGGTTCATTAAGAATTCATCTTTATTTATTCGTGCCACACGAAGAAAATATGACTTAAACAAAACATGTCTAGTAAAGACGAATCCGAAACAGTCTGAAGAATCTTAAACACAAAGCCAACTACCAAAAAGTAATCTTTAATAGAACGACCTGCTTTGGACTGTCAGAATAAAACATACTAAGGCAGTGGGACATTTATCTACGGCGTTTCTATCGCGGTCAATTTTTGTTCTGGTTTGTCTTTGGGTGTTTGTATCGTGTTGGATAACCTTTTGGCCATTTTGTGGGAAAGTAACTGTCGTTTTGGCTTTCCGCTGTTGATGTTTCCTGTAGTATCTAGTTATTTCATGTTTGCGTTTCATTCCCTTTGGTGTCTCTGATGGAAGATGTAGGTTAATTGTATCGATTCCTGATCATTGCCTTCCTTTTTTAAGAGATATTCAATAGTAATAGCAGAAAAGAAACAAAACACTCGGAAGATCACAAACGAATGCTCAGACACAGGGCATCAGATATCGAGTTTCTCAACTTTTGGCACAGTTTAGGAATCTGGTCATTTAAGAATCCGACGACATGTTCATTGCGGGCTTCGGTAGCTCAGTCGGATGCGCGTCTGACTGGTGATCAGGAGGACGCGGGTTCAAAACCGGCGACATGGTTATTAATTATGAAAACTAGAAGTAAAGGCAATGGTGGGGGATCAATACAATTAAACTACAGCTCCCATCCGTGGCACCAAAGGAAAAGAATTACAAACATGAAACCATTAGACCCTAATAGAAACATCAATGTCGGGAAGCCAAAAGGACAAAATGGCCAATTGGCTATCAAAAACAAAACAATATAAGCAATACACACACTCAAAGACAAACAATAACAAACATAAACCGCGACAGATGAACCGCCTTGGAACAAAGCATGTTCTCTGCAGTATGAAATGTAATCATTTAATTCATTTTTTGTACATCAGAGTAAAGGTCATGAATTGCACAGGGAAATTACTGTTACCCAATATCCATTTCCATTTATGAATAGAATCTCCGAAAAAAAAAAGGTTGCGAAATTTCTGCCGCAGAAGCGTTTTCAAAGATATTTTATAGATAGAAATGAAGACGTCATAGCGTCGGTAATATTTGAAAGAAATGTTGAAAGACAGAATTGCAGTTTAAGACTTACATCATAGTGTAGTTGTTATTTTCTTGTCCTTTGGGATCATTGATTCCATTGTGGATTTTGAGGGTCACTGATGAGGCCTAATTGGCCGAAACTAGCTATTATGGCCCAGAAAACATGTACACTCCATATTTTCCAGTTTTATGGTGTATTCCTTGCTTCCAAAGGATAACCCTTTTATAGAACATATTTAACACTTAAGTTGCAGTTTAATACTTCTGTTTTGTTTATTTACTGCTCTGTCTCTGGTAATCGTAGTCTAACTGGTGGTCTTCTTTTGCTCCAGCATTTCAGTGGTTTCTTGCTGTCGAGTCCTCACCGTTGTTGAATCTCTGTGGTTGTTTGATTTTTGTGTTCAAGGAGATGTTGCACTGATGATTTAGGAGGCCTTCATGCGGACTGAAAAATGTATTTGTCTAAATCGCTACGGAAGTAAGGGCGAGGATTGTGGCCACGAAAAATCGATTTATGCCCCCCCCCCCCCCCCACACACACACACACACCACCACCAGTGGTATTCGTTTCACTGACCGTTCCAAGGCAGTTCTTCTGTCGCGGTGAATTTTTGTTATGGTTTGTCTTTAAGTGTGTGTATCGCTTACATTATTTTGTTTTGGATAGCCAATTGGCCATTTTGTGGGAAAGTAACAATCCGCTTGGCTTTCCGCTATTGATGGTTCCATTAGGGTCTAGTTGTTTCATGTTGTGCTTCTTCCCCTTTGTTGTCTCTGTGGGAGCTGTGGATTAATTGTATCGATTCCTGATCATTGCCTTCTCTTCTGTTTTAATATTTCTCCTGGAAAAATGGACAGATAAGTGAACTGAGCAAACGTGTTTCGGATATGGTTTCTTTTGTAGTGTTCCCATAACTTTGTGTCGAGGAAAGTACAATGATATATACCTGCTTGTTGGCTCGTGCATTCATACTCCGGAGACCGATTAATTGGCGAGGCGGACTTTTGAAACGGTTGCAGCACCTTCCTGTAAAAGATCATTTTGTCTTTTTAAAGAAACACATAATTATATTTTCAAGACAGAAATGACAAATACGTTTGAAATACCTTATATTTTACCATATTTATCTACTGATTTATAAACGTTGAAATTAAATACAGATAAATAAGCATTAGAAACCTGACAGTGCAGCAAAAATGTATTATTACAGCCAAGATTTAAATTTAGCAAATAACGGCCCAAGATCGCTCACCGGAACCCAACATGATTCATACCTGATGAAAGTGAATAATTCACTGCTTCAAAAGATGTAGATATATTCATTTTTCTATAATTAGTTTTGAAGGCCACTGGTTTAATTTCAGTGCAAGTGTTAAGCTATTTGGCCCCATCTTAGCAATTATTAAAAGGAGCAAAACGAAGTACACTTCAGTTCATTAGAGCGGAACTATTTTAACAATTTTGTAAAATATGCAGAAGAGTAAAATTTCTGTGAAGTTATATTGATATCAGGCAATTTTTCTTTGAACTTTGGCGGCGATTTTTGTTCGTTTGCCGTTTAGGTAAAGTCACATAAGCAGAATATTCCTGCGAGATTATTTTGCCATTGGTTAAATTGCATAAGAGCTAACATTCAAAGGTATTCTGTTTTAGCTTCGGCCATCAATTTGTTCTGAAGAGCAGAGCAACATTAGCGATTGCGATTAAACATTTCCATTCTGACATTTGGCAACAAGAAACCGATTGTTTTTGGTTATTATTATTATTTTGTATTGCGAGCCTTGGCAGCCATTTTTCTAAACATTTAACATTTTTGTGAGCCTGTTTTGAAAATGGGCTATTTGCGTAGGTGTAGATGTCATTTCAAAAAATTCTTTTTAGCTAGCCAGCTAGCAATGCGTTAATCCTAGGGAGCCATTTCAGCCATTTTGGTGAATTGGCCTAGGGAAACCAAGTATGCAAAAATATTTATAAATAGCACTGTTATATTGTGTTGAGTTTTTTTATTCTATTTTTATCTCCGGTGGTCATTTTCTTCTGCTATGTAAAATAGAAGTGGAGGCAATGATCAGGAATCGATACAATCAACCCACAGCTCCCATCAGAGACACCAGAGGGAAAGACACACAAACATGAAACAACGCACTCTAATGGAAACGCCAACAGCGGAAAGCCAAAAGGACAGTTTCTTTCCCACAAAACGGCCAATAGGCTATAAAAAATAAAATAACATATGCGACACAAACACCCAAAGACAAACCATAGCAAAAATAAACCGCGACAGATGAACCGCCTTGGAACGGTCAGCGGAAACGAAATCCACTGTGGGGCTTAAATCGATCCCACGTGGCCACAATCCCCACCCTTACTTCCGTCGCGATTTAGACAAATAGTTTGTTCAGTCCGCATGAAGGCCTCCTAACTCATCAGTGCAACATCTCCGTGAACACAAATAATCAAACAACCACAAAGATGAAACAACGGTGAGGACTCGACAGCAAGAAACCATTGAAATGCTGGAGCAAAAGAAAACCAACAGTTAGACTCCAATGAAGCTATTTTAGAAAATTTGGTAAACGCGCATAACAAGAACACGTTCGTGGAATGATTTTCAAACCGGATATTTGGTCCAGGAAGTGATGCTTTTTTTAAGGGTTTTTGTACTCGACCCTGAAACCCAGAAAAAAACAAAAAAAAAAAAAGTTTGGGATTTTCGGTGTGTGCGCGTGGGAGGGGGGGAGGTACGTCCTACCAACATCTTAGGTCATACACAGACGGTACCTCGGTTTTAAGACTCATCTGAATGGCTGGAGAAATCCGAGATCAAAATTAAGAATTTCAAAAGAAACGAGCAGGAACTGATACAGTCAGTTCCCTAATTCTTCCCACAATATCACTAGGGAAAGCGGTCGATACATGGAGTGATGATAATAAACAAAAATGGTCAACAGGTAAACCGAGTCAGCAGCTCTTTCCCAAAGAGGTGGTGACTCAGAATACCCAAACCTATCTAAAAAGGAGCAATATACATAATGGGGGAAAGAATAAGAATCACCAATATGACAAATATTAAACTGGAAGGACAAGCGTTCCTAAAAATGAAGAACAAAAAGGGGGGGAAATCAGATTAATCAACGTATTTACACAAATGATTACGGTAAGAATCAGAACCATCAACACAAAACATGAATGAACCACAGCAAATGCACCGACTTGGAACGGTCAGTAAAAATACTGTTGGGTTGAACTTAACTTTACGGAATCCAAACCATTGGTTTGGTCCGCGTGAAGGTTTTTTAACTCATCAGTGAATCAACTCGGTAAACAAAGAAAACACAATTAAAGCCTAGTTGACACCTGGACCCACGTCCCCTGGTTTATAAGTTGAGAAGGTTAACCACTACACCACGGGGACTTGCAACCCATTCTATTCTTATGCAATTCCGGTAGAGGTCACCAAACATTTATATGAAATTATTTTGTGAGCAGACCATTGGCCTAGGAGGAGATGCCACTTTATGATATTATATTTTAACTTTGGCAGCCACTTCCTTCAGCGGAACGAAATAGTATTACCGACGTTTGTAGAAGGTCGACCGATGAACATTTGTATGTAATGTTTTTTATTTAGAAAAGTAGTTTGTATTCCGATGGGTACAAACTGTGCTCCCAATGTTACAGATTTGTTTCTAATTTGTTTTGGAAAAGAATTCATGTTGTCCCTTTCTAAAAATAAACAAACCGATGTAATTGAGGCGTTTAACTCTACCTATCGATATTTGGACGACCTTTTAAATATTGATAATGCTTATTTTGATCAAATTGTTGATAGAATTTATCAAAAATAATTACAATTTAATAAGGCTTATTCTGATGACTCAGAAGCCCAACTTTTGGATTTACGTTTGACTGTTTCTAATGATACTGCCTCTTCCAAAAAGTATGGTAAAAGAGATGATTTTAATTTTGGAATTGTCAATTTTCCTTTCTTGGATGTTGGCGCCCCTAAGGCTATGTCTTATGGGGTTTACAAACCAGCTACGGGTAAAAACTCATTTTTTTTTTCGCGGTAATGGGCTTTTTTTTTCTCTGAGAACAAGCGAGAAATTTCTCCGAGAAAGAAATAATTTCGCGTTCAAAAGCGGTTAATTTCTCTTCGAAATGCCGCGAAATTTTTCCGCAAAAATCACCCTTTCTCGGAGAAAGACAATTAGTACTGGTGAAGACGTTCAACGTGTTTATCCGCGAAATCTGCCTATACCTACATGCATATTTGTTCATGTGCATCGTTTTCTTCATGCATTCAAATTCCGTATAGTTTTAGGCATATGACGAAATGTTCTTTGT
Organism: Lucinisca nassula; assembly: GCA_963580285.1. Classification (NCBI taxonomy): domain Eukaryota; kingdom Metazoa; phylum Mollusca; class Bivalvia; order Lucinida; family Lucinidae; genus Lucinisca; species Lucinisca nassula. The sequence goes on from OY757026.1 coordinate 7,431,774, forward strand.
TCAAAGAGTGACAACTCTAGCGATCGTAAAGTATGATTTTGATCCGGTTGGAATCATAATGACTTGCATCTTATACACTTTACAACGCATTATGAACACGATGAATGTTTTCTGTGTACTTTTTTGCTGTTGTGTAAACCTCTCATAAATTGAAAACTTTTGATTTTCTATCGGTTCACCATATTGGGATTACTATATTTTTTCTCAAATAAAGACTTTAGTAAAAATTCAAAGTCAACTCAATGTATATAATAACGGCGATCTTGCTTGTACATGTATGTATGGGCGCTTATCTCACTCTACAGTTTTGCTGATCGTTGTCTTACACTGCAAATAATTAAACATCACGTATGCTTACACTTAAGCTCACATGTGGCCCTAGTGAGAAATCTAATGTTTAAGAGTAGGCCAAGGAGGCCAGCATGTGTTTCTTGCCTTTACAAATCAATTTTGATAATACATGTACATTAATATAGGTAAATTGCGGGGAAAGCATTCCAAGGCTGCATATATATTTTTTATCTCTGACTTGGAACAGAACTACAAAATTCTCCAGATAATCAGCGAAGTTTGTACAGACATGTAATCTGGGTATCTTTTTAAGTAGAAGTAAAACAAAGATCAGGAATCGATACAATTAACTTACTCCACCCATCAAAGACACCAAAGGGAAAGAAACACAAACGTTAAGCGACCAGACCATAATGGAAACCTAAACAAAGGAAGGCCATAAAGACAGTTACTTTCCCACAAAATCGCGATATGGCCATCCAAAATAAAAAGTCATAAGTGATACACACAGTAAGTAACAAACAACACCAAAAATAAACCGCCACAGAAGAACCGCCTTGGAACGGTCAGTGGAATGATTTCCACTGGGGGGCTTAAATCGATTTTACGTGGCCACAACCCTCGCCCTTTCTTCCGTCGCGATTTAGACAAATAATTTGTTCAGTCCGCATGAAGGCCTCCTGACTCATCAGTGCAACATCTCCGTGAACACAAAAAATCAAAGAACCACAGAGGTGAGACATTGGTGAGGACTCGACAGCAAGAAACCACCGAAACGCCGGAGCAAAAGAAAACCAACAGCCAGACCCCGACGGGCCCGACCAGAGACAGAGCACCAGGCACCAACCAACATTACCTTGAATTAGATCTCTCTAATTCTCAATAAGCCCCCACACCGGAGCCGCCACAGAACCCGAGGCCCGACCCACCGGCGCGCAACCAAAGAGGGAAGCAAAGCCGCCAACCGCGACCGGGCCAACTACCATGCATGCAGTCTGTCGTATCACACCCATGCTGCACCCAACCCCTCCAGATCGAAGAATGACTCCACGAAACCGGGCGCCGAAGTCATTGCGGCCATACATCTTTCTGAATTTATATACCAAGTCACCACAAAACTTGGGCTCCGACAGACCTTGCCGCAGAAGAGACCCAAGTCCAATATTGAATTCCGAAACCAAATCAGAATGGCGTCTATAAAACTTCGAAAAGGCTTTGCGCAGCCTATGGCACCTACAACCCCGATTAAGGAGCTTAGCCGTTAATAATTTATTACGAGTGTTGAAGTCAGCCACATGACTACACACTCTAGCAAATCGAATTAATTGCGAAATATAAACGCCATAGGATGGCGCACGAGGAACACCACCACCCAAAAAAGGAAAATTTACAATCTCAAAATCAAAGCCATCGCGTTTATCATAAATTTTGCACGAAACAAATCCATCCACAATAGACAGATGCAAATCCAAAAACGGGGCCTCGGTATCAGAAGAATTTGCTCTATTCAAACCAAGCCCCGGGGGGCAAATCCGACCGACCAAACCATCGAAACAGGCAGTACCAAAATTCAATAAATCACCCAAACATCCAGAAGTGGAGCCAAAAGCTTCAACAATTCCAGATTGGTTATCAATGGAAAGCGACAACATGAAGTCTCTCCCACAACAACACAAGAACAGACCAGCCACAAGAGGCGCGCAACTCGCACCCACCGGAACACCCACAACATGTCCAAACAACCCAGTCCCGAATCTAATATAAATATTGTCAAGTAGAAAGGTGAGGGCACCACACACTTTCTGACATGACCAAAGTGTATAACTCCCACGCTCTTTAGAAGTGAAAAACGCACCCCGACATCACACGCAAGACAGAGAGAACCTTCCCTGCGAAAAGCCCATTCAATCAAACCATCAAGCCCCCCCCCCACGCACACACAAGACTATGAGGAAGTGTAGTGTAAAGAGTGGAAAAACCGCAAGCAGACGGACTTGATGAGGCCTAATTGGCCGAAACTAGCTAGTCTGGTCCAGAAAACATATACACTCCATATTTTCCAGTTCTGTGGTGTATTCCTTGCTTCCAAAGGATAACCCTTTTATAGAACATATTGAAGCACGAAAATGTCTGGATTTCAATTTATTCAAAACCTCATTCGAATTTAGTCTACTGTACACCCCGAAGGTAACTGGCCTCCGTGTCCTAATGGGTAAGAGCGCTGACTCTTAATCATCAGGTCATTAGGTATCTCCGCTGTAGTTTGCGCCTCGCTTGGGCCACATGTGAAAAGCCAAGATCTGCAACTATAGGTGGCTTTACTCCGCTTTAGCTCAACACTGATTAGTGGTCCGCTCGAAATAAATTATCTTGCAAGTGCCGTAAATCCACTAAATGCGCCGAGAATAACGGGCATCCTTGTCCTAATGAAGCGCTGACACTAAATCATTCGGACTCTCACCGCTGTGGTTCGCGCCCCGTTCGGTTCAAGTTCGGCAATGTTGCGAGCTGAGCGGGGTCGGCTCGAAATAAGTGAATTTGCCCTGACATCATTAAAACACGCCTATATAATGTTGACCCCATTGAACCCCACTTTTATATAGTAAAACTGGTGTTTAGAGGGGCAAACCTTATTTTTCTTTTCTATGATATAAAATAAATATTGTGGATACTCGTTAAAAACCCCTCGACGAGCACCCACAATCAATATTTTGAGCAGAAATAAGACGAATATCATAACTTTTCATCTTAAAATTTCATTTTTTCGGCGGCGAAGTTCACACTGTATTTATATAGGCATGTTTATTTTCGTAATGACAGGCCGTAAAACCACTATACATCCGAAAGATAACGGGTCACGTGTTTTAATGGGTAAGAACGCTGGCCTTTCACCGTAGTATGCACCTGAAACACTCTCTCCGGTTTTAGTCCACCTCTTATTTACGACCATCTTGTAATTAGAGAAACAATCTTGAAAGGACCGTAAAATCAAATTACTAATCAAACCGAGAAACGAAGATGATGGAAGCTGGAGTGCAAAGAGAGCATCATCAAGGAAGGACTCTCTTGGGGCAGTGAGGGCAGACAGATGGAGAGATGTTATTGCAAAGTAATCTATCGTGCCCCAAAAGCCTCAGTGTTTAAGGAACTGAGATGAGATAACACACAACACTCCTGAATCAATATCGCTAGCCTAGGAGTACCGCTAATTAGTCCTTCCACTGTAGTTCGGGCTGCGCTCAAGTTGTTTGATCTGAGGTTTAACATCAACACTATTTATGTCATAATCTGATAAGGACGACGTTGCTTCCAATATTGTGGGAGTTTTCATCGACATTGAAATAAAATGACATCTCAAGCCCTGCCGCCCAACGAAACCAACAGGGCAGGATTACTTTCTACGGTTTACCAGTAATCATGTGCGGTTATGTCGGATGTGCGCCTTACTGGTGAACAGGTGGAAACGGGTTTGATACCTGCCGGGGTCGGCAACATTCCTTCGTGGGTTTGGTTTCAGCTCAGTGTGGAAGCACCCCGCTGCCGAATCTACATGTATTTCTTCACGCCCCGGATGGCGGGGACCCGCCTTGCTCAGTTTACATGTGGTAAAACATGATCAACTACGAACAGATGGTCAAGTGATTTTCTCCATGTTATCTTGCGCACGCTCGGCTCAGTGCGGCACGAAAGATTCGATACACGTGAAAGATTATTGAAAGGTTCATAAAACTTATCAATTAATTTCTCCTCTCATTCTTCACATGAATCGTATTCAAGTGGAAAAATGTCAGTGAAGGCTGAGTTTGGAGTTTGCAACATACATTTATACATGTAACACTAAGTCAACATTGATAAAGTCAACACTTTGTTTTGTTAAGAATGTAAGAATGGTAACGGAAGAGTGAAAAAAAGTATTAGGAAAAAAAGTATCGGAAAAAGGTATCAGTTTTAGGAAGGAAAAAGGTATCAGGACAAAAAATATCAGTTTTACCCAAATTTGTTTCTGATGTTACAATGTTAACTTTTGTACATGTATGTTTTGATTTTTTTCAGTTTAATATCCAATTTTGCAGCTTATCTCTGTTATCCTTGCTTAATTAAAGGGATGAGATGTCACTTCATCACAATGTCGGGTAAAAGTCCCACAAATTGGAGGCAGCGTCTCCAAAATGATCTATATAATGTTTATGGGGACAATAAACCTCCAATCAAAAAAAAACAAAACAAACGTGGTGAGAGTCGGACCTCCATGCTCATAGATCCTATTTAATTTCATTGGGTGACAGAGCTTGAGGAGTCATTTCATTTCAATGTCAGGTAAAAGACCAACAAATTGGAAATAACGTCCTAAAATTATTTTTATCATATGACGTTGTGTCTGAGAGTGCAATAACGCCATGTAATATTTTCGATAATCCACTAGTGGATTAAATATACAAATTAGCTAGATACGTCCCGTAACGTTAGGTGTACGCCGTCCTTAACGACGTCGCCTTTACTAACGGCGAAATATTGACATTTTTGTAAACAATCGTGAATAAAATGCGTTTTAAATGTCATATGATAAATATAATCTTGCATTCGTTCTCATGTATTATTGAATTTATTAAACTCGTTGAGGCAAATGGATAAAATGCTCGACAAAGCTTCGCATTTTATCCCTTTTCCTCAATTCGTTTAATAAACTCAATAATACATGAACACTCATGTAAGATCCTCTATGTATTATGTAGAAGGGGATGTTGAACATCCGATCAAACAAACAAAAGTGGTGCGAGGCGGATCACCATGCTCATAGACCCTATTTGGTTTCATTTTCTGGTAGAGCTTGAGATGTCATTTCATCTCAATGTCGTGTAAAAGTCCCACAAATTGGAAGCAACGTCTCCAAAATGACTTATATAATGTAGACGGGGCTGTTAAACCTAAAAAGAGTGTGGTGGAAGTCGGACCTCTATGCTCACAGAAAAATAAAAGTGAAGGCAATCATCAGGAATCGATACATTTAACCCACAACTAAAAAGTGGTGCGAGTCGCATCTACATGCCCATAGACCCTATTAGGTTTCATTGGGCGGCAGGGCTTGAGATGTCATTTCATCTCAATTTCGGTTAAAAGTACTGGTAAACCGCTTTGAGGGTTTAATATGTTCTATAAAAGGGTTATCCTTTGGAAGCAAGGAATACACCACAGAACTAAAAATATGGAGTGTGCATGTTTGCTGGGCCAGACTAGCTAGTTTCGGCCAATTAGGCCTCACCAGTGACCCTCAGATATTTTCGAAATTCCACAATGGAATCAATGATCCCAAAGGACAAGACAATATAATCTACACTATGATGTAGGGCAGGGAGACTTTTGGATAGCCTATTGGCCATTTTGTAGGAACGTAACTGTCCTTATGGCTTTCCGCTGTTGGCGTTTCCATTAGGGTCTGTTGTTTCATGTTAGTGTGTCTTTCCCTTTGGTGTCTCTGATGGGAGCTGTGGATTGATTGTATCGATTCCTGATCATTGCCTCCACTTCTATTTGGCAGTAAATGTCATTTTTCAATTTTCCCCATTTTAAGTCTATGGAAATTACAAATTGCCATAGCAACCAAACTAATTAGCCGATTTTCATAAAAAACACCCACAAACTTCCAACCCCCTAGCCAAAGGATGCTACATATAAAATTTGGGCCAAGTCGGCACAGTGGCTTCAGAGGAGATGTCGTTTGAAAGTGTTGACGCCAGACGACGACGCAGACGTAGACGACGACGGACTACTGCCTATCCTATAAGCTCCCCCAGGAGCCTTCGATTCTGGTTAGCTAAAAATGTATACCTTGTAAACTCCAGTTCGCTCTATATACTGTAGTGTAAAATGGGGAATAGTGGGTAATTCATTATATGGGCTTTATTAATATGGTGATGCACCACCTGTGTGATACAATTAGGAGTAATTATTAGTAAGGGGTGGGTGAGGGGTCGGGGGAAGAAACTTGTGGGAAAGTAATTGTTATTTTGGCTTTCCGCTATTGATGTTTCCATTAGGTCTGTTGGTTCATGTGTGTGTTTCTTTCCCTTTGGTGTCTCTGATGGGAGCTGTGGGTTGATTGTATCGATTCCTGATCATTGCCTTCACTTATATTTGGGTAGCGCAAATAATTAGCGTTCAAAAATGCGAGCGAATGCAAAGCAGCATGTCATTTTTCACGCGCCTGCATGGAGCATGGCGCGATATAGGAATCGGGCTTTCCGTCCTTTCCTCCGCAACATAGGCCTAGCCTGAAGTGGAATTCTTGTGTTCTCGTAAACTGGTCACTAACTTTGTATTCAAAGCACCGCTTGCTGTACCAATTAGACAGTTTGTTAGCTAAACTGATTGAAGCGAATCTTAGTTTTGGTAAATTTCGAACATCATTACAGTGTTAATTACCTACATGTACGACTTATTATGAAAACTCGCTTATTTAAATGTATTAAAATTTTATCATAAAAAGCGAAAAAATTTCAGATAAAATTCTGACATTTTTCTGCTCAAAATTGTGGATACTCTTTAGAACGCCTCGGCGAGCCGGTTCTAATGAGTACTCACAAATATGTTTTTGAGTAGAAATAAGATAAATAATGTATACCCCTGTACATCCCAGTTTTACTGAACAGAAAAAGAAATGCAACTCCAAATATAACTGCGAGTATTTGCAGAAATAATCATGTTTGCAGAAAATCGATTTAATGACGTAATAATATAATTATTCCTGAAAGTAACTACCATAGAGAAATCAATTTCCAGTGAAATCCGTTTTGTCATAGAGGTAGTCATTTCACAAGTTCAAAACATAAGCAGTTAATAGCGAGTTTGTCATCAGTTTGCATTCAGTCCTGCACGCACACGCCTGGTCATGGACAGGATTAAACGATTGATCTCTGCTGAGCAATAGCATTCCACTTCTGTATGAGCGCGAGACGCAAGGCTTGACGCGTTGTTGGCGGCTGGGGTGGTTACGTACGCGCCTATCCAAGATGTCCCACAAATGTTTTTTTAGGAGAGAGATCTGGACTATACGGAGGCCAGTGCATCACGTCAGTGTTGTTTTGCTGTAGAAACGCCATGCTTAGCCTTGCTACATGCGCCCGAGCGTTATCCTGTTGAAACGTAACGTTGTGCAGTCGTACATATGGAACACTACCGGTCGTAAAACTACGTCAACGTAACGCTGAGCTGTCAAAGATCCGTCAATGAATACCAGGGGCGTTCTATGACCATAAGATATGCCAGCCCACACCATCAACCCAGCGCCTCCAAATCGATCAAGTCCAACCAAACAATTGTCACGATAACGCTCTCTGTCACGCCTATACACACGTTGACGTCCGTCACCTCTGTACAACAAGTACCTGGACTCGTCAGAAAACATTACGTTACGCCACTGACGAAGGGGAAACAGGTTTGGCCTATGTTGTGTGAGCCACGCCATTCTAACCTGACGTGGTGTTAATGGCATACCGAAGACGAGGACGTAAGCCAAATTCTCGAAGGCGATCTCTGACAATATCTGCACTTATTCGATTGTTGTGCGTTCCTGGTGTCACCTGACACGTCTCAACGGCTGTACGGAACCTATAACGAAGGTGGGTTAGATGGATGTATCGGTCCTGTCGACGTGTCGTGACGCGTGGACGTCCACTTCTGGGCCTGTCATTTGTCGTTCCCGTTTGACAAGCCAGTTATCGTCGATTTACTCACTTGGAAGTTCCTGGCGATAACAGCCTGAGAAGTCCCACGTACAAGCATTTTGACAGCTAAGTTACGTTGATCTTGCGTCAAACGTACCATATTCCGTAGAGAAATTTTACCAGACTTTTGAAACCTAAACTTCAGGTAATACAATATGTCAATATGATGAGGTTACTGTATACATTTAATGTACTGCACGAGGAAATGTTGAAAACAACGCATTGCCAAGTGGAGCGTTAAACTGTACAGATATCGCCCAAATGTTTTCTGCATTAGAAGTTTAAAAAGTATTAATGTAAATCGCAAAATGATTTTTCAGTCAACCTGATGGTTGCATGAAAATTTTTTGGGTTAAAAAGTTGCGGTTTTTTTTTTAGTCCAGTATATATAAAATTTGAGTTGAAATAAAAATAGGCTTGTTTTCGTGATGTGAACAAATGTTGTCATTACACTTTTGAAAGGAATTATACAATGGAGAAATAAATTATTAAATTGTAATTGTGTAACATGAAAGAGTATTTGATTATAATTTAACGATGTCTACCAGTTGCCTTCGTATACAAAAACAATGTCAAACAAACAAAAAAATAATAATAAGCCGAAATTTGACTTAAGCCCATTTTTTTTTTTTTAGTTTTCTCTGCAAAACGCGGGTAAATCCATGTTCAGTGAAAGCAATTGGTCCAATTTTCGCCGAAAATCTCCGCGAATAATTTTCCCGCGAAACCGGTAGAAATTTCAGCGAGAAATGGCATGCTCAATTTATGTTTTCTCGCGGTTTCACTGAGAAAATATCCGATTTCGCGTAAGCCGGTTTCTCCGCTAAAACAAAAAAAAAAAAAAAAAAGGTTTTTACCGTTGGCTGGTCTGTAAATATCACAGCTTATTCGTTTTGCTAGAGCTTGATGTCGTGTTAATGACTTTAATCTCTACAGACCTTGCATACTATGCACTGTTTGCTTAAAAAACAGGACTAATAAATGTTGAGGAAAACACAACCTGACAGCCCTAAATTTTGAAATGGTCTCCAGGTGCATATATAGGGAGGAAGATTCCATTCTGTACAAAAAGGGTTAAGAAAAATATCACAAAATACCATGTGAATCGCCATAAAATATTACCTAAAATTGTCAGGACGTGTTAACGTAATAATTGGTTAAATGATATTGATAGGCATTAATTAATGAACAAAAGAAAAGAAACAAGTAATCAACAAACTTTCAAGTCCACTGCTTAGCACAAACAATGTAATGTTTTCCTGTTAAGATTCTCTGTTCCCAGATTATGAATCCATTTTTCATATAACTCTCTATTTTTCTTGGGGTCAGGGATGCTAATTCATTGTGCTCTTATCACAGTGCAATACAATAAGGCATTTTTATTTTAAAGTTCACCTTCACCTCTAAAATACCAAGATTTGTTAGCTATCAGAACATGAATTGAATAGTTTCCTTGAGTTCACTGCAGGAGATATAATCTGTAAAATGTCTGACATCCTATAAACAACTTTAATGAGCGATTACAGTTAATTAGGGAAACAGTTTAGGAGAAGAATATGAATTTATCATTCCTCAATGGTGTTTTGTAAAATGCATCTGAGAAAAAAGGTGGTCATTCACTATATTGGCCATAACTTTCGAATGGTAAGTGATAATGCTTTCATATTTCACAAGTGCATTCCTTGTCACAAGACCTTTCTAGTGGTGTCATCATTTTTGACCTTGTGACCTTGACCTTGACGTTTGACCTACTTTTTATACTTTTTAACATTGGCGATAACTTTCGATTGGTAAGTGGTAGGGCTTTCATATATCACATGTGCATTTCTTGTCACAAGATCTTGCTAGTGGTACCAAATTTTTTGACCTCGTCACCTTGACCTTGATGTTTGGCCTACTATTTGAAAACTTTAACATTGGCCATAACTTTCGATTTGTAAGTGATAGGGCTTTCATATTCCACATGTGCTTACTATGTCACAAAACCTTTTCAACAATCCCATACTTTTATGACCTTGTGACCGTGACCTACATTTTTAACATTGGCCATACCTTTTGATTGTTAAGTGATACTGCTTTCATATTTAACATGCGCTGTCTGTCTTGTTTTCTACATGAAACACGGACATGTGCCGAAGATTCGGCTCGGACAGAGATTAAATTTATCTGATAGAAGACATCACTACGCTACCACTGAAGACATAGTTGAGGCTGGAGTAATGTGTACGAATACAAGAGACAATTACATAGGATTGCTAAATTCTAGGTTACTTGCTTCATGCTGACGAAAACTACTTGTCAGGGGACTAGAAACCACTGAAAACAGCAAGAGGAATCACAGAGACAAGACTTGTTGTTGCAAAATTGCCAAAAGGACATAGATGTTATAAAAACAGTCGCGCATGACCTCGATAAATTATATTGTCATAGTAACAGTAATTGGAAAGTTTTATCAAAATTCCTTGAAAACGGTATGAAGAGTTGCGGGGAAAAGACTATAGTTACGGGCGGACGGACGATATCAATACTTCAGTCCATTTCGACTAACGTAAGGGGACAATTACGTGTATAGTCAAAATATATAATCAGCTGTTCGATTCTTATACATTTGTGATGACACAAAGTCTCAGATGTAGGGGTTAGCAGCATCTATGCATGCATAATAAAATGAAGCAAGCTAAAGACTTCATATTCCGCGCAATGTAGCTGCAGCCAAGGGTAAAATAGTTACATCGAAGTAGCACGGGTAAGTCAACTATTTAAAGCCCTTAGTTTTCTATATTATACAGCATGGGTGTTATGTAATCCTAATATATTATGTTAATAGCTTAGAATAACCTAATAGAAGATTTGCCGACAGTAAAGGGTATTGAATCTCTCCCAGCCCTACCACATCCATGGTAGCTTGTGCTACCGGCCGTTCTAAGTCGGTGGTTTTACATCAAGAAAACACGCCGTCCTTGAACAACATTTTATATAGTAAAACTAGGGTTTCAGGCGAAAATCTTATTTAAGAATCAAAGTACTGAAAGTACTGAGAAGCGGGTGAGTAATGTCATCTATGTACAACACTCTTTAGTCAAAACTTGAAAAAAATGACTACAGTCACACGTAATTGCTCTTGAATTTATCATTGAGTGTATTTATCTTCAAACGGGCTATTTCAATAAAAGACCACAGACACGATGCAGGTCTCCAAGAAGTTGAATCTTTTCAAGATGGAAGAAACTATTATTTATTTATTTATTCATTTATTTACATGCACCTTCCTGTATCTTAATTAATTTGCACCAACTTTGCTGACGATCACATTGTTTGTTTCATTTGAGGTTAAATGTCCACGTCAACACTGTATAGGTCATTTTGGAGACACTGCTTCCAATTTTGTGGGACTTTAACCCGACATTGAGATGAAATGACATCTCAAGCCCTGTCGCCCAATGAAACCAATACGGTTTATAAGCATGGACGGTCCGACTAGCACCGCTTAACCTGAACAGGTTAGGTACTCTAAGCTGTTTACAAGTACTCGAATGCGGCCGGATTTTAGCTCTGCGTGGAAGCATCATACAGCCTATCTATTTCTTTAAGCCCTGATGGGCGGGGGCCTACTGACAATCACATAGCTATACACTGAGGCCAACCTACAAATCATCATTCTGTGTATTGAAAATATCAGAAATTTCACTCGTGCATCGCACTCGTGGTATTACTGATGATTTCAACACACTCGCATTCGGCTGCATCTCACTGAGTCGGAACAAACTACATCATAGTGTAGATTATATTTTCTTGTCCTTTGGGATCATTGATTCCATTGGGGAATTTTGAAAATATCTGAGGGTCACTGATGAGGCCTAATTGGCCGAAACTAGCTAGTCTTGCCCAGAAAACACATACACTCCTTATTCTTCAGTTCTGTGGTGTATTCCTTGCTTCCAAAGGATACCCATTTTATAGTACATATTTATTGATACAATTTTATGTTTCCAAATGAAATCAAAATACTGAGGGAGGTTGATATATTAGGCCAAATAATACTGTCAATTAAGCTATCTCTAGATCCGAAATGGTTAAAATGGCTTATTCGAAAAGGGAGACATACTAAATCCGACGGAGGAAATGCAAACATGCTTATACCGTAAATTTGAGATAAAAACTCAACTTTACGCCACCTGTGCAGTTAGTTAAATAAAGTTCTGTTTTGGCCTGTTTTGTTCTGTTCTGTTCCTCCTCTGTAAAAATGTCAAAGCCTAACGGACACGTCAAATCATTTCCTCTGGAATAGGGGACATAAAAAGACGCAAAAGAAGAAGAAAAATCGCTAAATTTTGCATGTCAGTCGTTTGACCCTTTAATTTCTGGATTTTAAATTATTAAACTGTATGCCTTGATCAGACAGATGCAGCTTATCTGCCCATCAGTGCCAAGCGTCCCTTTACTAGAGCATTCGAAAATACTGAAGACCCTGGTTACAGACACAGATGTGGCATCTGATCAGAACCTTCATTATTGCTTAAAGCACGGAACTTCATGTAAACTCACAGCAAATACAATTTATATTTTGAAATTATACATGTAATTAGACCTCTCCAAAGCGGTCGGATACGGTAGGTGACCAGTTAGTTCGAACACCCTAGCAGTTCGAACACCCAAAATTATTTCGAATTTGTGGCTGAAAACTGTCTCATTTAATTCGAACGCCCATTTTTTTCAATACTTCGAACACACAAAAAATGCCGAAAATGCATCCAGAACAAGCATTTCGGACCGTTCCGGGGTTTATCATTATAACATCGTACTGGTCGTATATGAGCTATCGCACGAAAAAAAAACAAAAAAACTTAGCATGAAATATGTGCGACTTCCAAAGACTCGGATTAACGTGCACTCTGTAAGGCAAATGGTTTTCGCTTCCCTCACATTTGATAGCCCTGTGGTAATGGAAGGTTCATACCATCACCGAATACTGATCAGACTGTGAGAAACGCAGGCTGCAAGTGCTTAGATCAACCTTGATGAGCCACAGGAGTTTCGCTTATTTATGTTGTGAAAATCCCATCGTCTGCACCAGGCTCATGCGATCAGCGAAGACTCTATTCGGATTGCATGAATGAGTAAGCTCAGATGTGTCTTCGCTGGTTTCTCAAAGACCTGCAAACACTGAACATGCGCACCCACTACCGGTTTGTAAGGCAAAGGGTTTCACTTAGCCTTGTGACTTCGTAAGATTTAAGGGTTCAGTAAAAACTGATCACATTGCATCGATGTGCAGGCTGATCCTAGTCGCTGATGTAGCATTGTGGCCTACAAAGGCTTGGATCACCATGCATATGCAAGTGTTTTCGCTTTGCTCTCAGACTCTTTGAAGCGTAGCTTCAGCTTTCATTATTATTTTTGTGACAGTGTTACCCTTTTTCCATGTGCTATGGCATTGATTCAATGCCTCTTTGATAGCAGAAGCGCCCCTTTAAAAATTAATTGAGAGTTTCCCACCTTTTTCCACAGAACGTCTTGTAGCACGTGCAAGTGAAATTCATGGTTGTTGCATGCAAAAAGGTAGTTTAATTCAGGTTCGTACCTGTTGGGTTACCCTGGTTTTCTGAGGAGCAAGTGAAGATTTCCATTTATTTCACAGTGACAAGGTTTTGTTGGAAGTAATTTCGGGGAACATGATTAAGAAAATAAGTCATATGCGATTGGCGAAGACTCAGGTCAGCCTGCACATGCATGCAGTCTGAACAGTCTTTGTTGTTCGTATGTGCCTACCATGGCCTCTGTGCTAATCAGGTGAAAACTATGGCCACATTGGCTAGATGCGCAGGCTGATCTGGTCCTTCGTTTGAAACGCTTTTTTTTCGTTCGCCGTGCGCCGGCTTAAAACGACCGTGTGTACATTTAACCGGGCAAAACTGCTTGCGACATTACAAACACATTCTAAGCTACCAAGTGTAAGGATCCGTCTTTTCAGATCTCCTATCTCGAGTAAAATACTTATTGTGCGTGTGCGTACAGAAAAGACTGATAAGTCTGCGCAGTTGTGCAATCGGGGTTGTGTCTTCAATGTTCATGAGGTTTGAAACGTTTCATCCCGCACACATGCACATGTTAAATTTGTGTATGATGTCTGCATTTTCTTTTTTTGTTACTTGCCTATCTAAAAATAACATGATGGTTTTGCATTCACACAGTCTACTCAATCTTCACCGGACTACTTCGATGTGCTTTGAATTGCTACAAGCCCCCAGCTTACGCTGATTTGAGACAGCTTATGAGTAAACAAAGAACACACAAACAAGGCTGCGCAGTCTCGCCTGGGGCTTCACTATGCGCTTAAACATGTGTGTGTGTTTGGGGGGGGGGTTTGAAGTATCTATGCGCTTAGCTCCACTGAGAGTTTCAACATCATATCCCATATATACATGTAGCTGACCTTTGTCTGCTGCGGTGTAGCCGGAACAAAAAAAAATACAGACTATAAGGAAATTCTTTGAAAAATCATCTTTTTCCTAGATATGGGCTACTCTTAAGAAAAGAATTTGCTCCAAACAAATCAATTTCTGTTATTCCTGAGATCCCAAATTGACTAGCCCATTTTTAAGGGAATAGTGATAGTTCAATAGGTGTAAATGTCATTAATGACAATGTGTAACCTTATACGTGTAACTACATGATAAACTCGCATTCAAAGACCCCCTGCACACACTGACTTATTTATATATCAAACGATTCTGCACTGCATAAGTGATATTTATAACTTTTAATCATGTGCGGATTGACAGGGCCACGGGAAAAAAATGTAGTTGTATAAACTATTGAACACAGCCTGATCCAATGCATGAAATTCTTTCAGATCAAACAGTTCGGACACTGATAAATTTCCAATCTGATATTTTCTAATAATTCGAACACCCGGATCAGTATTTTTTTCATTGTTCGAATTAATTGGTCATTTACCGTATGTTCGATGTCGATCAGTACAGAGAAGCGTGTCAACCCTTTCAACCCTGTACATCGCTGCAGATACCGATTCAGGTACAGATACCGATACAAACCTTACAGATCCAGATCAGACGGCATGTGACGAGCAATCTCATCAGATTCTACACCGTTTGCCAACTGTCAATGACTTGAACAATACACCCTTATATAAGAATTGGTTCACTGAATATCAAAGCTAGAAAGGTTCTGTTCAGAAACTGGGGGATGAAAGGGAATGATTTCAAGCATAAACAGCAACGGCGTAGGAAAATAATACCGGATTTTTATACTCAGCTTTCAGCGCAAATTTATTCGTGAAATCTAATAAGCAGGTCTATTTTTACAAACAGTATTAATTTTTCAACATGTCCGGTCGAACTTGATTGGATTTATTGCGTGTACTGCTTTTTCATTTTAGGTTTTTTTTTTTGAGCGGAGGACTACCAGAAGGCATGTCTAAAGAGGTGCACAAAATTCTGATATATGAGGTGTACGGTGACTATAGACGGGCTACGCCCGCCTAAAAATATCACAAATTTTCGTTTAGAACGACGGACGGATGTAAGGGCGAGGATTGAAGCCGCGTAAAATCGATTTAAGCCACCCCCTCACATAGTCGAATTCGTTTCACTGACCGTCCCAAGGTGGTTCTTCTGTCGTGGTTTATTTTTGTTATGGTTTGTCTTTGAGTGTTTGTATCGCTAATATTATTTTGTTTATGACAGCCAATTGTCCAATTTGTGGGAAAGTAACTGTCCTTATGGCTTTCTGCTATTGATGTTTCCATTAGGGTCTGGTTGTTTAATGTTTGTGTTTCTTTCCCTTTGGTGACTCATATGAGAGCTATGGGTTAATTGTATCGATTTCTGATCATTGTCTTCACTTCTATTTTGTATAGGCGTGTTTCGTAATGAGCGTTGTTCTGCTTGTTAGGCGCTTGCTGTTAAACTCGTTTCCTGTGTTGTTTTCCTTCCTCCTGGCATCAAGGGTGGGAATCGACTCGTGGGACACGACACTACTGTCTTTTTGGTTTTCCGCTATTGACCCATTTAGGTCTAGTTATCTAATGTTTGCATTTCTTTCCCTTTGGTGTCTGAGGGGAGACGTGGGTTAATTGTATCGATTCCTGATCATTGCCTTCATTTCTGTTTTGTGACTGTGGCTCTCCCTAGTTGTTTCTTTTAAATCTTCTTAGACCAAATTGAATCTTCATCCTTATGTATCCTTTGAGTCCATTTCAAATCATAACAAAAATAAACTGCAATAAAAGAACCGCCTTGGAAAGGTCAGTTAAACGAATTCTACTGGGGGTGGACTTAAATCGAATTTACGCGGCCGCAATCCTCGCCCTTCCGCCGCGAATTAGACTTTTTTTTCCGTCCGCATTAAGGCCACCTAACTCATCAGTGCAACATCTCCGAGAACACACAAATCACACAACCACACTGACAACCCAACGGCGGGGACTCGACCGCAAGAAACCACTGAAATGCTGGAGCAAAAGAAAACCAACAGTAAGACTCCGATGGGCCCGACAAGAGATAGAGCATCAGGCACTTACAAACATTACATACAATTTAACTCTCTCTAATTCTCAGTAAGCCTTTATGCTGGAACTGTCATATAATCTGAGGCCTGACCCATCAGTGTGCAATTAAAGAGGGAAGAAAAGTTGTCAACCGTGATTGGGTTAGCTACCATGCATGCAGTCTGTCGTATAACATTTATGTTAAACCCAATATTGTTACATCGAAGAATAGTTTTACGAAATTGGGTGCTGAAGTCATTGCAAGTAAATATTTTTTTTCTGAATTTATATACTAAGTCACCATAGAATTCGGATTCCGATATACCTTGTTGCAGAAGAGATTTAAGTCCAACATTGTTTTTGTTTTTCAATTACATCGGAATGACGTCTTTTAAATTTTGAAAAGGCTTTGCGTAGTTTAAGATTCCGATAACCCTGATTAAGAAGCTTAGCAACGAGTGTTGAAGTCAGTTACAAGACCAGATACTCTGGCAAATTGAACTAATTGCGAAATATAAACGCCATAGGATGCCGCACGAGGAACATCACCATCCAAGAAAGTAAAATTTACAATCTCAAATCACAACCATCGCGTCTATCATAAATTTTGCAAGAAACAAATCCATCTACAATAGCTATATGTAAATCCCAAAACGGGGCCCCGGTAGAAGAAAAAATGCTTTATTAACTGAAGTTCTGTGAGGGCGGGGTGGGTAAAGAAGTATCTTTATTAACAAAACAAGAACAGATCAGCCACAAGAGGTACGCCGTTTGTACCCCTCGGAATATCCACAACTTGTGTAAATGAATTATTACCAAATCTTATATAAATATTGCCAAGTAGAAAGGTGAGAGCTCCACATACTTTCTGACGTGAGGATAAAGTGTAATTTTATGCTCTTCAGAAGTGAAAAAAACAACATTTCTTACATTACATACAAAACAGAGGGAGTCTTCTCTATGAAATGTCCAATCAATTAAATCATAACGTTTTTCTTTTATAAGATTATGAGGTAGTGTAGTGCAAAGGGTGGAAAATCATGAGTTGACAAACTTATAGCATGAAAACGTCTGGATTTCAGTTTCTTAAACACGTCATTGGAAATTTTATAGACCAAAACATATTTCTCCCTGATCTTTCAAAGACTTTAACTGTCCTTATGGCCTTCCTTTGTTTAGGTTTCCATTATGGTCTGGTCGCTTTATGTTTGTGTTTCTTTCCCTTTGGTGTCTTTGATGGGTGGAGTAAGCTAATTGTATCGATTCCTGACCTTTGTGTACTTCTTCTTTGTCGCAATATTCATTCACATGTTTTTGATGACAGTTAAACATGGAGTTTATAATTTGGAGAGTTCAATGGTGGTACAATAGTTTGAATTTTCAATAAACCGTGCTTTGTATGGTCTGATTTGAAGATTAGGTAACCAATACAATATAGGAAGCTTGTCTTGGCCTTCTGTAACACATATAGCAAATTTGGTGGCTCAATGACTAATGTGGTCATCAACTACAGCCCATTGCCGAAGAGTTTTAACATATTGGAGCCGTCAAACAACGACCACATTTTAGCGGCCTTATCTGCTGGAGCCAAAACAAACCTCTAATGAAATTCTTGAATCCTTAGTTTAAGGTGACGTAAAGACAGCTTAGGTTGGTGACGTAAAGGCATCTTAGGTTTTGGAGGTAATAAGCTCACATTTAGAGATTTAGAAATACATGTAAATGGGTTTGTTCACTAGCTTCGGAATGCTAAGTTTCCATTCTTTGAGGGCTTTATGCTCGACATACTCTCGTTTACCCCATCGACTACGAAATTCATTCAAGCCACACTACACTTATTGAAATCAATTTTAGAAGGAAATCGATATTCCGGTTCTTACAAAATGGAAGTAGAGGCAATGATCAGGAATCGATACGATTAACCCACAGCTCCCAGAGACACCAAAGGGAAAGAAATACGAACATGAACCAACAGACCTCAATGGAAACAACAATAGCGGAAAGCCAATAGGAGAGTTTGTTTCCCACAAAATGGCCAAAAGGCTATCTAAAATAAAATAATATAAGCGACACAAACACCCAAAGACAAACCATAACAAAAATAAACCGCGGCAGAAGAACCGTCTTGGAACGGTCAGCGGAAACGAATTCTACTGGAGGGCTTAAATCGATTTTACGTGGCCACAATCCTCGCCCTTACTTCCGTCGCGATTAAGACAAATAATTTGTTCAGTTCGCATGAAGGCCTCCAAACTCGTCAGTGCAACATCTCCGTGAACACAAAAATCAATCAACCACAGAGATGAAATAACGGCGATGACTCGACAGCAAGAAACAACAGAAATGCTGGAGCAAAATAAAACCAACAGTTAGACTCCGATGGGCCCGACCAGCAACAGAGCATCAGGTACCAACCAACATAAGTCTTTACGTTGGAACCGTCATAGAATCTGAGGCCTGACCAACCGGCGTGCAATTAAAGAGGGAAGCAAAGTTGTCAACCGTGATTGAGTAAACTACCATGCATGCTGTACCCAATCTTTTTATATCGAATAATGATTTTACGAAATTGGGTACTGAAGTCATTGCGGTTATAAATGTTTCTAAATGTATAAAATTCGGGTTCCGATAGACCTTGCAGAAGAGATTTACGTCCATTATTGAATTTTGAAATTAAATGAGAATGACGCCTATAAAATTTTGAAAATGCTTTGCGTAGTTTATGGTACCGATGGCCCAGGTTAAGAAGCTTAGTCATTAACAATTTATTACATGTGTTGAAGTCAGTTACATGACTACACACTCTGGCAAATCGAATTAATTGTGAAATATAAACGCCATAAGATGGCACACGAGGAACATCACCATCCGAAAAAGGAAAGTTTACAAACTCAAAATCAAAATTATCGCGTTTATCATAAATTTTGCAAGAAACAGACCCATCCACAATAGATAGATGTAAATCCAAAAACGGGGCCTCTGTATCAGACGAATTTGCTTTATTTAACTGAAGTTCTGGTGTGTAAATTTGACTGATCAAACCATCGAAAAGGTATTATCAATATTTAATAAAACATCCAAATATCTAGAAGTGGGGCTAAAAGCTTCAATGATTTCATACTGGTTATCGGCAGAAAGGGACATCATGAAGTCTCTCTCATAACAAAACAAAAACAGATCAGCCACAAGTGGTACGCAATTAGTACCCATCGGATTACCCACAACTTGTCTAAATAACTTAGTACCAAATCTTATGTAAGTATTGTCAAGTAGAAAGGTGAAAGCTTAACACGCCTTTTGACATGACCATAAAGTATAGTTTTTATGCTCTTCAGAAGTGAAAAACGCATTTCTTACATTACATGCAAGATAGAGGGAGTCTTCCCTATGAAATGTCCATTCAATTAAATCAGTAAGTTTTTCTTTTATAAGATTATGAGGAAGTGTAGTGTAAAGGGTGGAAAAATCATATGTAGACAGACTAGAAGCACGAAAACGCCTGGATTTCAATTTATTTAAAGTTTCATTAGAATTTTTTATAGACCCAAACAGATTTCTACCTGATCTTTCGAATACTTTGTCGCAATATTTTATCACATGTTTTTGATGGCAGTAAAACATGAAGTTAATATTTTGGAGAGTTCAGTGGTGGTACAAGAGCTTGAATTTGCAATAAACCGTGTGTTGCATGGTCTTTTGTGAAGTTTAGGTATCCAATATAACGTAGGAAGCTTGTCTTGGCCTTCTGTAACACAGACAGCAAACTTGGTGGCTGAATGACAAATGTGGTCATCAACTAAAGCCCTCTATACAGCTAAAGGCTGAAGTTCATAGACCTTAGTACCACCAAGTTCTTGCTGAAGAGTGTTAACATTGTGAAGCCGTCAAACAACGACCACATTGTTAGCGGCCTTATCAGCTGAAGCCAAAACAAACTTTAGTTTAGGTATCCAATATAACGTAGGAAGCTTGTCTTGGCCTTCTGTAACACAGACAGCAAACTTGGTGGCTGAATGACAAATGTGGTCATCAACTAAAGCCCTCTATACAGCTAAAGGCTGAAGTTCATAGACCTTAGTTCCACCAAGTTCTTGCTGAAGAGTGCTAACATTGTGAAGCCGTCAAACAACGACCACATTGTTAGCGGCCTTATCAGCTGAAGCCAAAACAAACTTCCTATGAAATTCTTAAATACCTAGTTTGAGGTGCAGTTCGTATCCTAGAATCAGAAATGATTGAAGTAATGATATGACCAGCTGCAGGATAGTAATACACTTAATATTTAAAAACCACATGCGGGAATGGATGAATTCACGGAACTGTCCCAGAAGATACTAGGAAAATCTATAAAATCCAAACCCTTATTAAAGAAGGATATTTTGATGTAGTGACGTTTGTGATTAATTTCAGAATCGATGAAAGGACAAAGAACATGTTGAGCATAAACTTAAGTTAACATAGCAGCATCATATAACTGATTAGAACTATCGTAGAATTCATTCGCCTCGTCCAGAATACGTAACACAGAAATGGGTAATGAATTTAGAAATGCAAGCAATGAGTGGCGTCCATGATTCAATAATATTATGAACTGTAACTTCAGCCTGGTATTGTTTCTTTTAAAAGCACATAATTTATCGATTCAATTAACCCACAACTCCCACCAGAGACACTCAAGAGAAAGAAACACTAGCATGAAACAACAGAACCTAATGGAAACATCAATAGCGAAAAGCCAAAAGTACAGTTACTTTCCCACAAAATGGCTAATAGGCTATCCAAAATAAAGTAATATAAGCGACACAAACACCCAAAGACAAACCATAACAAAATAAACCGCGACAGAAGAACCGCCTTGAAACGGTTAGCGGAAATAAACCTAGTTGTAGAATTTACATCATTGTAAATTGTTCCACTGGCTGTATAGAAATACCATTTACAGAATAGCATGTACGTTTAAAGTTACGGTACAAGAACGTGTCAGTTTTTTAGGCTTATTAAAAATATTCAAGCCAGCAGCGATATTTCGGTCCTTTTCGCGACAGAAGTAAGGGCGGGGATTGTGGCTACGTAAAATCGATTTAAGCCCCCATCCCATCCCAGTGGAATTCGTGTCGCTGACCGTTCCAAGGCAGCTCTTCTGTGGCGGTTTATTTGGTCACGGTTTGTCTTTGGGGTGTTTGTGTCGCTTGGATAGCCAATTGGTCATTTTGTGGAAAATTAACTGTCCTTTTGGCTTTCCGCTATTGATGTTTCCATTAGGGTCTGTTGCTTTATGTTTGTGTTTCTTTCCCTTTGGTGTCTCTGATGGGAGGTGTGGGTTAATTGAATCGATAAAGTATGTGCTTGTAAAAGAAACTGTGGAATTCGTTTCGCTGACCGTTCCAAGTCGGCTCTTCTGTTGTGGTTTATTTTATCATGGTTTGTCTTTGGATGTTTGTATCGCTTATATTATTTAATTTGGATAGTCAATTGGTCATTTGGTGGGAAATTAACTGTCCTTTTGGCTTTCCGCTATTGATGTTTCCATTAGGGTCTGTTGTTTCATGTTTGTGTTTCATTCCCTTTGTCGTCTCTGGTGGAAACTGTGGGTCGATTGTATCGATTCTTGATCATTGCATCCACTTCTATTTCACTCATTATAATATTGTTTTTGACATTCGATTAGATTGCCCGACGTATTGCATTTTACAATTGGCAGTAATTCAGGTTATCGGATATATCAAATCCGTAGACTTGCATGTTAAATCGGACATGTTAACTACAGAAAAGCGTCTACCATTTACAGTTGAAGAAACGGTAAACGCAGATTATAATTGCGAACAGCACTTGCACCTGCTAGCATTGCACTTAGAACTACTAGGATCGATTCCACTTCGTTTCAAAGAATCGGTATATTGTCGAAGAATGGGCGATTTTATATGAAATAATCTACCTCTTAGATTATTTTGAAATAAATTTGTATCGCCTGCTCCACTGAAATTAACGGAAGCGGCAGAAAACAAATTGATATTCCTTGACCAATACCGACGGCAACATAGCTCTAAAGTCGAGGTATGTCAGGTTGTGTTTTTTTTTTCAAAAATTGTTAGGAAAACAGCTTTTTGAAAACAGTGTACGTCCTGATCTGACGCCGCGTTCTGTGGCGTCAGATATGGGCCGACACTGTTTGTCGATTACCTATTTGGGGATTTCTGGTACAAAATGGGTTGAATGCCAGCTAATGAAGCAAAATGCAATAAAGACATCCGTGTACCTCAAAGAAGGTACGTTTAATCAAATTGGCCTGCCCTTCTAGATTCGGTCATTTTATCCACATAAGGTGCTAAGGATAATGAACCTAAGTTTACTTCTTTCGCGAGAGTAAGGACGTTTTTAACAGGTCCTGGTGAAAGAATGTCATTTGTTGTTTCACCAGCAATGATTCAGGTGAATCAGTCAACTTTATATTTTCCTGGGATCACCGTGAGAATAATTCAGTGTTTTTATTTACACGCCATGTAATTATATGGTATTATTATTCAAGTAATTTCGTATTGGCCCAGTTACAGGTCCGAGGTCTGCAATATTTGCCGGAGGACCTGTAACTGGGTCAATCGACACAATTAAACATCATGGTTATTGATTTGTTGCCTCAGCCTGTTAATATTGGTTGATCTGATGTTAATACGGACGACCTCCGATCAATACAGGATTGTCAGTTAATAATATGAAATATGAACAAAAATAACTAATCGTGAAGGTTTTTGTACGAAAACAAAATATGACGTCACTCATCAGGGTGTTATAGACATTTTTCTCATTTTGATTATTACCCCATATAAGTGAAATATGCTTAAAAGTCACATTCTTACCTCAACGAAAAACATTTCCCAATTACGATAGCAGTTGTAATAAACAGCAGACACATAGCAAAACTGGAACCCACACTAATGCCAACCATCACACCATCTGGTTAATAGAACACAAAGTACAGCAAAATCTGTAAACTTTTCAAAATATCATAAAATAGAAGAAACAAATACATGTGGAAATGATGTCAGAAGAATCTTTCATGCGTTTAAGTCTTGTCAGATAATAACGAGAAGAGAAGGTTGAACAAAACAAAAAAAACCGCCGTACGCTCTTCGCAAGAAAACGGCGTATTCTAAGTATCTTAGAATGGCGTTTAACTTCATGCAAAATCTATTACTGTCCCTATTAAGGTTCTAGTGATTTAATGTTTTCTTTTTACTTTCTCTTGTTTACAAAACAGAAGTAAAGGCAAAGATCATGAATCAATACATATAACCTACACGTCCCATCAGAGACGCCAAATGGCAAGAATAAGTTTCTACATTAAAGCCATCGGTGAGAAATTACAAGAACAAAGGGCTGCAAGAACTGTATCATGCCCCGCCACTGCACGAACACCACGGAAGTGTCATAATACTGTCGAAAATGAATTTAAAGTACAGTGCATAGCCTTTCCCCAAATAAAATTGATATTAATTTATATGACCGAGATGATTGATTTCAACGTTCAAATGGCTTAGGTAAACACGAACTACCGTTTTCATTTTCTGCAGATACCCACACGATGCTTCGCATTCATGTGAAGTCTGCTGAAAATAACTAAAAACAGTTTTTACAGAGTAGATGCGAGTATATCACACTGAACTATTAATTTTAATGTCCTAGGAGCCATAACTAAAAAGTATTTTAGCCAAACTTATTTTTATTATTTTCTTCATATCATCTTATGTTGCTGTACAGTTTTCCATAGCTTCATGAAATATCTCTTGAAGACACATTTTATCATTGCATAACAACCTAATGACCGTTCATTAAAGAATGTAGTTTTGGGATAAGATAGACTTTGGGTTTTCTGCCTGCTATACAGGTAGGGGACCAAGACAGGGTAATCAATCACCCTGTAGGTTTGACAAGTCACATCTATTATTTTACTTGTTTGAAAACTACGTCCGGGTTTTGATATTAATGGAAGAAACATCCCCACTTTTATTCTGCTTTTATATTTAGTCACCATTATATCATTACAAAAAATGTCTATGAAAATACACTGGTTAAATTTTACCACAGAAAATATTTTTTTTTCAGATAAAAATCCTGATTTCTTTAATATTTCTGCTCAAAACATATATTTTGGATACTCGTTAGAACTGCCTCGGCGAGGCGGTTCTAACGAGGACCAAATATATATATATTTTTAGTAGAAACAGCCACCATTTTTTTTTTGCCTCACCAGAAATTAGGCACACTCACCTAGTCTTTCAGTTGGGTGGCTTTCAATGCATTTAGGTAATAGCTTAGATCCATACAAATTATTTCTGTATGATTTGGTGAAGATATACATAACGGTTTCTTAGCCAACCGGGGTGAAAGGGTGAAAATCCCACAGGATGTTTGAAAATCCCGCGGAATTAAAATAATCCCGCGGGATTTTTTCTCCACTCCCGCGTGATTAAAATCCAATAAAAATATCAGGGATTTTTCTCCCACGGGAGAATTTAAAAATTTTAAATCTTGCTTTTAACTATAAAAACGGACCTACTTAGCATTAAAATACATGCACAAAAAATATGGCTGCTTCAGCTCTAATTTCAATTTCTCCAGCGGGAATTTTCTCTCATGGGATTTTTTACGGAGAAAATTCCCGCGGGATTTTTTTATTTTGTAAAATGCTCTGGAATGAAGGTGTAATATCTCTTTTCTATTAATAAGGTCAATTAGAGAAGCATACAATGAGTAAAGCATGAATATAACTATTTTAAAAAAATCCCGCGGGATTTTAATCCCATGGGATTTTTATCCCTAAATCGAAAATGGGATTTTTCTCCCGTGGGATTTCACTAATTTCCAATTTCCAATAAATGTGCTTTGTTTGGACAAAGCTATAATGATTTTGTCCATTTGTGTATAAAACATGCATAATTTATTGGTTTAAAGTAACTAATATTGGCTCCATTGAAATTAACTCCCGCGGGATTTTTATCCCATTTCAAAGCACAGGATTTAAATCCTGTGGGATTATTTTATTTCTTTCGTTGTCTTTTTTGGCTGTTAACCTATTTTGTACCAGAAACCCCAAAACGGGTACCCTGGCAAACAGTGCAGGCCCAGATCAGACGCTGCAAAACGTGCCGTCTGATCAGGGCCTACATGGTTTGTGAAAAGTTAAGATATTTTCAAAGTAAGTTTTAAAGAAAACACAGCCTGACACCCCTTTATTTTGGAATGGACTCCTGGTATATATAAGGAGGAAGATTCCATTTGGTACAAAAAAGGTTAAAAGAACAATGTAAGAAAATCAGACTTCAGGTCCTTCTTTCCAGTTAGTGGATTGGCCTGTCTCGGCTTTTAGGATAAATTCTGACTCTTTGTCCGCATCAGGTCAACACCCCATCTAAACACTTCTTATAAGATACAGAAACTTCTGTAGCCATCGAAAGCTTTGAACAGAATGAGTGAGCTAAAATGGCTGATTAGAGTTGTTTTGTTTTTTGCCATTACTGTAAAAATCCTAAAAATTCAAACGCAGCCAGGAATTGCTGTAATATTCTCCTAAAATTTCAACAAATTTGTTTCATGATCCAGGAGGGGGTCCAAAGGGAACAGATAGAATGGCGAATAGTGTTGACACTGATCAGACTGCTTCAGGAGCAGTCTGATCTGGGTCTGCACCTATCTGTACCAATACTTAGGATTATTATGGTACCAGGTTTTATTTCAGAGTTGCTAAATAATGAAATAGATTTTATTGCATATTGCTATATGATCAGCCTTAGCAATGTGCTTTATGGACAGCCTTGATACAAAGCAGTTTCATCACATTACAATAATATATATCCATGTCCTTAAACTTCATTTTATATCACACTCCAATGAATTTCATTTTGTATTTTTCTGGTCTCTATAGTAAAAAACATATGTTGATGATGCTCTGTAGTACTGCCGCATCAATTTAGTTCTAATGAATACCCACAATCTATGTTTTTGAGCAAAAAGGAGAATAAATTAAACCCTAATTTACAGAACCCTGGTTTTCTTTACGAGGTAGGGTTTCGAGGGGTGTCCATTACACAGGCTTGTTGGCCTGATGCGGACAAAGAAAGTCAGAGTTTACCATAAAAATTCTAAGAATTAGGATACCTTGAGGACTTGCTGTAGTTCTCCTAAAATTAAAAAAAAAAAACAAAAAAAACTAGATGTGTTTGTGAAACACGAACATGTCCCAATGCATGGTTATTTTTTATTCAAAGTTGCTCACAGTTCAAGATTTTTGTTTGTGATGGAAGCCCTTGACACAAGAAACTTGCATGCCAAATATGAAAGCTCTATCTTAAACGGTTCAAAAGTTATGAACAATTATATTTTTTCTTTAAAGTATGTCAAGGTCACAGGTCAAAAACATTTGCATGAGTGTAAAGCTCTTGTCACAAGGAACCTACATGGCAAATATTAAGGCTCTATCTTAAACGCTTCAAAAGTTATGCACAATTTTATTTTTTCTTTTAAGTAGGTCAAAGGTCAAGGTCCAAACATTTTGCATGAATGAAAAGCTTTAATCACAGAGAACTTACATGCCAAATATGAAAGCTCTATCCCAAACGGTTCTAAAGTTATGAGCAAAAATGTTTATTTTTTTTAAGTACGTCAAAGGTCACGGCCACAGGTCAAAATTTTTGCATGAATGTTAAGCGTTTGTCACTTGTAAGGAACCTACATGTAAAATATGAAGGCTCTATCTCAAACCGTTCAAAGTTATGACCAAAATGTTATTTTTTTACTTTTAGGAGGTCAAAGGTCTAGGTCAAGGTCACAGGTCAATTTTTTTTTTGCATGAATGTAAAGCTTTTGTCACAAGGAACATACATGCTAAATATGAAGGCTGTATCTCATGTGGTTCAAAAGTTATGACCAATGTTATTTTTTTCTTTTAAGTAGGTCAAAGGTCAAGGTCAAGGTCACACGTCAATTTTTTTGCATGAATCTGAAGGTCTTGTCACAAGGAACCTTCAAGCCAAATACGAAAGCTCTATCTCAAACAGTTCAAAAGTTATGGCCAACGCTAAAGTTGTCCACGTACAAACAAAAAAACCAACAAACACACAAACAAACAGACAGGGCAAAAACAATTTGTCCCCGGTGTCGCTACCGGGGACATAAAAATGTTTAACAATCCAGCAAGGAGTCAAAGAAGTGTCGCTCGAATGGCAAACAGTTTGAATTCAGCAAGGAGTCAAAGAAGTGCAGCTCAAATGGCAAACAGTGTAGACCATGATCAAACTGAAGGAGCAGTCTGATCTGGGTCCACACTGTTTGCCGAGCCTGTCTTTCCCAATACTTATGATCAGTACAGTATCCATGCTTGTTATAGACACCTCTGAAGACACATTCTCACTAGATGTGATATTTTTGTTTGTTTGTATATGCTGTTGTGAAAATAAATAAATGTGCATTAACTGCCAAATCGTTGTTGGTTTTTTCACAGTTGAGATATCAAATCAAATTATGATAGACCTGGTGCTCAACCCTTTTTAAGTCTTGTCTATCAGGTCTGTAAACCTTTGTTCTGTATAGGCTTATACAGTTGATAATTTCAGAACACTCTCTTA
This sequence comes from Lucinisca nassula, assembly GCA_963580285.1. Lineage (NCBI taxonomy): Eukaryota > Metazoa > Mollusca > Bivalvia > Lucinida > Lucinidae > Lucinisca > Lucinisca nassula. The sequence goes on from OY757026.1 coordinate 7,459,913, forward strand.
CACCCTTATCTGCAGTGGCTGAGCCTGAACAGTTTTGTTTGAGTTTAGATTTTGCATCCCAGTCAATTCTATTAAGGTCACTTTGGAAACAATGCTTCTGAATAAGTGCGACTTTTTCCCTGTCATTGAGATGAAATGGCATGTTAATCATTGTTGTTAGAATTCCAACACATTTATTTACTATATTGAGGGTACATTTTGGAATTGCCTAATCGAGATGATCCAGAGAGTATCAACAACCTATTTTAGTGGAGAAAAATATAAACAAATAATCCCGAAATCATGCACATGCCCTTAAAACTGCATACAACACAATTTAGCCTGGTTAATAAAGTACGATACAAAAATACAATGTGCTTTGCATTTTCATTCCAAAAGAAGTTGCAAATGTTCATGTGTTTAAAGTTTACCCTTATCCCATTGTTGATGACTACCCCTGCCTTTGCAAACAGTGTAGCTCCAGATCAGATGGCTTCTCATAAGGATTCAAACTGTTTGACATTCGGTTTGTGAATTTACAGGAATACATTACATCAAGTTATCTGATTGGAACAGAGTCAGAAATGGGTGTGGCTAAACTGAATATTCAGCAAGATAAGAGTTAACACTATGCTCAGTATGTACTGTACTGAAGAATAGCAGATGATCCTGTCTACCACAGGATCTAGAGCCATTACAGTCATGATCAAGGCCCCATGGTAGCAAACATTTTGCAGGGCCGTAATAAAAATTGTTCCCTATAAAGGCGCTGCGGTTTTAACACCTGCCGGGTCAGAAACATCCTTGGTTACAATTTTAAAAACTTTCCTGTAGTTATTTGCTCGCTTTCCCTGATTCGAAAAGGGCATGCAGTTGTCAGTTCCTGGCGAAAAATGCAGGCTTAAGTATCAGCATTGGAGAAAGTGTGGTTAGATATGCTGACCAGCTCATTATGACCTATATAGTGTTAAATGGGACTTGATACTCCAAACAAGCCCTTTAGCGGGTAAATGATTTTGTAGCTTGTTTATAATGATTCTTTGGTTTGCATATATTTTTATCCCCACGCTTTTCGAAGAAAAAGTGGGGATATTGTTATGGTCTTAGTCGTCCGTACGTCCGTCCGTCCGTCTTACCGGATAACTCCTCCTAGACGGTTAAAGATAGAAACTTGAAACTTTGGGAACTGATAGATCTTTGGTCTGGGGAGTGCATGACACTTTCGGAATTTTGATCACACCCCTACGGGTGGGCCCAGGGGGTGAGGCCCGCGGGGGTCAAAAATCAAAATTTCCAGAACATTGTCGTGTAATATATCAAAGCGAACGGCATGATGAGTAGAAAACATTACAACCAAAATTTGACCCCTGGGGTCAATTTTGAGGTCACCAGAGGTCAAAAACTGATTTTGACCCCTTTACCCCCATACATTACTGTTACCGGATAACTCCTCCTAGACCGTTATAGATAGAAACTTGAAGCTTTGGGAGTGTATAAAACTTTCGGAATTTTTATCCTACCCCCCGGAGTGGGGCCAGGGGTGGGGCACCTTGGGGATAAAAAATCAAAGTTTTCTGAACATGGTCGTGTAGCATATCAAATCGAACGGCATGATGAGTAGAATACATCACAATCAAAATTTTACCCCTCGGGTCAAACACCCCTAGTGGATGGCCCATGGGGTGTGGCCCGCGGGGAAGCGTGGGGATATGCGATGGCTTGCCATCGAGTGCGCGATTCTAGTCTCATTATGACAACACTACTGTGCAAAATACATGTAATGCATTTTTTCATAGCTTGTCATAATTGTGCGTAATTTAATTCTTGAATAAAACAGTTGTATATATTGCATGAAGTTATCTGTGGCAAGAATCCAAAGACTTGAGAGCATTTAGGTTAAAGTTATCGGATGATTTTATTTGTTTGAATGGAGTTTTAACATCCCCATCGACACTATATAAGTAATGTTGGAGATGCTGTCTTTGTTTTGGCTGACTTTTACCAGACATTGAGATGACACAGCTTAAATACTTAACAATCAAAACAAACTGTAAAGATTTTGTAGAAAAATTAAAATCCAGAGTCTTTTTTTCAATAAAACCTATACATTTTAAAGTCCATCTATACACTACGTAATCTCCAGACCAGGCTATAATAGCACATGTTATAAAGATGTTGTGGGGTCTAATGATAGCATTATGAAATAGTTGTCAGCAAATTGCTCCTGATAGGGATATCAAAGGTGCCTTCAACCTTGCGTCCTTTGACACCACAGATGTGGACAATTTTTATCTCCCCAATATCAGGACAATAACTCCATAACTGGTTATGCCCCTCAAATATGATACATAAACATAAGAGAACAGAATTCACAAGCTCAATTTTACTGAGTTTCTTCAAACATTCAATACCGTAATGATCCTAAGTATTGGGACAGACAGGCCTAAGCAAATAGTGCAGACATAGATCAGACTGCTACTGCAGTCTGGTCCAGGGTCAACACTGTTTGCCATTCTGCCTACACTTTTTTAACATCTTGCTGGATAGTGAAATTTAATTTGTTATAAGTTTAGGAGAATTAACCCATTTCAGACTGGAAACCCCATCAAGGGGTACCCTGGCAAACAACGCAGGCCCAGCTCAGACGCCGCAGAACACGGCGTCTGATCAGGGCCTCCACTGTTTGCAAAAATTTCAGCCATTTTCCGAATAAATTTTGAAGAAAACACAACCTGACATCCCTACAGTTTGAAATAGACTCCTGCTTTATATAAGGAGGAAGATTCCATTTGGTAGAAAAAGAGTTAAAGCAAGTCCTCAAGGCATCCGAATATTTAGGATTTTAACGGAATATTCTTCAAGGCTGCGTATTCCATCCAGTGCTGGCTTTCAGTTGTTTTCCATTTTCAAAATAACCAGAATCGATTCAATAGTATCATAATCTTTACACAGCACAAAAACTTATGAGGTGTTGGAATAACTGAAGCTTGTAGAGTCACTATCTTCCTGGAGATTCTGTACAACTGAATAGATGAGGCATATGACATGCACACAGATTTAATTCTAAAGCAATAACCTCCACATGCAGCAGCAATAATCTGAAATGGAAAGCAAGGCAGTTTTACTCTTACATGCTTTACACCTGTAGAAATACAGAGATTTCTCAGTGAAATAAAAATCGATATTGTCACTCTTTCAAGCAGCGAAATTACGATTTTAAATTTTCACACTTTGTGAATTTGATGTATCATTGAAAAAAAAAAAACCATACATTTTCATAGCTCGTGAGACAGGTCAACTGGAGGCATCAGGCAAGAGACGCCTACCTTAGGACTTATAGGTGTCCCCCACCGAGTTAACATCAGCAAACAAGGCCCACACGCCACGGAAATCCCCGGCATCGGGAAGGAGATGACCAAAGTAGCGAGACTTGCAAAATTTAAAATATATCAAAAAGTGGCAACCAATATTTTACCAAGTTATCGAAATCGATGCGAAATCACCATGAAAAAAAAATTTCCCCATGCTGACGGCTGACTCTTTAAAATTACTTAAATAATTACAGTTTAAAGCATACAAGAAACAGAAAATTTTATTTTTTTTCAGTGTAAGATCAATTTTTATTTCACTCATGAACACCATAACAAATATTTCATTCATGGCTTCGCCACTCTTGCAAATACTTATTTTTGGTATTCATTCAGCTGACTCTTTAAGTTTACTTTAATAATCACAATTTATTTAAAGCATATAAGAAACAGAACATTTGGATTTTTTCAGTGTAAGATTAATTTTTATTCCACTCATGAACACCAAAAGAAATATTTTCACTCGTTGCTTCCCAATCTTGAAAATACTTCTATTTGTGTTCATTTTGGTGAAATATAAATCGATCTTACACTGAAACAATCAAATATCCCCTATATCTGCCCCAGGTACAGGAATGGAGGATTGCTATATTTTTTCAGATCTACTTCAAACTTTTTTGTAGGGTTCTCATTAGAACTCCCTCCTAAATATAAAATGGGTTGTCACGTGACCCAAAGCTATAAGAACAAAAGCTCTTCAGTGCTGATGTTCACACGTGACTATCACTGATTTGTAGGAAGTCAACATAACAGTTATCTCTAGAAAACAGCTGTGCTATTCTTGTTGTTGTGACATCAGAGTGCTGTGTAAAAGAAAGATTGTCATACACTGACTCGTAATATGTGCTCGACTTTGGCAAACAATTTAGGCCCAGATAAGATCCCACAGATCATGGTGTCTGATCAGGGTCTATTTTTACCTGGCCCCTGCCCATCTGGGCTTGAAGAAATGGATGGGCTGCATGATGCTTCCACGCAGAGCTGAAACCTATTCGCACACGAGTACTGGTTAACCACTCAGTACTTATAAACCCTATTGGTTTCATTGGGCAGCAGGGCTTGAGATGTCATTTCATCTCAATGTCGGGTAAAAGTCCTACAAAATTGGAAGCAGCATCTCCATAGTGACCTTTACAGTGTTGATGGGGATGCTAGACCTCAAATCAAACAAACATCAGGGTCTAAACTCGTAGAAAATACAGGAATTGATGGGTAATGCAAATCAGTCTGATTTTCCATTAAGGGCCACTTTCCCAGCTTAGAAACAATAGATCCAACAAAGCTTTTTTTTTTTTTTTGGTTTTTTTTTTTTTTTTTGGTTTGGTTTTATGACCATTAAAATTAATTCACTTACTCTGAGCCCTTTTTTAATTAGAAATCAGTGATCAAGAGCTATACAGGTGGGGCATTATTCGCCCATGGCAAGTAATTGTCTGTACGGTTGACCTTGACCATGGGGGTACTGACCGGAGTCTTGCACGTGACACATTGTTTCATAATGCTTAACATTTGTGCAAAGTAATTTTAAAATCCATTGATGAATAAATGAAGGTGCTAGCGGGTTAAAACTAGCCACAGTGACCTTGACCTTGAGCCCAGTACCCTGAAAGTCAAACTCGCTTGAGATATTATCAAACCCAACCCTTGTATGAAGTTATATTAAAATTCATCAGGAAATAAATGCGCTAGAGCGATGACAGAGGTTTTTCTTTTAAATAGCCATAGTGACCTTGACCTGGACCTTGTAAGTCTAACTCACTCAAGCTATCATCATACCCAACATTTGTGTGAAGCTATATTAAAATCCATCAATAAATGTAGGTGCAAGAATGATAAAGTTTTTCTAAAAGTAACCACAGTGACCTTGAGCTTGAGGCCATGACCTTGAATGTCAAATTCGCTCGAAATATTATCAAAAGCAATATTTGTTTGATGTTATAGTGAAATTCATAAATAAATATATGCGCTAGAGCGATGACAATGTCGAACTCGCTCAAGATATTATCATAGGCAATATTTGTGTGAATTTATATATTAACCCATTTAGTACCAAATGGAATCTCCCCCCTTACATATAGCATGAGTCCGTTTCAAAATTTAGGGGTGTCAGGTTTTGTTTTCTTCAAAATTTATTAGGAAAATAGCTGATTTTTTTTTGCAAACAGTGCAGGCCCTGATCAGACGCCGTGTTCTGCGGCGTCTGATCTGGGCCTGCACTGTTTGCCAGGGTACCCCTTTATGGGTTTCCGGTCTGAAATGGGTTAATTCTCCTAAAACTATAACATAGCTGAACTTTTTGCAAACAGTGTAGGCCCTGATCAGACGCCGCAGAACACGGCGTCTGATCAGGGCCTGCACTGTTTGCCCTGGTACCTGTTTTGGGGTTTCCGCTAGTAAATGGGTTAAGAGCGATGAAAAGTTTTTTTTTTTTTTCAAAAATAGCCACAGTGACCTTGGCCTTAAGGGTATGACCTTGGAAGTTAAACTGGCTCGAGATATTATCATAAGCAACATTTGTGTAAAGTTATTTTAAAATAAGTCAATAAATGTAGGCGCTAGAGTGACGACAAAAGTACATACGTACAGGACAAATTCTATATATTCCCCCTCACAAGTTTGTTGTGCGAGGGGATAAAAAGGATCGTACCTCTCAGTCATAACAATTGGCAGATTTTACCCGAAATAGAACTTGATCTGCATTTTATGATAATACATGTATATCTGTGTATAAAATTTGATTCCAATCCACAAAGGTTTTTAAAATATATATTCGATGGAAACCATTTCTCGAGTAAAAATAAAGTTGAAAAAGGCCATAACTCTCATAATAATTGGCTGATTTTAACCGAAATCGAACTTGGCCTGTATTTTATGATTATATACCTGTGTATAAAATATAAATCCAATCCATCAACATGATCAAGGATTTCAGAGACCATTTCATTCATAATAATTAACGGATTTTACTTGAAATCGAATTTGACCTGTATTTTTTATTATACACCTGTGTATGAAATTTGAATCCAATCTACCCACCTTTTCTAATGATATCGTACCAATCTTTTCTAAAGATATCACAAGGAAACCATTCCGTAAGGGACATACGGACTGACAGAGGTTATGCAATATCCCCATCCCCCATTTGAAAATGTTAGGGGCATAAAAATAATCAGAAAATAAGGATGGATATAGAATCACACCATAATATGACCTATTTTTCAAAATGGGCATATAAAAATGAAGATGGAATATCAAATATCACATGGAGCGTGATAGCTCAGTGGTTAGTGCACTTGCCTCTGATGCTAGAGGTCCCGGGTTCGATCCCCGGCAGCGGTGTGAAAATTTCGGTGTCCGAACACGCTCCATTGGCATCATTTGCAGGGATGAATGTCATAAAGTGCACCGTCCTTCGGATCGGGACGTTAACTGGAGGCCCCCTGTGCAGGGAGAACCATCCCCTGTGCAGGTTAAAGAACCCTACCGTAATTACATGATTACTGTGTAGGCTTTCATCCTGCAAAACTGGAGTGTATGTAATACACCGTCTGTGTCCCCTCCGGGGGTTAAGGCGAAACCGGAAGAAGAAGAAGAAAGAGAAGACCCTGATCAGGAGCATTCTGATCTTGGTCTACACTGTTTGCATTAGCCTATATGACCCAATACTTAGGATCATTATGGTATATGCATTATTTCATAACTTACCTGATAAGACTAATTTCATGATGTTGCTCAAGTGTCCATTCTAGTAAACATCTGTTGACATATTGGCCATGCAGCAAGTCTAAAAGAGAAAAAGTAAAGTATGCAACAACTAAACATGTGTCAAGACAACACAGATGCCCCCGCACAGGGGCCCACCTCACCCCCCCCCCCCCAAAAAAAAAAAAAAAAAAAAAAAAAAAAAGAAAAAAGACTCATATAACAATAACCCTTTTTCATTGGACAGCATAACTCACCTGGAAAAGTGCCCTCGAGGTCACTGGCATAGGTTGGTGTTGGTGAATTGCTAACTATACCTTTGAAAAATAACCAAATATGAACTCAATCAATTAAATGGTTGGGAAAATATGAGCTCTTAAAATGATAATATTAAAAACTTCTAAGTCTGCAACCTTGGCTAAATGAAACTTTTGACCTGTACCTCTCATCATTTCAAATATGAAGCAAATCCACAGGAAATATGAGTTCTCAAAAGACGTAACATAAAAAAAAATCTGTGCCTGTGACCTTGACCTTGAGGTCAGGGGTGTGGGTATGGATGAATAAAACTTTGGACCTGTAAAGACATGTATCTTCATGGGAAATATGAAGCAAATCCATTACATAGTTTGGAAAATATAAGCTATTAACATACTTAAATGTGAAAATTTCTATGTCTGTGAACTTTACCTTGAAGTCATTTTCACTGGTGGGGGCACTGCTGAATATCACTTTGGATGTTTATCTATCATAGCACCAAATTTAAACATAATCCATAACATTACGAAAACATGCCTATACAAATACATTGCCACCTTTATTGCCGAAAAAAATGAAAATTTTATGATGAAAAATTGTGATATTTATACCCCCGCAAACGAAGTTTGAAGGGGGTATATAGGAGTCAGCTTGTCGTCGTCGGTCCGTTACAAAAAAGTCCGTTACAAAAAACTTTAACATTGCTCATAACTTCCTTATTCTTTGACCGATTTCTTTAATATTCACACACCACACACCTTGCCACTAGTACTTAAGATTGATATACACAAACCTGACCTTGACCTTTACGTTGACCTTCCTCAAGGTCAAATACTTGTAAAAATTTGTCGTCGGTCCGTTACAAAAAACTTTAACATTGCTCATAACTTCCTTATTCTTTGACCGATTTCTTTAATATTCACACACCACACACCTTGCCACTAGTACTTAAGATTGATATACACAAACCTGACCTTGACCTTTACGTTGACCTTCCTCAAGGTCAAATACTTGTAAAAATTTGTCGGACAACGCATGCGGGGGTATAATTGGCGCCCGTTAGGCGGCAGCTCTAGTTTTCTTATTTCTGGTCAAAATAAAGATTGTGGGCACTCGTTAGAACCGCCTCATCGAGGCGGTTCTAACGAGTATCCACAATCTATATTTTCGAGCTGAAATAAGGAAAACAAGGTATACCTCCGGGAACCCCAGTTTTACTATATAAAAGTGGGGTTTTAAGGGGTCAAAATTATATAGGCGTGTTTTCGTGATGATATGTTTTGGAAAATATGATCTCTCGAAAAATCAACATTAAAAATTTCTAAGTTTGTGACCTTTGCCTTGAGGTCTTAGGAATAGGTGGAGGTATTGCCAAAAAAACCTTTGGAACTTTATCTATCACCACAGCAAATATAAATCAAATTCTTGAATGTTTTGGAAAAAACTAACTCTTTGAAAACTTTAACATTAAACATTTCTAAGTCTGTGACCTTTACCTGGACTGGATGGGCGGGGGTATTGCTGAATGAATATTATGACCTACATCTATCATCATACCAAATATGAACCAAAATCAATTGTAAAAGTTCAGGTTCTATCTGGTACAAATATCTTAACCCGTGTCTTTAACATTAACAATTTCTAAGTCTGTGACCTTGACCTTGAGGTCATAGGCATGAGTGGGGGTATTGCGGAATAAAACTTTGCACCTATATATATCATCATACCAAATATGATTCCAATCCAACATATGCTTTGGAAGATATAAGCTCTTAAAGAACTAGAAATTGTGTTTGCGAAACACTATGCTCCCAACTATATGCTTGTCGCTAAATGGGACAGCAAACAGTACCTCATGATCATTTGCATAAAAAAATAAACCTGTCAAATACTAACACATTTTAAACAAAAGTTACTCAGGTCATCTATGTCTTAGCAGCAAACAGACTGCCAAATATCATGAACCTCTAAGCTCAAGCGTTTCTCCAGTTATTTTGTCCACAAGGTTTCCCTATAGCCACAATGCATAAGTCCAAACAGAAGCATAACCCCATTAAATATTTTCGGAATTTCATCAGCAGTTAATCAGGTCATCTACACATTAGACCCTAGCTGTATGCCAAATATCATGAGCCTAGCTCAAGCAGTTCTCCAGATATTTTTGTTCACAATGTTTCCCTTTAGCCACTATGCATAAGTCCAAAAGGGGCATAACTCCATTAAATATTTTCAGAATTTCATTAAAATTATTCAGGTCATCTACACATTAGTCCCAAACTGTATGCCAAATATCATGAGCCTAGCTCAAGCGGTTCTCCAGATATTTTGTTCACAAGGTTTCCCCATAGCCACAATGCTTAAGTCGAAAAAGTCGCATAAGTTAACTCCTTTCAAATTTTTCGGAATTTGGTCAAAATTTAATCAGGTCATCTACACATTAGACCCAAAATGTAAGCCAAATATCATGAGCCTAGCTCTAGTGGTTCTCCAGATATTTTGTTCACAGGGTTTCCTAATAGCCATGTATACCATTAAATATTTCCGGAATTTCGTCAGAAGTTAATCATGTCATCTATACATTAGACCCAAACTGTATGCCAAATATCATGAGCCTACCTCAAGTGGTTCTTCAGATATGTTGTTCACAAGGTTTCCACATAGCCACAATGCTTACGTCGAAAAAGGCGCAAAACTCCTTTCAGTTTTTGGAGTTTTGTCAAAAGTGAATCAGGTCATCTACACATTAGACCCAAACTGTATGCCAAATATCATTAGCCTAGCTAAAGCGGTTCTCCAGGTATTTTGTTCACAAGGTTTCCCTATAGCCACAATGCATAAGTCCAAAAAGGGGCATAACTCCGTTAAATTCTTCCGGAATTCCGTCAAAAGTTAATCAGGTTATCTACACATTAGATCAAAATTGTATGCCAAATATCATGAGCCTAGCTCAATCGGTTCTCCAGATATTTTGTTCACAAGGTTTTCCTATAGCCACAATGCATATGTTAAAAAGGGGCATAACTTTGTTATACATAGTCGGAATTTTGTCAAAAGTTAATCAGGTTATCTACACCTTAAACTCAAGCTGTATACCAAATATCATGAGCCAAGCTCGAGTGGTTCTCCGGATATTTTGTTCACAAGGTTTCCCCATAGCCACAATGCATCTTGCTAACAACTCCCTGAAATAAACACACCCTTACACCCCACTTTATATAGAGAAAACTGGGGTTTGTGGGGGTATACATTATTTTCCTTATTTCTGCTCCTAGACATAGGTTGTAGATACTTGTTAGAACCGCCTCATTGAGTACCCAAAACCTATGTTTTGAGTATAAATAAGAACCAGTGCTTCAGCTGAAGTGCACGACCCGCTGGATGCGAGGATTGTGGCCACGTAAAATCGATTTAAGCCCCCCAGTGGAAATCTTCCACTGACCATTCCAAGGCGGCTCTTCTGTGGCGATTTATTTATGTTGTTGTTTGTTACTTACTGTATGTATCACTTGTGTCTTTTGGTTTTGGATGGCCATATGGCCATTTTGTGGGAAAGTAACTGTCCTTATGGCCTTCCTTTGTTTAGGTTTCCATTATGGTCTGGTCGCTTAATGTTTGTATTTCTTTCCCTTTGGTGTCTTTTATGGGTGGAGTAAGTTAATTGTATCAATTCCTGATCTTTGTTTTACTTCTACTTTAGCTTTATGAGTGTTACCATATATGGGTATGGCGGCCATTTTGGTCATGTGACCTGGACATAAAACGGTTCCCCCAATAAATGCGCCTTATCGTAAGGAGCAGTCGGTCGCTTTTTCTGCGGGTCGTGCAATAATATCAACATTTTTCTTCAGACAATTGACCATTTTGGAGATGTGAAAAATGCACCATGATGCACGGATGTGTTATCGTAATGCAGAACAAAATGGGTTAACCCTTCTCCTCCTGAACAAGATAACCCCTACCTTTACAAAAAGTGTAGAACCAAGAAGCCATCTGATTAATGCAGGAAAGAAAGTCACAGGAAAAAACATCACTGAAAAAAGTCATAGGTTGGGTATTAACCCATTGCATGCGGGTATCTTGGCAAACAGTGCAGGCCCAGATCAGATGCCGGTCTGCACTATAATTTGCTTACAGGATTTTCAGTCAAAAATAGAATAAAAACAAAAAAAACAGGCCTGACACCCATTATGACAAAATGACTTGTCCAACATATAGCAATACAAGAGTCCACTGGTTAAAAACAGAGTCACAGAAAAAGTCACAGAATTGGTTTCAATCATGTTCAATATTTTCTTAGTTCGAGTCAAAACAGGTTGTTGGTGCTCATGTTAAATCAGGTTAAAAGAACATCCCTCTACCCCCACTTTGTACAGAAAATTAAGGTCTTCAGGGGTATACATTGTTTACCTTATTTCTGCTCTGAGGCAGGTTGTGGGTACTCATTAGAACCACCTCAAGGAGGCAGTTGCCCACGGTCTATATTTGGCCTAGAAACATGAAACAAATTGCTGCAGAAAAATACTAGATCAACAGATATTGAAGACAAATATATTAATTTAATGAGAAGGGTTTAACAAGTATCCACCATCTTGAACAAAAATAAGAAAATTAATCAATACCCCCCCCCCCCCATAAAACCTCACTTTTTTCTGTATAAGGTGAGGTTAAGAGGGATATTCATTGCACAGACTTGTTGACCTGATGTTTTTCTAGTAAAAGCATTTATAATTTGTCTGTGAATGAATGTCTAAGCTCTATATACATGTATGCATCACATCGACAAATTAAAAATGAAGGCAATGATCTGTGGAATCAACATCCTTTTAAATCCACTAAAAGTTATATATAGGCAAAAGTCAGATGAGCAGGACCTGGTATTGTCAATATTTTCATTTATGGTCAACATCCTTTTAGTTGAAAATTTCTATACTTTCATATTTGTGACTTTTCTCTGTAACTTTATTTTTATGACTCTTTTTCCTGTGACTTTCCTTCCGATCACCTTACAGTGTAGAAACCAAAAAGTCATCTGATCTGGATCAACAAGCTTTGTCATGCAGTTTGTCAAGTAATTTGATCAAAGTCTACACTATTTGTCATGTTGTTTGTGAAATGCATACATAAAATCAATTAATTTGACTGGGGGATAGTCAGAAATGGGTTTGGTTAATTAATTTATTCAGCAGGATAAAGGGTTAAGCTCTGATCAGCCAGTCCTATTTATATAAGTTAGTGTCACAAGGTCCCTTTTCAAGTAACATGTGTGACTACATAGAAGGCTTATCTATTTCATGCACTGGACACAACATTGTAATTCTTATCTTTTCATCAATAAACACATGTGACTGACTTGGACTCCCCACAGGGATTTGCAAGAAGTTTGAGAACTGGCTAACAAAGAGACTACGTAGTATTACCCATTTTCTTTCTTATGAATGTTTTCATTGCTCTTAAAGGAACTCATTTTTGAATTATATAAGAGATGCTATAAGAGATGTGACTTGTTTTTTACAAAGTAATCCTTAGATGAAAATATATACACCTTCCTCAAATCTCTCTTGAGATCAGAGTGTTGTTTTTGAGTCAAACTGGGCTGGATTTGGCAAGCAGTGTAGACCCAGATCAAATGATACAGAGGGTGGCATCTGATCAGGGTCTAAATTATTTGCATAAAGTATAGGAATTTAACTGTTTCCTAATGGGGTTAAAATGTTAAGAACCTGAGCATTCCTGCTATTCCATCACGAAAACACGCCTATATAATTCCGACCCCACCTTGAACCCTACTTTTATATATAGTAAAACTGGGGTTTACAGGTGTAAACCTTATTTTTTATTTCTGCTCCAAAAGATATATTGTGGCTACTCATTAGAACCACCTCATGGAGGCCTAAAGTTTACCCACAATCTATATTTTGAGTAGAAATAAGAAAAATATATCACAATTCTGCATCTAAAACAATATCTTTCAATATAGGGTTTACATGGGTATTCACAACAAAAACTCGTTAACCGGATGAATACTACCACTTTGCCAAAAGACTAAGTGTATGTGCTTTCACTGTAATTTTGAAAATAAATTCCACTAGCAAATAACCTCATCAGCAAATGACCTAAATGACAATTATCCCAGCATATTTTAGTGGTATCAGAAAATTTATGTTTAACAATCTTTTTTAAGCAGATTTTTTTTCCAATTTTTATTATTTGTGACCTTTTTCCCGCGACTTTTTTTCACGCACCGAAACATGACCCTGGTTGAAAGCCGCATCCGAATGTCTCGATCAGAAGCAAACTCAAAAAAAAAATATCTTGCTTTACAGATACAGTCTGATCTGGGTCTACATTGATTGATTAGGCCTATCTGTCCCAATACACAGAATCAATACGGTATATGAACACATTGGTGTATATAAGAACATGTACAGTAGAATTAGGGGAGGAACTAATGATGGCAGAACTTGTGGCCTGACCCTGTTGCTTGATTTATGATGCAATAAAATATGTTTATTCTAATTCTGCTTACAGAACCACCCCTATTTTTGAACCAATATGCTATTTAGAATACTTTTTGTAGACCCAAACTGTTTCCTATATATAACTAACTGTCATTTATTAAGATTAAAACCACCCAGCAATTCAGTATTAACCCTTTTTATACCAAATAAAATCTTCCTCCTTATATATAGCAGGAGTCCATTTTAAAATTTAGGGGTGTCAGGTTGTGTTTTCTTCAAAATTTATTTAGAAAATTACTGAACTTTTAGCAAACAGTGGAGGCCCTGATCAGACGCTGCGTTCTGCGGCATCTAATCAAGGGCTGCACTATTTGTCAGGGTACCCATTTAGGGATTTCTGGTACAAAATGGGTTAAGACCACTTTTAAAATACCAAATCTGTCATAACTGTTTGCTCTTGAATTATAACTGAAATTCCAGTAGCCAACTTATTATATGCATAATTATGCATTTAACAGGTACAGTCTGATCTGGGTCTGCATTTGGTCAAATCAGGTCATTTTTTTAAATTTTATAAAGTCATTTAAAATTTTTGGGTCAAGTCAATTTTCCAAAAAAAAAAAAAAAGGTGTGAAAAACATCAGTTTGCATACAAGTGCTTATTATGAATCTGTGTTTGGGGTGTCACTGGCTATACCTTAGGATAATTAAAATACAGTTTTCATAATTTTGCAATTTAGCAGCTGAATTTCCTCAGCTATTTAAGAAGATTATGTTGGAACAATTGTATATGATATAATGTTATAACGCAGCATAATGTATAAATACTTAAAGTATAATTTATTATTATTAATGTGCTTTTCAATGCTTTATGTATTATTATTAATGTGCTTTTCAATGCTTTATGTAGACCTCGGACTCATTAATACCGAGTGTAGACTTAAAGACTGGTCTTATCTTCAAGACTTGGATACAAAATTTACAAAAATAGGTAAAGAATGAACACTTTAAGTAAAGTATCTTCTAGCATTTGAAGCGACATAATGGGCGAAATTATACCTAACAAAAGAATTTAAATCATTCTTGCAAACAGAATTTCATTTACAAGTTCAATTATTAGGAGCACTAATTAGGTTACTTTACGGGAGTCTAGAAAGTGGTCTTAATATCGGAATTGCACTGTATAAGACACATTTTCATGTGGAAAAGAGACAGATTGGAAGCCATGAAAGTATGCAGTAATTCATCTAGGTGCTTATGTTTCCTGTTAGGATTTTATTCTTTGTGTGATTTGTGGTATAATATCCCCGTCAACACTGTAGGTCATTTTGGAGATGTTGCATTCAAATTTTGTGGGACTGTTATCAGACACGAGATGAAATGACATCTCCAGCCCTGTTACCCAATAAAATCCAATAGGGTCTATAAGCATGGACGGTCTAACTAGCACCGCTTTGCCTGGACAGGCTTAGATCCTCTAAACGGTTTACCAGTACTGGTGTGCGGTCAGTTTCAGCCCTGCATGGAAGCATCGTGCAGCCCATCTATTTCTTCAAGTCCGGATGTCTTTCTATGTTTTGTTGTATTTTAAACTCGGGAACTCCAACTTTTCACAATGAAGGATTTTTCTGTTCCGATCAGAAATGTGTCATGGAACGTCATACATTTATATTGCACCGGGGTATTTCTTACAAACACAATGTACCCACAATCTGCTAGTGAGTATACTGCTGCTGAAACATTTGATCAAGGCAACTTATATTGATTCCTTAGGCCTGGGTAGATACAAAAATTTTGAATTGCATGTTATGTTCAAAGTGCAAAACTTGTGACAAGGCTTAATCCAGATTAATCAACATGTATTGAAATCAGCTTAATCCTTACACAGTACTTTAAGTCTTATTCACTGGAGAAATCAGACTGATGACAGTGTCAATGCAAATTTTAAGCAGATAGCATTCTGAATCTCGTCAATTTACAGATAAATTGTTTGTTCGTATTGGATTTTAACGACCAGTCAACACTATTTAGGTCATTTTAGTCGACCAGTTTACCTATCCACACTTGTCCTGGGCAGGCTTATATAAGAAAGCAGTTAACCAGTAGATAGCACACTCTTTTGCCAGAAACTGACAACTGCCCTTCTTGAGTCAGTGGAAGGGACAGAATTACCGTAGAAAAGATTTCCTTATCAATCTCCACGAAAGAATGTTGCTGACCCCGGCAGGTATCGAACCTGCGCCGGGTATCAAACCTGCATCCTCCTGCTGATCACCAGTCAGACGCACATCAGACTGAGCTATCAGCCCCCGCCCATAGGGGTTGAAGAAATATAAGGGATGCATGATGTTTCCACGCAGAGCTGAATCAGGCCCGCACACTAGTACTGGTAAACCGCTTAAAGGATCTAAGCCTGTCCAGGAACCGCGGTGCGAGGCGGACCGTCCATGCTAATAAACCCTATTGGTTCCATTGGACGACAGGGCTTAAGATGTCATTTCATCTCAATGTCGGGTAAAAGTCCCACCAAATTGGGAGCAACATCTCCAAAATGAGTGAGTGAGTGTTTGAGTTTTACGTCCCACCAACAGCTAAGGTCATACGGAGACGGGACCTCGGTTTAAAGACTCATCCGAAAGTCTGGAGAAGCCCGGGATCGATCCTGCGATCCCTGGTTTACAAGGCGAGTAGCGTAACCACTACACCACGGAGGCTTCAAAATCTCCAAAATGATCTTTACACTGTTGACGTGGACGTTAAACCTCAAATCAAACAAAACAAACAGAGCTACAGAGACAGGCTTCAATTTACAGATAAAATCAGTCCCAGTATTTCATATGAATCATTCGCAAAGAGATGGTCACTTTGGCTCTTAAGTAAGGGGGGTGTCTCCTTTTAAGCCCCACGTTGTTGCGGACTTGTTCAGTCACTTGTACTCAAATGAGTTGAAAAGTTGTGTACTTAAAACTTGCATAGCTTCCATTTAAAACTTAGAAATTCATTGAAATACGTAATTGCCACATATTATTGGTATTTAGTATCAGTTGATACACGAGTTCATGTTTCCAATTTTGATTGAAATCATTAACATCTGTTGTTGTTTGATTTGAGGTTTAATGTCCCCGTCAACGCTGTAAAGGTCATTTTGGTTCCAATTTTGAGGGACTTTTACCCGACATTGAGATGAAATGACTTCTCAAGCCCTGTCGCCCTATGAAACCAATAGGGTTTATATGCATGGACAGGCCAACTTGCACCGGCAGGCTTAGATCCTCTAAGCGGTTTACCAGTACTCGTGTGCGGGTCGGATTCAGCTCTGCGTGGAAGCACCATGCAGCCCATATATTTCTTCAAGCACCCATGGGTGGGGGCCGTAACATCCTTTATCTTAAAGACAGACAGTGAAGAGCATTCCAATCATTTATTAACCCAAAAGTTTTGAGATGTAGAACTTTGAATTCCTTTTCTTTGAGAAAGCAATAAGCAAAAAAAAAAAAAAAAAAAAAAAAAAAAAAAACAGAAATGGCACCCAGGAGTTATAGGCTGTTTATGGGTAAATAGTATGGAGTGTATGTAATGGAGTGTAACCTGGATTGTATGTAATGTACACCTGCATGACACCCTCATGAGTGGGTGTTACAGTGTATTATTATAGAACGAAAAATAGTACACCACAACCTCTTTATAACACTATTGTTGGGGTCCAAAGCAGAAATCGTATTACTTAAACAACTGTGTTATATCCAAACTTTTAATCCCCATACGCCACCCCATTTTTATATAAACTGGGGTTTACAAGGGTAAATAATATTATTAACTGACCCCCATAGGTCAGAAGTAGAGGGTCCCCTTCAGGAATGGGAGGTCACGGGTTCGATCCACGGCCGCGCCATACCAAAGACGTAAAAAATGGTACTAGGTTCTCCTTTGGCTGAGAGTTGCATTATCAGTGGCAGTCCTAGGAAGATAAGTTGAAGGTAGTTAAGTATTTTTAAGCATTCTTTGTCTCGATAAAAGCTCTATAGGGCTTAATGTTATTTGTTTCAAATAAGCGATGTTAAATATAGCTTCATCTTTTATTATTTTTCTTATTTCTGCTCAAAACAATAGACCATGCGTACTTGTTAGAACCACCTTGTCTCGGCATTCCTAATGAGTAGCCACAATCAGCCCAGCATGCACATGACGTAAAAGGCAGCGACAAAATGCCTTATAGATATACAACAACAACAAAGCAATTTTGACATATCAACGTTGGTACAACGTCGTGACTTTTATGCAACGTGACAACTACGTTGCACCGACGTTGATTTGACGTTGCCCTAGTGACCTTTGCCTGCTGGGAGTGTTCAGAATCAGAATTTTTCATATGAAAATGTTCATTTTTTTTTTTTTTTTTTTAATTGTATTTTTGTTTGTTTGATTTGAGGTTTAACGTCCCCATCAACTCTGTAAAGGTCATTTTAGAGATGTTGTTATTTTGTGGGACATTTACCAGATGTTGAGATGAAATGACATCTTTTCTCTTTTTTTTCTCCTATTTCTGCTACTCGCTCACATCTGAGCATTACGAGCAGGATTTCTTGGGTAAAGCTCAGATCTGAGCGAGAAGCAGAAATAGGAGAAAAAAAAAAAAAAAAAAAAAAAAGAAAAGATGTCATTTCATCTCAACGTCTGGTAAATGTCTGGTAAATGTCCCAATGAAATCAATAGGGTTTATATAAGCATGGACGGTCCGACTCGGAACCGCTTTGCCTGGGCAGGCTTAGATACTCTAAGCAGTTTACCAGTACTTGTGTGCGGGTCGGACTTATCTCTGCGTGGAAGCATCGTACAACCCATCTATTTCTTAAAGCCCCGATGGGCGGGGCTGTTTTTTTATTTGAATAAGTGTTTTTTTTTTGTTCTATAAATGACGGCATAACTAATGCTGTGGCGCGGGAAACTGCGATCCTTACCTGGATTTTTGACTAACAAAGACTAAATGAAATGTACACTGATGGCGTTGGTATCGTCTGTCCAAACCACATTTGAGGTTGCTTCCAACAAATTAATTATGGCTTCAAGACAAACAAGATACTGCTGTTTGTCTATATATCGCTCTGCTTATAAACAACAATTTTCAAACAAGACATTTTCAGAGATTCACATTTTGGGGTTTCGATTCGTCAAGTTTAGTGTACGCCGAGTTCTACAAGAGAACAGAATAGAATATTTTTTATTCTCCAATAAGGACAATAAACATCTCATCACCAATAAATCACGGTCTGACAAATTTCAGATCATAGGGTAACAGACAGGTATGCCTTGTGTTAATATAATTGGAATAGGCCAGGTAGCTCCTCTGTTGATCTGCCCTTAGGCTATATATCTAGGTAACTGAATGATTCGTGGAGTGTTGGGGGACATATGAAATATTTTGTGAAAAATATACAAAATTTGATTATATCCGTAGCTTAAAACACATTAACTCCAATGGCTATATATTAGAATGCCGACTAACTAATATTCAGGTATGAAAATATCGAAATATATTGAAAATGTTATTTTTCATTTTTATTTATTTATCCTTTTTATTTATTTATTTATTTATTTTTGTTGTTTTTTTCACATTCATTCTTTCTTCCAATTTCGCTCTTTCTTTCTTCCGATTGCGCCTTAACCCTAGTAGGGGACACAAATTGTGTATATTATATACACTCAAGTTTTGCAGGATGAAAGCCTATACAGTAATCATGTAATTATGGCAGCGTTCTTTAACATGCACAGGGGATTGCTGTCCCCGCACATGGGGCCTCAAGTTAAAGTCCCAATCCGAAGGACGGCACACTTTATGACATTCATCCCTGCAAATGATGCCAATGTAGCTTGTTCAGACACCGAAATTATCACCACAGCCGAGGATCGAACCCGGGGCCTCCAGCATCAGAGGCAAGTGCACTATATTATATACAACAGAGCCATCTTTCTAACATACTGCTGAAGGGATGGGTTCGGACTCTAGTGAACGTTCTGATCCGAAGCGCGTCGCACTTTAGGGCAGTCGTCCATACAAATTATGTCACTGGAAGATGTCTGGACACCGAAATTATATACTTGCTGCCAGGGATCGAACCCTCTGCAGGACCCGTAGTACCAATAGCAAGAGCACTTATCACTCAGTTCCCACGTTTCTGTTGGTGTTAGCTCCAAAGGCTATATTAGACTACTGACTAACAAATATTCAGGTATGAAAATATCGAAAATGAGCATGTTATTATTATTATTTTCTTTTTATTTTATTTATTTTAATCCGCTCATCTGGACTTGCAGAAATAGATGCTGCGATGTGCCGAACCCGGACCGACCACACATGAGTACTGATAAACTGCTTAGAGGGTCTAAACCTCCCAGAGACGGAACACCCTAACATATAAACTCATTTGGTTTCATCGGACAGCGTAAAGTAAGAACATTTTAAAGATAAGACTTTTATAATGCAAGACTGGACGTTTTAAACTGTATATAAAGTGACACTGTTAAAATGTAGATAGGGTGCTGATATATTCATCATTTTAAAATTGGATTAACTACGTTCCACTCCATAACAGGTGTCCAAACACTGGAAGAATTTATGTCAACAACAACAACAACAACATGGCTTGAGATGTCATTTCATCCTGTCCCAATACAAAGACTCATTACGGTAATTGCTCTGCCCATGGAGTTTCGGATCGTTGCCTTTAAGTGTGCCATGCTAACAAGATAATTACACCTAATTGATATTTCTTTGTACCTACCATGATGAACTGATAGGTTGAATAAATATACTTCCCAAATTAAATGTTAATCTATCACGATTAAGACCAAGCTCAACATCTGACAAACATTTGTAGATTTTTGTCGCGCCTGCTATTAATGTCCCTTACTGAAATTTAGTGCAAAAAAAAATGTCGCTCCTGGCGACAAACAGGTGATAAGAAAACAGTTAGAGTAAATAAGAAATATTTTTATTACACCATAGAGTGGATAATATTGTTTGGAACGCATACCCTATATAAACTGATAGACCTAAATTTACTACCGGACGACTAGCCATTCCTACGTGGAGCAGATTCGTTGGCTGGTCGTCCGGTACCGGACGGCTAGCCACTGCCATATGTAAATATTTTTTTGGTTAAAAAAGTGTCTTATAACGCATGTTTTTACACCATTCACTTTAAAGTACTACCCTGCTGAAATCTTCTTAACCTTGAAATGCAAACATTTAAAAAAAAAAATGTCAGTATTTGCAATGCACCACCTCCATTTTGAATTGAAATATAAACTCCATTGTTTTTATCCATGAATTCCTCCGTTTTTTTTTCTGTCAATGAATTCGGGGTTCATTGCAGTGGCAAATATGGTGTTTTATCATAGATGTATAAATCACATGTATATATCACCTGTTTTTTGACAGGTAGGATCAATAGTAAATCACAGGATCAGTAGAGAGCACTAGACACTCGAACTAATAAATAAAAATCAAAAATGTGTTCCTTTAAGAGCAATGAAAACACTCATAAGAGAGAAGATGGGTAATACTACGTAGTTTCGGCTAATAAAGCCTCATCAGTGACCCTGTAATGATCCGGCAAAGAAAGCCAGACGAAACATACTGCAATTTTGCGAATTTTGAATAGGCAGTCGATACAAAGACTGATGTAAATCAAAATGGGGTCCAAATAATTAAAAACCAGTCTAGAATATAAGTCTAAACCAATAATTTATTTCTGATTTCTCAGAATATTAACGCTGATCTCAAAGGACCAAAAGTAAAATATAAACTGCACTTTGGTAGATGTACGGGGAGACGGCCCATAAAGCTCTTAAGGACTGGAAACTTAGCATTTTAAAACTAGTGAATAAACGCATTTCTTTCTATTCTCAAAATACTAACTTATTACCTCCTAAGCCTAAGACGTCTTTACGTCATCTTAAACTAGGTATTCAAGAATTTCATAAGAAGTTTGTTTTGGCCCCTGCAGACAAGGCCGCTAACAACGTAGTCGTTGTGTGACGGCTCCACCATGTTAAGTAGAAGTAAAACAAAGATCAGGAATTGATACAATTAACTTACTCCATCCATAAAAGACACCAAAGGGAAAGAAATACAAACATTGAGCGACCAGACCATAATGGAAACCTAAACAAAGGAAGGCCATATGGACAGTTACTTTCCCACAAAATGGCCATATGGCCATCCAAAATTAAAAGACACAAGTGATACACACAGTAAGTAACAAACAACAACATAAATAAATCGCAACAGAAGAGCCGCCTTGGAACGGTCAGTGGAAGATTTCCACTGGGGGGCTTAAATCGATTTTACGTGGCCACAATCCTCGCCCTTACTTCCGTCGCGATTTAGACAAATAATTTGTTCAGCCCGCAACACGCTTAAGCAGGAGCTTGGTGGTACTAAGACCTGTGAACTTCAGCCTTTAGCTGAAGAGAGAGTTATAGTAGATAAATATATTTGTCATTCAGCCACCAAGTTTGCTGTGTGTGTTACAGAAGGCCAAGACAAGCTTCCTACGCTATACTGGTTACCAAAACTTCATAAAAGACCTTACAAAGCACGGTTTATTGCAAATTCTAGCTCTTGCACTACCACTGAACTTTCTAAATTATTAACTTCCTGTCTTACTGCTATTAAAACGCATGTGATTAAATATTGTGATAAAGCCTTTCAAAGATCAGAAAGAAATCTGTTTTGGTCTATAAAAAAATCGAATGAGGTTTTAATCACCGTTGTCTCACCTCTGTGGTTCTTTGATTTTTGTGTTCACGGAGATGTTGCACTGATGAGTTAGGAGGCCTTCATGCGGACTGAACAAATTATTTGTCTAAATCGCGACGGAAGTAAGGGCGAGGATTGTGGCCACGTAAAATCGATTTAAGCCCCCCCCCCCCCCCCCCGTGGAAATCTTCCACTGACCGTTCCGAGGCGGCTCTTCTGTGGCGATTTATTTATGTTGTTGTTTGTTGCTTACTGTGTGTATCACTTGTGTCTTTTAATTTTGGATGGCCATATGGCCAATTTGTGGGAAAGTAACTGTCCTTATGGCCTTCCTTTGTTTAGGTTTCCATTATGGTCTGGTCGCTTAATGTTTGTATTTCTTTCCCTTTGGTGTCTTTTATGGGTGGAGTAAGTTAATTATATCAATTCCTGATCTTTGTTTTACTTCTACTTTAAATAAATTGAAATCCAGGCATTTTCGTGCTTCAAGTCTTTCTACTTACGATTTTTCCACCCTTTACACTACACTTCCTCATAATCTTATAAAAAGAAAGCTAAATGATTTAATTGAATGGGCTTTTCACAGAGAAGATTCTCTCTATCTTGCATGTAATGTCAGAAATGCATTTTTCACTTCTAAAGAGCATAAGAGTTATACACGTTCGTCATGTCAGAAAGTGTGTGATGCCCTCACCTTTCTACTTGACAATATTTATATTAGATTCGGTCTAAGTTATTTAGACAAATTGTGGGCATTCCGATGGGCACGAATTGCGCACCTCTTGTGGCTGATCTACGTCATGTCAGAAAGTGTGTGATGCCCTCACCTTTCTACTTGACAATATTTATATTAGATTCGGTCTAAGTTATTTAGACAAATTGTGGGCATTCCGATGGGCACGAATTGCGCACCTCTTGTGGCTGATCTATTCTTGTATTGTTATGAAAGAGACTTCATGCTGTCGCTTTCCATTGATAACCAATCTGAAATTATTGAAGCTTTTAGCTCCACTTCTAGATATTTAGATGATTTATTAAATATTGATAATACCTATTTCGATGGTTTGATTAGTCAGATTTACCCCCCAGAACTTCAGTTAAATAAAGCAAATTCTTCTGATACCGAGGCCCCGTTTTTGGATTTACATCTGTCTATTGTAGATGGGTTTGTTTCGTGCAAAGTTTATGATAAACGCGATGACTTTGATTTTGAGATTGTAAAATTTCCTTTTTTGTATGGTGATGTTCCTCGTGCGCCATCCTATGGCGTTTATATTTCGCAATTAATTCGATTTGCTAGAGTGTGTTGTCATGTAACTGACTTCAACACTCGTAATAAATTATTAACGGCTAAACTTCTTAATCAGGGTTATCGGTACCATAAACTACGCAAAGCCTTTTCAAAATTTTATAGACGCCATTCTGATTTAGTTTCAAAATTCAATATTTGACTTAAATCTCTTCTGCAACAAGGTCTATCGGAACCCGAATTTTATGGTGCCTTAGTATATAAATTCAGAAAAATATATAACCGCAATGACTTAAGCACCCAATTTCGTAAAATCATTTTGCGATATAAAAAGATTGGGTACAACATGGATATTATACGACAGATTGCATGCATGGTAGTTAACCCAATCACGGTTGGCAACTTTGCTTCCCTCTTTAATTGCACGCCGCTGGGTCAGGCCTCAGATTCTATGACAGTTCCAACGTAAAGGCTTATTGAGAATTAGAGAGATCTAATTAAAGGTATTGCTGTTTGGTGCCTGATGCTCTGTCTCTGGTCGGGCCCATCGGAGTCTAACTGTTGGTTTTCTTTTGCGCCAGCATTTCAGTGGTTTCTTGCTGTCGAGTCCTCACCATTGTCTCCCCTCTGTGATTCTTTGATTAGTTGTGTTCATGGAGATGGTGCACTGATGAGTTAGGAGGCCTTCATGCGGACTGAACAAATTATTAGTCTTAATCGCGACGGAAGTAAGGGCGAGGATTGTGGCCACGTAAAATCGATTTAAGCCCCCCAGTGGAAATCTTTCCACTGCCCGTTCCAAGGCGGTTCTTCTGTGGCGATTTATTTATGTTGTTGTTTGTTACTTACTGTGTGTATCACTTGTGTCCTTTTATGTTGGATGGCCATATGGCCATTTTGTGGGAAAGTAACTGTCCTTATGGCCTTCCTTTGTTTAGGTTTCCATTATGGTCCGGTCGCTTAATGTTTGTGTTTCTTTCCCTTTGGTGTCTTTGATGGGTGGAGTAAATTAATTGTATCGATTCCTGATCTTTGTTTTACTTCTACTTTACAATTAGGAATGGGTTGTCAGTCTAGGTCTCAGATATTTCTTAAATTTTCATAATCATGTCTACCTCTATTATAATTGCTGGGCTAGCGCTGTACATAGGAAGGAGGTCTCTCCTTTTTAAGCCCAGCATTATTCAGAAATCTTTCAGTCCCTTTCATTTTAGTCACAGTCTTTAATCATGCGAAGCGTCCATATTCATGTACAACCACGAATTGTTTAGAGCTAACATCACCAGCAGAGTAAAACAACTCAGTATGGATTGAAACGTAAAAGGAAAAGAAAGGAAAACGAATCCACAGGTTATACATTTTTTTGTTTGTCTCTGTTGGGGGTGAGGGTTAATTGATTGTATCGATTCTTGATCATTGCCTTCACTTCTATTTTTCACAGTCTTAATAAAATCGTAAAGTAAGATTTTAAAGACAAACAAGAAAAAACTTCAAGCTCCTGTGAAGAATGAAAGAACCAAGACAACGCGTAGATCTAGTTTGCCACCCTCGGGCAATTTAGATGAACCCAACTAATCGGGCCAAAAGCTGTTCCGAAAGTACCGAAATATTCCGAGGTAGAATCATCTGAAAAAAAAATGGGTAAATGTAAAATGCCTAATAAAACAACAAAGGAGGCCTACAAAGGAGATGTGCAGTTTCTGACACAGGTGACTAACATCGATTCTTAGTCAGTTCTAGAAATCCACATTCACATGGATTTCTAGTCATAAGGCACGGTGGTTTCGGCCCGGGTAGTTTCGGCCTAAATTTGGACTTTGGTCATTTCGGCATATTTCGTTGGGTCGTTTCAGCCGGGGTTATTTCGGCCAGAATTAATCAGATAGAATTTTATCAATTATATATACATATTATCAGATTATTTGAAAATATTGCATTATGTAATCACAGGGACACGGTTCATACTGTTTTTGCTCTTCTAGAAAGAAATATAAGCGTACTAGTATGTACAGTGTAATCGCAGGGACACGGTTCATACTGATTTTGCTCTTCTAGAATGAAATATAAGCGTATAAACATATAAACAGTGTAGAATGAAATATAAGAGTACTAGTATATACAGTGTATATATACACTGTATATACTAGTACGCTTATATTTCATTCAAGAAGATCTAGAATGAAATATAAGCGTACTAGTATATACAGTGTAGAATGAAATATAAGCGTACTAATATATACAGTGTGCGTACTAGTATATACAGTGTATATATACACTGTATATATTAGTACGCTTATATTTCATTCTAGAAGAGCAAAATCAGTATGGACCGTGTCCCTGTGATGTAAATTGCATGATGCCGCTCCGGCCCATCAGGACTTCCTGGCAGAGCTGAAACCGACAGCACTTAAAACAGGTAAACTGCTTAGAGGACCTGCCAAAAGTGGTATGAGTAGGACCTTCCATGCATATAAACCCAAGTCCCTATATATTGGTTTCATTTGGCGACAGGGCTGAGATGTCATTTCATCTCAATGTCTGGTAAAAGTCCCACCAAATTGGAAGTAACGTCTCCAAAATGACCTAGTGTTGACAGGGGGTTAATTTTTGTTTGTTTAAATTGGAGTTTAATGACCAAGACAACACTATTTGATAGGTCATTTTGAGCCGGGCAGTTTACCTATCCACACTGTTCCTGGGCAGGCTTATATGGAAGTGGTTAACCAGTACAGTGCACATTCTTTTGCCAGAAACTGACAACTGCCCTTCTTGAATCAGCGGAAGGGAGAAAATGACCGTAGAAAAGATTTCATGATCCATCTCCACGAAAGAATGTTACCGACCCCAGCAGAAATCGAACCCGCATCCTTCTGATCACCAGTCAGACGCGCATGTGACTGAGCTACCGAGGCCAGCGACGTGGAGGTAAAACCTCAAATCAAACAAACAAAAGCTTCCACGCAGAGCTGAAACCAACCGCACATGAGTACTCATGGTAAACTGCTTAGAACATCTAGCTAAAGCCTGGAAAAGGCAGTGCTCAGGTAAAATGCTGCAAGTTGGACCATCCATGCAAATAAACCAGGGTATTCATATCATTGGACTGCGATTGAGATGCCATTTCATCCTGATATCAGCTTAAAGGGCAACACAATAGGAAGCAGCATCTCTTGAATGACACAAATAGTGTTGATGTTAAACCGCAATCAAGCAAACAAACATTACCTTGTCACGTTACCCAAGGTGATGTAACGGCCCCCGCATATCGGGGCTTGAAAAAGATGGGCTGCATGATGCTTCAAAGCAGAGCTGAAACTGACCGCCCATGAGTACTGGTAAACTGCTTAGAGGGGCTAAGCCTTCCGAGGAAAAGCGGTTCGAGTCCATGCTTATAAACCCTATTGGTTTCATTGGGCAACAGGGCTTGAGATGTCTTTTTATTTCATTGTTAGATAAAAGACCCACAAAATTGGAAGAAAAGTCCCCAAAATGACCTATAAATGGTTGATGGGGACGTTAAAAACATGGTTATGTAAGTAAATTAACAAATTTTAAATTTGCTGTTCATAGCCATGTTTTGAGTTAGCACCAACATGACTGACTTGGACTTAATGATTGTCTAGAAACAATAAAGAAATTATATGGGACATCAGTCATCTGCTTACCATTTTTTTTTGAGTGACAGGTGAGCTTTTCCGATCATTTTTTGTCCCTCTTCCGTGCGTGCGTCAGTGTGTACATGGCCCAAATACATATTAATGGGGTTTATGTTATGTACTTTTCATACTTAATGAGGTTTATTCCGTAAATTTTTGTGTTATGGGGTTAAAATTTGTGTCATTATAGAGTTAACATGGGGAATCTCAGAACCAAACTTCACAGGAATGATCCTTAGGTGGTCCCCTTTCAAAGTTGTTCAAATGGTTCCAGTCCGCGTTGCACATCTAGGTCATAGGAGCCAAAATAGATTTTTTTTCACCAAAAACTTAAAAGATTGTTCAAATTATAGTGCTGGGGCCAAAATGCCACCGCCCCGGTGCCCTTTGGTTTTACATGGGTTTGTATAGGGAAATGTTTTAAAAATCTTCTACTCTGAAACCACAGGGACCAGGTCTTTGATATTTGGTATGAAGCTTCATCTAGTGGATCCCTTCCAAGATTGTTCAAATTATAGTGCTGGGGCCAAAATGCCACCGGCCCGGGGCCCTTTGGTTTTACATGGGTTTGTATAGGGAATGTTTTAAAAATCTTCTACTCTGAAACCGTAAGGCCCAGGTCTTTGATATTTGGTATGAAGCTTCATCAAGTGGACCCCTACCAAGGTTGTTCAAATTATAGTGCTAGGGCCCTTTGGTATGACATGGGCTTATATAGGGAAACTCTTTAAAAATCTTCTTCTCTAAAACCGCAAGGCCCAGGTCTTTGATATTTGGTATGAAGCTTCATCTGGTGGACCCCTACCAAGAGTGTTCAAATTATAGTGCTGGGGCAAAAAATGCGCCCCCCCCCCCTCCCCTCTCCGGGGTCCTTTGGTTTTACGTGGTCTTGTAGAGGAAAATTCTTCAAAATTCTTCTTCTCTGAAACCGCAAGGCCCAGGTCTTTGATATTTGGTATGACGCTTCATCTAGTGGACCTCTACCAAGATTGTTCAAATTATGCCCCTGAGACCAAAAATGGCCCCGCCTCGGGGCCCTTCTGTTTTACATTGGTTTATATAGGGAAAACCTTTACACATCTTCTTTTCTGAAACCACAAGGCCCAGGTCTTTGATATTTGGTATGGAGCTTCATTTTGTGGCCTCTACCAAGATTGTTCAAATTAAAGCTTTAGGGCCAAAAATGCCCCCACCCCGGGGCCCTTTGGTTTTACATTGGGAAATCCTTTAAAAAATCTTCTACTCTGAAACCACAAGGCCAAGGTCTTTGATATTTGGTATGAAGCTGCATCTAGTGGACCCCTCCTAATGTATACCAGGAGTCCATTTCAAAATTAAGGGGTGTCAGGTTGTTTTTTTTTAACTTCAAAATTTATTTGGAAAATGGCTTTTCGTTTCTTAAACAGTGCAGGCCCTGATCAGAAGCCGCATTCTGGGCTTGCACTGTTTGCCCTGGTACCCGTTTTGTGGTTTCCGGTAGTAAATGGGTTAATTGTTTGGAAATTTTGCAAAAATGTGTAGGCCTGTCAGATCGTATGCCGCTTTCTGCGGCGTCTGATCTGGGTCTGCACTGTTTGCCAACTATCCGTTTTGGGGTTTCCGGTACAAAATGGGTTAACAACTTGACAGAGTCTTAAAAGAATCTTGTAGTGACAAAGATCAAGAATTGATACAATTAACTTACTCCACCCATAAAAGACACCAAAGGGAAAGAAATATAAACATTAAGCGACCAGACCATAATGGAAACCGAAACAAAGGAAGGCCATAAGGACAGTTACTTTCCCACAAAATGGCCATATGGCCATCCAAAACCAAAAGACACAAGTGATACACACAGTAAGTAACAAACAACAACATAAATAAATCGCCACAGAAGAGCCGCCTTGGAACGGTCAGTGGAAGAATTTCCACTGGGGGGCTTAAATCGATTTTACGTGGCCACAACACACTGTTCAGAATTCAAAGATTCATAATTATGCAAAGTAGAAGTAAAACAAAGACCAGGAAATGATACAATTAACCTACTCCACCCATCAAAGACACCAAAGGGAAAGAAACACAAACATTAAGCGACCAGACCATAATGGAAACCTAAACAAAGGAAGGCCATAAGGGCAGTTACTTTCCCACAAAATGGCCATATGGCCATCCAAAATAAAAAGACACAAGTGATACACACAGTAACAAACAACACCATAAATAAACCGCCACAGAAGAACCGCCTTGGAGCGGTCAGTGGACTGATTTCCACTGGGGGACTTAAATCAATTTTACGTGGCCACAATCCTCGCCCTTACTTCCGTCGCGATTTAGACAAATAATTTGTTCAGTCCGCATGAAGGCCTCCTAACTGATCAGTGCAACATCTCCGTGAACACAAAAATCAAAGAACCACAGAGGTGAGACAACGGTGAGGACTCGACAGCAAGAAACCACTGAAATGCTGGAGCAAAAGAAAACCAACAGTTAGACTCCGATGGACCCTACCAGAGACAGGGCATCAGGCACCAACCAGCATTACCTTTAATTAGATCTCTCTAATTCTCAATAAGCCTTTACGTTGGAGCCGTCATAGAATCTGAGGCCTGACCCACCGGTGTGCAATTAAAGAGGGAAGCAAAGTTGCCAACCGTGATTGGGTCAACTACCATGCATGCAGTCAGTCGTATAACATCCATGTTGTACCCAATCTTTTTATATCGAAGAATGATTTTACGAAATTGGGTGCTGAAGTCATTGCGGTTATATATTTTTCTGAATTTATATACTAAGTCAGCATAAAATTCGGGTTCCGATAGACCTTGTTGCAGAAGAGATTTAAGTCCAATATTGAATTTTGAAATTAAATCAGAATGGCGTCTATAAAATTTTGAAAAGGCTTTGCGTAGTTTATGGTACCGATAACCCTGATTAAGGAGTTTAGCCGTTAATAGCAACCAACCAACGAGTTGTTTGCCGCCGAAGGCGGCAAACAACGAGAGTTGGTTGCTTAACGGTAACACGTGTATTTGTTTATTGGAACATACCCCACCCATTCAAAACCTCAATAGCCAACAGCTGTTGGGCTGAAAATTTGATGGTCCTTCCGGTTTAAAAATATTGGTTCCGGTTACATTAGGCACCTGATTGGCTAAAATTTGAACTTCCTTGTTACCATGGACACACGTTCATCTTTTCGAAATAAACAAACTTGGCTGTGCTATATCAACTCACAATACAGCTTTTTCCCGTTTAACAGCTACATCTAATTCAATGATAAAAACGTGTCTTCTTTTCCCTTTCGCTGGTATATTCTACTGCATGAGGTAGTACTACACATACAGTGTCACAGACCGTGTCAAAACTAATAGCCGTTAGTGTTGGCGAGAAGAAGTAAACAAAAGTTTTCCTGCTGTGAAATTTTTCTTGAAACATCTTGCTTAAAAATTGGTGTTTCAGTTCAATGTACCTGTTGTTAAAATACAACCAACAATGCTCAGTGAGGATTTTTTCACTGCAGTCGAAGAAAATCAGGGCCGGACTTTAGCTCTTGTCGAAAATAAGCATGCAGCTACCAGGCTACTAGCTCCAGATAGAACATGAAAGAAGAAAACTCTACACACTAATGCCCAGAATCACAGCAATAGGTGAATTGGGATGCAAACATCTTGTTCAAACTTTGGTGTTTCATTTCAAAGTACCTCTTGTTTAAACAAAGCAGCATTGGAGGTCACAGGAGTGAATTGTCCTGGAATCTCAGAAGACACTCCCAGGTATCCAAGTTGTAATTGAATGCTATGTGATGAGTGACTGTTTCAAAAACTTTACATAGGTGTTCTCGAATTTGACCCCTAGCCCCAGGGCGTAAACCCAGGGGTCTGTACCAGAAGACCCTCCCGGTAGGGCTGGCTAATCAGAGCTGAAAAGATAATCAATTCCTGTCATTGCGATCGATAATCAATTAGTAATTACTGAAGATTTAGCCATAATTTTACCTGTCTGGCTTTCTGTCTGAGTGCGACTCCTACCATATGCTGTACTTTGCCATATGTATTTGGACAGACAGACCTGAGAAAACAGTGTAGACCCAGATGAGAGGGGGTCAGAGACGCCACAGAACACGGTGTTTCATCTGGGTTTGCACTGTTTGTCACTCATACAGCTATTTTAGGCATAACTTTTGGAAGTAAATTGTACATATCAAATAATCGATTGCAAGCAAATCAGTAATGATATTCATTTGTGTGGAATATATCGATCAATAATAATCGATTATCCAACTGATAGTGCCAGCCTTACCTCCCAGGTACCTAAGTTCCAAATATGAGTGCTCTGTGATGAGTGACTGTTGAGATATAAGCATTTGAAAAACTTTACCGCAGTGTGACGGGAACGTACACACAACCAGGCACATCCTAGGTGACAACAATAGCTCTCTTTCTTTCTTCCGATACTTCTAAACCTCATAAGAGGACAACAGAAGGGTAATGTACTTCGAACAGGCAAGCTAAAAATCACTTGCATAGCCAACATTTGGAATTGCCCTCATGACAGTTGGGCAATGGACTTGTCAGGCCAGTTCTCATTTAGTTCTCATTTAGTACTGCATTAAAGTATTTGCCTGAGCTAGACTTTAGAATTTGTCTAGCAGTTTAAGTATTTCATTTTTTTCTGGCCAATAAAAGATCTTTGATAGATAACAGCAATGCGTGCATCTATCAGGAAGTCTATACAAATCATTGTGTCAAACCCTGCCATCCAATGAAACCAGTAGGGTTTATATGTATGGACGGGCAGACTCGCACCACTCTGCCTGGGCAGGCTTAGCAGTTTACCAGTAATTCCACAAAAACAAGCAAGTATAATTCTGAGCCCCTTGAACCCTAATAGTAAAACTGGGGTTTACAGTGGGTCAACATTATGTTTCGATTTTCCTCTCTAAAATATAGATTGTGGGAACTTGTTAGAACCACCTCAGTGAGGCAGTTATAACTTGTACCCACAATCTATATTTTGAGTCGAAATAAGAAAAACATCACAATGTACCATCTTGAAATTTTCAGGGTTTTTTTTGCGTTTAAGTTTACATTGTATTTGCAAAGGCATGTTTTCGTAATGTAAAGATGCTGTTGATATCAGATCAGAATATCGCTTTACACAGAAACACCATGCAGCCCAATATATTTCTTGTGGGGTAAAAATAACTTTGGATCAAATAAAAGTTAATCTGGTCCAACTGCCTGTCTTTATTCTTATCTTTTGCCAAAGGCTGACCCAAAATGATTGCCGCTTTATTGCTTTGACAGCAAAAAAAAAAAAAAAAAAAATTCTCCCCTAAGAACACCTATCTTCCTATCTATATTTCTATCTTGGTCCCTTGATTGGCCCTAAAAGCTTGTGGAATGTGTAAAATGCAAAAATAAGAGTGAAAAAAATATAGTGGAGTGTGGTAGCTCAGTGGTTAGTGCACTTGCCTCTGATGCTAGGGGCCCCCACTTCGATTCCCAGCAGCAGTAATAAAATTGCGGTGTCCGAACATGCTCCATTGGCATCATTTGCAG
Organism: Lucinisca nassula; assembly: GCA_963580285.1. Taxonomy (NCBI): domain Eukaryota; kingdom Metazoa; phylum Mollusca; class Bivalvia; order Lucinida; family Lucinidae; genus Lucinisca; species Lucinisca nassula. The sequence continues at coordinate 7,492,887 of OY757026.1, forward strand.
ATATGAATGCCACACGTGCACAGTCCTTTGGATCCAGACGTTAACTGGAGGCCCCCTGTGCAGGGAGAACCATCCCCTGTGCAGGTTAAAGATCCATACCATAATTTCATCAACAACAACAGCCTGTTTACTATGTAGGCAGCTCCATCCTGCGAAACCTGGAGTGTATATACATGTATATGTAATGCACACCAGGAGTGAACATTTGTTTGTTTGATTTGAGGTTTAAAGTCCCCATCAACACCAACCCAAGACCGACGGATTTTGTCTGGTGAAAAGCTGGACCAGGTCAGGTCTAGTGAGGTCAGTGGCTGGCTGGTCCGAATGGTCTAGTTGGAAATCTGCCACCAAAGTCATAAAAATACATGTTTTTAGTTCATTGATTATAAAATGGATTTCTATTTTCAGTATACTATGTAAATAATAATAGAAATATTTGTTTCATTTGAGATTTAACATCCCCATCAACACCGTAAAGGTCATTTTGGAGAAGTTGCTTCCAGTTTTGTAGGACTTTTATCCGACATTGAGTTGAAATGACATCTCAAGCCCTGCTGGCCAATGAAACCAATAGGGTTTATAAGCATGGACGGTCCAACACTTGCATATTTTCAGTATTAAACTATATCCCTCATGTCGGTTTCAGTTTTATCATGTGTCAGCATTAAGTTGTGTAAAGCATTGAAAACAAGCTTGTACTTGCAGCTGTGCCCGTTTCTCAGAACTTTTAATTTTTCTCAAAATAAGAAAAATCCGAAGATTTCCATAGTCAACACTGAGTTTGAACTAGCCAAAGGCACAAATATTTTATATCTAAACTCACTGCATCTAACAACATTGCAGAATAACTACCGGTAATCAACAACTTGTTCAAGTCAAGCCCCATGTTCAAGTAGCTTAAAACTTTTTAGTGTGCTGTGTTGGGGGAAAAAATTGGTAGTTCCATTTCAAGGGGGTATCCCTTTTCAAAGAATTCTTTGTCCTGTTTGTTAAAATTCAGAGACCAATTTTCATTGCAGATAGTTGGTAGGGAAAGTGTTGCAATGTTTGTGGTGGTGGCTTTGACACAGTCACATATAAGAGCTTAGACCAAAACTTAATGTACGCAATGTTACTGGACTGCATCGTAGATATATTTTTGGCCCGTATTTTGACTTTTTACACATTCGGTAAGTTTACTGGGCAAATCAACAGGCCAACTACAAACTCTGTGATAATGAATTGGTCTTATCTATATTCTGATATAGAATTTCTTGTGCCTGCGCAGGTTAGAGATGCCGTAATTATAGAATTACTGTGTAGGCTTCCGGACTGTATGTAATAATCTACACCTAACAGTAGGAGAGTTGCTAGGGCCGTCGTCAAGATTTTAATTTTTTGTAAGCTCCCGCGAAAGGGATTATTTTTTTATAGCAAAAAATAATTGTGAAATCGGGAGCTATTTCCGGTCATTTTAACATAAGCATACAGTCGTCAGAAATGATAAAATTTACATTCAAAAGCACAAATGAAAACAGCAACACTTCCTAAAACGTTTCATTACTTCAGTTATGGTTGTCACTGAAATGGAACGTTTTCGAAGCTTCGTTTATTAGGTAACCCATATTTTTAAACAAACTTCTGGTCAAACAGTACCGGTCAGTTATTTTGGAATAAAAAAATGGTCAGAAAAAATTTTGGTTCAAATTTTCCCAAAATGTTTGTCATACATTATTCTATCTTTCAGCTGAGTATCTACACTAAAGTAGTCACAGTATTGGAAATGTTGACGTCAGAAGTTGGGTCAATATTTGACCTAGTCGCAACGCTTGCACACACAAATTTTTAAATTACATGGCTGCGAAGAAAAGTATATTAAAATTTAAACGCTTAAAGAAGGCATATTTCGTCAAAATACTTTATGAACCTTGGTTGTTAGACCACAACTAAACTAACTGTCTCTGGAATTCTTTATTTTTGTCGGTAAGTTAAGCAGTTTCACACTTTGATACGGCAACTGAGGTATGACCGACTCAGTATCGTATTAAGGAGATAGATAGATAGACAGAAGCCGTTTGTGAACACGTAGATCAGAATCAGATTTTTTATTGGTGTCACATCCTTGGACAATCCTTCACCAGATACATGCTTATCCTATGCAAAACGCATCACTAGTACGATCTCTCTCTCTCTCTCTCTCTCTCTCTCTCTCTCTCTCTCTCTCTCTCTCTCTCTCTCTCTAAATCTATCTGACGGCATTGTATACATCTGTCGGTATTCCATTACTGCAGCCTGTGAGTGGTGACTGCTATATGTTCGAGCCTTCATAAAATGACACCGACTTGAAGAAAGATTGGATTAGTACTATACTGCGCTTCGGTCAAAGCCTGCAGAACCACTTCTGATCTCCCCCACACCCCCCCCCCCCACACCCCCGACCCCTCGCCGGGCAAATGACTTTTAAACGTCGATGCAACATCATGCTGTTGCATCGACGTTGCGTGTTTATATGCTTGGACGGGCCGACTCGCACCAATTTGCCTGGGCAGGCTGAGACCTAAGCAGTTTAACAGTACTCGTGTGCGGTCGGTTTCAGCTCTGCGTGGAGGAAGCATTGTGCAGCCCAATCTATTTTTGAAAGCGCCGGTGTGCGAAGGCAAAATATACCCCTGTAAACCCCAGTTTTACTACACTTAAAAGTGGCGTGTAAAGGGTGTCAAAGTTATACGGGTCTGTTTTTGTGATGGTACTCACCCATCGGGTTTTTGGTCAATGTAAATCAGTAACAGAAAGGGCAATCATTATGGATGAGATTATTTACTTTGCGGCATCTTATCTGGATCTACACTGTTTGCATTCGTATGTGTGAACAGTATACTCTGTAGAAACCTTAGATTTTTAACAGCTGAGTAAAAGCCCGACCCCGCCCATTGGGGCTAGAATAAATAGCTGGGCTGCATGATGCTTCCACGCAGAGCTGAAACCGACCGCACAGGAGTACTGGTAAACCGCTGGGAGGATCTAAGCTTGCCCATATCATCTTAATGTCGGGTAAAAGTCCCATAAAATTGGAAGCAACGTCTCTAAAATATATATATACATGCAGTGTTGATGTTGACGGTAAACAAATACGGACTTTTTTCTCAGCATATACTCAGACGGGGACGGCCCCCGCCCATAGGGGCTTGAAGAAATATATGGGCTGCATGATGCTTCCACACAGAGCTGAACCCGGCCCGCACACTAGTACTGGTAAACCGCATTGAGGATCTAAGCCTGTCCAGGAACCGCGGTGCGAGGTGGACCGTCCGTGCTAATAAACCCTATTGGTTTCAATGGGCGTCAGGGCTTGAGATGTCATTTAATTTCAATGTCGGGTAAAAGTCCCACAAAATTGGAAGCAACGTCTCCAAAATGACCTTTACAGTGTTGACGGGGACGTTAAACCTCAAATCAAACAAACAAAACTCAGACGGGGTTTTAATATGACATGACATTCATTATCCACTAAATGTGAATTTCAAGGTGAGGCGGCTGCCGTCTTCCAAAGATTACCTGCCTGAAAAGGAGAATGGGGGTGGGGGTGGTATGGGGGGGGGGGGTGCGCCATTGCGCTACAGCTTGTTTGTAGATATAATTTCTACAAACAAGCTGAATCGCACTTTGTGACAAAGCCTGATAAATTACGCCATCACGAAAAAAAAAAATAATAATAAAAATAAAAAAAATAAAAGGGATGAAAAAAAAAACAAAAAAAACTTGCTGCTGCGAATGAAAATAAACTATCCACTTTCGGTCGGTTTCTAGGAGCATCCTCCACCGCGCGACTTTTGTGGTTCCAATTTTAGACCCAGGTATCTCTTTCTTGCGGAGAGTGCCCGGCTAGCACAAAAAAGCGGACCAACGTCGGACCGACAGCGATACGACGTATTAAAGTTAGCCCAGCGTTAAGACGTCGTATCGCTGTCGGCCCGACGTTGGCCCGGTTGAGCGGATGGTGCAAAACCGATCGCTTGGATTTTTATCTTTTTATTGCACTTTATTTACGTCAGAGTGCAGTCAAATGATTCTCTCTCTCTCTCTCTCTCTCTCTCTCACACACACAACATCGGGCCGACGTCGGGCCGACAATGATGTCCCGAAATGCTATGCTACATGATTTGTTGGCTCTCTCTCTCTCTCTGTCTCTCTGTCTGTCTCTCTCTCTCTCTCTCTCTCTCTCTCTCTCTCATGTTTGAGCAGTAGTGACAACTAAAATAAAGCATCCTTGAGCAAACGTGATGGAAATGTTTCGAGGTGGATGGGACCAGTTCAAACTGAGGCTGCGCGTGAAATGGCAATTAACAGGGTAAGGTGCTCATTCTGTCTACTACATTGTTGGTCTGTATTGTTAGTTGACCTTGATTATTAGATGGGTATTATAAGGTAGTATTGGTTTTTTTGTATGTGACGTCAGTACAAATGTATACGTCACATGTTTTTGTTGTTGTTGTTGGCAATGTACCTATTATGGCATGGAAGATGCGAATATTGGCAGGCTCTTCGAGGCTATTTTTGACATAAATGGAAAAATAAATTAAACATCGTGTGTGTATTGGAGTTCAGATTTGCCGTTGAAACCTGATGAACTGGAGGCGGGGTAAACAAATCAGTAGCTGGGGAAATACTTCAGGGTTAGTCCTTTCGTCTCATTATTTTCCTGTGTTTACAGCCATGTTGGATGGCTTTTGTTCCTGTTCAACGACCGGAACTAGTTCAGTTTTTTTGGAATAAAAAATGGTCAGACATAGATTTTCCTGAAATTTAACTCAGTTGCAGATTATTCAATTTCCGATTTAATGATTACGGTGAAAAATTTCCAGTTTATCGCTAAATATATTAATTTTGGTCTTTTCTGATCCCACTGAAACGACCAAGATTTTGCTCAAGTTTACCGCATTTTTATACACACTTTTTGCTGAGAATCGTGTTTGTTGTGTATTTCATCGGAAAGAAATGCGCACAAAGTTTCATATCTGTCCTTTTTTCAAAGGTGAATTTTATCAAACAGGCTGTTTCAAAAGCATGAAATTCAGACTCGACAGGCATTTTCATCTTTGAATTATAGTCCCATCGAATTTTGGCACGAGAAAAATGTTTTTAAATCTACCTACGCCGGCCTCTGAGATTCGCTACTGTAATGTGACGTACTTGTAACTTGTGTATAGAAGAATCACGATTCCTGAAGGATCTTCTTCTAGACCCGTTTTTCATCCCATTGGGAGTTTTGATTGTTTGATTTGATGTTTAACATCCACATCAACACTGTATAGGTAATTTTGATGATGTTGCTTCCAATTTTGTGCTACTTTTACCCGACATTGAGATGAAATGACATCTCAAGCCTAGGACCCCATAAACCAGTATGGTTTATAAGCATGGACAGCCTGACTGGCACTGCTTTCCCTGGGCAGGCATAGATCCTCTTAAACGGTTAACCAGGCAGTACTCCTGTGCTGTCGGTTTCAGCTCTGCGTGGAAGCATCATGCAGCCAATCTATTTCTTAAAGCCCCGATGGAGTGGGGCGGGGGGCACCTTGGGGAGATAGATAGATTTTGTTTGTTTGATTTGAGGTTTAACGTCCCCGTCAACACCTTAAAGGTCATTTTGGAGACTCTGCTTCCAATTTTGTGGGACTTTTACCCAACATCGAAATGAAATGACATATCAAGCCCTGCCGCCCAATGAAACCAATAGGGTTTATAAGCATGGACGGTCTGACTCGCACTGCTTTGCCTGGGAAGGCTTAGATCCTCTCAGCAGTGTACCAGTACTTGTGTGCGGGTCGGTTTCAGCTTTGCGTGGAAGCATCATGCAGCCCATCTATTCCTTCAAGTCCCAATGGGGGTGGGGGAGGGGGTGGGGTGGATAGATTCACCTTATTTGTGCATTATCTGCTGGTTCCTAGTCTGAAGGTTATCAAAGTTTGAAAAACAGGTAACCAGAACACACTGGCCTTCAAGGTCAGTGGGGAGGGTCTGGTTATCTGTTTTTCCAATATTGACAATGTGGCAGCAAATAATGCAAATATGGTGAATAGATAGAATTCTGACATTTCTATCTCTTGAACAGAAATAATAACTCTTCCCTACCCCTAAAGTATGGATGCAACTGTAGTTTTCAAAAATAATACTGGTTCTACTAAATACCGGTACCATTCTCTGGAAGGAGTGATTTTTAACTCACCTGAGCGAAGCTCAATGTGAGCTTTTGTGATCACCTTTTGCCGTCTTACGTGCGTCGTCAACATTTACCTTGTTAAGACTCTAAAGACCACAATTTTGCTTCAGTCTTCATGAAACTTTACCAGAATGTTTGTCTTAATGATATCTGGGTCAAGTTCGACCTGGGTTATGTCGGGTCAAAAAGTAGGTCAGTAGGTCAAATCATAGAAAAACCTTGTGTAGACTCTAGAGGCCACAGTTTTGGTCCAATCATCCTGAAACTGACAATATCTCGGTTAAGTTTGAATATGGGTCATGTCGGGTCAAAAAGTAGGTCAGCAGGTCAAATCATAGAAAAACCTTGTTAAGACTCTAGAGGCCACAGTTTTGGTCCAATCATCCTGAAACTTGCTCAGAATGATCATCTTGACAATATCTCGGTCAAGTTCGAATATGGGTCATGTCGGGTCAAAAAGTATCTAAAAGCTTGTAAAGCATGTGGTTAATTGTTGGAACCGTAAGGCTAATCCTGCCAAGATTAACTGCACCAGCATATTATGGAAAAAATGTTTGGCAGAATTTCTCCAAATTTGGGAATATTAATTGATATGTGAATGAGCAAACAGTGAAGATCCAGATACATTTAACCATAACATGGTTTTATAATCAGCAATCCGAATCGATACGAGTTTTTTTCACAATCAAAGCACTGACAGTACTGGTGGGTTGATTGTAGTTTGGGAAGCCGGGCCTGCATTGGGGACTAAGTGTGTTTCGTTTAATCTTTAAATTTCTGTACTTGAAGCAAACAGTAGACCCTGATCATATGCTGCCTTCTGCTATGTCTGATCTTGGTCTACACCATTTTCTAAATTAAATATAAACCCAATACAGGAGCTCAGATTTTTCTTTTTTACACATCACTCCGATGTCACAATAAGACAAGCACTGCTGTAAATAATCAGTACCTGGATTTTTTTACATGGTCAACAATAGTTACATGGAAAATCAGTAACTTTGGGTCGAATGACCGAAAAAGAGATTATTTCAAAATTTTTGGAAATATGTTTTCAGACAGTAATATTTTACAGTAATCAGTGCTTAGACTTTTATGAACATTTGTTTATAAAAGTTTGTTAGTTTTGTTATAGATTTAACAAGGTGACAATCTTCTTGCAAAATATTTATGTCCCCCCATCAGAGGGGAGGGGGACATTGTTTTTGTGCGGATCCCATTTGCGTTGGCGTAGCCTGTTCGAAGCACTTTATCTCCTGAACCTATGCGTGGATTATGACCAAACTTGCGCAGTAACATCAATAGGATGGGGGAAACAGTCATTAGGTTATGATGACCTTAACCTAGCTTTTTCAAGGTCACAGCCCCCAAAACACTCATTTTGGGGCCAAAATGGCTTGTCTGAACTCTATCATTAACAAATTGATAAATTTTAGTCAAACTTGGTACAATATATATCATTACAACATACCCCAGATTTGACGTTGACCTTTTTTTCAAGGTCACAGACGCCTCTAAAAGTCAGTTTGGGGCCAAATATGGCTCAATCCCATTAACAAATTGATTAATTTTTGTCAAACTTTGTACAATATATCATTGTAACATACTGCAGAGTTGTTTAGATTTTGGTGACCTTTACCTTCTTTTCAAGGTCACCACCCCCCCCCCCTCCAAAAACTGTATTTATTTTGCCAAAAATAGTTTGTATACACTCTATCACATTAACGAGTTGATTAATTTTATCAAACTTGGTACAATGCATCATTACAACATAATGCAGATTTAATTAGATACTGGATGACCATGACCTTTTTTTCTAGGTCACAGCACCCCCCCACACACACAAAAAACACAATAAAACTGACAATTTTGTCTGCGTTCTTATCTCGTTAACGAATAGATTAATTTTATTGTCGCGCCTGCTATTTTTGTGTCTTCAGAGGTGTCTATAACAAGCATGGATACTGTAATGATGATAAGTATTGGGACAGACAGGCTTGGCAAATAGTGTGGACCCAGATCAGACTGCTTCAGTTTGATCATGGTCTACCCTGTTTGCCATTTGAGCTGCACTTCTTTGATCCTTGCTGAATTCAAACTGTTTGTCATTCGAGCGGCACTTCTTTGACTCCTTGCTTGATTTTTAAACATTTTTTTTAATTTAAGGAGAACTACAGCAAGTCCTCAAGGTGTCCTAATTCTTAGAATTTTTATGGTAAACTCTGACTTTCTTTGTCCGTATCAGGTCAACAAGCCTGTGTAATGGACACCCCTCTAAACCCTACTTCGTAAAGAAAACCAGGGTTCTGTAAATTAGAGATAATTTGTTCTCCTTCTTTTTGCTCAAAAACATAGATTGTGGGTACTAATTAGAACTAAATTGATGAGGCAGTACTACATAGCACCATCAACATATGCTTTTACTATAGAGACCAGAAAAATGCAAAATGAAATTCATTGGAGTGTGATATAAAATGAAGTTTTAGGACATGGATATATATTATTGTAATACGATGAAGCTGCTTTGTATCAAGGCTGTCCATAAAGCACATTGCTAAGGCTGATCATATAGCAATATGCAATAAAATCTATTTCATTATTTAGCAACTCTGAAAGAAAACCTGGTACCATAATAATCCTAAGTATTGGTACAGGTAGGTGCAGACCAAGATCAGATTGCTCCTGAAGCAGTCTGATCAGTGTCAACACTATTTGTCATTCTATCTGTTCCTTTTGGACCCCCACCCCCTGCTGGATCATGAAACAAATTTGTTAAAAAGTCTGATTTTCTTACATTGTTCTTAAATTTTAACCCTTTTTGTACCAAATGGAATCTTCCTCCTTATATATACCAGGAGTCCATTCCAAAATTAAGGGGCGTCGGGCTGTGTTTTCTTGAAAACTTACTTTGAAAATATTTTAACTTTTCACAAACCATGTAGGCCCTGATCAGACGCCATTTTTTGCGGCGTCTGATCTGGGCCTGCACTGTTTGCCATGGTACCCATTTTGGGGTTTCTGGTACAAAATAGGTTAACAGCCAAAAAAGAAAAAGAAAGAAATTAAATAACCCCACAGGATTTGAATCCTGTGCTCTGAAATGGGATAAAACTCCCGCGGGAGTTAATTTCAATGGAGCCAATATTAGTTACGTTAAACCAATAAATTATGCATGTTTTATACATAAATGGACGAAATTATTATAGCTTTGTCCAAACAAAGCAGATTTATTGGAAATTGGAAATTAGTGAAATCCCACGGGAGAAAAATCCCAATTTCGATTATGGGATAAAAATCCCATGGGATGAAAATCCCGCGGGATTTTTTTAAAATAGTTATATTCATGCTTTACTCATTGTCAGCTTCTCTAATTGACCTTATTAATAGAAAAGAGATATTACACCTTCATTCCAGAGCATATTAAAAAATAAAAAAAAATCCCGCGGGATTTTTCTCCGTAAAAAATCCCATGGGAGAAAAATCCCGCGGGAGTAATAAAAATTAGAGCTGGAGCAGCCATATTTTTTGTGCATGTATTTTAATGTTCAGTATGTCCATTTTGATAGTTAAAAGCAAGATTTAAAATTTTGAAATTATCCCATGAGAGAAAAATCCCTGATATTTTTATGGGCTTTTAATCCCTTGGGAGTAGAAAAAAATCCCGCGGGATTTTCAAAAATCCCATGGGATTTTCACCCTTTCACCCCGGTTTGCTAAGAAACCGTTATGCATATCTTCACCAAATCATATAGAAATAATTTATATAGATCTAAGCTATTACCTAAATGCATTGAAAGCCACCTAAAAGTGTTAGAAAGACTAGATGAGTTTGCCTAATTTCTGGTGAGGCAAAAAAAAAAAAAAAAAAAAAAAACTGGTGGCTGTTAGAAATAAGAAAAACAATGTATACCCTCTTAACCCCAGTTTTACTGTTCAATATGTTTTTACATTGTGAGCACTCTTTAGAACCGCCTAACGAGCACCCACTATATACGTAGAAATAAGGAAAATAATGTATACCCATCTAAAGCCCAATTTAACTGTTCTCTTTAGAACCGAGGACTCACAATACATGTTTTGAGTTGAAATAAGGATAATAATGAATACCCCTCTATACGATTGTTTTACTGTATAGAATATGGGGTTTGTGGGGTTCTTTTTTATTATTTAATTGTGTCTAATGCCAGAAACATTTTATAGTTCTATCTTGACTGAAACTACACAATGCTAATTTCTTTCACAAAATAAATAAATAAATAAATATATGGTAATTGATCAAATATTGACTTAATCAGTTTATTTACCTTTACCGTATTTGTTTGCTTCTTTTCACTTTTGAGTTAATGAAACAATGGATATGTCAGTGTTTTACTTAACTTTTTTGGAAATAAAAAATAAGTAATTCAAGGGCATATGCGGGTAAATACTTCCCACACTGAAAACTGTTTCAGAGTCTGTATAGGTTAAGTTTCATATACGGGCTTACCGCATTTGATGTAAAAACATATGTCATCATGCTGAATCGTAGGTATTCTGAACTTAAAGTAGATCACCCAAAGCTGTATTCCAATAAATATATATAAAAAACATGTTAGTAAATAAAATGTCACAGTTGGTTTTTATCTAGCTTTTAAGCATTTATTATAGTCAGAATGATATAGTAAACAATACTGCTGCTTTTCTTTAGCCTATTTTTCAGGCTCATATAAAGTTCTACAAAACCAATTTTTGGAATCAACCAAAATATCTTTAAAAATATTTCTTGTCTGTCATATTTTGGACAATACACAAAAATGTTACATTGAATTTTTCATAAAACACGATTTTTACTCCAGGAGACGTTATCAGAGAATAGAAAAATAAAAGGAAAGTATGAGTCACCGTGCTAATTAATGTTTTATTGAACCAACCGATCCCCTTACCCCTGTTGCATTAAATGGTAAAAATACATATAAATTCAAAGAAAAAAAATGGCGCATCACTGTCAGGTAATTTGGATTATACTTGTAAATACAAGCTGGTCATAATATGCATCACGGAAAATCATTTAAGTAAGTCTGTAACTATATCGGTCGTTCTCATCTTGAGTAAATGTCGAAAAATTAAACGTTATAAAATTTGCAAAGTTGTTGTTTTCGTGAAGTTTTCAGCCAAGCTAAACATGTTTAATAACAAAATGACCCAAAACTAATACCTGTTCCACGAATTTCAAGCATTTCCTCACCCAACAACGGTAAAACATTAACTCCGACATAACTTTCGTTTAATTTGATGATTATACAAAAATCGGTGAATTAACCGCCTATGTCTTTAACCCGTTCCCAAGTAACAGAAAGGGCACAGGTATATAAAAAGGACCGCTGGCACAACAAAAAAACAACAACAACAAAAAAAAAACAGGTAATTCAGAGTTATGATTCCTGTGTTATGCATATCATATCATGGAGATGTACATTTGAAGAAATTAAAAAAAAAAAAAAAAAAAAAAACATTTTTCGAGCTACAGAGCAGATCGACACAAATACAGTACAAGAAACGGCCTAAATTTTAAAAGCAGGTTGACCAAAGTTACGGATTTTGTGGTCATTACCTTGTCTTGTGGTGCTTTACGTTTGTGAAAATCTTTATGAAAATATCACGAGCAGCAGTAGGGGTGTGTATGTGGGGTGGGGGGGGGGGGTGAGCATACTTTTTTGTTCCAGCCATAAAAGGCCCGTTCGGCAAATTAAGGCTCCCAGCCTATTTTGGCCCAAATATATTCTCTTTTTGGCAAATTAAGCCTCCCAACCCAAAGATCGATATTTTTCATTTAGCAAATTAAGCCTCCCAACCCTAAAAAATTCCACCCTATCTGGCTGCGACTTACCAAGGGCACACCCCGAATGCCTCGTATAACAACGCGGGCAAAAACCCAGAGCCCCAGGGGGCGGCCCTCCGCCCTCGCCGGCCCGGGGCACGGATCCGGGATAAGGAAGTAACCTATTAAGACAAATATTTATAATAGATATACAGGTTTTAGCCTCGTTTATTTCAAACCATGCCTAAGGGACATTACACATGCAAATGGCTGACTGTTGGCTCGATAGCGTTCTGTGGTAAGCGTTGTTTAGGTGAGTACTGTAAAATTCACCTCATGCGTCTCCGCAAGGGTTCATGCTCGCGGCCATGCCAACTCTGTTGGGTGGGGGTTACAAACAAATATAAACTGTGTTGGTCCTGTTGGTATGCAAATGCGTGGGGTCGTGCAACAAAGCGGTGCAGAATGAATTTAAACGTCTGACGCCATCGATATTTCCATTTAGAGATTGTGATTATAAAGTGTATACCAATACAGTAACATGGATGAACTGATCAATGAGATTCTTGCAGAAATGCCCGACCCAGTCCCACAGGGTCAACAATTTGCGAACCTGGATGGTCAGCTCCCTTACCCGGTGGGGTTTCCAGCCGACCAGTGGGTCGAGATTCTTATCGACGCCAAAGATGAGTTCGAAGTCGACTGCGCCGCTGCGGTCTTCTCTACATGGAAGGTGGAAGAAGAAGACCCATTTGACATCGTTGATATCGAGTTTGCTGATGGTATTTATGCCAGAGCAGACGAAAGAGCGGCAAGGCTGCTTGTTAGCTTCTGGGGGGATCTTGCGTGTTGAGTGGAATCGATAAAGTATTCTACTACAATGCCTACCCTGTCACTGTCGTTGCCTACGGCTTCTACCCAATCAGATCCAGACCCGGACAACCTCGCCCCACTAAGGGATGTCGACCTCAACTGTGTGGCCCTGAGAGTTGCCGAGCACTTTGAACTGAGTTGGCGGTAAAAGACTAACACGAAGGCTTGTGACCGAGCAAGGAGAACTCGACTTCCTCGTGCGAGACACCCGCCAAAGCGGCACTATGGTCGGAGCTCCCGAAATTGTCGTCTAGGCTATATTCTCTCGTATTATGATGCCTCCCAACCACGGTACGCTCACCTGAGGGCGAGCATGTTGGCCTACGCCCACATCAATCTTATCTCCATGCTTTCAAGGTTTGAACCCGATGAGGCCGTCTGAGTGGCTACCGATTCTTTCTATGTCCGGAAAGCGGCGCTCTATAAACTAGAGGGGGTTGAGGCTGTCAAACCTCATGGGGTGCACCCAAAAGGATATAGCCGCATCTGTTTTACCCGCCACGACGAGACAGTGATGCAACCACGAGACGTGATTGCCCCAGCTCAGTGGCGTGACAAGTGTGAACAACTCTACATGCCATGTTGGCACGCGGTCTACGCCCCCGACCCAGAATATTTAGCAAACATCAAAAACCTGCCCGGTTCGTGCGCGCCACTTTATGACGATCCCCGGACCCGACATCAGTTGAGCTACCTAAAAGGCGGCGGGGGCAGCGGCAAGACCACCCGAGTGATCGAGCTCTTCCGAGACAAGAACCCCCTCGTCTTCATCCCGACCCATCGACTGGCCTAAGAGATGCGGGCAAGGGGCACCCAGGCCCAGACCTATCACAGTTTCTTTCGCTGGAGTGGCCAGACAGACTGGGCACCCGAAAGGATCGGACAGAACTTCATTCCCCGCGTTACAATCTGGGACGAGATCTGCACAGTGCCCCGCCCCACTCTGGAAACCTTCCTCGACTGGCTCGATGATCGGTGCGTCCAGGTCATCTGCTGTGGCGACCAGGGGCAGCCGCCCCAATCGCCGTAAAAAATGCCGCACGACTGGCTGCAGCGGAGAGCCGATTACTATGAAGAGGTCCTGGCCAACAACCGGGCAAAAGAACTGTCTCTGAAAGCTCTTAAATGGAAAATCCGTCTCCAACCAGACTGAGTACAGTGTCGGGCTATGAGACAAGCGCTTCCGGCCTGCCTTGGGTGGGACAGATTTGTGGAAGCTTGGAAGCCGGGGGACTTGATCCTGACCTCGAGGCCGAAGTTTCCCGGCCGGGCCCAGGCGCGACTGTTCATCAGCCATGAGAACCCTTTCCCTGACCTCCCCGTTCATCTGCTATATCGTCCCAAGTATTCACGGCGGCAAAACATCTTGGTCACCATCCCTGGGCCATTGGTGGTGGATTGAAAGCGAGACCAGCGGGAGCTCGTTCTGAACGACGTTGTCGAGGTTTCCTTGCAAACCGCCAGCGAGGTCCTCGACGGCAGATGGGGCCAGGACTCGGTTCATGGCTATGCCATCACAGTCCACTCAAGCCAAGGTCTCGCCATCGCAGACCCACAAAAGTATGGATTATCGATGACTTCCTGCAGTGGTCCAATCTCGCATATTTGGCAGTGTCAGAGTGGAGTACATGCACCAGTTCGAAAGGGTAGTCTGTCCCCAGCGAAGGGTTCTGAGGGGCCACGAATACCCACCGATCAGTAGCTCCGGAAGGTTATTGCGAAGAAGCTTGTGGCCCACAAGCGACAGTACCAAGCCAAGGGGCTGAAGGTTTGTCAAATCCTAGAACTCAAGGAGGCACAGAACAATCACTGTGCCGCGTGTGATATGGAGCTCCTATCGGCTTACTAACCAAAGGACACCCAGCAATTCAGCGTTGACCGGTTAGAAAACTCCGTGGGCTACGTCCACGACAACGCCAGGATGACCTGCCTCGAGTGCAACCGAAAAAGCGGAGCGGCTGCGCTCAGCGTTTGAGAACCCCATCCGGAGGAAGCTGAGTGTCCGGTGGCACAACAAGGCGTTCCTCACGCACAAAGCCCCGCTGAGTAATACACCGTGGGCTCGTCGGGCTTGGTCACTGCGCGCCCGAGCCTGTGCACATCCAGGGACCATATGGGATCAGTCGCTCGCCGGCGCCCCCCTTCCCGCTCGCCAGGCTTGTATAAATAGCGAACGCCGACACCAGAGGGGAGTTTTGCCTCCTCGAGACCAACAGGACGACCAGGAACTACAGAGGAGGGCTTTTGTGTGCTGCCTGAGCAGCATTTTAGCCTTTATGGCGTGTCAGTCAGGTGACCTCGCCATTCAAGGCTGCCACAACGGCAGACAACCCCTTCACCCACTCTGTAGACCTCTGACCAGAAGTGAGTCACATCTCCTGAGCGTACTGGTGCCTAAAGAGCCGCTCAGCCAAGGTACGATTGAAGCGCTCTTCAATGCCCTGGTCCCGATAGATGTCAACCCGACTGCGCCGAACCTGGACAGAGTGTTTTGCCAACAGCTGGCTGACAGAGCCCATGAACTCACTGCCGGGGTCAACCTGGAGCAATTTGGGCCACCTCAACGGGCCTCGCCTGTAGATGCGAGACAAGCTTCAGCAACCTCTATGGCTTCTTTAGTGGCCAGAGGCTAAGCTTCTTTGTAGCGTGAGGCTACATCAATCACGGTAAGGGCGCATTTGTATGTGGGCTTGTTCGCAAAGTGAACACGGTCGTGCGGCAGAAAGAGCAGGTCAGCTTGATGGACCTCGTTCGGCGCGGTGATGTCGAATTTTGGTCTTAGAATGTGCCGCGGGGCGACGAGGTAGATCTGCCAGATGGCCTGCTTCTTTAACCAAGCTCGGGCCACATCTTCTGAGATCTTAGCCGCAGAAGCCAGCTTCCCTATGGCCTCAAGACCCCTCCAGTAACCCTTAGGTCTGTAATAAATATCCACAAGGCGGATGGACAACTTCCGATCCATGTATTTATTGTTGTCGTTGCTTTGCAACGGGTAAGTCTCTAACGGAAACAACTGCTGCGGAGTTGTCTAAGCGAGTTTGTAGGCCACAAGGCCGGCCGCCCACGTCCCCAGGATGACGAAGGCAATCTCGCGGTGTTTCTGGTCGTCACTCGGGTGGTAAAAGTCGGAGAGCTTGGGCTCGGATCCCAGGGGGTCAAGGTTATGCCCGGCGACCTGCGCATACAGGCGCATCGCGTCATGAAGGTTCGAACGGCGTGCCCCTGGCGGCGGAGTTCATCAATGATGAAATCAATACGCTCGGTCGGTTTTCGAGACCATTCTGCCTGTGTAGCCTGTAGCAGTTCGACTGCTTTATCGTGACGCTTGCGCTCTTCGTCGACGCCAGGGCTCTTCCAAATGAAGAACAAGTAGTTCGATACCGAAAACGCCAGCAACGATGAATCAACTTGTCGCCGCGATAGGCTAACTGCAACAGCAATACCACCCGCAAGACAAACCCCGATTATCAATGGGGTCCAGGCTCTTTGTCCTTCTGGCAGAAAACCGTGATGTTCCTGTCGTTGTTGCTGTTGCTCTGCAACAACAACGGCGGCAACCTCGTTAACGGCGCCATCGTTATTCGTGACATGATGTTTTTCTTTGGTTTCCTGAAGCTCCTTGAGCAGTCGTTCTTGTTTGGCCTTTCAAGCGGCGGCGCCGTCACGGCCGGCTGCAACCTTTTCCGGGTCTTTAGCCTTCGTCACTCTTTGCGTTACTGGCTCCGCCAGTGACGTTGCAACAGGCTGCGCCAGTGGCGTCGCAACGTCCGCCAGCGTCCGGCTGTTGATCCTTACTCGCCATCATCGTGTTCTCCGCCATCATTGTTTGATTAATTGATGGGGCAGCAATGTTCAAATCTGGCGTGCTTGAAAGTGATTAACGTTAAGGTGAGCGGAGCTAACCACGTGCCATTGCGGCGATAGAGTTCGCTGGCAGCGCCTTGAAGTGCGCTACCTAGAAACGTATCGCTTTCAAGATCGCGAATGAGCCCTTGTTGGTCCGGGATCGTGACGAACCTCCCGACCAGTCCCGCATACAGCCCACATGTGGGACAATTGTAATCCGCCTTTTACCTGTGTCCGATTTAAACCGCGCGACAAATTGTATAGAAATTGACAGGGCATGCGAATATAAGACATGATTGAAAAATACTGGGCTAGATAGCGAAAATGTGATTGAAAATTTTGAAAATTCAATCTTTTATCTTAATTTTGTTTATAATTTTATATTTTGTTTTAAATAAAATTTAAACTGGTCAATTTTGAAATGAAAATAGGACCCTTCATCTCGTGAACCTCTCGTTTACTTCAATAGAAAATTAGCAAAACCTCACGAGGGTGTCTGTTTTTATATTGAAATAATTAAATTACAAGAGGGCCCAGAGGGCCCTGATTCGCTCACCTGAATGTCACTGTCTCTAGTACATTCTATTTTTAGCTCTGGTGGCCATCTTGTTGATCAGAGTGGAACAATCTTAGCTATTTTGGTAGGGTGTCACCTAGGCAACATTCCTTGAAGTTTGAATCAAATTGACCCAAGGGTTCAGTAAGAGTTCGCATTTGAAGCAAATTTACCATGTTTTTCTATTTTTAGCTCTGGTGGCCATATTGTTCATCGGAGAGAGACCATTTTAGCTATTTAGGTAGAGAGTCATCTAAGCAACATTCCTATGAAGTTTGAATGCATTTGGCCCAAGGATACAGGAGGAGTTGTCGTTTGAAGATTTTTCTATTTTTAGCCCTGGTGGCCATCTTGTTTACAGGAGTGGAATGATTTTAACTATTTTGGTAGGGAGTCACCTGGGCAACATTCCTGTGAAGTTTGAAGCAAATTTACAATGTATTTCTATTTTTAGCTCTGGTGACCATTTTGTTCATCAGAGCGGGATCAGTTTAGCTAATATGGTAGAGGGTCAACAACATAATATTCCTGTGAAGTTTGAATCAAATTGGCCCAAGGGGTAAGGAGGAATTGTCGTTTGAAGAATTTTCTATTTTTAGCTCTGGCAGCCATCTTGTTAGTCAGAGCGGAACAATTTTAGCTATTTTGGTAGGGAGTCAACCAAATAATAGTCCTATGAAGTTTGAATCATATTGACCCAAGGGGTAAGGAGGAGTTGTCGTTTGAAGATTTTTTCTATTTTTAGCTCTGGCTGCCATCTTGTTCGCCGCATTGAACGATTTTAGCTATTTTGGTAGGGAGTCACCTAACTAACATTCCTGTGAAGTTTGAATCAAATTGACCCAAGGGTTGAGGAGGTGTTCGCATTTTGACGTAAATTTACAAAGTTTTTCTGTTTTTAGCTATGGCGGCCATTTTGCTCATCAGAGCAAAAACGTTGTAGCCATTTTGGTAGTGGGTCATCTAAGCAACATTCCTATGAAGTTTGAATGAAATAGGCCCAAGGGTAAAGGAGGAGTAGTCGTTTGAAGATTTGTTCTATTTTTACCTCTGGCGGCTATCTTGTTAGTCAGAGCGGTATGACTTTAGCTATTTCTTTAGGGAATCACCTACATAACATTCCTGTGAAGTTTGAATCAAATTGGCCCAAGCGTTAAGGAGGAGTTCGTGTTTGAAGCAAATTTACGTTGTTTTTCTATTTTTAGCTATGGTGGCCATTTTGCTCATCATCGCAGAATCTTTTCAGCTATTTTAGTGGATGGTCACCCAAGCAACATTCCTATAAAGTTTGAATAAAATTGGCCCAAGGGTACAGGAGGAATTGTCATTTAAAGATTTTTTTTTTATTTTTAGCTCTGGCGGCCATCTTGTTTGTCATAGCACAATAATTTAGCTATTATTGAAGGGAGTCATTTGGGCAACATTCCTGTGAAGTTTGAATCAAATTGGCCCAAGGGTTGAGGAGGAGTTTGTGTTTGAAGCAAATTTACGATGTTTTTCTATTTTTAGCTATGGCGGCCATTTTGCTCATCAGAGCAATACCGTTTTAGCTATTTTAGTAGAGGGTCACCTAAGCAACATTCCTATGAAGTTTGAATAAATTTGGCCAAAGGGTACAGGAGGAGTTGTCGTTTAAAGAATTTTCTTTTTTTAGCTCTGGTGGCCATTTTTTTCATCGGAGCAAAACCGTTTTAGCTATTTTGGTAGAGGGTCACCTAAGCAACATCCCTATAAAGTTTGAATGAAATTGGCCTTAAGGTACAGCAGAAGTTGCCGTTTAAAGATTTTTCTATTTTTAGCTCTGGCGGCCATCTTGTTCAGCGGAGCGGAACAATTTTAGCTATTTTTGTAGAGGGTCACCTCAGCAATATTCCTATGAAGTTTTATTGAAATTGGCTCAAGGGTTTAGGAGGAGTTAGCATTTAAAGCAAATTGTTGACGCCGCACGACACACGACGCACAACGCACGATGCACGACGCACGACGGACGACGGACAATGACCGATCACAATAGCTCACCATGAGCACTTCGTGCTCAGGTGAGCTAATAAAATACGTTGTTAAAATTGGATTGAAAATTCAAGAAGAAAATGTTTTTTTCTTTCCAACAGTATCAAATAATTGAAGATCAAATAAAAACAAAGTTGGTCATTTTCAGGTTGTTTTCTTGCCATTTTCAGTACTTTGAGCCGTCTCTCCTCATTGTATCTATTTATAGCTATCGGTTCTCATATTACGCGAATATCGGATTAAATCGGAAATTTCCGGGTTTTAGCTGGTTTAAGACGAATGTCAAAGTGAGCTGCTGAAAACATTTTGTTAATGACATTTAATGCTGAAATAAATTTATTTTTATTTCGTCTTATTTATATATTTACTGTTTTTGATTTGTTTTGGTTTTTTTTCTTGTTTAATATATTTTTCTGCATCTGACTGATATGCAATTAACAAACACTTCATATTGTTAACAAAAAAAGAAGAAAAAAAAAAACTTCAATTATTGATTTTTTGACTAGCGAAAATATATTGATTTCGGTGAAAAATCTTTTTTTTTCGGGTACTTCACACACATGCTTAATTGGCAATTGTTGCTAATTACTGCCAATCATGCCGGTTGTGGGAATACTACTTAAAACCCTTAGGTACTTTTTTGTTTACAGTCTACGTTGTGCGAAAGATCAAATGCTTCTTCATGCAGCAAGAGAAGTCTAGGATGCGCACGCTGATGTGATTCTTTACTGGGCACAAGTAAATCGTAGGGAGTGCTGTGTTCTGGTTTAAATATTATTTTCTTGGATGAATTGCATGTAATTACATACAGAAAACTAATCATCACGAAAACACGCTTATATAATTTTGACCCCTTTAATATGTTCTATAAAAGGGTTATCATTTGGAAGCAAGTAATACACCACAGAACTGGAAAATATGAAGTGTGTATGCCCCCTGGGCCAGACTAGCTAGTTTTGGCCAATCAGGCCCCATCAGCGACCCTCAAGTATTTTCAAAATTCCACAACGGAATCAATGATCCCAAAGGACAAGAAACTATAAACTACACTATGATGTAGGGCAGGGAGACTTTTTACCGCCGCCACACATTCCCCGACAACAGCTGTAGTGATGTTAAATATGTTCTATAAAAGGGATATCCTTTGGAAGCAAGGAATACACCACAGAACTGGAAAATATGAAGTGTGCATGCCCCCTGGGCCAGAATAGCTAGTTTCGGCCAATCAGGCCCCATCAGCGACCCTCAAGTATTTGCAAACTTCCACAACTGAATCAATGATCCCAAAGGACAAAAAATATAAACTACACTATGAAAAGTAGAAGTAAAACAAAGATCAGGAATTGATACAATTAACTTACTCCATCCATAAAAGACACCAAAGGGAAAGAAATACAAACATTAAGCGACCAGACCATAATGGAAACCTAAACAAAGGAAGGCCATATGGACAGTTACTTTCCCACAAAATGGCCACATGGCCATCCAAAATTAAAAGACACAAGTGATACACACAGTAATTAACAAACAACAACATAAATAAATCGCCACAGAAGAGCCGCCTTGGAACGGTCAGTGGAAGATTTCCACCGGGGGGCTTAAATCGATTTTACGTGGCCACAATCCTCGCCCTTACTTCCGTCGCGATTTAGACAAACAATCCGTTCAGTCCGCATGAAGGCCTCCTAACTCATCAGTGCAACATCTCCGTGAACACAGAAATCAAAGAACCACAGAGGTGAGACAACGGTGAGGACTCGACAGCAAGAAACCACTGAAATGCTGGAGCAAAAAAAAACAACAGTTAGACTCCAATGAGCCCGACCAGAGACAGAGCATCAGGCACCAACCAACATTATCTCTTTAAATTTCAATAAGCCTTAACGTTGGAGCCGTCATAGAATCTGAGGCCTGACCCACCGGCGTGCAATTAAAGAGGGAAGCAAAGTTGCCAACAGTGATTGGGTTAACTACCATGCATGCAGTCTGTCGTATAATATCCATGTTGTACCCAATCTTTTTATATCGAAGAATGATTTTACGAAATTGGGTGCTGAAGTCATTGCGGTTATATATTTTTCTGAATTTATATACTAAGTCACCATAAAATTCGGGTTCCGATAGACCTTGTTCCAGAAGAGATTTAAGTCCAATATTGAATTTTGAAATTAAATCAGAATGGCGTCTATAAAATTTTGAAAAGGCTTTGCGTAGTTTATGGTACCGATAACCCTGATTAAGAAGTTTAGCCGTTAATAATTTATTACGAGTGTTGAAGTCAGTTACATGACTACACACTCTAGCAAATCGAATTAATTGCGAAATATAAACGCCATAGGATGGCGCACGAGGAACATCACCATCCAAAAAAGGAAAATTTACAATCTCAAAATCAAAGTCATCGCGTTTATCATAAATTTTGCACGAAACAAATCCATCTACAATAGATATGGTAGGGTGACAATCTGGACCAAAAAAATGGGAACCCATACCCCCCCGTATAACAAGACAAGTCATATACCAAAATGTTCGTCAGGATCAGTAGTATCTGAAACTGCCGGCATAAATTGGCATAAATGATGGCGAGCTGAGAAATCCAAGATGGCGTCCAAGATGGCCGCCATAGCTGTAAATTCCAGTTTTTCGTAAAATATGAATATAAATACCACCAATCATCTTACAAACTTATTGTAATTTATTTTTCTGGTATAGAAAGAAGGTTTGTGCCAGAATATGGATCAAATTTTTAGGTTTGACTTGAAAACCGGTGAAAAAAAATGATATTTTATGGTCTTTGTGTCTAGTTTCATAGGTGGTACATATAAGCAATTCTGATGTTTCAAAATTTAAACAGTTTTTACATATATATTGTTTTATTTTAACTAAGACACTATTCTAAAATACATTTAACACTATTCTAAAATACATTTATGGTTGGTTATGCCTTCTTTACCATCAATTTAGCCCCAGAATGTCCCCACCCACTCAGTTTACCAGTAAAATTCATTTACATAAATGCTCACACACAAGGGATTTGTAGGCCTGTGCTCCATTTTAGACAATTAAGTAGTAGAGGATATTCACAATAATGCTTAGTTCTGTTTTCATATTGTCACAAAAACATGCCCATATGTTTTTGACCCCCTTGAACCTCAGTTTTATATAGAAAAACTGGGGTTTTCAGGGGTAAGCATTATATTTCTAATTTATGCTTAAGGACATATCTTGTGGGTGTTTGACAGCATCGCCACGTTGAGAGCGTTCTAACGAGTCCCCACAATCTATGTTTTGAAGAGAAATAAGAAAAAAATCATTTTTATCTGGATTTGTGTGTGGGTGGGTGAGGGATGTGATGGGGTGACTGCAGTAAAATCTTCCATTGGACATGAATTATGCATGTTTGGTAATGTTATATTATGTATTTAGCCATTTAGCCATTTGGAAACACCACCTCTTTATAATACTTTTTTTTTTAACCCAAGCATAAACCTTTTAGTCAAACAGTGTTATATCCAAACAAAAAGGTGGAATAGCATAAAATAACTTCCTTTTCATGTTTTTTGTCATTTTTTCTATGCAATTAGTTAGGGGTTTGGACTTTGAAAAGTGTTATATAAAATGTGTTATAAAACGGTTGTGCTGTACTAATAGGCTATTGACACTACAAGTACATGTTTTAAAACCGTCATAAACCTCGGTATAAACATGAGCTGGTATTGTTTTGTTTGTATGATTTGAGGTTTAACGTCCCCGTCAACACTGTAATGGTCATTTAGGAGACGTTGCTTCCAATTTTGTGGGACTTTTACCCGTCATTGAGACGAAATGACATCTCAAGCCCTGTTGCCCAATGAAACCGATACGGTTTATAAGCATGGACGGGCCGACTCACACCGCTTTGCCTGGGCAGGCTTAGATCCTATAAGCGGATTACCAGTCCTCGTGTGTGGGTCGGTTTCAACTCTGGGTGGTAGCATTGTGCAGCCCATCTATTCCTTCAAGCCCCGATGGGCGGGAGCTAGTATTGTAAACAAGTTCTTACAAATATTAGTTTTTGTTTGTTTGTTGGAATTGGGGTTTACTATTAAGGTCATTTTGGAGACATTGCTTCCAATTTTGTGGGACTTTTACCCGACATTGATGAAATGACATCTCAAGCCCTACCGCCCAATGAAACCAGAAGGCTTATATGCATTGGACGATCTGACACACACCGATTTGCCTGGGCAAGCTTAGTCCTAAAAGCGGTTTACAAGTACTGGTGTGTGGTCAGATTCAGCTCTGCGTGAAAGCACCAACCTATCTCCATGCCCCGGTGGGTGAGGGCGACTAACGAATGTTAGTTTGCTTGTTTTTATTGGGGTTTAACGGCCAAGTCAACACTATTTAGGTCATTTTTGAGCTTGTCAGTTTACTTATCCACACTTTTCCTGGGCAGGCATATACGTAAGTGATTAACCAGTATAGTGCACATTCTTTCCCCAGAAACTGACAACTGCCCTTCTTGAATCAGCAGAAGGGAGAAAATGACCGTAGATAAGATTTCATGATCAATCTCCACGAAAGAATGTTGCCGACCCCGGCAGGAATCGAACCCGCGTCCTCCTGATCACCATTTAGATGCTTAAAAATGTAAGACCTATCCAAACATGCTTTACTACTTGCAAGCTTGAGCACATTGTTGTTTGTTTTTGATTGTTTGATTTGATGTTTAACGTCCCCGTCAACACTATGTATGTCATTTTGGAGACGTTGCTTCCAATTTTGTGGGACTTATACCCGACACTGAGATGAAATGACATCTCAAGTCCTGTCGCCCAATGAAACCAATAATGTTTAAAGAGTACATTGTTGTACTTTCTATGAGCAAATGCAGTCATCACTACATTTATCAGGCTATTTACAACCATATCAGTTAATAGCTGGGGGCTGCATGTGTCTTTGTTATGAGCTGTGGAATGAATAACCCAGTTTCAGGATCAACTATATGCTCTAGGTCTATAGGGCTGGACAAATTAATCTTAGATTTTATAGCTCCCCATCAAATCAGTAGCTGGTATGTACACCTGTACAAATGGAGCTAAAAAACTATTAGTTGGTGGTAGATGACTAGGTCTAACTCTTGATTTTTGGAGCACCATTGTTGTCTAATTTGTTTGTCTGAACAGCTAACCTACAGAAAAGTTGCTGCTGCCTTAACTGGCTCTGAGACATTTGACTCAATACCAAGATCTGAAATCTCTAGAAGCTTGAAGTCTGATTTAGGCACTCTTCTTGCCTATACTATGTAAAGAAGAGCTGGTATCACAACCTGTAAGGCAATACAGACAGCATAATTGCACTTTCATCTGGCTTTATCTTCCTGAAAACAGAGTGAACTGCAATACATGGTGCAGTCAGCATGAATACCCTTCCTGTCTGTCTTGAAGAATATGTTATCAACATTAAGAATCACAAACATGAAGTAACTAGAACTTAATGGAAACAACAACAGAGGAAAGCCAAAAGGACAGTTACTGTCCCACAAAATGGCAAACTGGCTACCCAGTTATATTATAGGAATCACCCACAATGAAGTTATGAACAAGCCCATATAAGATGGTTTTTATCACGACCCATTACTGCTAAGTATGCCATGCATAGTTGCAAGCTCTACTCAACACCACACCAATACACAGGCTTATAATAAGCCTATTAACAAGATGCTGGATTTATTTCACAATGACAGTTTAAAATTTATTGAACCATTTTCCCTGACATTTGGGCAGTTTTGTTTGTTTGTTGTTTTATTTGAAGTTTAACGTACCCATCAACACTGCATAGGTCATTTTGGAGATGTTGCTTCCAATTTTATGGGACTTTTACTTGACATTGAGATGAAATGACTTCTCAAGCCCTTTCGCCCAATGAAACCAATACAGCTTATAAGCATGGACGGTCCAACTCGTACCGCTTTGCCTGGACAGGCTTAGATCCTCTAAGGGGTTTAGCAATACCCATGAGCAGTCGGTGTCAGCTCTGCATGGAAGCATCATGCAGCCCATCTGTTTCTTCAAGCCCGATGGGTGGGGGCCGAAGACATTTGAACAATATAGCTACTGGAGATGAAGTTCCTCAAGAGATAGAGAAGTTTGATAAGTTGACATGAAATGGGTCAAAACCATTTGAGTCATTCATGGAGGAAAGGCTCATACCCATAGCTTGCTAGGCAGTCCAAAGAACAATCTTCCAAAGAACAATCTTATGAGCCTTTGTCTGGGTCAAAACTCCTGACTAAGAATGATATCAGGTCAATGGCACAGGTGTCTGGGGAAACCAGTCTGAAGAACTGACAGCCACCGGTGAAGCGATATATGCTTTCTATACATCAATTCATTCATTCAAGGTCTTGTCTTTCAAAAATGCGCACGATCACGCGAGTTTATTTGCAGATGGAGAATGTTTGATGTCTACCAATAAGTCTGATTTCCTTGAAAAACTAGAAAGACGTGCTGGTTGTATAGTATTTGATGGGATGTCTGTACTTAAAATGTTGCAGCATTCATCATGTCTCAAACTGACATATCAACAGATGACCTCTATGTCTTCTTACCATTATTTGGGTAGCTACCATTCACGTCAGTTCTGACAGGAATGAGGCAAACAGTATCCAATCACAGACCCAATAAAAGTGTGGAAAGAATATTTCTTCACACGCGCCTGTGTCTATGAGAAAAAATATAGTAACTGGTGATTGATAGATACTTTCAAGCAGTAAAAGCAAGAACGAACTGACAATACTTTACACTAGGTTCCTTAATGAAAATTGCCATGAGCTTAGAAAGTCCCACAAAAAAATTGGAAGCAATGTCTCCAAAATGTAAAATGACTGATACAGTGTTGACGGGGATGTTGTACCTCAAATCAAACAAAATATAACCTAATTGTATAGCATATCCTCTTTATAACACGTTTTTTATAACACAGTTTTGGATATAGCACTTTATAACCCACAGCAAAAATGACAATAAAAGTCATTTTAGATCAAATAAAAAACACTAATTTGCTATTTTGTTTGGATGTAGCTTTGCTTAATTAAGACGGTTAATGCTCAGATCCCGAAAATAGTGTCATAAAGAGGTGGTGTATCCTAATGGCTGATCATATAATATAGTATGTAAACAGAACTAAACATTAGTTTCAATGCTCTCTTCTACTTGTTGTCTAAAATGAAATCCTCACCTGCAAATCCCTTGAGTGTGAGTATTATGTGAATGAATTGTACTGGTAAACTGAGTGGGTGGGGTAATCCTGGGGCTAAATTGATGGTAAAAAAGTCATAACAAACCATAAATGTACTTGGGAATAGTGTTAAATGTATTTAAGAATAGTGTCTTAGTTAAAATAAAACAGTAGATAAATAAAAACTTTTTAAAATTTTGAAATATCAGCATCGCCTTTATGTACCATCCTATTAAACTAGGCACAAAAACAATGAAATGTCTTTTATTTCCCCAGTTTTCAAGTCAAACCTAAGATGTTGATCAATATTCTAGCACAAATCTTCTTTCTTTACCAGAAAAATAAATTAAAATAAGTTTGTATGATGATTTGTGGCAATATTATGTGAATGAATTTTACTGGTAAACTGAGTGGGTGGGGTAATCCTGGGGCTAAATTGATGGTAAAAAAGTCATAACCAACCATAAAAGTAGTTAAGAATAGTGTTAAATGTATTTTAGAATAGTGTCTTAGTTAAAATAAAACAATATATATGTAAAAACTGTTTAAATTTTGAAACATCAGAATTGCTTTTATGTACCACCTATGAAACTAGACACAAAAACAATAAAATATCATTTTTTTCACCGGTTTTCAAGTAAAACCTAAAAATTTTATGTATATTCTACCACAAATCTTCTTTCTACACCAGAAAAATAAATTAAAATAAGTTTGTAAGCTGATTTGTGGTATTTATATTCATATTTTACGAAAAACTGGAATTTACAGCTACGGCGGCCATCTTGGACGCCATCTTGGATTTCTCAGCTCGCCATCATTTATGCCAATTTATGCCGGCAGTTTCAGATACTACGGATGCTGACGAACATTTTGGTATATGACATGTTTTGTTATACGGGGGGGGGGGGGGGGGGTATGGGTTACTACCAGAAATAGTGGACTTTTTGGCCCATTGTCACCCTACCAATAGATGTAAATCCAAAAACGGGGCTTCGGTATCAGAAGAATGTGCTTTATTTAACTGAAGTTCTAGGGGGTAAATCTGACTGATCAAACCATCAAAATAGGTATTATCAATATTTAATAAATCATCTAAATATCTAGAAGTAGAGCTAAAAGCTTCAATAATTTCAGATTGGTTATCAATGGAAAGCGACAAAACGAAGTCTCTTTCATAACAATACAAGAACAGATCAGCCACAAGAGGTGCGCAATTAGTACCCATCGGAATACCCACAATTTGTCTAAATAACTTAGTACCGAATCTAATATAAATATTGTCAAGTAGAAAGGTGAGGGCATCACACACTTTCTGACATGACCAAAGTGTATAATTCTTATGCTCTTTAGAAGTGAAAAATGCATTTCTGACATTGCATGCAAGATAGAGAGAATCTTCTCTGTGAAAAGCCCATTCAATTAAATCATTAAGCTTTTCTTTTATAAGATTATGAGGAAGTGTAGTGTAAAGAGTGGAAAAATCGTAGGTAGACAGACTAGAAGCACGAAACTGTCTAGATTTCAATTTATTTAAAACCTCATTCGAATTTTTTATAGACCAAAACAGATTTCTTCCTGATCTTTCAAAGACTTTATCACAACATTTAATTATATGCGTTTTAATAGCAGTAAGACAGGAAGTTAATAATTTAGAAAGTTCAGTGGTAGTGCAAGAACTAGAATTTGCAATAAACCGTGCTTTGTAAGGTTTTTTATGAAGTTTTGGTAACCAGTATAGCGTAGGAAGCTTGTCTTGGCCTTCGTTAACACACACAGCAAACTTGGTGGCTGAAAGACAAACATGTTTATCTACTATAGCTCTCTCTTCAGCCAAAACCCCACTTTTATATATTAAAACTGGGTTTTACAGAGGTAAACCTTGTTTCTTACTTATACCTTGTATATATTAATTGCGGGTACTCGTTACACAATCTATATTTTGAGCAACAGAAAATTTCCCAATTTTTCATCTTAACATTTTCTCTTTTTCGGCAATGAAATTTACTGTGTAGTTGTACAGTCATGTTTTGTAATGTGTTGTCAGGGTTGCAAAACAAAATATATTTTATGCTTACCAGTAATCAACAAAAGCTGATTTAACAAGTATCGATTAATATGCATCAATTAATACATGTATAGAATTTAAGAGTTGACACGCGCTGTGTATATATTGAAATTAATCGCTTTATGACCCGGAAGCCTTAATTGTTGACATGATATCGACAAAGGTACGTTAGGTAATCTTAAGACAAACGTTCTCTCGGTCCAGTTAACGCTTTCCGTTTCACCCCTAAGCTACTTTTAATTAGAATTTAGCCCATCCCGATCACCCCCCCCCCCCCAAAAAAAAAAAAAAAAAAAAAAAAAAAGAAAGAGGAAAAAGGGTTGAGCACAATTGAAGTCTTTCTATTATAACAAAATATAGCCATATAACGCACAATGAACACTCTGGTCAGATTGTGCAGATGCCAGGTTGGTCTGGGGTTTGTCAATATCTTATTCTGGGCCTACAAATAGGTTTTGAAGAAGAAAACACAACCTGCCACCCCTAAATTTTTAAAATGGACTCCTATTATTTATAGGGAGGAAGATTCCACTTGGTACCGAAAGGGTTAAGTGATGTTAGGCCAGTATGGGTTCAACGGAATAAAAACAGATAAGTTGTCAAATAAAATTATTAAAAATGAAACAGTTCGCTTACTGTGTTCCCCTTTATTGCTTAACGAGGCCAACAGGTCCATGACAATACGACACCGTGTGACATATTGCATTCTTTCATATCGTTAAAACGGTTATTTTCTGATGAAACTTTGTCATATTACACTACAAACATAGGTTTTGGGTGCTCGTTAGAACTGCCTCACTGAGGCAGTTCTAACTCATACCCACAACCTATGTCATAATATGTACCCCCGTAAATCTAGTTTTCTCTATATAAAGAGGGGTTTACAGGGATATTCATTTCACGGACTTGTTAACGTGATGAGGCAAATACTGAAACTTGAAAACTTAATAGTGGCTCGATTGTCTCTAAGCTGGGGAAAAGGTCCTGAACAGAGAACAAGTTTGGTCCTATGTTTAATGCAAACAGTGAATGCTCCGATCAGATGCCTTGTTCGGTCTATTCTATTTGCCATTTTCTCTTTTTCTGGAAAGCTTACTTTAAAGAACTTTTGTTTGTATTGGAATTTAGCGGCCCAGTCAACACTATTTTAGGTCATTTTTGAGCCGGTCAGTTTACCTATCCACTTTTTTCCTGGACAGGCTTATACGTAAGCGGTTAACCAGTACAGTGCACATTCTTTCGCTCTCTGACGTGCGGCTTTAAATAGCCGTTTCCCATTACGTAAAGCAAGTCCTTGCAGAACCCCTCTAAAACACTCTCTGTATTAACAGGGGCATACATTATTTTGCTCCACCTGGTCCAAGACAAGCTTGTGGGTACTCGTTAGAGCAGCATCAATGATGGGTTTCAAACAAACCAGTGACAGACACGTGGGAATCAGCAGTGCAAAGCTACTGTACTTAGTAGCGTTTGTCAATCCGTCTCAAAACTATCAAAACTTTAACATTGAGTCAACTGCGTTCTACTCAACACACATTGAGCCTCAAGGCCAAGTTGTTCAAAGCAGCGTAAGGTAACCCTTTTCGTACCAAATGGAATCTTCCACCTTATATATAGCAGGACTCCATTTCAAAATTTAGGGGTTTCAAGTTGTGTTTTTATCAAAATCTATTTGGAAAATGACTGAACTTTTAGCAAACAGTGCAGGCCCTGATCAGACGCCGTGTTCTGTGGCAGCGAACAGCAGCGCCACATGCAGGCCAAGTTCAGCGATTACGGCCACTACTGAGCACATCGTTGTTGTTGTTGCTACGCAACTGCTTCGCAACGGCTAAGCAATATTAATCACGTAATGATCATTACATGATAATAAAATCAACAGGTTGATCAGTCTTCAACAGAAGCTTAGCGTGTTTTGTCTCGGCTAGCTGCTGCCGCACCAACTCCCGTCCTCGTGCGGGGATCACGTCATTTTCACGAAGACAGTCTTCGAACGAGTCACGATCCTTGCAGTGGAACAAACAGACCCAGCGCGTCTGCTCGCGCAAGTTTTTCAAGACGGAGTTGTACTTCTGCGTGAGGACCAAGCAAGACTGCTCCTTGTGTCGGCCCGAGAACGCCAGCTCTGACAGCATGTTATTCTTCTTCGTCAAAGCCTTCTTAGCGCTGCAGTTGTCTATGATGTATAGGGTCGGCTCGCCCTGAAACACCCGGTAAAACGCTCGCAAGTAATCGTGAAGGAGCTCAGCGGGGTCTAGAACGTAAATCTCAGGTCCGTCCAGATCCAGGGGCGCTGCTGATACGTCCTGTTGTACCGTATGGTGGGACACAGAACCACTACGTGCTGAAATAACCCCCGGTTGGGGCCTTCGAGCAGATCGAGGATAAAACCGTTTTTTTCCGAATCCCGTCTGCCCGCTGATTGTCGCCGAATTGGCCGTGCGCGGTAGGAACTCTTTTAACCGTTCCTCAATAAACCGCTGAGACGAACAGGTCATCTTCGATGTTAAGCTGTGCATCCATGATGCCGTAGAGGTAGATGTTCAATGCGTTAGCCGCCGCGGCTCTTTTCGTTATCTTGATGGTCACACCTTCGCTGGCATTCTCTACCGCCTGCCGGAGCCGTGGAGCCGGTCGTCGTCGTTTGTCCTGAGGTCAAGCCACAGCGCGTACTTGCTGGTGAGGTATTCTCCAAGGCTGACGTCGGCTAGGGCCAGGTCTTTTTCGACCGTTGCCATTGCTGCCGGCTGGGAAGAGTTTCCTCACTTCATCAAACATCTGGTAACAGCACATCCCTTGGCTGAAGAGTTGGTTGGGGATCCCCTCGATGGTGACCTCGACTTTGGCGATTTTCGGGTCACAGTAGGCCTCAGTGTCGCGAGCGAAGGGCTATTGCGCGGCTTCATCCTAAAAGAGCATCAGGATGCCCTTCATGTTGCGGGCGGGCACGTTGAGATTGTCTTTGCAAATTTTGCGGTGCCGCAGTACCCGGTCATACAGGATCGAAATGCGACTTCTGTACTGGTTGTTGATCAATTTGGCCATCTCTGGCAGGGTGACCATGTCATACTCAAGACAGATGTTTCCAATGCCGAAAGAGGCACCACTGCCTGTGGCCTGGATCCCACGGTTGTAGTCGTTGAACGTGAGCTCATACTCGAGCCGATCGCCCAGCGCGCTCTGGTAGAATGGCATGTGGCTCTAGAGCAGCTCGAAGTCCAGTGGAATGGGGAAGCGATTGCCGAAAACATCGGCGACGGCTTTGTCCGCTAGAACGGACTCGTCTTTGTCCCCAGCATTGATTCGGATCCTCGTCGTATTTCGTTCATTCGACGTATCAATGCCTTGGTACTAGCCATTTTAGCTCGCCTTACGAAAGTAAGGGGGAGCTATTGCCATACCCCCGGGCGTCCGGCGTCGGCGTCGGCGTCAGCGTCAGCGTCGGCGTCCGCATTTGGTTAAAGTTTACCTTCAAGCTTTTATATGTGATGTTTTACAAGTTTTATTTTGAATATATAATTAACAATTGCTAAAAAACAATATTTAACATTATCATTGAACTTCATTTTACAGGTTTTTAGGCTTAAATTGGACTTTTTGAGAAGTTAATATTTTCATCTGTATTACCTCCCTTACTTCTGTGTTAAAGGGTACCTGCAAGCTGCGTGAGTTCAAATCCCGGGGGAGGTTTTTTTTTCTTTTTTTACATAACGGGTCTGGGGCTCAAGGTCAAGGTCACTGTGGCTATTTTTAGAAAAACATTGTCATCGCTCTAGCGCCTTCGTTTATTGATGGATTTTAATATAACTTCACACAAATGTTGGGTATTCTAATGATATCTCGAGTGACTTTGATTTTCAGTGTCCAGGGCTTAAGGTCAAGGTCACTACTTTCAGGGCCACGGGCTCAAGGTCACTGTGGCTATTTTTGCACCTTAATTTATCGATGGATTCTAATATAACTTTACACAAATGTTGGGTATGATGATATCTCCAGTAAGGTCGACTTTCAGGTTCCGGGGTTGAAAGTCAAGCTAACTGTGGCTATTTTAAGAAACAAAACTTTGTGATCGTTCTAGTGCCTACATTTATGGATGGATTTTAATATAAATTCACACAAATGTTGGGTATGATGATATCTCGAGCATATTTGACTTTCAGGGTCTGAGGCTGAAGGTCAAAGTCACTGTGGCTATTTTTAGATAAACATTTTCATCGCTCTTGCACCTTTATTTATGGATGGATTTCAATATTACTTCACACAAATGTTGGGTATGATGATATCTCGAGCGACTTTGACTTTACGGTTCCGGGGTTGAAGGTCAAGGTCACTATGGCTATTTTTAGAAAAAAAAACTTTGTGATCGCTCTAGTGCCTACATTTATGGGTGGATTTTAATATAACTTCACACAAATGTTGAGTATGTTGATATCTTGAGCGATTTCGACTTTCAGGGTCCAGGGCTGAAGGTGAAGGTAACTGTGGCCATTTTTAGGAAAACTTTGTCAATGTTCTTGCGCCTCATTTATTGATGTATTTCAATATAACTTCACACAATAGTTAGGTATCATGGTATCTCGAATGACTTTGACTTTCAGGGTCAGGGCTGAAGGTCAAGGTCACTGTGGCTTTTGTTGGAAAAACTTGGTAATTGCTCTAGTCTAGTGTCCAGATTTATAAATGGATTGAAAGATAACTTCAAACAAATGTTGGGTATGATGATATCACGAGTGAGTTCAACTTTCAGGGTCTGGGGTCAAGGCCACTATGGCTATTTCCAGAAAAAAATAGTGATTGCTCTAGTGCCTACATTTATGAATGGATTTTAATATAACTTGACACAAATGTTGGCAACGATGATATCTTGAGCGAGTCGACTTCAGGGTCTGGGGCGGAAGGTCAAGGTCACTTTGGCTATTTTTAGAAAAACTTTGTCATCGCTCTTGCGCCTTCATTTATTGATGTATTTTAATATAACTTGACACAAATATTTGGTATGACGATATCTTGAGTGACTTTGACTTTCTGGGTCAGGGGCTGAATGTCAAGGTCATTGTGGCTATTTTTAGAAAAAAAAACTGGATCATTGCTTTAGTGTCCCCATTTATTGATGGATTTTAAGATAACGTAATACAAATGTTGGGAATGAAGTTTCAGGGTCTGGGGATCAAAGTCAAGGTCACTGTGGCTATTTTCAGAAAAAAACTTTGTTATCACTCTTAAGTACCTACATTTATTGATGAATATAATGTAATTTTACACAAATGCTAGGCTAGGCTTTTTTTTTTTTAATTTGTCTTGCGCGAGGGGATTTGTATCGTCTGTGATGCCTTGTTATTACTTGGAAGTTTGTAGAATTTCTTTATCAAAAATAGATTTCTTTTTCATTTTTTTACAGTGGAAAGGCTTGAAAACAGGATGATTAGGGGTACTTTTTGGTTCCCTTTCATTTGCTGCAATCTTTTGGGCTGTTTTACTGGAGGAAAAAAAATTGATAACTTGCCCTCATCTATCTTAGGCCCCAAAAGGTGAGCTATGTTGTCTTCTGACAACTCTTGTTCCTCTTTGAAGCCGTCCTCCAGAGATCGCAGTAGCAGTGATACACGCCACTGTCATCGATGCTGAGGACCTCGTTCCCCGAAATGTTAATGACGGTCTTTTTCACGAGGGCGCGGCCTAGGTTCTGAACCAAGGTTGTGCAGCATGATGGTGAAGGCTAACCTTGCTGTCCCGGGGACGATGACATCATGTTTGCCGAGATTGGGGAATCGAACCAGAAGCTGCTGGTTCGGGCCGATTGTGCTGGGGTTGTTAGTTATCGTCACCGATTGCCTCACTCCTTTCACCCCAAGGTGTTCGCGGAGGCACCGGTAGGGGTCAAGCTTTCGTCCGTACTTGCGTGACGACATGGTGTCAACTTCGCTGACACTCGACAAAGTCTGTTTTAAACATGCGCTGCAACCTTCAAATGTGTTTCACAAAATATGGCTGACTTTGAAAACCCCATGTTTTAAGACTGGTCAGACCCTTATGGTGCCGCCGACGATGACGCGTTCAAACTGCCAGATGCTGTTATGGACCCACCACCGGACGTCGAGCAAGGGCTACGCGCGGCCGGGGACAATCTTCAGAACCTCCGAGGCGAGTTAAGACGGACAACACTTTCTGACCAGAAGAGGCGCCTGGTCGATAATTTCTACAAAGAAGTGAGCCGTGCCTATAAAGGTTTGCGCCTCGAAGGTAGTATCGGCTATGACCAGTTTGGGATGGATGATGATGGTAAAACACTCTACTGGACCCCGGCGACAAAACATGTCTATCACCGCGACAGGGGGAGGATTCCGGTTTCCGGCTCTGTCCACACAGGCCTCGAGATCTGGAACAGAGGGTATAAATGCAATTCGGCAATCACTGGGGCTCACTGACTATAAATCAGATATGCCGCGTCTCAGCAAAGAGGCTATGGAAACACTAAAAAAAGCAGAGGAAACTCTCCAAAAAAAATTGAATCCATCGAGATGACAGAGCTCCCCGGCATAGCCAACGACGTTATTGGAGATGTCGAGGCCGCATAGAAGACAATTGATGATCAGCCTATCGACACCGCGTGGGTCACCCAGGTCAAAAGAGAGCTTGCTGTGCTTGAAAAGGTTATGCCTCGAACCCGAAACGAGCTCGTGAACAACCTTGCGAAGCTCTCTAAGGTCGAAAGCCGGAAAACCGAGGTTTAAAAACACTTGGCCCTGGAACGTCAAAAGCTGATGGAGACGAACAACCCCGAGATGCAGCAGGAGATTCAAGACCGAATCAGAAAACTGGAGGGCAATCTCTCTGACATCGAATGAAAGACAGGCAATGCTCGAAGCCGGTCCCAGAACTCCCGAATCCGTGAGACGTTCAGGAAGATACTCCATGAAGACAAGACGCAGGCTGAGCGAATAAGGACACACTTCCGCGAACAGGGGATAACAATCGTGAGCATCCTTACAGCCATTGGGATGGCAATGTCGACCCTGGTGCTTGCGCTCACCGGCGGCGGGGGAAGTGTGCCGGCGCCGGCGCCCAGGCGACCTGACAAGGGCGGGGCCATGGAGTTGGTAAAAAGCACCTAAGTCCCTCGGGCGTGTCCTTGCCAATTTGGCCGGCAAGGCCGCGGCTGCCCTGCCCGGAATCATCGGATCCATCGTCTCTTGGCTCTTGAGCACGCTAAGAAAGGCCGCTTCATGGCTTGCAGATAATTTATAGGCCTTTGTCATCGGCGTGGGTGGTGGGGGGGGGGGGGGCTTCTTCTTGTGGCTGCAAGGGACTGGCTAGCGAAACCGCGCTTATCACGGAGTGATAAGCCAAAGGATCACTAAGCCAACCCCGATCCCTGCGACAATGAGAACTGTTTTTTTCTTCTTCATGGTTGAGACCGGATTTCCAGTCTGCTGGCGCGACTACCGCGCCAGACGTAGGTGGCGACCCTTCGGGTCTGCCGCTCGGTGGCCCTGCGAGTATTAGCTGATCGGTCCGGGTTGGTGAGGCAGTTTTCCCTTGGAATGTCCTTGAGCTGCCAGCACTGCTGGCGCTGATCGGTACTGCCTCGTTTATTCCCGGGTTGTGGCCGATGACAACGTCTGACCCCGCTGTTTGGTTTAGGTTATTATTACCTTGGACATTGCCGGGATGGAGTGCCATGTCGCTCGGCATCAAGTAGAGCGCTCTCCCGCAGACGTTATCCAGTGGTGTGGGTGCATTTTGCAACGTCTTTTGATAGCGATCGATGCTGCTGGGGATGTCAACGGGCGAGGCGATCGCGTCTTCGAGATTCGCCATAAACTGCTTTTTAGGCGTCGAGCCCCGTCCGGACTAAGAATGTTGGAACGGGCCTGAGCTTGTGCTACCAAGAATACCCAAACGTAAGTCCGAATCGAGTCGTTGAGGCGCTCGACACCCTTTTGCGTGAAGCCTTCTGATATTTCGAGAATGAACATCGTCCACGCCTTTGAAATATCCCGCTTATGGCGTATGGCGTCTTTTGGGTGAAAGAAGGGGCCATCGGAGCTGTGATCACTGCGAACCCATTGCCAAATAAAAGGCAATTTTGCCATTCGATGGTCTTTTCAGTCGCTTTTTGGCCATATTTCATGCTAAAAATGCTAGTGTTCGTCAACTGTTAGTGTTCGAAAATATATAAAAACAGCCTTCGTTATGGACAAACATCGGAATATTCCGATGATAATCGGAATATTTCGATGATATATTTTGAAAATTGAAGCAGGATAAAGAAAAAAGCAAGAATAAATGTCACTTTTAATGATAAAAAAGACAGCAATACATATCAACCAAATATTCTCTTTCGGAATATTCCGATGATGTGACATCAAATCTTTCCTCATCGGAATGTTCCGATATCAGGTCTTGACTCTGATCAGAACTAATTATGACTATGAAATGACTTTTGCAGAGTCAAGATCTGGTATCGGAACATTCCGATCCTCATCGGAATGTTCCGATATCAGGTCTTGACTCTGATCAGAACTAACTATGACTGAAATGATTTTTGCAGAGCCAAAATCTGGTATCAGAACATTCCGATGATGTAGGCAGTAAACATTTCATCATCGGAATGTTCCGATACCAGGTCTAGCTTAACTCTGATCAGAACCAACTCTGACTGTGACATAACTTTTGCAGTCAAGATCTTTCGGAATATTCCGATGATGTGATACAAATCGGAATATTCCGATATCAGGTCTTGACTCTGATCAGAACTAACTGACTGTGAAATGACTTTTGCAGAGTCAAGATCTGGTATCGGAACATTCCGATGAGGTAGCAGCAAATCTATCAACATCGGAATGTTCCGATACAGGATCTTGAATCTGGTCAAAACTAACAATGATTGTAAAATACCTTTAGCAGAGTCAAGATCTAGTATCGGAACATTCCGATGATGTAGCAGCAAACCTTTCATCATCGGAATGTTCCGATACCAGATTTGGCATCTGCTAGAACTAACACGTATTAAAATAAATTTTGCAGAATCAAGATCTGGTATCGGAACATTCCGATGATCTTAGCAGCAAACATTTCATCATAGGAAAGTTAAGATACCAGATCTTGAATCAAATCAGATTTTAAAATACCTTTTGCAGAGGCAAGATTTGTATCGGAACATTCCGATGAGGTAGCAGTAAAGCTTTCAACATCGGAATGTTCCGATACAGGATCTTGAATCTGGTCAGAACTAACAATGATTGTAAAATACCTTTAGCAGAGTCAAGATCTAGTATCGGAACATTCCGATGATGTAGCAGCAAACCTTTCATCATCGGAATGTTCCAATACCAGATTGAACTAACACTATTTATATAATAACATTTGCAGAGTCCAGATCTGGTACCGGAACACTCCAATGATCTAAGCAGCAAACATTTCATCACTTGATCGAATGTTCAGATACCAGATCTTGAATTTGATCAGAATCCACTGACTGTACAATAACTTGTTCAGAGTCAAGATCTTGTATCGGAACATTCCGATGATGTAGACAGCCAGTTGAACAGAACTAACACTGATTGTAAAATAACTTTTGCAGAGACAAAATCTGGTATCGGAACATTCCGATGATCTAAGCAGCAAACATTTCATCATTGGAATGTTCAGATACCAGATCTTGAATTTGATCAGAATCAACTGACTGAACAATAACTTGTTCAGAGTCAAGATCTTGTATCGGAACATTCCGATGATATAGACAGCAAGTTGATCAGAACTAACACTGATTGTAAAATAACTGTTGCAGAGTCAAGATCTGGTATCGGAACATTCCGATGATGTAGCAGCAAACCTTTCATCATCGGAATGTTCCAATACCAGATTGAACTAACACTATTTATATAATAACATTTGCAGAGTCCAGATCTGGTACCGGAACACTCCAATGATCTAAGCAGCAAACATTTCATCACTTGATCGAATGTTCAGATACCAGATCTTGAATTTGATCAGAATCCACTGACTGTGCAATAACTTGTTCAGAGTCAAGATCTTGTATCGGAACATTCCGATGATGTAGACAGCCAGTTGAACAGAACTAACACTGATTGTAAAATAACTTTTGCAGAGACAAAATCTGGTATCGGAACATTCCGATGATCTAAGCAGCAAACATTTCATCATTGGAATGTTCAGATACCAGATCTTGAATTTGATCAGAATCAACTGACTGTACAATAACTTGTTCAGAGTCAAGATCTTGTATCGGAACATTCCGATGATATAGACAGCAAGTTGATCAGAACTGACACTGATTGTAAAATAACTTTTGCAGAGTCAAGATCTGGTATCGGAACATTCCGATGATGTAGGCAGCAAACTTTTTATCATAGGAATCTTGAATTTGATCAGAACCCATAGATTGTACAATAACTTTTGCAGAGACATGATCTGGTATCGGAACATTCTGATGATGTAGGCGGCAAACCTTTCTCATCAGAATGTTCTGATACCAGATCTTAAATTCGATCAGAAAACTGATTGTAAGATAACTTTTTCAGAGTCAATATCTGGTATCAGAACACGCCAATGATGTGGGCAGCAAACCTTTCATCATCGAAATGTTCCGATAACACATCTTGCATCTGATCAGAACTCTGATAAGACTTTCGGATGAGTCTTTAAAGCTGAGGTCCCGTCTCCGTATCCTTAGCTGTTGGTGGGACGTAAAACTCAAACACTCACTTACTCAGAACAATGATATTAAAATATTTTTTTTGCAGGGCTAAGATCAAATCTGACTAAGTGACCTAGTTTTTGATCTGATATGACCAATATTCAAACTTGATCACAGTATGATCAAGTCAAAATATTCTGGTAAAGTGTCATGGGGATTGAGATAAAAATGTTGCCTATACAGCCGGG
Source organism: Lucinisca nassula (assembly GCA_963580285.1). Classification (NCBI taxonomy): domain Eukaryota; kingdom Metazoa; phylum Mollusca; class Bivalvia; order Lucinida; family Lucinidae; genus Lucinisca; species Lucinisca nassula. Next base: position 7,532,362 of record OY757026.1, read on the forward strand.
GTGGACAATGTTACAATGAAATTAAACCTAATGACCTGACTTTTGATCTGATGAAAACCCATACTCCAATGTGATCGAGATACCTTTATTTCACAACCATTCTGGTATAGTTTCATGACAACTAAAGCAAAACTATGCCCTGTAGAGGGTGAAAAAGGTTTCAAAATAGTTTGACCTGTGAGTAAACCCCCTGCTGGCATAAAAGCATAGGGCTGTGAGAAGTTTACTCAAGGAACATTTCTATAAAAAAAAATGTCAAAGTATTTCCAATGACTTGGCAGTAAATGCAATTTTCCCCCATTGTAAGTTATGGTAACTCTAACTCTAAGATGCCATAGCAACCAAACTAATGAGCCAAATTTCATAAAAAACATAAACAAATTTCTATTAAAGTTTTGTCAAAATGTCTGCAAAAGCTTGGCAGTTAATGCCATTTTTTGATTTACCTCACTGAGGCAATATTAATAAGTATCAACAATGCCAGTAAGGAATTATGAAGAATAGAACATTTTTGCCACTACTCTAATGGAAACCATGTAATTTTGTTCCAGTCAGGTTTAGATGCCAATATAAGCAATTAAACTAAATAAATATATAAATAAATGGTGAATAGGTGTCAGCAACAGTCAGCAGCACTAATTTAAGATCACAAGCTGCCTTGTACTGACATGTCACTGTTGAGTTGTGCTCTACCGCTGTTCATCTCTGTCTGTCTCTGACCACCCTCCATCTTAGGTTGAAATACATGTCACTGGGCTGATTGGCCACCCCATTACAACAGTCAGTTTTGGACTGTGGCTTCTTAATGGCATTTCCTCTGTATTAATAGCTCTCATCTGGCACCTGTACTATACTGATGACTGTTGACCCAAAGCAGGAAAGGTTGCAATGTGTGCAGGCTGTTTAATTCAACTGTATGTCAGTGTCCAAATGAAAGACAAGTTTTCCTTTGATGGTTTGATGTGACACAGTTCGAATAGATACAATATTACCTCCTCCCTCATGTGTCAACGAAAATGCATATGAGTGAATGACATTGTATTTATAACTCTTAATTTCCACCATCCAATTCCAGTGGGATAACAGGGAAGCTTGTCCTGAAGATCATAACACACCCACACTGTACCAAGAGACCCCTTTAATAACTGCATACATATTCCTCTTGCAGTCATGATTTTGGAATCGGCCATCTGATTTGAACAGAGTACATATACACGTGTACAGGATGGGATACAAATCTGAAAAAGAACAGGAAATATTAAATAACAGGATGTGTTTGTGAAACACTGATGCCCCCGGACAGCATGTTAAATATGAAAGCAGTATCACTAAGCAATTGAAAGGTATGGCCAATGTTCATCTTAAACAAGAGATGTCGCATGACAGCATAGCTGGCCTGTTTCACGCCTTCAAGATATAAGGTAAAACTATATATATGGAACAATGAAATATAGATCACACTCACCTACATATATTTTGAGGTCAATCATCAGGTCACATGGGACATATATTCCAGATATTACATTTCAGAATCAAATTGTGTCTGAATTATAAGGCTAATCATTGAACCATGAAAATAGGTCACACTGACCTAGATATATTTCTACGTCAATCATCTGGTCACATGAAATTAAATATTTAGATATGAGTCTCCATCCAATAGTATTCCAGATATAAGTCAAAGTCACTGAACCATGTAATATAGGTCACACTGATCTAGATATATTTTGAGTTCAATCATCTGGTTCCATTGATGTAAATTTCCCAGGTATTACTAATAATCAAGGTATGACATTTCTTTATCAAATAGTATTCAAGATAATAAGCAAAAGCAGTGAACCATGAAATATAGGTCACGCTGACCTAGATATATTTTGAGGTCATTCATAGGTCACATGGAACTAATAATCCAGGTTTGACATTTCTCCATCAAATAGTATTCAAGATAATAGGCAAAATCAATGAACCATGAAATATAGGTCACAGTGACTTAGATATATTTTGAGGTCAATCATCTGGTTGCATGGAACTAATAATCCAGGCATGACATTTCTCCTTTGAATAGTATTCAAGATAATAGGCAAAGTCACATTACCATGAAATATAGGTCACAGTGGCCTAGATAAATTTTGAGGTCAATCATGGGGTTACGAGGCACTAATATCAAAGGTATGCCATTTCTCCAACAAATAGTCTTCAAGACATAAGGCAAAACCACTGAACCATGAAATATAGGTCACAGTGACCTAGATATATTTGAAGTCCAATCATTGGGTCACATGGTTCTAATATCATAGGTATGACATTTCTCCAACAAATAGTCTTCAAGATATAAGGCAAAATCACTGGACCATGAAATATATGTCACAGTGACCTAGATATATTTTGAGGTCAATCGTGGGGTCACATGGTACTAATATTTCAGGTATGACATATCTCCAACATATAGTCTTCAAGATATAAAGCAATATCACTGGACCGTGAAATGTAGGTCACCATGACCTTCACCCTTTTACACTTGAACCAATGTCACAGTGTTGGCTGATATATAACCAATTGTGCTTATAACTTGTTAGCATAATGGAAACATATATAACAAATTACAATACAAAGTTGTCCTAAATTTTGACCCCTAGCCCCACCCCTTCCGTCCTCCCAGGCATGAACCCAGGGGTGTGTTGTCTTGGATTCCAGAATACATGTCCGGGTATCAAAGTTTTAAAATATGAATCTTTTGTGATGAGTTTCTGTTGAGATTAAAAATCTTTAACACGGTTCTACAGAGGTGTTCTAGATTTTGACCCCTAGCCCCACCCCCGGGCATGAACCCAAGGGTGTGTTGTCTTTGAACATCAGAAGACCCTCCGAGGTACTTAAGTTCCAAATATGAGTGCTCTGTGATGAGTGACTGTTGAGATATAAGCATTTGAAAAACTTTAACACATTGTGACGGGGACGACAAGGCAAACGTGCACAAATGAGTTGACAACAATAGCTCTCCATGCACTTCGAACAGGCAAGCTAAAAATCAATTAAAAAAAGACAACTCGTTCTGAAATTGCACCAACATGGTGTTATAGGAGACACTCTAAAATAGATTAACGACTTTTTGGACAATCGAAAAAAGTAGTCGTAATAAACTGGGAAAGTTCAGCTAGTATCTCAGTGTCCTCACGTAACCGAGTTACAGACGAAAGGATTGTGGGCATGTAAATAAGCAATAGCACTTTTTTTACAAACAGCACCAGCACAAATAATACTAATGGACTAATAATTTTATCTGAGAGCTTCAAGTTCTACCATGATAAGGTCAACAACCTGTGCCCCGGAAAGTCAACAGTGGAGCTTTACGAAACACTAACAACAACATGGCTCAGTTTTTGGACCAGTTCTCTTTCTTGCATACATCAGTCAAATCAAGAGTCAGACTTTTCGCGGACTAAAGGTCAAGGTTACTGTGGCTATTTTTAGAAAAACATTGTAATCGCTCCAGCGCTTACATTTCTTCACCGATTTCAATATAACTTCACAAAAATGTACCTTACGACAATATCAAGGTTGTGACCTCAAGTTCACCAAAATCGAATCAAATCTGAATTTGTTGTAATGATATTTTTTACAAAGTTTGACGAAATTTGGTCAATTCGTTGATGAGATAGAGTGCAGAAAAGTGACTGATTTGGGGTCGCTGTGACGTTATTTGTACCTTGAAAATGGGGTCACGGTCACCAAAATCTGAACGAATCTGTAGTATGTTGTAATGATATACTGTACCAAGTTTGACTACAATCAAACAATTCATAAATTAGATACATGTAGAGTGCAGACAAGCCATTTTTGGCCCAAACATGGCTGTTTTAGGGTGGCCATGACAATGAAAATGAGGTCAAGTTCACCAATTTCTATCCAAATCTGCGGTACATGTATGTTGTGATGATACATTGAAGGAACTGGCTGCTGACAACCGGTTGTCACCAGCCTGTGAGGCTGCTGACAACCGGCTGATATAAAACTTGTTTACAATGATTAGTTTCTATTTGACATGATGTTAAAATTGAATTTTTAAACTATATTTGCTGAATGGCCTCTTGTGTCAAATAAGGTTTTGGATGGAAAAGCACATTGATGATTTGACAGTAACCGTAAAAACCATCATCAATCAGACTACCAGTACATGCAGCTATCAGTTTGTTTCCAAGTTATATCTAACACATGAAAGCACTGGTGGACAGTTGCCTCATATCCTCCAGTTCCAAAGGAATGAGAAATTAGCCCAAAATTTTGTCAAAAAGGGTCCACAGTAACTTAGATGACTTAATTTGAAATTTGGGGATATGATAAAATACAGTGATCAGATGGATATAGAATTTTGTAAAAGGGTTTCAAAGGGTCCCCTTGTCTTCTTGTCTTGGCCCCCCACCACTAGAACAAGCACCCATCCCACATCCAATTCATAAGTTTGTTTGATGGATTGTTTTTAATCATCCTGGTCAACACTATTTAGGTCAATTTGGAGATGTTGCTTCCAGTTTTGTGAGACTTTTACCCGACATTGAGATGAAATGACACCTCAAGCCCTGCCGCCCAATGAAACCAATATGGCTTATATGCACTGGGTGGTCTAACTCGCACCAATTTGCCTAGGCAGGCTTAGTCCAGCTAAGGGGTAAACCATTACTCATGTACCGACAGTTTCACTCTGCGTGAAAGCATCGTGCAGACCAATCACTTTCTTCAAGCCCCGATGGGCGGGGGCTGCCATTTCATAAGAGGCTTAATACATGTATCTCAGAAACCGCCCCTAAACCATGTATATTCTTAAGATACAGTGTAAGACACATTCAGTAATGGGTATACCCCACATCTCTAGTTCAAGTAAGGCAACCAGAGTCAAACTGCTCAAGCATTTCATTTATTTCACACCAGTGAGTCCTCATCATTGATCTGTTTCTATTTTGTTTGTCTGAATTGAGGTTTACAGTCCCTGTCAACATTTTTGGGGTCATTCTGCAGATGTCTGTTCCTATTTTGTGGGACTTTTACCCGACATCTCAAGCCCAGTCGCCCAATGGAATTTGCACCACTTTGCCTAGTCAGGCTTAGCCTTCTAAGCAGTTAATCAGTGGCACTCATGTGTGGTCGGTTTCAGATCTGCATTGAAGCATCATGCAACCCAATATATGCCTCCAAGGCATGAGGGTGGGGGCCAGATTTATTTCTGTAGTAGTTTGATTTTTATGTTCTCTGAGATTTTGCACTGATGAGTGTGGGCTTACACCTCAGAAACTGTTCAGATCACCACCCTTAAGATACCGATTAAACACTTGTTGTATGTTTTGACGTCTGCTGGTAGCTTTAATTCATTTTTGCAGTGTGGACCCAGATCTGTAGGAGCAGTCTGATCAGAGTACACACTGTTTGCCTGTATACAAAAACATTTTCTAAAATATATGCAAGGAGATGCAGCAGACAATATGAACAGACGACATTTTGGTCAAATCTAATTTACATGGCCATAATCCTCCACAGATCCCCATGTCCAGATTGTAAATATTATCTCTCTTTATATGTATGATGCCACATTTACTGGCACTGACCGGGTCCCCTTTTTGATAGTTTAAATATGGTTAATAGCTCTGGAACTGTTCAAATTTCTACACCTGAACCATATATATTGTTATTCCTAATGATAAGATGCATTCATTGACACTAGCTAGGTATGTGCCATCCCCTCCAGTTCATCATTCATACTCGTATAAGGCTGAATGTCACAGAAACTGCTCAGATCCTACCCCCTAAACCGTGCATTTTGTTGCTCATTATGCTTAATCAAATTTGGTGACGACAACCACGGGTCACCTAGGGGTTTGCCTTACCCTCTTCAGTTCAAATAAGGTTTACTATCGCCCAGTCCTAAACGATTTATATTATTGTTTCTTATGATAAAATGCATTTATTCACTATGTTGACTGGGGGTACCTCTTCGTGAAAATGGAGTCCACATTGGAACTCATTTGAGCATTGCGGGTTGGTTTGGGAGACTTTATGATTGATAGATCAGTAACTATGTCATACACCAAATTTGACAGGAGTTCAGTATTTGGTTCTGAAGACATACTAAAGCATACAGTCTGTGTACTGGTGTGACCTTGAAAACTAGTAGTAGGTCAAGGTCAGCACAGTCTGTTCAAGTCATTACAGTGATAGTTTGTACCAAGTATGACCATTAAGGCTGACACGATTAATCATATAATCGATTAATCGATCGATAAATTCCACAAGAATGATTATCATTTCTGATTTGCTTTTAATCGATTACTTGATAGGTACAATTTACTACCCAAAGTTATGCCTAAAATAGCTGAATGAGTGGCAAACAGTGGAGACCCTGATGAGACGCCGCATTATGCGGCGTCTCATCTGGGTCTCCACTGTTTACCGAGGCCTGTCTGTTCAAATATACATATGGTCAAGTGCAACATATGGTAAGAGTCATGCTCAGACAGAAAGCCAGACCGGTAAAATTATGACAGAAACCTTAGCGACTACTAATCGATTATCGATCGCAATGGTAAGACTGATAATCGATTACCTTTTCAGCCCCGATTAGCCAGCCCTAATGACCATGAAGCAAACATTCATTCTGGGGGCAAATTATTTCTAGTAAAAATAAATGACAGTTTTGGCCAGCCTATGACCTTGAAAAAAAAGTCAAGGTCAAAAGACCTTAGTCACTGTTTTATCCGGTTTTAATGAAGCACATACTGTATGTATGCAAGTGTGGTAAGAAACTACTAAATTGATTCTACGAGAAAGAAAATCATGCCCCACTTCCCTTTATTATGGGGCCATAACTCCATGGACTCATTCAATAGGGTACATTTATTCCATATGCTATATTTCACAAAAGATGTTTTAACTAAAGGAAGGCATCCTTCCGCACCAGAAACAATGTCCCCCTATCCTTTATTGGGGGATATAACTCTGTGGTCTAATGGGTGAGGGCACTGACTCTTAATCATTAGATCTTTTACCTCTGTGGTTAGCGCCTTGCTCGTTCCACATATGAGACGCCAAGTTTGGTAATGGAAGGTCAGCTTGTTTTTCTCCAGCTACCCTTGTTTTTGCCCATCTGATTAAAGATCAGCTCGAAATAAGTGAAATAATCTTGAAAAGGGCGTAAAACCAAAACTCCCCAAAAAATATTGATTCCTTATGCATGATACATTGTTTATCGCTTCAACTAAACCAAGGACTTCAAATCAAACAAACATTTTTCTTGCAGTAAATGCATGTAGATAAAAACTTGTGACTTAAGAATTTTTATGTAGCATCTGCATTCAAGGGCACATATCTCATACCCGGTTGTCTCATATCACAGAGCATTTACAGAAAGTCTTCCTTTATTTAACAGTCTCCAATCATTGACTAATTAATCATTGGTCGGGTATGAAACACCCTTCCCGATCCCGATCCGAAAATCCCCGATCCAAATTTTCTATTTGCCCTAATTCATTAAGTAGAATATATTTTAAGCACTTTTTGTGTTCATTTTATTATTTTTAAGTATTTTAATCATTATTTTTGTATATTTTGTTTAAATATGTCCAATTTGTAATTTTATCCTAAATTATTCCTTTCTCAGGGGTATGAAATACCCTGCCGATTTTTCGTAAAAATATTGTGTTCTTCCGCCTCTAATTAAAAAAATAAACAATAACTAAATGATACAATCAATATTACGGAATTGTTATATACATTGATGGCTTTACTAGAATAAAAGAGAACTTAAAAGAGTTTCGGAGGTGTTTTTTTTTTTACATATTTATATCCCAAACTATTACCGATCATTATTGCTATTTATAGTTACGTAAATTAAACCGAATGTGAAAGAAATCATCGGCAGCGGGCCGATCTTGAGTTTCACATTGTATCAAAAATCAGAAATAGATAGACAGGACATGGTGAAACTTCTAGCATTCGTACAATGGTCATTATATATCACGCATACGATTTTTTGAGACGATGTGAAACTCATGATCGGTCCGTCTCCGGTCATTTCTTTCACATTCGGTTCAATTTTCGTAGCTATAAATAGCAATAATGATCGGTAATCATTTTGGATAAAAATATGAAAAAAAACCACCTCCGAAACTCTTTTTAAGTTCTCCTTTATTCTAGAAAAGCCATAAAAGCATATAACAATTCCGTTATGTTGATTTTAATATTTAGTTTTTGTTTATTTTTTTAATCAGAGGCGGAAAAATACAATATTTTTACGAAAAATCGGCAGGGTCTTTCATACCCCTGAGAGAGGAATAATTTAGGATAAAATCACAAATTGGACTTATTTAAACAAAGTTTACAAAAATAATGATACAAAACTTAAAAGTAATAAAATAAACACAAAAGTGTTTAAAATATATTCTAATTAATAAATTAGGGCAAATAGAAAATTTTGGATCGGGGATTTTCGGATCGGGATCGGGATCGGGAAGGGTGTTTTATACCCGACCTTAATCATTGTACAATTCTGTACTTGATAGAGAAATGTTGTGGGTTTTCGCAAAGATGGGAAGTTAAAATATTTAGCAAAATTTGAACAAAAATGCAAATAAAGTGATATATTTTAGCATAATTTGGCAACCCTAAGTTCTTATCAATATTTTTCTACTGCTTAACAATTATATGACTCAATGTTAAGTTAATCGATAATTAATAGATCATAAATCCCTAATTAGTTCTTCCAGGTCTTGGCCGATATGGAATTACCCCACCCACCCAGACCTCACCGTAAATTTTTAACTATTAAATTAAAAATATGAAATGATTATTTCTGGACTTTCTTTTTATCCACATCTATATGGATAAATTTGAATTAAGATCACATACCAGCAGATACTAGGTGCTGCATATTTATATTTGTTGCTCATCAGTATGCATTTTGCAATATATTGTAGGTTGAAATTAGCAATGCTGACCCATAAAGATGCTAAGAAACACCCCCCAAACATCATTTAAAATTTATCGATTAAGATCAAAAGAAAAGAAACCATTAAATTCAGTTTTTATACAGCTGGTTGTTAGCAGCCTCACAGGCTAGTGACAGCCGGTTGTCAGCAGCCTCACAGGCTGGTGAGAACCAGTTGCCTGTAGCCCCACAAGCTGCTGACAACCGGTTGTCAGTAGCCGTCGCCTATATTGAACCATGTTTGACAAAAATTAATCAATTTGTTAATGAGACAGAGTGCAGACAAGCCTTAGAGGATCTAAGCCTGCCCAGGCAAAGCTGTGCGAGTCGACCCATCCATTTTAAGGAACCTTATTGGTTTAACTTGCAGACGGGTCGAGATGTCATCTCATATCAATGTCGGGTAAAAGTCCCAAAATTGGAAGCAACGTTTCCAAAATGACCTAGACATTTATTATTGTGTTAGGTCTTACGACCCTGTCAAGATTATTTCCATATTCACTATTAACCCATATGGTTGGTTGGTTGATTTGAGGTTAACGTCCCCGTCAACAATGTAAAGGTCATATTGGAGACGTTGCTTCCAATTTTGTGGGACTTTTACAGACACTGAGATGAAATGACTTCTCAAGCCCCGTCGCCCAATGAAACCAATAGAGTTTATTAGCACGGACTGTCCCCATCGCACCGCGATTCCTGGACAGGCTTAGATCCTCTAAGCGGTTTACCAGTACTAGTTTGTGGGCCAGATTAAGCTCTGCGTGGAAGCATCATGTTAGCGGTCAATTTATGAGATATTGGCAAACAGAGCATCTGGTTTCATGGCCCTTTCAAGATTGTGTATCTTGATTTTGGTTTTACGAACCTTTCAATAACGCTGCATCTGATCAGGGTCTACACTGCTGGGTTAAAGCACTAGCATTTTTGTAAAACTTATCACAAACAAAATTTTAACAGACCTGATACCACATAATTTGGAAATGGACCACTCCAACTTATCAGATGGACAATTTTTCATAGCTCTTAAACTCAACGGGTAAGTACATGTACCCACAATATAATTTACGTCCCTTTCGATAACCCTGCGTCTGATCAGGGTCTACACCGTTTGCTTAAAGGACATGTTTTCCAACGGGTCATACCCACCATACAATTTTATGTTTTTATTTATTTTATCATATATATGTATTTTTTAACGATTTAATTTATGTTGGTATTTCGGCCCTTCCATGAATGTTCTAGCTCCTGTTTGCTAACATGACTCCCACCACTTTGCCTATGAAATGACATCTCAAGCCCTGCTGCCCAATGAAATCAAAAGGCTTATATGCAATGGGCGATCTGACTCACACTGCATTGTCTAGGCAGGCTTTATCCTTCTAAGCGGTTTACCAGTACTCAACTGTGGTCAGTTTCAGTTCTGCATGGAAGCATCATGCCAAATCTATTTCTTCAAGCCCCGATGGCCAGGCGTGGTCAGACTGTGATTTAAACTGTTTCGTTTACTCTGAAATTCCCGGGTTTAAAGTGTATGACCATTTTTTTTTTCTCAGATCCATTTTACAATAACACCATTGAGGAATGATAAAATCGTATTCTTCTCCTAAACTGTTTCTCTCATTAACTGTAATGGCTCATCAAAGTTGTTTATAGGGTGCAAAACATTTTTACAGATTATATCTCCTGCAGTGAGTGAGTGTTTTGAGTTTTACGTTTCACCAACAGCTAAGGTCATACAGAGACGGGATCTCGGTTTAAAGACTCATCCGAAAGTCTGGAGAAGCCCAGGATCGATCCTGCGATCCCTGGTTTACAAGGCGAGTAGCGTAACCACTACACCACGGAGGCTTCTTTCTCCTGCAGTGACCTCATGGAAACTGTACAGTTCATGTACTGACAGCTAACAATTTTTGGGATTTTAAAGGCCCGCACACTAGTACTGGTAAACCGCTTAGAGGATCTAGGCCTGTCCAGGAACCACGGTGCGAGGCGGACTGTCCATGCTAATAAACCCTATTGGTTTCATTGGGCGACAGGGCTAGATATGTCATTTCATCTCAATGTCTGGTAAAAGTCCAACAAAATTGGAAGCAACGTCTCCAAAATGACCTCTACAGTGTTGACGGCGACGTTTAACCTCAAATCAAACAAACAAACAGTTGGCACTGTGAATTAGCTGTGTTGCTAACTCTGACCTAAGAAAAATAGAGAGTTATGTGAAAAATGGATTCATAATTTTGGAAGAGAGACTCTTAACATCAAGACATTTGTTTATGCAAAGCTAAACAGTGGACTAAGCTAAACAGTGAACTCATTTTTGATTTTTAATTGAAAGTTTGTTGATTACTTGTTAGCTCACCAGAGCCAAAGGTTCCGGAGGAGCTTATAGTATGGACATTGTCCGTTGTCGTCTGCGTCGTTAACACTTTCAAACGACAACTCCTCTGAAGCCTCTGGGCCGATTGGATCCAAATTTTATCTGTAGCATCCTTGGGGCAGGGGGAATTGAAAGTTTTATGAAAATCGGCTCATTAGTTTGGTTGCGGTTGCTATGGCAACTTAGAGTTTCCCTAGTCTTGTAATAGGGAAAATTGAAAAATAGCATTTTTCTGCGAAGTCATTGCAGAAGTTTTGCCAAAACTTTCATAGAAATGTTCCTTAGGCAATCTACTATCTGGCCTACTGCTCATTTCTATTGGTTGCCATGGAAACCAAAATAAAAAAAATAGAAAACAAATACCTAAAAAATCATCTCCTCAGAAACCGAATGCTCTATTAGGCTGATAGTTTTTGGAAATATTCACCATATTTGCCTGTGACGGTTTTGTGTTTGTTTAGCTCACCAGAGCCGAAGGCTCCGCGGGAGCTTATAGGATAGGCAGTTGTCCGTCGTCGTCTGCGTCGTCTGGCGTCAACACTTTCAAACGACATCTCTGAAGCCACTTGGCCAATTGGGCCCAATAGAAATGTTCCTTCAGCAGTCTTCTATCTTCAATATGATTTTAGGCCTACTGCTTATTTTTATTGGTTGCCATGGAAACCAAAGTGCAAAACAATAGAAAAAAATACTAAAAAAATCATCTCCTCAGAAACCATGCGCTCTGAGGATGAGACTCGTCGTATAATATATTCACTTTATTTGCCTCATTAGGTTTTGTGTTTAAAGCTAATCAAAGCAGAAGGCTCCTGGGGAGCTTAAAGGATAGGTAGTTGCCCTTCGTCCTCTGGCGTCAACATATTCAACATCTCCACTGAAGCCACTGAACAGATTGGGCCCAAATTTCATCTGTAGCATCCTTTGGCTTGCGGCTTGAAAGTTAATGTTTTTAGCTCACCTGTCACGTAGTGACAAGGTGAGCTTTTGTGATCACTTTTTGTCCGTCGTCCGTCGTCCGTCGTGCGTGCGTCCGTGCGTGCGTGAGTGCGTCCGTCCGTAAACAATTTCAAATAAGTATATCTCTAATACCCCTTGGTCAATCTTGATCAAATTTCACGGGAAGCATCATCAGGTAGGGGGAAAGGCTGCATAAGGTTTTTGGACTGATCAGATTGGAATTCTGGTTGCCATGGCCACATATAGCTTCCATAGACTATCAATGGGAAAAAATTAAAATATCTTCTTCTCTGAAACCACAGGGCCCAGAGCTTAGATATTTAGCATGTATTAACGGCCAGTGGTCACCTACATAATTCCTGCCAATCATGCCCCTCGGGTCCAAATTAGCCACACCCCGGGGCCCCTTTGCTCCCATAGACTCATAATGGAACAAAAAGCTTAAAAAATCTTCTTCTCGGAAACCACAGGGCCCGGAGCTTAGGTATTTAGCATGTAGCAACAGCAAGTGGTCACCAACATAATTCCTGCCAATCATGCCCCTTGGGTCAAAACGGGCCACGCCCCGGGGACTTTAGCTCCTATAGACTCATAATGGAAAAAAGCTTCAAAAATCTTCTTCTCTGAAACCACATGACCAAATGCTATATTTGGCAACTAGCAACGGCAAGTGGTCACCTACATAATTCCTGCCAATCATGCCCCTGGGGTCCAGATTGGCCACACCCTGGGGCCCCTTGGCCCCTATAGACTCATAATGGAAAAAAAGCTTCAAAAATCTTCTTCTCTGAAACCGCAGGGCCCAGAGCTTAGATATTAAGAATGTAGCAACGGCCAGTGGTCACCTACATAATTCCTGCCAATCATGCCCCTTGGTTCCAAATGGGCGACGGAAAAAAGCTTCAAAAATCTTCTTCTCTGAAACCACAGGGCCAAGAGCTGAGGTATTTGGCATGTAGCAACGGCAAGTGGTCACCTACATAATTCCTGCCGTTCATGCCCCTAAGGTCCAAATGGGCCATTCCCCGGGGCCCCTTATCTCCTATAGACTCATAATGGAAAAAAGCTTAAAAAATCTTCTTCTCTGAAATCACAGCGCCCAGAACTTAGGTATTTCGTACGTAGCAACAGCAAGTGGTCACCTATATAATTCCTGCCAATCATGTCCCTTGGGTCCAAAAGGGCCACGCCTCGGGGCCCTAAGCTCCTTTAGACTCATAATGGAAAAAAAGCTTCAAAAATCTTCTTCTCTGAAACCACAGGGCCCAGAGCTTAGATATTTAGCATGTAGCAATGGCAAGTGGTCACCTTCATAAATCCTGCAAATCATGCCCGTTGGGTTCAAATGGGCCACGCCCCGGGGCCCCTTAGCTCCCATAGACTCATAATGGAAAACAGATTCAAAAATCTTTCCTGAAACCACAGGGCACAGAGTTTAGATATTTACCATGTAGCAACGGCAAGTGGTCACCTACATAATTCCTGCCAATCATGCCCCTGGGGTCCAAATGGGCCACGCGCCGGGGCCATTTAGCTCCCATAGAATCATAATGGAAAAAAGCTTCAAAAAAATTCTTCTCTGAAACACAGGGCCCAGAGTTTAGATATTTAGCATGTAGCAACGGCAATTGGTCACCTACATAACTCCTGCCAATTATGCCCCTGGGTTCCAAATGGGCCACGTGCCGGGCCCCTTTGCTCCCAAAGACTCATAAGGGAAAAAAGATTAAAAAAATCTTCCTCTCTGAAACCACAGGGCCCAGGGCATAGATATTTAGCACGTAGCAACGGCAAGTGGTCACCTATATAATTCCAGTCTATCATGCCCCTGGGGTCCAGAAGGGCCACGCCCCGGGGCCCCTTAGCGCCTTTTGACTCATAATAGAACAAAAAGCTTCAAAACTCTTCTTCTCTGAAACCACAGGGCCCAGAGCTTAGATATTTAGCATGTAGCAATGGCAAGTGTCACCTACATAAATCCTGCCAATCATGCCCTTTGGGTCCAAATGGGCCAAGCCCCGGGACCCCTTAGCTCCCATAGACTCATAATGGAAAAAAGATTCAAAAATCTTCTTCTCTGAAACCACAGGGCCCTGAGCTTAGATATTTAGCATGTAGCAACGGCAAGTGGCCACCTACATAATTCCTGCCAATCATGCCCCTGGTTTCCAAATGGGCCACGCCCCGGGGCCCTTTAGCTGCATGATGCTTCCACGCCGCGCTGAATCCGGCCCGCACACTAGTACTGGTAAACCGCTTAGAGGATCTAAGCCTGTCCAGGAACCGCGGTGCGAGGCGGACCGTCCATGCTAATAAACCCTATTTGTTTCATTGGGCGGCAGGGCTTGAGATGTCATTTCATCTCAATGTCGGGTAAAAGTCCCACAAAATTGGAAGCAACGTCTCCAAAATGACCTTTACAGTGTTGACGGGGACGTTAAACCTCAAATCAAACAAACAAACAAACCTTTAGCTCCTATAGACTCATAATGGAAAAAAGCTTAAAAAATCTTCTCCTCTGAAATCACAGCTCCCATAGCTAAGATATTTAGTACGTAGCAACAGCAAGTGGTCACCTATATAATTCCTGCCAATCATGCCCCTTGGGTCCAAAAGGGCCACGCCTCGGGGCCCCTTAGCTCCTATAGACTCATAATGGAAAAAAAGCTTCAAAAGTCTTCTTCTCTGAAACCACAGGGCCCAGAGCTTAGATATTTAGCATGTAGCAATGGCAAGTGGACACCTACATAAATCCTGCCAATCATGCCCATGGGATCCAAATGGGCCACGCCCCGGGGCACCTTAGCTCCCATAGACTCATAATGGAAAAAAGATTAAAAAATCTTCTTTTCTGAAACCACAGGGCCCAGAGCTTAGATATTTAGCATGTAGCGACGGCAAGTGGTCACCTACATACTTCCTGCCAATCAAGCCCCTGGGGTCCAAACAGGTGAGCGATATAGGGTCATTGGGCCCTCTTGTATAGGCGTATATAGGTAAAACCTTTAAAATGCTTCTTGTCTGAAACCAGAAGGCCCAGGTCTTTGATATTTGGCATGAAGCTTCATCTAGTGGACCTCTACCAAGATTGTTCAAAATATAGTCCTGGGGCCAAAAATGCCTCCGCGCCGGGTCCCACTGGTTTCACATAGGCGTATATAGGGAAAACCTTTAAAAATCTTCTTGTCTAAAACCAGAAGGCCCAGGTCTTTGATATTTGGTATGAAGCTTCATCTAGTGGACCTCTACCAAGATTGTTCAAAATACAGTCCTGAGGCCAACAATGCCCCCGCGCCGGGGCCAACTGGTTTCACATAGGCGTATACAGAGATAACTTTTAAAAATGTTCTTGTCAGATACCAGAAGGCCCAGGTCTTTGATATTTGGTATGAAGCTTCATCAAATGGACCTCTACCAAGATTGTTCAAATAATAGCCTTGTGGCCAAAAATTTCCCTGCGCCAGGACCCACTAGTTTTACATAGACGTATATAGGAAAAACCTTTAAAAATCTTCTTGTCTAAAACCAGAAGGCCCAGGTCTTTGATGTTTGGCATGAAGCTTCATCTAGTGGACCTCTACGGAGATTTTTCATATTATAGCCCTGGCACCAAAAATGCCCCCACACCACAGCCCACTAATTTTACATGGGCTTATATATAGAAAACCTTTAAAAATCTTCTTGTCTGAAACCAGAAGGCCCAGGTCTTTGATATTTGGTATGAAGCTTCATCTAATGGACCTCTACCAAGATTGTTCAAATTATAGCCTTGGGGCCAAAAATGCCCCGCGGCGGGACCCACTAGTTTTACATAGGCTTATGTAGGAAGAATCTTCTTGTCTGAAACCAGAAGGCCCAGGTCTTTGATATTTGACAGGAAGCTTCATCTAGTGGACCTCTACTGATATTATTTAAATAATAATCTGGCGCCAAAAATGTCCACATGCCAGGGCCCACTCGTTTTACATAGGCTGATATAAGGAAGACCTTTAGAAAGCTTCTTTACTGAAACCAGAAGACCCAGGTCTTTGATACTTTGTATGAAGCTTCATCTAGTACACTGCTACCAAGTTTTTTTTTTTCAAATTATAGCCCTAGGGCCAAGACTGTACTAGAGAAATTGATTCTGAGGTGAGCGATTCAGGGCCCTCTGGGTCCTCTTGTTTATGGACTTTGGCTCATTAGTTTGGTTGCTATGGCAACTTAGAGTTCCCACAACTTATAATGGGGGGAAATTGCATTTACTGCCAAGTCATTGGAAATACTTTGACATTTTTTTATAGAAATGTTCCTTGAGTAAACTTCTCACAGCCCTATGCTTTTGTGCCAACAGGGGGTTTGCTGACAGGTCAAACTATTTTGAAACCTTTTTCACCCTCTACAGGGCATAGTTTTGCTTAAGTTGTCATGAAACTATACCAGAATGATTGTAAAATAAAGGTATCTCGACCAAATTGGAGTATGAGTTCCCTCAGATCAAAAGTCAGGTCACTAGGTGGCACTGTGACATTGGTTCAGGTGTAAAAGGGTGAAGGTCATGGTGACCTTCATTTCACGGTCCAGTGATATTGCATTATATCTTGAAGACTATATGTTGGAGAAATGTCATACCTGAAATATTAGTACCATGTGACCCCACGATTGACCTCAAAATATATCTAGGTCACTGTGACATATATTTCATGGTCCAGTGGTTTTGCCTTATATCTTGAAGACTATTTGTTGGAGAAATGTCATACCTATGATATTAGTACCATGTGACCCCATGATTGGGCTCCAAATATATCTAGGTAACTGTTTTCTATATTTCATGGTTCTGTGACTTTGCCTATTATCTTGAATACTATTCAAAGGAGAAATGTCATGCCTGGATTATTAGTTCCATGTGACCCGATAATTGACCACCAAATATATCTAGGTCAGTGTGACCTATATCTCATGGTTCACTGATTTTGCCTATTATCTTAAATACTATTTGATAAAGGAATTTCATACCTTGATTATTAATTCCATGTGACTTGCTGATTGACCTCAAAATATATCTAGGTCAGTGTGACCTATATTGCATGGTTCAGTGATTTTGCCTATTGTCTTGAATAATATTTTGATAACAAAAGTTATACCTGGGATATTACATCAATGCAACCAGATGATTGACCTCAAAATATATCTAGGTCAGTGTGACCTATATTACATGGTTCAGTGACTTTGACTTATATCTTGAATACTATTTGAAGGAGAAACTTCATATCTAAATATTTAATTTCATGTGATCAGATGATTGACATAGAAATATATCTAGGGCAGTGTGACCTATTTTCATGGTTCAGTGGTTTTGCCTTATATCTTGAAGACTATTCGTTGGAGAAATGTCATATCTTTGATATTAGTGCCTCGTGACCCCATGATTGACCTCAAAATATATCTGGTCACTGTGACCTATATTTCATGGTTCTGTGAGTGCCTATTATCTTGAATACTATTCAAAGGAGAAATGTCATGCCTGGATTATTAGTTCCATGTGACCCGATAATTGACCACCAAATATATCTAGGTCAGTGTGACCTATATCTCATGGTTCACTGATTTTGCCTATTATATTGAATACTATTTGATAAAGAAATGTCATACCTTGATTATTAGTTCCATGTGACTTGCTGATTGACCTCAAAATATATTTAGGTCAGTGTAACCTATATTTCATGGTTCAGTGATTTTGCCTATTGTCTTGAATAATATTTTGATAACGAAATGTTATACCATCAATGCAACCAGATGATTGACCTCAAAATATATCAAGGTCAGTGTGACCTATATTACATGGTTCAGTGACTTTGACTTATATCTTGAATACTATTAGAAGGAGAAACTTCATATCTAAATATTTAATTTCATGTGACCAGATGATTGACATAGAAATATATCTAGGTTAGTGTGACCTATTTTCATGGTTCAATGATTAGCCTTATAATTCAGACACAATTTGATTCTGAAATGTTATATCTAGAATATATATTTCATTGTTCCATATATATAGTGTTACCTTATATCTTGAAGGCGTGAAACAGGCGAGCTATGCTGTCATGCGACATCTCTTGTTTAAGATGAACATTGGCCATACCTTTCAATTGCTTAGTGATACTGCTTTCATATTTAACATGCTGTCCGGGGGCATCAGTGTTTCAAAAACACATCCTGTTATTTAATTTTTTCTGTTCTTTTTCAGAATTGTATCACATCCTGTACACATGTACATGTACTCTGTTCAAATCAGATGGCCGATTCCAAAATCATGACTGCAAGAGGAATATATATGCAGTTATTAAAGGGGTCTCTTGGTACAGTGGTGGTGTGTTATGATCTTCAGGACAAGCTTCCCTGTTATCCCACTGGAATTGGATGGTGGAAATTAACAGTTATGAATACAATGTCATTCACTCATATGCATTTTCGTTGACACATGAGGGAGGAGGTAATGACGAATAATATTGTATCTATTCGAACTGTGTCACATCAAACCATCAAAGGAAAACTTGTCTTTCATTTGGACAGAGACATACAGTTGAATTAAATAGCCTGCACACATTGCAACCTTTCCTGCTTTGGGTCAACAGTAATCAGTATAGTACAGGTGCCAGATGAGAGCTATTAATACAGAGGAAATGCCATTAAGAAGCCACAGTCCAAAACTGACTGTTGTAATGGGGTGGCCAACCAGCCCAGTGACATGTATTTCAACCTAAGATGAAGGGTGGTCAGATACAGACAGAGATGAACAGCGGTAGAGCACAACTCAACAGTGACATGCCAGTACAAGGCAGCTTGTGATCTTAAATTAGTGCTGCTGACTGTTGCTGACACCTAGTCACCATTTACTTATATATTTATTTAGTTTAATTGCTTATATTGGCATCTAAACCTGACTGTAACAAAATTAATTTACATGGTTTCCATTAGAGTAGTGACAAAAATGTTCTATTCTTCATGATTCATTACTGGCATTGTTGATACTTATTAAAATTGCCTCAGTGAGGTAAATCGAAAAATGGCATTAACTGCCAAGCTTTTGCAGACATTTTAGACAAAACTTTAATAGAAATTTGTTTATGTTTTTTTTATGGAATTTGGCTCATTAGTTTGGTTGCTATGGCATCTTAGAGTTAGAGTTCCCATAACTTACAATGGGGGAAAATTGCATTTACTGCCAAGTCATTGGAAATACTTTGACAATTTTTTTTATAGAAATGTTCCTTGAGTAAACTTCTCACAGCTCTATGCTATTATGCCAGCAGGGGGTTTACTCACAGGTCAAACTATTTTGAAACCTTTTCCACCCTCTACAGGGCATAGTTTTGCTTTAGTTGTCATGAAACTATACCAGAATTGTTGTGAAATAAAGGTATCTCGATCACATTGGAGTATGGGTTCCCTCAGAGCAAAAGTCAGGTCACTAGGTTTAATTTCATTGTAACCTTGTCCACCCCGGTTGTATAGGCAACATTTTTATCTCAATCTCCATGACACTTTACCAGAATATTTTGACTTGATCATACTGTGATCAAGTTTGAATATGGGTCATATCAGATCAAAAGCTAGGTCACTAAGTCAGATTTGATATTAACCCTGCAAAAAAATATTTTAATATCAGAGTTCTGAGTAAGTGAGTGTTTGAGTTTTACGTCCCACCAACAGCTAAGGATACGGAGACGGGACCTCGGCTTTAAAGACTCATCCGAAAGTCTTATCAGAGTTTTGATCAGATGCAAGATGTGTTATCGGAACATTTCGATGATGAAAGGTTTGCTGCCCACATCATTGGCGTGTTCTGATACAAGATATTGACTCTGAAAAAGTTATCTTAAATCAGTTTTCTGATCGAATTTAATATCTGGTATCAGAAGGTTTGCCGCCTACATCATCAGAATGCTCCGATACCAGATCATGTCTCTGCAAAAGTTATTGTACAATCTATGGGTTCTGATCAAATTCAAGATTCCTATGATAAAAGGTTTGCTGCCTACATCATCGGAATGTTCCGATACCATTTCTTGACTCTGCAAATAATGCGTAACTATACCAAATTTAGTGTCACAGAGGCCTTTCTGATATTTAATCTTCATCAGTGTGTCTCAACCCCAAAGTTCTGAAACCGTTTGCAAACGTTTTCTGTCAGATGCAAGATTTGGTATCGGAACTTCCGATGATGAGAGGTTTGCTTCCTACATCACTGGAATGTTCATATACTAGATCTTGGTTCTGAAGACATACTAAAGCATACAGTCTGTGTACTGGTGTGACCTTGAAAACTAGTAGTAGGTCAAGGTCAGCACAGTCTGTTCAAGTCATTACAGTGATAGTTTGTACCAAGTATGACCATTAAGGCTGACACGATTAATCATATAATCGATTAATCGATCGATAAATTCCACAAGAATGATTATCATTTCTGATTTGCTTTTAATCGATTACTTGATAGGTACAATTTACTACCCAAAGTTATGCCTAAAATAGCTGAATGAGTGGCAAACAGTGGAGACCCTGAACGTCTCGGTCCCCACTGTTTACCCAGGCCTGTCTGTTCAAATATACATATGGTCAAGTGCAACATATGGTAAGAGTCATGCTCAGACAGAAAGCCAGACCGGTAAAATTATGACAGAAACCTTAGCGACTACTAATCGATTATCGATCGCAATGGTAAGACTGATAGTCGATTACCTTTTCAGCCCCGATTAGCCAGCCCTAATGACCATGAAGCAAACATTCATTCTGGGGGCAAATTATTTCTAGTAAAAATAAATGACAGTTTTGGGCAGCCTATGACCTTGAAAAAAAGTCAAGGTCAAAAGACCTTAGTCACTGTTTTATCCGGTTTTAATGAAGCACATACTGTATGTATGCAAGTGTGGTAAGAAACTACTAAATTGGTTCTACGAGAAAAAAATCATGCCCCACTTCCCTTTATTGGGGGACATAACTCCATGGACTCATTCAATAGGGTACATGTATTCCATATGCTATATTTCACAAAAGATGTTTTAACTAAAGGAAGGCATCCTTCCGCACCAGAAACAATGTCCCCCTATCCTTTATTGGGGGATATAACTCTGTGGTCTAATGGGTGAGGGCACTGACTCTTAATCATTAGGTCTTTTACCTCTGTGGTTAGCGCCTTGCTCGTTCCACATATGAGACGCCAAGTTTGGTAATGGAAGGTCAGATTGTTTTTCTCCAGCTACCCTTGTTTTTGCCCATCTGATTAAAGATCAGCTCGAAACAAGTGAAATAATCTTGAAAAGGGCGTAAAACCAAAACTCCCAAAAAATATTGATTCCTTATGCATGATACATTGTTTATCGCTTCAACTAAACCAACGACTTCAAATCAAACAAACATTTTTCTTGCAGTAAATGCATGTAGATAAAAACTTGTGACTTAAGAATTTTTATGTAGCATCTGCATTCAAGGGCACATATCTCATACCCGGTTGTCTCATATCACAGAGCATTTACAGAAAGTCTTCCTTTATTTAACAGTCTCCAATCATTGACTAATTAATCATTGGTCGGGTATGAAACACCCTTCCCGATCCCGATCCGAAAATCCCCGATCCAAATTTTCTATTTGCCCTAATTCATTAAGTAGAATATATTTTAAGCACTTTTTGTGTTCATTTTATTATTTTTAAGTATTTTAATCATTATTTTTGTATATTTTGTTTAAATATGTCCAATTTGTAATTTTATCCTAAATTATTCCTTTCTCAGGGGTATGAAATACCCTGCCGATTTTTCGTAAAAATATTGTGTTCTTCCGCCTCTAATTAAAAAAATAAACAATAACTAAATGATACAATCAATATTACGGAATTGTTATATACATTGATGGCTTTACTAGAATAAAAGAGAACTTAAAAGAGTTTCGGAGGTGTTTTTTTTTTTTTTACATATTTATATCCCAAACTATTACCGATCATTATTGCTATTTATAGTTACGTAAATTAAACCGAATGTGAAAGAAATCATCGGCAGCGGGCCGATCTTGAGTTTCACATTGTATCAAAAATCAGAAATAGATAGACAGGACATGGTGAAACTTCTAGCATTCGTACAATGGTCATTATATATCACGCATACGATTTTTTGAGACGATGTGAAACTCATGATCGGTCCGTCTCCGGTCATTTCTTTCACATTCGGTTCAATTTTCGTAGCTATAAATAGCAATAATGATCGGTAATCATTTTGGATAAAAATATGAAAAAAAAAAAACACCTCCGAAACTCTTTTTAAGTTCTCCTTTATTCTAGAAAAGCCATAAAAGCATATAACAATTCCGTTATGTTGATTTTAATATTTAGTTTTTGTTTATTTTTTTAATCAGAGGCGGAAAAATACAATATTTTTACGAAAAATCGGCAGGGTCTTTCATACCCCTGAGAGAGGAATAATTTAGGATAAAATCACAAATTGGACTTATTTAAACAAAGTTTACAAAAATAATGATACAAAACTTAAAAGTAATAAAATAAACACAAAAAGTGTTTAAAATATATTCTAATTAATAAATTAGGGCAAATAGAAAATTTTGGATCGGGGATTTTCGGATCGGGATCGGGAAGGGTGTTTTATACCCGACCTTAATCATTGTACAATTCTGTACTTGATAGAGAAATGTTGTGGGTTTTCGCAAAGATGGGAAGTTAAAATATTTAGCAAAATTTGAACAAAAATGCAAATAAAGTGATATATTTTAGCATAATTTGGCAACCCTAAGTTCTTATCAATATTTTTCTACTGCTTAACAATTATATGACTCAATGTTAAGTTAATCGATTATTAATAGATCATAAATCCCTAATTAGTTCTTCCAGGTCTTGGCCGATATGGAATTACCCCACCCACCCAGACATCACCGTAAATTTTTAACTATTAAATTAAAAATATGAAATGATTATTTCTGGACTTTCTTTTTATCCACATCTATATGGATAAATTTGAATTAAGATCACATACCAGCAGATACTAGGTGCTGCATATTTATATTTGTTGCTCATCAGTATGCATTTTGCAATATATTGTAGGTTGAAATTAGCAATGCTGACCCATAAAGATGCTAAGAAACACCCCCCAAACATCATTTAAAATTTATCGATTAAGATCAAAAGAAAAGAAACCATTAAATTCAGTTTTTATACAGCTGGTTGTTAGCAGCCTCACAGGCTAGTGACAGCCGGTTGTCAGCAGCCTCACAGGCTGGTGAGAACCAGTTGCCTGTAGCCTCACAAGCTGCTAACAACCGGTTGTCAGTAGCCGTCGCCTATATTGAACCATGTTTGACAAAAGTTAATCAATTTGTTAATGAGACAGAGTGCAGACAAGCCTTAGAGGATCTAAGCCTGCCCAGGCAAAGCTGTGCGAGTCGACCCATCCATTTTAAGGAACCTTATTGGTTTAACTTGCAGACGGGTCGAGATGTCATCTCATATCAATGTCGGGTAAAAGTCCCAAAATTGGAAGCAACGTTTCCAAAATGACCTAGACATTTATTATTGTGTTAGGTCTTACGACCCTGTCAAGATTATTTCCATATTCACTATTAACCCATATGGTTGGTTGGTTGATTTGAGGTTAACGTCCCCGTCAACAATGTAAAGGTCATATTGGAGACGTTGCTTCCAATTTTGTGGGACTTTTACAGACACTGAGATGAAATGACTTCTCAAGCCCCGTCGCCCAATGAAACCAATAGAGTTTATTAGCACGGACTGTCCCCATCGCACCGCGATTCCTGGACAGGCTAAGATCCTCTAAGCGGTTTACCAGTACTAGTTTGTGGGCCAGAATAAGCTCTGCGTGGAAGCATCATGTTAGCGGTCAATTTATGAGATATTGGCAAACAGAGCATCTGGTTTCATGGCTCTTTCAAGATTGTGTATCTTGATTTTGGTTTTACGAACCTTTCAATAACGCTGCATCTGATCAGGGTCTACACTGCTGGGTTAAAGCACTAGCATTTTTGTAAAACTTATCACAAACAAAATTTTAACAGACCTGATACCACATAATTTGGAAATGGACCACTCCAACTTATCAGATGGACAATTTTTCATAGCTCTTAAACTCAACGGGTAAGTACATGTACCCACAATATAATTTACGTCCCTTTCGATAACCCTGCGTCTGATCAGGGTCTACACCGTTTGCTTAAAGGACATGTTTTCCAACGGGTCAGACCCACCATACAATTTTATGTTTTTATTTATTTTATCATATATATGTATTTTTTTAACGATTTAATTTATGTTGGTATTTCGGCC
Source organism: Lucinisca nassula (assembly GCA_963580285.1). Taxonomy (NCBI): domain Eukaryota; kingdom Metazoa; phylum Mollusca; class Bivalvia; order Lucinida; family Lucinidae; genus Lucinisca; species Lucinisca nassula. Next base: position 7,556,986 of record OY757026.1, read on the forward strand.
CTTCCATGAATGTTCTAGCTCCTGTTTGCTAACATGACTCCCACCACTTTGCCTATGAAATGACATCTCAAGCCCTGCTGCCCAATGAAATCAAAAGGCTTATATGCAATGGGCGATCTGACTCACACTGCATTGTCTAGGCAGGCTTTATCCTTCTAAGCGGTTTACCAGTACTCAACTGTGGTCAGTTTCAGTTCTGCATGGAAGCATCATGCCAAATCTATTTCTTCAAGCCCCGATGGCCAGGCGTGGTCAGACTGTGATTTAAACTGTTTCGTTTACTCTGAAATTCCCGGGTTTAAAGTGTATGACCATTTTTTTTTCTCAGATCCATTTTACAATAACACCATTGAGGAATGATAAAATCGTATTCTTCTCCTAAACTGTTTCTCTCATTAACTGTAATGGCTCATCAAAGTTGTTTATAGGGTGCAAAACATTTTTACAGATTATATCTCCTGCAGTGAGTGAGTGTTTTGAGTTTTACGTTTCACCAACAGCTAAGGTCATACAGAGACGGGATCTCGGTTTAAAGACTCATCCGAAAGTCTGGAGAAGCCCAGGATCGATCCTGCGATCCCTGGTTTACAAGGCGAGTAGCGTAACCACTACACCACGGAGGCTTCTTTCTCCTGCAGTGACCTCATGGAAACTGTACAGTTCATGTACTGACAGCTAACAATTTTTGGGATTTTAAAGGCCCGCACACTAGTACTGGTAAACCGCTTAGAGGATCTAGGCCTGTCCAGGAACCACGGTGCGAGGCGGACTGTCCATGCTAATAAACCCTATTGGTTTCATTGGGCGACAGGGCTAGATATGTCATTTCATCTCAATGTCTGGTAAAAGTCCAACAAAATTGGAAGCAACGTCTCCAAAATGACCTCTACAGTGTTGACGGCGACGTTTAACCTCAAATCAAACAAACAAACAGTTGGCACTGTGAATTAGCTGTGTTGCTAACTCTGACCTAAGAAAAATAGAGAGTTATGTGAAAAATGGATTCATAATTTTGGAAGAGAGACTCTTAACATCAAGACATTTGTTTATGCAAAGCTAAACAGTGGACTAAGCTAAACAGTGAACTCATTTTTGATTTTTAATTGAAAGTTTGTTGATTACTTGTTAGCTCACCAGAGCCAAAGGTTCCGGAGGAGCTTATAGTATGGACATTGTCCGTCGTCGTCTGCGTCGTTAACACTTTCAAACGACAACTCCTCTGAAGCCTATGGGCCGATTGGATCCAAATTTTATCTGTAGCATCCTTGGGGCTGGGGGAATTGAAAGTTTTATGAAAATCGGCTCATTAGTTTGGTTGCGGTTGCTATGGCAACTTAGAGTTTCCCTAGTCTTGTAATAGGGAAAATTGAAAAATAGCATTTTTCTGCGAAGTCATAGCAGAAGTTTTGCCAAAACTTTCATAGAAATGTTCCTTAGGCAATCTACTATCTGGCCTACTGCTCATTTCTATTGGTTGCCATGGAAACCAAAATAAAAAAAATAGAAAACAAATACCTAAAAAATCATCTCCTCAGAAACCGAATGCTCTATTAGGCTGATAGTTTTTGGAAATATTCACCATATTTGCCTGTGACGGTTTTGTGTTTGTTTAGCTCACCAGAGCCGAAGGCTCCGCGGGAGCTTATAGGATAGGCAGTTGTCCGTCGTCGTCTGCGTCGTCTGGCGTCAACACTTTCAAACGACATCTCTGAAGCCACTTGGCCAATTGGGCCCAATAGAAATGTTCCTTCAGCAGTCTTCTATCTTCAATATGATTTTTGGCCTACTGCTTATTTTTATTGGTTGCCATGGAAACCAAAGTGCAAAACAATAGAAAAAATACTAAAAAAAATCATCTCCTCAGAAACCATGCGCTCTGAGGATGAGACTCGTCGTATAATATATTCACTTTATTTGCCTCATTAGGTTTTGTGTTTAAAGCTAATCAAAGCAGAAGGCTCCTGGGGAGCTTAAAGGATAGGTAGTTGCCCTTCGTCCTCTGGCGTCAACATATTCAACATCTCCACTGAAGCCACTGAACAGATTGGGCCCAAATTTCATCTGTAGCATCCTTTGGCTTGCGGCTTGAAAGTTAATGTTTTTAGCTCACCTGTCACGTAGTGACAAGGTGAGCTTTTGTGATCACTTTTTGTCCGTCGTCCGTCGTGCGTGCGTCCGTGCGTGCGTGAGTGCGTCCGTCCGTAAACAATTTCAAATAAGTATATCTCTAATACCCCTTGGTCAATCTTGATCAAATTTCACGGGAAGCATCATCAGGTAGGGGGAAAGGCTGCATAAGGTTTTTGGACTGATCAGATTGGAATTCTGGTTGCCATGGCAACATATAGCTTCCATAGACTATCAATGGGAAAAAATTAAAATATCTTCTTCTCTGAAACCACAGGGCCCAGAGCTTAGATATTTAGCATGTATTAACGGCCAGTGGTCACCTACATAATTCCTGCCAATCATGCCCCTCGGGTCCAAATTAGCCACACCCCGGGGCCCCTTTGCTCCCATAGACTCATAATGGAACAAAAAGCTTAAAAAATCTTCTTCTCGGAAACCACAGGGCCCAGAGCTTAGGTATTTAGCATGTAGCAACAGCAAGTGGTCACCAACATAATTCCTGCCAATCATGCCCCTTGGGTCAAAACGGGCCACGCCCCGGGGACTTTAGCTCCTATAGACTCATAATGGAAAAAAGCTTCAAAAATCTTCTTCTCTGAAACCACATGACCAAATGCTATATTTGGCAACTAGCAACGGCAAGTGGTCACCTACATAATTCCTGCCAATCATGCCCCTGGGGTCCAGATTGGCCACACCCTGGGGCCCCTTGGCCCCTATAGACTCATAATGGAAAAAAAGCTTCAAAAATCTTCTTCTCTGAAACCGCAGGGCCCAGAGCTTAGATATTAAGAATGTAGCAACGGCCAGTGGTCACCTACATAATTCCTGCCAATCATGCCCCTTGGTTCCAAATGGGCGACGCCCGGGGCCCCTTTGCTCCCATAGACTCATAATGGAACAAAAAGCTTCAAAAATCTTCTTTTCGAAAACAGCAGGGCCCAGAGCTTAGATATTTAGCATGTAGCAACAGCAAGTGGTCACCTACATAATTCCTGCCAATCATGCCCCTGGGGTCCAAACGGGCAACGCCCCGGGGCCCTTTAGCTTCTATAGACTCATAATGGAAAAAAGCTTCAAAAATCTTCTCTGAAACCACAGGGCCCAGAGCTGAGGTATTTGGAATGTAGCAACGGCAAGTGGTCACCTACATAATTTCTGCCAATCATGCTCCTTAGGTCCAAATGGGCCATTCCCCGGGGCCCCTTCGCTCCAATAGACTCATAATGGAACAAAAAGCTTCAAAAATCTTCTTCTCGGAAACCACAGGGCCCAGAGCTTAGATATTTACCATGTAGCAACAGCAAGTGGACACCTACATAATTCCTGCCAATCATGCACCTGGGGTCAAAACGGGCCACGCCCGGGGCCCTTTAGCTCTTATAGACTCATAATGGAAAAAAGCTTCAAAAATCTTCTTCTCTGAAACCACAGGGCCAAGAGCTGAGGTATTTGGCATGTAGCAACGGCAAGTGGTCACCTACATAATTCCTGCCGTTCATGCCCCTAAGGTCCAAATGGGCCATTCCCCGGGGCCCCTTATCTCCTATAGACTCATAATGGAAAAAAAGCTTAAAAAATCTTCTTCTCTGAAATCACAGCGCCCAGAACTTAGGTATTTCGTACGTAGCAACAGCAAGTGGTCACCTATATAATTCCTGCCAATCATGTCCCTTGGGTCCAAAAGGGCCACGCCTCGGGGCCCTAAGCTCCTTTAGACTCATAATGGAAAAAAAGCTTCAAAAATCTTCTTCTCTGAAACCACAGGGCCCAGAGCTTAGTTATTTAGCATGTAGCAATGGCAAGTGGTCACCTTCATAAATCCTGCAAATCATGCCCGTTGGGTCCAAATGGGCCACGCCCCGGGGCCCCTTAGCTCCCATAGACTCATAATGGAAAACAGATTCAAAAATCTTTCCTGAAACCACAGGGCACAGAGTTTAGATATTTACCATGTAGCAACGGCAAGTGGTCACCTACATAATTCCTGCCAATCATGCCCCTGGGGTCCAAATGGGCCACGCGCCGGGGCCATTTAGCTCCCATAGACTCATAATGGAAAAAAGCTTCAAAAAAATTCTTCTCTGAAACACAGGGCCCAGAGTTTAGATATTTAGCATGTAGCAACGGCAATTGGTCACCTACATAACTCCTGCCAATTATGCCCCTGGGTTCCAAATGGGCCACGTGCCGGGCCCCTTTGCTCCCAAAGACTCATAAGGGAAAAAAGATTAAAAAATCTTCCTCTCTGAAACCACAGGGCCCAGGGCTTAGATATTTAGCACGTAGCAACGGCAAGTGGTCACCTATATAATTCCAGTCTATCATGCCCCTGGGGTCCAGAAGGGCCACGCCCCGGGGCCCCTTAGCGCCTTTAGACTCATAATAGAACAAAAAGCTTCAAAACTCTTCTTCTCTGAAACCACAGGGCCCAGAGCTTAGATATTTAGCATGTAGCAATAGCAAGTGTCACCTACATAAATCCTGCCAATCATGCCTTTTGGGTCCAAATGGGCCAAGCCCCGGGACCCCTTAGCTCCCATAGACTCATAATGGAAAAAAGATTCAAAAATCTTCTTCTCTGAAACCACAGGGCCCTGAGCTTAGATATTTAGCATGTAGCAACGGCAAGTGGCCACCTACATAATTCCTGCCAATCATGCCCCTGGTTTCCAAAAAAAGCTTAAAAAATCTTCTCCTCTGAAATCACAGCTCCCATAGCTTAGATATTTAGTACGTAGCAACAGCAAGTGGTCACCTATATAATTCCTGCCAATCATGCCCCTTGGGTCCAAAAGGGCCACGCCTCGGGGCCCCTTAGCTCCTATAGACTCATAATGGAAAAAAAGCTTCAAAAGTCTTCTTCTCTGAAACCACAGGGCCCAGAGCTTAGATATTTAGCATGTAGCAATGGCAAGTGGACACCTACATAAATCCTGCCAATCATGCCCATGGGGTCCAAATGGGCCACGCCCCGGGGCCCCTTAGCTCCCATAGACTCATAATGGAAAAAAGATTAAAAAATCTTCTTTTCTGAAACCACAGGGCCCAGAGCTTAGATATTTAGCATGTAGCGACGGCAAGTGGTCACCTACATACTTCCTGCCAATCAAGCCCCTGGGGTCCAAACAGGTGAGCGATATAGGGTCGTTGGGCCCTCTTGTATAGGCGTATATAGGTAAAACCTTTAAAAAGCTTCTTGTCTGAAACCAGAAGGCCCAGGTCTTTGATATTTGGCATGAAGCTTCATCTAGTGGACCTCTACCAAGATTGTTCAAAATATAGTCCTGGGGCCAAAAATGCCTCCGCGCCGGGTCCCACTGGTTTCACATAGGCGTATATAGGGAAAACCTTTAAAAATCTTCTTGTCTAAAACCAGAAGGCCCAGGTCTTTGATATTTGGTATGAAGCTTCATCTAGTGGACCTCTACCAAGATTGTTCAAAATACAGTCCTGAGGCCAACAATGCCCCCGCGCCGGGGCCAACTGGTTTCACATAGGCGTATACAGAGATAACTTTTAAAAATGTTCTTGTCAGATACCAGAAGGCCCAGGTCTTTGATATTTGGTATGAAGCTTCATCAAATGGACCTCTACCAAGATTGTTCAAATAATAGCCTTGTGGCCAAAAATTTCCCTGCGCCAGGACCCACTAGTTTTACATAGACGTATATAGGAAAAACCTTTAAAAATCTTCTTGTCTAAAACCAGAAGGCCCAGGTCTTTGATGTTTGGCATGAAGCTTCATCTAGTGGACCTCTACGGAGATTTTTCATATTATAGCCCTGGCACCAAAAATGCCCCCACACCACAGCCCACTAATTTTACATGGGCTTATATATAGAAAACCTTTAAAAATCTTCTTGTCTGAAACCAGAAGGCCCAGGTCTTTGATATTTGGTATGAAGCTTCATCTAATGGACCTCTACCAAGATTGTTCAAATTATAGCCTTGGGGCCAAAAATGCCCCGCGGCGGGACCCACTAGTTTTACATAGGCTTATGTAGGAAGAATCTTCTTGTCTGAAACCAGAAGGCCCAGGTCTTTGATATTTGGCAGGAAGCTTCATCTAGTGGACCTCTACTGATATTATTTAAATAATAATCTGGTGCCAAAAATGTCCACATGCCAGGGCCCACTCGTTTTACATAGGCTTATATAGGGAAGACCTTTAGAAAGCTTCTTTACTGAAACCAGAAGACCCAGGTCTTTGATACTTTGTATGAAGCTTCATCTAGTACACTGCTACCAAGTTTTTTTTTTCAAATTATAGCCCTAGGGCCAAGACTGTACTAGAGAAATTGATTCTGAGGTGAGCGATTCAGGGCCCTCTGGGTCCTCTTGTTTATGGACTTTGGCTCATTAGTTTGGTTGCTATGGCAACTTAGAGTTCCCACAACTTATAATGGGGGGAAATTGCATTTACTGCCAAGTCATTGGAAATACTTTGACATTTTTTTATAGAAATGTTCCTTGAGTAAACTTCTCACAGCCCTATGCTTTTGTGCCAACAGGGGGTTTGCTGACAGGTCAAACTATTTTGAAACCTTTTTCACCCTCTACAGGGCATAGTTTTGCTTAAGTTGTCATGAAACTATACCAGAATGATTGTAAAATAAAGGTATCTCGACCAAATTGGAGTATGAGTTCCCTCAGATCAAAAGTCAGGTCACTAGGTGGCACTGTGACATTGGTTCAGGTGTAAAAGGGTGAAGGTCATGGTGACCTTCATTTCACGGTCCAGTGATATTGCATTATATCTTGAAGACTATATGTTGGAGAAATGTCATACCTGAAATATTAGTACCATGTGACCCCACGATTGACCTCAAAATATATCTAGGTCACTGTGACATATATTTCATGGTCCAGTGGTTTTGCCTTATATCTTGAAGACTATTTGTTGGAGAAATGTCATACCTATGATATTAGTACCATGTGACCCCATGATTGGGCTCCAAATATATCTAGGTAACTGTTTTCTATATTTCATGGTTCTGTGACTTTGCCTATTATCTTGAATACTATTCAAAGGAGAAATGTCATGCCTGGATTATTAGTTCCATGTGACCCGATAATTGACCACCAAATATATCTAGGTCAGTGTGACCTATATCTCATGGTTCACTGATTTTGCCTATTATCTTAAATACTATTTGATAAAGGAATTTCATACCTTGATTATTAATTCCATGTGACTTGCTGATTGACCTCAAAATATATCTAGGTCAGTGTGACCTATATTGCATGGTTCAGTGATTTTGCCTATTGTCTTGAATAATATTTTGATAACAAAAGTTATACCTGGGATATTACATCAATGCAACCAGATGATTGACCTCAAAATATATCTAGGTCAGTGTGACCTATATTACATGGTTCAGTGACTTTGACTTATATCTTGAATACTATTTGAAGGAGAAACTTCATATCTAAATATTTAATTTCATGTGATCAGATGATTGACATAGAAATATATCTAGGGCAGTGTGACCTATTTTCATGGTTCAGTGGTTTTGCCTTATATCTTGAAGACTATTCGTTGGAGAAATGTCATATCTTTGATATTAGTGCCTCGTGACCCCATGATTGACCTCAAAATATATCTGGTCACTGTGACCTATATTTCATGGTTCTGTGAGTGCCTATTATCTTGAATACTATTCAAAGGAGAAATGTCATGCCTGGATTATTAGTTCAATGTGACCCGATAATTGACCACCAAATATATCTAGGTCAGTGTGACCTATATCTCATGGTTCACTGATTTTGCCTATTATATTGAATACTATTTGATAAAGAAATGTCATACCTTGATTATTAGTTCCATGTGACTTGCTGATTGACCTCAAAATATATTTAGGTCAGTGTAACCTATATTTCATGGTTCAGTGATTTTGCCTATTGTCTTGAATAATATTTTGATAACGAAATGTTATACCATCAATGCAACCAGATGATTGACCTCAAAATATATCAAGGTCAGTGTGACCTATATTACATGGTTCAGTGACTTTGACTTATATCTTGAATACTATTAGAAGGAGAAACTTCATATCTAAATATTTAATTTCATGTGACCAGATGATTGACATAGAAATATATCTAGGTTAGTGTGACCTATTTTCATGGTTCAATGATTAGCCTTATAATTCAGACACAATTTGATTCTGAAATGTTATATCTAGAATATATATTTCATTGTTCCATATATATAGTGTTACCTTATATCTTGAAGGCGTGAAACAGGCGAGCTATGCTGTCATGCGACATCTCTTGTTTAAGATGAACATTGGCCATACCTTTCAATTGCTTAGTGATACTGCTTTCATATTTAACATGCTGTCCGGGGGCATCAGTGTTTCAAAAACACATCCTGTTATTTAATTTTTTCTGTTCTTTTTCAGAATTGTATCACATCCTGTACACATGTACATGTACTCTGTTCAAATCAGATGGCCGATTCCAAAATCATGACTGCAAGAGGAATATATATGCAGTTATTAAAGGGGTCTCTTGGTACAGTGGTGGTGTGTTATGATCTTCAGGACAAGCTTCCCTGTTATCCCACTGGAATTGGATGGTGGAAATTAACAGTTATGAATACAATGTCATTCACTCATATGCATTTTCGTTGACACATGAGGGAGGAGGTAATGACGAATAATATTGTATCTATTCGAACTGTGTCACATCAAACCATCAAAGGAAAACTTGTCTTTCATTTGGACAGAGACATACAGTTGAATTAAATAGCCTGCACACATTGCAACCTTTCCTGCTTTGGGTCAACAGTAATCAGTATAGTACAGGTGCCAGATGAGAGCTATTAATACAGAGGAAATGCCATTAAGAAGCCACAGTCCAAAACTGACTGTTGTAATGGGGTGGCCAACCAGCCCAGTGACATGTATTTCAACCTAAGATGAAGGGTGGTCAGATACAGACAGAGATGAACAGCGGTAGAGCACAACTCAACAGTGACATGCCAGTACAAGGCAGCTTGTGATCTTAAATTAGTGCTGCTGACTGTTGCTGACACCTAGTCACCATTTACTTATATATTTATTTAGTTTAATTGCTTATATTGGCATCTAAACCTGACTGGAACAAAATTAATTTACATGGTTTCCATTAGAGTAGTGACAAAAATGTTCTATTCTTCATGATTCATTACTGGCATTGTTGATACTTATTAAAATTGCCTCAGTGAGGTAAATCGAAAAATGGCATTAACTGCCAAGCTTTTGCAGACATTTTGACAAAACTTTAATAGAAATTTGTTTATGTTTTTTTTTTATGGAATTTGGCTCATTAGTTTGGTTGCTATGGCATCTTAGAGTTAGAGTTCCCATAACTTACAATGGGGGAAAATTGCATTTACTGCCAAGTCATTGGAAATACTTTGACAATTTTTTTTATAGAAATGTTCCTTGAGTAAACTTCTCACAGCTCTATGCTATTATGCCAGCAGGGGGTTTACTCACAGGTCAAACTATTTTGAAACCTTTTTCACCCTCTACAGGGCATAGTTTTGCTTTAGTTGTCATGAAACTATACCAGAATTGTTGTGAAATAAAGGTATCTCGATCACATTGGAGTATGGGTTCCCTCAGAGCAAAAGTCAGGTCACTAGGTTTAATTTCATTGTAACCTTGTCCACCCCGGTTGTATAGGCAACATTTTTATCTCAATCTCCATGACACTTTACCAGAATATTTTGACTTGATCATACTGTGATCAAGTTTGAATATGGGTCATATCAGATCAAAAGCTAGGTCACTAAGTCAGATTTGATATTAACCCTGCAAAAAAAAATATTTTAATATCAGAGTTCTGAGTAAGTGAGTGTTTGAGTTTTACGTCCCACCAACAGCTAAGGATACGGAGACGGGACCTCGGCTTTAAAGACTCATCCGAAAGTCTTATCAGAGTTTTGATCAGATGCAAGATGTGTTATCGGAACATTTCGATGATGAAAGGTTTGCTGCCCACATCATTGGCGTGTTCTGATACAAGATATTGACTCTGAAAAAGTTATCTTAAATCAGTTTTCTGATCGAATTTAATATCTGGTATCAGAACATTCTGATGATGAGAAAGGTTTGCCGCCTACATCATCAGAATGTTCCGATACCAGATCATGTCTCTGCAAAAGTTATTGTACAATCTATGGGTTCTGATCAAATTCAAGATTCCTATGATAAAAGGTTTGCTGCCTACATCATCGGAATGTTCCGATACCATTTCTTGACTCTGCAAATAATGCGTAACTATACCAAATTTAGTGTCACAGAGGCCTTTCTGATATTTAATCTTCATCAGTGTGTCTCAACCCAAAAGTTCTGAAACCGTTTGCAAACGTTTTCTGTCAGATGCAAGATTTGGTATCGGAACTTCCGATGATGAGAGGTTTGCTTCCTACATCATTGGAATGTTCAGATACTAGATCTTGACTCTTCAAAGGTTATTTTACAATCAGTGTTAGTTCTGATCAACTTGCTGTCTACATCGGTGGTTCCTATCCCAGATCTTGCCTCTGCAAAAGGTATTTTATAATCAGTGTTAGTTCTGATCAACTTGCTGTCTACATCATCGGAATGTTCCGATACAAGATCTTGACTCTGAACAAGTTATTGTACAATCAGTGGATTCTGATCAAATTCAAGAGCTGTGATTGGAACATTCTGATGAGGAAAGGTTTGCTGCCTAGATCATCGGAATGTTCCTATACCAGATCTAGATTCAGCAAAAGCTATTTAACAATCAGTGTAAGTTCTAATCAGATGCAAGAACATTCCGATGATGACAGGTTTGCCCCCTTCAAGTACATCATCGGAATGTTCCAATACCATTTCATGACTCTGCAAAAGTTATTTTACAATAAGTATTAGTTCTGATCCGATTCCAGATCTGGTATCGGAACATTCCGATGATGAAAAGTTAGCTGCCTACATCATCGGAATGTTCCGATACCAGATCTTGACTCTGCAAAAGTTATTTTACAATCAGTGTTAGTTCTGATCAACTTGCTGTCTACATCATCGGAATGTTCCGATACAAGATCTTGACTCTGAACACGTTATTGTACAGTCAGTGGATTCTGATCAAATTCAAGATCTGGTATCTGAACATTCCAATGATGAAATGTTTGCTGCTTAGATCATCGGAATGTTCCGATACCAGATCTTGACTCTGCAAAAGTTATTTTACAATCAGTGTTAGTTCTGATCAACTTGCTGAATACATCATCGGAATGTTCCGATACAAGATCTTGACTCTGAACAAGTTATTGTACAATCAGTGGATTCTGATCAAATTCAAGAGCTGGTATTGGAACATTCTGATGAGGAAAGGTTTGCTGCCTAGATCATCGGAATGTTCCTATACCAGATCTAGATTCAGCAAAAGCTATTTAACAATCAGTGTAAGTTCTAATCAGATGCAAGAACATTCCGATGATGACAGGTTTGCTCCCTTCAAGTACATCATCGGAATGTTCCAATACCATTTCATGACTCTGCAAAAGTTATTTTACAATAAGTATTAGTTCTGATCCGATTCCAGATCTGGTGTCGGAACATTCCGATGATGAAAAGTTAGCTGCCTACATCATCGGAATGTTCCGATACCAGATCTTGACTCTGCAAAAGTTATTTTACAATCAGTGTAAGTTCTGATCAACTTGCTGTCTACATCATCGGAATGTTCCGATACAAGATCTTGACTCTGAACACGTTATTGTACAGTCAGTGGATTCTGATCAAATTCAAGATCTGGTATCTGAACATTCCAATGATGAAATGTTTGCTGCTTAGATCATCGGAATGTTCCGATACCAGATCTTGACTCTGCAAAAGTTATTTTACAATCAGTGTTAGTTCTGATCAACTTGCTGAATACATCATCGGAATGTTCCGATACAAGATCTTGACTCTGAACAAGTTATTGTACAATCAGTGGATTCTGATCAAATTCAAGATCTGGTATCTGAACATTCCAATGATGAAATGTTTGCTGCTTAGATCATCGGAATGTTCCGATACCAGATCTTGACTCTGCAAATGTTATTTTATAAACAGTGTTAGTTCAATCTGGTATTGGAACATTCCGATGATGAAAGGTTTGCTGCTACATCATCGGAATGTTCCGATACTAGATCTTGACTCTGCTAAAGGTATTTTACAATCATTGTTAGTTCTGACCAGATTCAAGATCCTGTATCGGAACATTCCGATGTTGAAAGCTTTACTGCTACCTCATCGGAATGTTCCGATACAAATCTTGCCTCTGCAAAAGGTATTTTAAAATCTGATCAGATTCAAGATCTGGTATCTGAACTTACCTATGATGAAATGTTTGCTGCTTAGATCATCGGAATGTTCCGATACCAGATCTTTATTCTGCAAAAGTTATTTTAATAAGTGTTAGTTCTAGCAGATGCCAACTCTGGTATCGGAACATTCCGAAGATAAAAGGTTTGCTGCTACATCATCGGAATGTTCCTATACTAGATCTTGACTCTGCTAAAGGTATTTTACAATCATTGTTAGTTTTGACCAGATTCAAGATCCTGTATCGGAACATTCGGATGTTGAAAGATTTGCTGCTACCTCATCGGAATGTTCCGATACCAGATCTTGACTCTGCAAAAGTCATTTCACAGTCAGTTAGTTCTGATCAGAGTCAAGACCTGATATCGGAACATTCCGATTTGTATCACATCATCGGAATATTCCGAAAGATCTTGACTGCAATAGTTATGTCACAGTCAGAGTTGGTTCTGATCAGAGTTAAGCTAGACCTCGTATCGGAACATTCCGATGATGAAATGTTTACTGCCTACGTCATCGGAATGTTCTGATACCAGATTTTGGCTCTGCAAAAATCATTTCAGTCATAGTTAGTTCTGATCAGAGTCAAGACCTGATATCGGAACATTCCGATGAGGAAAGATTTGATGTCACATCATCGGAATATTCATAAAGAGAATATTTGGTTGATATGTATTGCTGTCTTTTTTTATCATTAAAAGTGACATTTATTCTAGCTTTTTTCTTTATCCTGCTTCAATTCTCAAAATATATCATCGAAATATTCCGATTATCATCGGAATATTCCGATGTTTGTCCATAACGAAGACTGTTTTTATGTTTTCGAACACTAACAGTTGACGAACACTAGCATTTTTAGCATGAAATATGGCCAAAAAGCGACTGAAAAGACCATCGAATGGCAAAATTGCCTTTTATTTGGCAATGAGTTTGCGGTATTTCCCGAAGGGGTCATAAAGGTATTAAAAGATCCGAGGCCTTGACACCCGTAGTCCAGCTTTTGCCTCCAATCTGTAGAAGGCGAAACGGCGAACTCCTCGCAAAGCCGCTTGTATGCCCTGGAGTCATATTGAATGGGACTCGTCCCCACGGAGGGCGACTTTTAGCTCCTCAAGCAGACGCCTCGTCGTATAATAGACATGAAAGCAATACAGGCTTGCAAGAAGGGGCTCCTCCACTTGGAGATGGTCCTGGAATGAAACACCACTTCCGGCGGTTGCGCACCAAACCGCAAAGTTCAGCTGGCACTGCCACCAGCTGAAGGGGGCGTGCGTCCAGATGTACCGTGCCTTGTTTGCCATATTGACGCCCACGGTAAGCGGAGGGTTTTGATAATCGGCGAAGACGTCCGGGTACTTGGCAAATAAGTGACTTCCCTTATCGTCGACCATTATGGCTAGGGTGGGCGCCCCTGCTGCTGACTCTTTATATTTGAAATGGTCGCATGCCAGATATTTTGCCGAGCTATTAAACATAAATGCCTTTGTATCCATACCCCTTTTGGTGTTGTTGTGTTACACAAGACAACTGTTCAAGTTAATAATTTTAGTATTATGTACTTCACGCTCACTGGCGTTGAAAATGGTATGCCAATCAATCTTGCCAGGACCCTGTCTGCGGGTGAGCTAGAGATTGTTCTCTGCAAGATGACGTATTATCACTTGTGGTACAACATATGCACGGCGAAAAGGAACAATAAGGTCTCAAATAACAAGACTGAAAAAATAATACCTGGTGGGTATTATAACGTCTGTGAGTGAACGAAAAGGTGTTTCAGCGGATGGGCGCCGAACTCACTCTAGATTAACCCTCTGGTCTAGTGCAATTGATAGTAAAGTCCGGAGAAGTCATAACAATGAATCGCGAATTAGCTAATCTCTTACTAGGCTTTTCCGACAACACTTTCAGATCTCGTCTGACCACGGGACATGACGATGACCTTGGCCTTGGCCTTTTATTGAATAAATCCTTCTCCCTGACATTCACTGCAGATAAGCCACACAAGCTGGCCGTCCATCGTGAGGTCTACTTTCATCTTGCTAAGTTAAGTACTTCAGACAATCTGCATTACGGTCGCCCCGCTACACTGCTGAGATCCACCCCTGTACAGAACGAAAAGTGTGGAGCTGGTAGAATTGAATTATTTCCTGTCTTACAGTTCAAGAGGCTGTCGTCAGGGCCTATTTCACAGCTAACTATTTCACTTAGAGATACCAACGGGGAGATGTTACCATTCGAGTATATGAGCGCAACCATACATAAAAGGAATGGTTGACGCAAGCGGCCCCGGTGGGGTCAGAAAATGCTATGGGGTGGATTTGGCTGATCTTGGTGACACCGAGGGGTTCGATAAGGACGGGAAGGAAGATCGTTTGTATGCCTTCCGGCTCTATGAGTGGGTGTACAAAGAAAAGAGGTCACCCAAGCGGGGTCACTGAAATTCGAAGAGTTGAGCGATGTGGATGTTTCACATGCCGTTCCAAAACGGGCTCATACGCTGGCTTTCACTGGGAGCAAGTGGGTTGCCTTTGCGGACCCCCTACAACAAACGGGATGGTTAATTGATATAAAACTCTTATCTCCCTACGTCATGACTGGAAAGCAGCACACAGTTCGGAAGATAGTGAATAGTGGCACCCGGCTGTGCTCTTTTAGTACTGAGCCGAAAAACATTGTCATAGCACAAGACAGATTCAGTTATATACTTAAGACAAGCAACAATCAACAGGGAACCCTACAAATGGTCCCCGAATTCTCCCCAACGGGACCCATTGGTTTAAGTTTACAAATAACAATCTTCCTCGAGATTTTTCTCGGAGAAAGGCCTGACGACATTGTTGATGTCGTACCTGGCTTCAAGCTCATGTGGACCCAAGCGCATGCCAATAAAGAAGTTGGGATCCATATATTGCGAGATACCTCAAAGGTAGCTCAAGTGCAGTTTTCACTTGAAGGCCTTCAACACCAAACCGATGACCGCTTCTTGAATCTACATAAACTCTTCATTGGTTCAGTTTCTCTTAAACGGCTTCAATTTACGCCCATTGAGCTCGCGCCAGAGGACGTCGCCGTCCTTTTCAATAAGTAATACCGTTTAGAGCGAAAAGTCAGATCATATTAGTGCGATGATTCTCTATCCACCACTTGATACTGGAGAAAACACCGCCTTCATCACGTGGCCGAGGTCAAATTCCGTCTCGAAAAAGAGCGAGACTTCAGAGCCTCGTTGTACAAGAAATACAGATGTGGGGCTAATGCTGTTGATGGGATTGATACCGCGCTTACTGCTGCTAGCGTAGGGCTCGCTGCTTCTGGCGTCGGGCTCTTGTCAGCTATCATCGCGGTGCATGTCGCCCTTGGCCTTCAATCTGGAGCGATTGTGTGTGGTTTGCTGGGTGTTGGCGGAAAATTTATAGGCCGTAGATTCCAAAGAAAAGCCAAAAAATACGACGAGATTCGTATATTGGCTGCGTCAAAGCTGTACTCAATCGCAGACCGCATTTCTATCGCGCTGAACGACGATAATATATCTGAAACAGAATTTCGCCTGATTCTGTGTAAAATAGACAAGTTCAATCATATGAAAGAAGAAATTCGTAAGGGCCAAAAGTAGGGCCTTAGTATATCAGAAGACGAAAAAATGTTGTTTTAACGTGCGAAAGACGAGGCGTTAATGACCGCCCGTACCAAGCTGTTGGAAGACATGGACAAAGCTGGTCACAGTGGCATTTCTCAATGAACATTTCTTGCTCGCGGGCTTAAAAGAGAGCAGGCTGGGTCAGGACCGGCTCTCAGTGAGCTGGTCTAACCTCAATCGCCTTAATTGTATTCCAGGTTTTGCTCGAAAAGGCTCTTCCTTGTCGAAACATTGCACGTACAAATCACCCCGTTCTCGGTAGCGCCCATAAGCCGCGGGACGCGAGTACAATAACCACACGCCGTATTTTTTCATATTCGCGAATCAGCACATTACACCAAGTGTGTAATAGCTTTTTGATTTTGTCCGAGCTCTTTTCACCAAAGAGAATTTTTACTTCCATCCCGCTCATGAGTTTTTCTGTTACCAGAAAATGTCTAAAACATATGCGTCTGATCAGTGTCTTTAGGACAAAATGGGTTTAACTGGCTGGTTAGGACCGAATGGGCATAACTGGCTGGTTACATCTCATCAATGTCTTTAGGACGAAATGGGTTCAACGTTTTGGTTCGGACCGAATGGGCACAACAGGCTGGTTAAGGCTTGTTACTTCCTGGTAGTCTGGCAGTTACCCCCTCACTCGCTTATATTTAAATTCAAATACCTGTTCTCGGTAAGTAAACATGTTGCGCTTCGTAGCACACCAGGTGTATTTTGCCTGTCTGATTATTATTTACTCTGTTTAACACTTCACAGATTTTCAAATATCTGAATTATTTACATAACTCGCTTTGCGTCAGTTATACACTCGATAAAACATTATTGGAAAATAGCGACCCGCTTTGAGAAAGTGAAAAGGCAAATATTAATTGTTGTTCATTACATACGATTATTTTTGTCAGGTCCGATAAAGCTTCTCAGCTTCGGTTTTTCTTGTCAGGTTCGATTATACCTGACGATTAAATCGCAAAGCGCTGAAAATGAAATGTATCAAAAAATGTCTGTTTTATAAAAAAACATTTTTGACATTCTTTTATGGGCGAGCGGTACGTTCTTTTTCCTATGCAGTAATAACCAATATCACGTGGTCCTATTGATTGCATATAACATCTCTAAACATGTCGAGCACAAGGTTCGCAGACGACGAATCCATACACTCGATGCCGTGGTGGTGGGCCGTCCTAAGGTGGGTCAGGGAGGACGATCTAGAATGGGAATTTATCCTAGAACTGGGGCCCGCCAGGCCCAGGGCCGTCGAAGGTGGTGGGTCGTCCCCAGGGCTCTGGATTTTTATGTTGCCGCGTGGTTATACGAGGTACTCGGTGAATGCCCTTGGTATGTCGCAGCTAGTTGGGGTGGAATTTTTTTAGGGTTAGGAGGCTGAATTTGCCAAATGGAAAATATTGATGTTTGGGTTGGGAGGCTTAATTTGCCAAAAAGAGAATATATTTGGGCCAAAATAGGCTGGGAGCCTTACTGGGCTGAATGGGGCTTTTATAGCTGGAACACAAAGTATGCTCCCCCTCCCCCCAACTTAGATTTTCCATAGACTTATAATGGGGAAAATTGCAGTTATTTTGACAAAACTTTTTATAGAAATGTTCCTTGAGTAAATGTCTCTCAGCCATATGCTTTAATGCCAACATGGGAGGTCCCCCAGGTTAAGCCGGGGCCAAGCCCCACCCCCTCCACTTCAGAAAATGCCTTATAACTCGGAAACCATCCAGATCCCCACCCCAAATCCATATATATTCTTGTTCCTTATGATAAGATGCATTCAGTGATACCAACCTGGGGGTCCCCCGGTACGTGCCGGGGTCATGCCCCACCCCATCCATTCCATAAAAGGCCCAATATCTTGGAAACCTTACAGATCCCCATCCCTAAACCAAATATATTCTTGTTCCTTATGAAAATATACATTCACTGACACCAACTTGAGTGTCTCCCACGGTTCGCATGGGCCTTGCCCCACCCCTTCTTCTTCACAAAAGGCAATATATCTCAAAAACCATTTAGATCCCCACCCCAAAACCATATATATATATATATATATAATATTCTTGTTCCTTATGATAAGACGCATTCAGTGACACCAACCTGGGGGTTCCCCGGGTTGTGCTGGGGTAATGTCCCACCCCCTCCATTTCATAAAAAACCCAATATCTTGGAAGCCTTACAGATTCCCACCCCTAAACCCTATATAATCTTGTTCCTTATGAAGAGACTCATTCATTGACACCAATTTGGGGTTCTTCCTGGGTGCGCCGGGGCCTCGCCCCACTCCTCCATTTCACAAAAGGTCATCTATCTCAGAAACCATTCAGATCCCCGCCCCGAAACCTTACATATTCTTGTTTCTTATTATATTACGCATTCATTGACACTAACCTGGGGATCCCACAGGATGTGCCGGAGTCGTGCTCCATCCCTTCATTTCATTAAAGACCCAATATCTTGGAAACCTTACAGATCCCCACCTCTCACCATATATATTGTTGTTCCTTATGATAAGACACATTCACTGACGTCAACCTGGAGGTCTTCCGAGTCAAGCCAGGGCCTTGCCCCACCCCACCACTTCACAAAGGGCTATATATCTCAGAAACTGTTCAGAGCCCCACCCCTAAACCATATATAATTATCTTCTTTGTGATAAGACACATTCAAATTTACACTAGCTTGGGAGTTATCCGGACTGCCTGGGTCATGCCCAACTGCTTTACTTCATTAAAAGCCATATATCTCAGAAATCATTCAGATCCCCACCCATAAACTATTATATTCTTGTTCTTATGTTAAGACTCATTCAGTCACATCAATCTGGGGGTCACTTGGTGCTAGGGCAATGCGCCCTGTCCCTCCACTTTAAAAGTCCATATATTTCAGTAAAAACCATTCGAATCCCCACCCCATAATCATATATGTTCTTGTTCCTTTTCAAAAGCACACCCACTTGGGGGTCGCAGGGGCTATTACTCTATTCCTCTCCCCCCACGTCATAGAAGGGCCTCATATATCAGAAACCATTCAGATCCCCACCATATATATTCTTGGTCCTTATAGGGACAACGATCTTGGGCTTTCCTGGGATCAACAGGATATGCCCCAGCCCATCCATCTCTGAAGAGGCTTTACAACTCCGGTATACAGATCCCTACTGCTACACCATATATATTCTTATTCCTTATGATAAGACGCATTTAGTGATACCAACCAGGGCTCTATTGTGTCCATGCCCTACACCCTCTACTTAATCAAAGGCCTAATGTTTTAGATACTAAGTCCATATGGATGCTCATTTGGATATATTATGGTTCATTTGGGATACTTTATAATTGGTAGATTAAAATGGTATCATGTTAAATTACATGGCTGTCATTGGGCAGTGCCCACCTGAGCTCTGGTGAGCATAGTGGCCCATGGGCCTCTTGTTCTTATGGCTTGTCTTTGAGTGTGTGTATCGCTTAAATTATTTTGCTTTGGATAGCTAATTGGCCATTTTGAGGGAAAGTAACTGTCCATTTGGCTTTCCGCTATTGATGTTTCCATTAGGGTCTAGAAGGTCCATGTTTGTTTTACCCCCACCCCCCGACCAACCACCAAAGGACTTCAGTTTAATAAAGCCAATTCTTATGATAACGAGGTCCCGTTTTGGGATTTACATCTATCTGTTGTAGATGGGTTTGTTTTCTGCAAAAAAAAATTGATAAACGCGATTATTTTGATTTTCAGATTGTAAATTTTCATTTCTTGAATGGTGATGTTCCTCGTGCGGCATTCTATGGCGTTTATATTTCGCAATAAATTTGATTTGCCAGAGTCTCTAGTAATGTAGTTGACTTCAACACTCGTATTACATTGTTAACTGCTCAATTTCTTAATCAGGGTTATTGGTATCATAAACTACACAAAGCCTTTTCAAAAGTCAACGTTGGACTTCTGATGTTTTAAGTTTGTGTTTCTTGCCCGTGGTGTCTCTGATGTTTCATGTTTGCGTTTCTTTCCCGCGGTGTCTCTGATGGGAGCTGCCGGTGAATTGAATCGATGCTTGATCATTGCCTTCACTTCTATTTTTCAATCAACAAGGTCTATCGGAGCCCGAATGTTAGGCTGACTTTTTATATACTTTAAGAAAAAAAAAAACATACTTGCACTGACTTCAGCACCAAATTTCGTAAAATTATTCTTCGATACAAAAAAGATTTGTTACAAAATAAATGTTAAACGACAGACTGCATGCATGGTAGTTAACCTAATCGCGGTTGACAACTTTGCTTCCCTTTTTAATTCCACGGCGGTGGGTCAGGCCTCTGATTCTATGACAGATCCAGCGTAATAGTCTGCTGATGATAAGAAATAATTTAATTCAGATAATATTGGTTGGTACCTGATTTTCTATCGGTCGGACCCATCGGAACTGTTTTTCTATTTTGCTCCAGCATTTCAGTGGTTTCCTGCTGTCGAGTCCTTACCGCTGTTTGCATATCTGTAGTAATTTGATTAGTATTCTGTGTTAGGAGACCTTCATGCAGACTTATAATAATAATATTAAATAATAATAATCGACCTAATTTATAGAGCGTTACACATTTAGTACAAATAATAATCTTCCATGTGCCCCTCTTTACCTCGATAGGAACCAGTAGTAAGCAATGTGGATTAAGTCTCTTGCTCAAGAAAACAGTACTTGGCGCTTGTGGGGATCGAACCGGCTACATCTCGGTCTCAAATCCGATGCTTTATCACTGCACCACAGCGCTCCACAACTGAACAAACTATTTGTCTAAATCGCGACGGAAGTAAGAGCGAGGATTGCGGCCGCGTCAAATCGATTTAAGCACCCCCCCACACTCAAACACACACTTACCTCGTGGAATTCGTTTCACTGACCGTTCTAAGCTGGTTTTTCTGTCGCGGTTTATTTTTTTGCCTTTTAGTGTGTGTACCGCGTGTATGTTTTTTATTTGTTGTTTATTTTAGATAGCCAATCGGCCATTTTGTGGGAAAGTAGCAGTCCTTTCCGCTGTTTGGAGTTTCCTTTGGCTTCTGATTGTTTCATTTTAGTATTCTTTCCCTTTGGTGTCTCTGATGGGAGCTGTGAGTTAAATGTAACGCCTTCACTTCACTATTTAGAATGAGAAGATAAATAGATAACAGACACATAGAGGCTATATAACCACGGACTGACACAACTGTATGATGCAATACATGCCACTACGTACAGAAAAAAAAGATATGCGACCAGTGACGAAATCGATCAGCCTAAAAAGAAATACAGTCTTCGTTAATGACGTGAACCTTCAGTGCCGTCTTGGCTATTCAAAGATAGATAAACGAATAGTCTGACAAGACCTGTTCAGCGTTTATGTCGTCCGCACAGATCGACTCGTAGTAGTTGTCATGCCCCGGCTCATGCTGTATAAATCTATTATTAATTGAATGATCATATGTATTAACACAAGGTCAACCAATATTAACCGGAGGTCAAACATCAATAATCATGTTTTTATTTAATTGCGGCAATTAATAAAACTGTCATTGATGCAGTAATTTCGTATTGGCCAAGAAATAGGTCCTCGTTCAACTGTATTGGGCGGTCAACTGTATTGGTCTCGGCCTTCCGCCCCAGGCCAATACAGCGGACCTCGGACTTGTAACTGGGCCAATATGAAATTACTTCTTTAACAACATTATAATACAGCTGCACTTGAAACCTTTGGGGGAAATGAAAAGTTGTTCGTGACAGTGTTGGTATGAGCCACTTACGAGGATTGTTCAAATATGTATGCAAGTAGAACGTTTTCTCATGCACTAATGCGAAAATCACCTGGAAATAAATATCACAGCGTAGAAAAACATTTTACCTGTACATTAATACCAAACCTGTTAAAATCCGTCCACTTTAGCCATGTATATCGTTCGATCAACACTGTCTACTCTTGTATACGAATACAAAACATGGTGGGAAGGAGGTCAGAGTATGCCGTTGAAATACGGTCCTCTATTAAGAATCGTTGTATTCTTGTATACGGTGCAAAGACATTTTTGATGAAATATATTCGGTTTCTGGGCATAATGAAATGTCTTTTCCGACAGTTTTTCGTTGGTGTATGAAATTCAGCTGTGGGCTAGGCTCAACAGAAGATGCACCACATGATCGTCGGCCGAAAAGAGCAACATCTGCCAAGATGGTTGCTAGAGTAAAAGAAATAGTTGCTACCGATGCACGATACACCACTAGGCAAATAGCTAGTATGGCTGACATCTCATTAGGAGCAGCTCATACAATTCTGAAACGTCATTTGAAAATGAGAAAGATCTGTGCTAGATGGATTCCCCATCTGTTGACGGATGAGCAGAAAAGCACGCGTTCATTGCGCCAAGAAGTTGCTTAAAAAGTTTCCAAATTACAATGCATGGTCTTTCGCTAATGTCGTCACAGGTGACGAGACACGGGTTCACTTTTTGAGCCAAAACGAAAGATTCAGAACAAAATGTGGACAACAAAGTATTGCAAAAGACCATGCATTGCAAAGCGGACCATGAGCGTCAAGAAGGTAATGTATGTCATATTCTTTTCAAATCAGGGCCCTGCTATTTAGGTTACTGTGCCTAAAGGCAAATCTGTAAATGCGAAGTTTTACAAGAATAAAGTTCTTCGAAAATTGAAGAAATATTTCAAAGAACGAAGACCCGCAACTGGTTTGGCCAATGTCAGATTGCTACATGACAATGCGTCATCGCACAAGGCGTTCATTGTGCAAGTCTATCTGAAACAGGAACAGGTTGTTGAACTCCCTCAACCCCCGTATTCCCCAGACCTTGCCCCGTGTGACTTTTTTGTTCCCGCGGCTGAAAAATACCTTTCTGGTCGAAAATTTGTACAGCGCAAACACCTCGGTTCTGCAATATTTCATTGCCTTCATAGTATACCTCGAAAAGACTACCAAAATGCATTCAATGATTGAATCAGAAGACTGAAAGTTTGTATATCTGTTGAAGGGGAATACTTTGAGGGGACAAAATAATTTTTTCATCGAAATCTATCACGGAATAATTTTCATGTGCTTAGATGCATTCATATTTGAACAGTCTTCGTATATCTAACCAAATCGTCAGATCAGGTGATAAAATAAATTCATGCTGTGTGTAAACATTAGTATCGCCATATCGAGGCAATTCTAATGACTACACACTTCATAAATGTCCGAAAAAAATCAGAAATACTCCCGGAAGTATCTAAATACATTGATATCTTCCGGTTTGGAAAACAAAACAAAATGTTGTTATAGACACAAAAACGATTTCGACTGTGCCATAATAAACGAGTCAGGCGTGTTCGAGTCACCAATGTTTCACTGCGAGGGTATTGTCTGGATAAAGTAGAAGTAAAACAAAGATCAGGAATTGATACAATTAACTTATTCCACCCATAAAAGACACCAAAGGGAAAGAAATACAAACATTAAGCGACCAGACCATAATGGAAACCTACACAAAGGAAGGCCATAAGGACAGTTACTTTCCCACAAAATGGCCATATGGCCATCCAAAATTAAAAGACACAAGTGATACACACAGAAAGTAACAAACAACAACATAAATAAATCGCCACAGAAGAGCCGCCTTGGAACGGTCAGTGGAAGATTTCCACTGGGGGGGGGGGGGGGGGGGGGGCTTAAATCGATTTTACGTGGCCACAATCCTCGCCCTTAATTCCGTCGCGATTTAGACAAATAATTTGTTCAGTCAGCATGAAGGCCTCCTAACTCATCAGTGCAACATCTCCGTGAACACAAAAATCAAAGAACCACAGAGGTGAGACAACGGTGAGGACTCGACAGCAAGAAACCACTGAAATGCTGGAGCAAAAGAAAACCAATAGTTAGACTCCAATGAGCCCAACCAGAGACAGAGCATCAGGCACCAACCAACATTATCTCTCTAATTTTTAATAAGCCTTTACGTTGGAGCCGTCATAGATCTGAGGCCTGACCCACCGGCGTGCAATTAAAGAGGGAAGCAAAGTTGCCAACCGTGATTGGGTTAACTACCATGCATGCAGTCTGTCGTATAATATCCATGTTGTACCCAATCTTTTTATATCGAAGAATGATTTTACGAAATTGGGTGCTGAAGTCATTGCGGTTATATATTTTTCTGAATTTATATACTAAGTCACCATAAAATTCGGGTTCCGATAGACCTAAACCGATTTCATAAAAAAAACACTATGAACTAAGAGGAACTTACATGGCTGAAGTTCTGGTTCTTGGTCAGTAATGCATTCACCTGTAGAAATTCCGCACCCAGACGTGCAGCCCATCGGACACTCTCTATCACATATCTTTCCCCATTTTCCTTTTGTGCAACTGAAGCAATTAGGTCCTGCTGATTTCGAGCAGTCAACAGCACTGACACAGTCAGGAATAGCACACGACATGTTACAAAACTGTCCCCAGAAGTTATCCTCGCATTGAGAACATGTGCCATTTTCTTTGTTGCAGAATTTGTTTTTGCAGCGGGTGATCTGGCAGACATTTTTACAATTATTTCCCCAAAATCCATTGACACACGTATGGCAATGTCTACCAGTAGCCCGGTCACACTCAGATACCTGACAGGTAGAAATATTACAGATCTTATTACAATCAATGCCCCAATATCCAGGTTTACATTTTTGGCAGAGTCCATCATGCTTCCCACAATCAGCACAGCCTTTAGTTTTACAAGTCTGATTGCAAAAGTTTCCCCAAAGTCCGTGGACACAAACATAACAATATCCATTATCTTTCTCACATGAATCAGAACAATTTTCAGAACAAACGGTTTCACATACAGTGCCCCAAAATCCCTTATTGCAACTATAACAGGTTCTACCGGACGATTTTGAACAATAAGTACTACTACTTGCACAGTTCTTAATGTCACAGGATTCGTTACATGAAACTCCCCAGTAGTCTGTTTTGCATATTTCACAATGGCCAGTTAATTTGTCACATCTGGAAAAGTTGCAACCAGTCAAATCACATTTATGTTCACAGTCAATCCCCCAATATCCATCCTCGCACATTACACATGATCCATCTGACATTCGGCATCTACGACAGTGTTCGATGTTACACATTTGTGTGCAGTTTTCTCCCCAGTAGTCATGCATACAAGTCTCACACAAACCCGTATTTCTGTTACATTCCAAGCAGCCTGGTATGCAACTCATGTCACAGTATGTACCCCAATATTCAGCTTTGCACGATGAACAATTACCTGAAGACATCGAACACCTTTTGCAATTTGAGAGTTTGTCGCTACAAGACACATTACAAAAGTTAGTAAAAAATCCGTCTTTGCAGCTGGCGCACATTCCATTTGTCGTGTAGCACTGTCGATAATGGGGATAATTACAATATTCTGGACACGTTTCATTACAATATCTTCCCCATACGCCATTCTTACAAGATGTACAAAGACCAGTTGTCTTGTCGCAATTACGGCAATTCTTGTTACATCTATCGCTACAATAACTACCCCAGTACCCACCACGACAGTAATAGCATTTCCCTGTTGTTTTATCACATCTGCCACAGTACATTGGACACCGTTGATCACAACTTTCTCCCCAGTAGCCACCCAAACAGGTCGGAGTAACAGGATAACCTTGAAAGAGAGTGTGTTAGGCATTTGTCTTTTGTTGACATTTGAGTCAAAGTGTTATGTCCTCTGTTCATATCAGAACAGACCCATATGTATTGGAAAGGCGCATGACGTAATTGTGACGTCAAATCAATGTCGGAACAACGTCCTGACATTTAAATAACGTGACATCTACGTCGCTGCAAAGTCATGATGTTGCACTGACGTTGATTTGACGTTGCCCTAGCGACGTGTACCTGCTGGGACAAATGTATGTTAATACATACTGTAAAACACTTAAATTTGGCGGCAGGAAAATTTGACGATTTTAATGAATGGGAATCTTGGCGGAGTTTTATCTTGGCGGACTTTAACTTTCCGAAAAAAAGTGAACTCTTACGTAACCGTGTGTGTCTTATGCATGCGAGTTCTACATGTTGAATTGCAAGTTTTAATTGTTTTAAACAATCCAATGTTCTTGTTGTTTGAATGAATCAGTTCTATTGTATTTTAATTTCTCAATAAAACGGATTTGGATTCATAATTGATTGCAGTTTTTTTTCCTTCCTTTACGCATTCGCTTCTCAAAATTTCAGACAAGGTTTATTCACAGGAAAAGCCGCCATTCATTTACAACTTATACATGCAATTTTGACAGTTACTGACAAGGTGTATTTGCTTTTACTCAGCCCTTTTGCGCATGCTAACTGCCTACATTATTGTCATTTTAAGCAAGGAGAAAGACATGATAAGATTTTATTCACTTTTATTGGATGGAAATAACTTGGAGCTACGCTCTCGAACACTATGTTCGACTTCTAAAAGGTAAAAACACTTTTTACGTTTATCACCGATAGTGTCCTTGACTGACTGATGTTGTACTTCCATACATAATAATGGCCGTGTGTTTGTTCCTATCTGTTATTCTCGTACGGTTTTTGATCTTTAATGGCGTTTTTTTATTTTTTGCGTTTTTTTTTTCTTGCCGCCAATAGCGTCTAAATAAAATGACCGCCAAATATAAGTGTTTTACATTACGTATATTGTACAATCCTTACAATTTGCAGGTTCGGATGAGTCTACAGTCAAATTAGTTTTATACATTTAATATCTTGGATGCGTCGAATGCAACAGAAAAATGAAAATCGTAGAGTGTTTAATGTTTTCTGAGTCAAAATACTTCGTTTTCAACCCCTGCCTAAGGTGTCAAAAGTATTTTTATTGCTAGAAACAGTCCTAAGCACATCTTAGTTATAAAATACATCAACTCTAGCTGTGATTTGTTGAGTAATAAATAATAAATCAGACTAGGGCTGCCGTATTTCGATTCTAACTCTCTGAGAATTGACAATAATGTTGTTGTTTTCTTCAAAGTCTAACAATCTTTCGCCATACCGCTAAAATTATTGACTGTAACACATGGATTTATGTCTTTTGTAACGTTTGCGAAGCGAGAAAGTGACGATACACCGTCTAACGGCGGGGAATCTACGAATGACGTCCGGCCCCCGCCTATCGGGGCTTGAAGAAATAGATGGGCGGCATAATGCTTCCACGCAGAGCTGAAACCGACCCGCACACGAGTGCTGGTAAACCGCTTAGAGGAACTAAGCCTGCCTAGGCAAAGCGGTGCGAGTCGGGCCGCCCTTGTTTATAAACCCTATTGGTTTCATAGGGCGGCAGAGCTTGAGATGTCATTTCATCTCAATGGCGGGTAAAAGTCCCACAAAATTGGAAGCAATGTCTTCAAAATGACCTTTAAAGTGTCGATGGGGACGTTAAACCTTAAATCAATCAATCAAACAGACAGACACACGATTGGCGTCATCAAGTGAAAGCTTGAAATGACGTCACACGACACGAGTTTCCGCCCCGTGATTTGTTGTATAATAAAGCACAGTTCTTTTCCATTGCAAAAAGTGGCGCGCTGTGTCAGAATTTTTCAATAAAATGCAAGGTTCCATTTCTACTGTAGACACATATGTAAGGATAGCTACTTTAATGTTCAAACGTTATATTCGATTTTTGTGGAAATGCTTACTCAAAGCCTATATACCTGAATGTTAATATGTAAAATTGCAAATTTGTTCCATTATTATGTGACATTTGCTTGGAGATGCTTAACGTGACAAAGGTGCCGACTCCATCGGAGTCTTACTGTTGATTTTCTTTTGCTCCAGCATTTCAGTGGTTTCTTGCTGTCGAGTCCTCACCGTTGTCTCACCTCTGTGGTTCTTTGATTATTTGTGTTCATGGAGATGTTGCACTGATGAGTTAGGAGGCCTTCATGCGGACTGAACAAATAATTTGTCTTAATCGCGACGGAAGTAAGGGCGAGGATTGCGGCCACGTAAAATCGATTTAAGCCCCCAAGTGGAAATCTTTCCACTGACCGTTCCAAGGCGGTTCTTCTGTGGCGATTTATTTATGTTGTTGTTTGTTACTTACTGTGTGTATCACTTGTGTCTTTTTGTTTTGGATGGCCATATGGCCATTTTGTGGGAAAGTAACTCTCCTTATGGCCTTCCTTTGTTTAGGTTTCCATTATGGTCTTGTCGCTTAATGTTTGTGTTTCTTTCCCTTTGGTGTGTTTGATGGGTGGAGTAAGTTAATTGTATCAATTCCTGATCTTTGTTTTACTTCTACATTCCATCAGAGTCATGGGACGGCTACAAATGCATCGTATTTAACCTCGTTTTACCTAGGAGTAAAGGCCGTTGTTTGAACAAGCATTGGCGCATTTGGTAGTAGACTCTCGACATGGATGAGTAATAGCATATAGTCCTTTCATCTTTCACAAAATTCACTACAGCATTCTTACCGATTATAATTAAACTGTAAACGTAATTGCTGTTTGAAGTACACAAGAGGATATTTGTTATTATTTATTATTATGCAAGATCGATTCTTATTTCACCAAATGTACACCGAAAGAAGTATTTTCACGAGTGACAGAGCGTGGGAAAGCCACGAGTGAAAATACTTCTTTTGGTGTTCGAGGGTGAAATAAAAATTGATCTTACACTGAAAAAAATCAGATTTTTTTTTAAATTGTAATTTGTAACGCAATTTCAAAGCGTCAGCCATCATCACAGAACGTGTTCCAGGGCGATTTCGCGTCGATTATAGGTGTTCAACGTATTAACTGGGTATAATGCTGGGTATTAACTGAAAGTTCGCACTGGAAAACAGTTTGGAATGTAACTCTATCAAACGTTTCTCTTGAAATTTGTATTTAAATAACATCCGTAGTTGCTAAGCTTGTCTTGCGTCGCGTGCATTCTTTACGTTGCGTAGGTTCTAAAAAATCGTCATCAACGCCCGAATGACATTAAAACGTGCATGACGTTGTTTCTGGCACCAATTTTTAACGTTAAGCCAACTGACATGTAACAATCAGAAAGTATATGTTATTTTCGATAATACATCGAATTCAGTAACAGTGAAAATACAAATCGTATTTTCACTGTTTAAAACAGTGACAATATCGATTTCGATTTCACTGAGAAATCTGTATATATATTATTCAAAAGCATGTAATATATATTGTTATTGTTCATGCAGAGCAGGTTTGAGTTTGAATCGGTACATACATTTCATGATTTCAGCTGTTTTACTAAGGACAAACATAACAGCAATTTCCAATTTAAATATGTCTCACACTGTTGCAAGTATATTTACAATCTATTATCGCAAAATTAAGGTGACTTTTTCTTATATATGAAATAAAACAGTTATCTGCCCCTGTAATTAACAGAGGGAGCTGTGGTTTGATTTATCGATTCCTGATCATTACCTTCACTTCTATTTTACCATCGAAAGAACTTGATTCTGCCTTAACAAAAAAGTCTAACCCCGGTCATACAGTGTACCCCTTTGAAAATTTCAGTGAACATATTTTTTCTGGCTAATAAAAATCAAAAATGAGTCCTTCTACAATTTAGATCCATTTAGCTGAAACTTAATATATAGTTAGAGCATAATATGGAGCAGTTCATAATGTTTCGAGATTGCAGTTCAACAAATATTAACTTTCTCTACATGCACAATGGCCACGGGCGTAAAATGCCCTGCTTGCGGAGCTATTTTGTCCATACAATGGCAATACGGCTAGCCAATGTAAGTATAAGCAGTCTTTTCATGCGCAGACTTACAATACCGCTCTAGAAATGGCCGTTAAAATATTGGGTGGATGGGCTGGTGGGCTTAAACAGATTTATATTGGATCCAATATTCGACCTTACATCTGCAGATAATTGCACATATGTTTTTGGGAGAGGAGTGTTTCTTGCACACCAGACAAGGAAATCCATAGATTTAGCTTTGGATAGAAATTATGTTCTAATATGTTCTATAAAAGGGGTATCCTTCGGAAGCAAGGAATACACATCAGAACTGAAAAGTATGAGGTGTACATGTTTTCTGGACCAGACTAGCTAGTTTCGGCCAATTAGGCCTCATCAGTGACCCTCAGAAATTTTCAAAATTCTACGATGGAATCAATGATCCCAAAGGACAAGAACATATAATTTACACTAACCCTGGTGTTCTTACCCAAAATCGAATATTTTCGCGTGCTTGATAGGTGCATTGGTTGAATACGCCGTCGTTAAGGTTGACGTCACGGCCTGTGATGTGACGTCACTAAACATTCCTGTTGAGTCATCACAATATGGCGGACGTTGTTTTACCGAAGTGATTGCAGCATTAAAAATCCACGGCGCTAAGAAACGGAAGGTATGCAAGAAAAAGAATCCTATATGGATGTGAGGGGATGATAGAAAAACCCGTCACTCGGGATCACTGTCCGGCACGCCTCGTGATGCCGGACAGGGACCCTCGGAACGGACTTTTTCATCCACCCCTTACACCCATATAAGATTCTAATAGTCTAATACATCAATGAAAAATCTCCGATAACTTAACTGTCGAACGAGTACGGAAATGAAACACAGATGGGGACTCAACATAATTAATTTATTTAAATGCTGACACACACACGGACACAAAAACACAGTTGGACACTAACCAGAGACAAATCAACAAGAGCAAACCACCTTACAAAAGATCTTTTTGTCATTACTTGTCTACCTTAATGTTGTGGACGCTACAACCTGATAAATTTAGTCTTTAAAGGAGTAGTCCTTGGTCACTATAAACTGTGCGTTATAGTGTTAGCATATTTGCAGAGCTGCTACTGTTTATCGCCAAAGAAACAGGAGGTACACTTTTCATGGCTGTTATGTTTTAGGCATTTTAAACAAAATCATGTGATTCCATGGTTATGATTACTAGTGTGTTTTTGCCTCGGGAAGAAGTATATATACATACATATTCTAAAAGCTTAATGTAGGCTAAATAATGCGGCCGATGCGCGTAAGGCGTTTACGCTTTAGACACGTAGAGCAACCGAAATAGCGCTGGGTACCCTCCGCAAACGTTTTAACATAAATCGATTGAACAAAATAAGTGTGAATATTCCACGTGTCACCAACTTATAAATGTTATGATGGTACTGGTATCGTAGTGTTGAATTGCCTATAACAGTTAGCATTTTGGTCTCAGAATATAAATACTGTCAATGTATCAGTGACCTGTTTTGCCCTTTTTGGATCGATCGTTTATCAATCGACCGAAAGTTACTAAAGCACAAAATCTGCAGTGCTGGAGTCCACGTGACTATCATTGATATGGGGAAATCCATGTATCGGGTATTCATAGATTAAGTTTTCGCTATTAGGTCAGCGTATTGTGTAATGTCGTTATCTTACACTTTGGGTTTGGCATAGGCAAACGGATCCAGACCCCGCAGAAGGCAGTATCAGGGTCTATACTCTATACTTACAGTACATACATGTTAGGTTAGACCTCGCAGAATACCCTTCTGATTAAGATCAAGGACTAAACTGTTCGCTTACAGTCAAGGAAAGCAAGGGTTAAAGTAACTTTTCAAAGCTTCACTTAGAGACTTAGAGACAATCGACACACAAGTTTTGTTAGTGTGTAGATTGTAACACCACGCCGGAACATTTTATTAATGAATATATACTGTTCTTCCAATTTCTGCCTGCTGTTAAGTGGTATTAAGTCAACTTTAAATCTAAACTTACACATTGTACTTCACAAGTAATTTCTATGATATATATTTGAAGGCGAAAACCCCATCATTTAAAATGCATATAATTATGCACTTATTTAGTCAATAAAGACAACAATTTCAATCGATTGCATAGCCTATATACTTATACTACTATTTTTTAAATAGTATTTAATGTGCATGCTCTACAGATAAGTTATTGTCATTTAGTCTAATACAGCTCAGAGAATTAAAGATATAAGGACTTACCAAGAAATGAAGCCGCAACCACAAATATTAATACTCCGTAGCTCAGCATGCCGGCTTTTTGCAACTATTGCCAGTATCTGTAGGTAATAACCTGAAAATATTCAAAACGAGACATATCATTTCAACAAAATAAGAGCCACATATACACACCGAAGACAGATCTCGTCGTTTTTAATGAGTTTCAATGTCTACGTCCATGCTTATAACTTAATTGACATTTGCAAGGCGATGGTCTTTTCTGAATATGACTCCCGATTACTGTCCTGCATCGTGATACCATATTTTTGCTTTCAAAATTAAAATGTTATTATTTGTTGTTTTTTTTTCTTGTTGAAAATATGAAATATTTTTAGTGCATAACAAATTAATTTTATTTTACAGTAATCGCTTACGACCCAGAGATTATAGTAATAACCCGCCATATATTTTTATATGAAATGCTAACCCATCTCTAAAAAATCTGACAAAAATTCCCTCACAGTGATGAGCTTTGAACTGCCTACCCCGACAGTAAAAAGATAAAAGAAAACTGAAAATCAGATAATACGACAGATAAGAAGATCTAGAAACAAACAAACAAACAAACAACGGAGTATAATTTGTTTTCCAAATTGTAGCAGAGTTGAACATTAAGTTTCCATTCACGAGCCTGCACAAAACGTCTTTTTTTTAGTTTATTCAGGGTTTACGAACCTTTCAAGATTATTTCATTTATTCAGAGCCAAATGTTATTCAGAGTTCAGCAAAAACCAGAGAACCCGGAGAACAAACGAAAAAATAAAATAAAAACTGACATTCCGTTGCAGAACTGAGCATCGGAGCGGAGAGGGATAAAGGATAAGCGCACTCACCCAATAGGCCACGAAAGACAGTGGCCTTGTACAATGATCAACGTAGTTGTTGCAATATTTTAGCTCACCTGAGTCTGTGGCTCATAAGTAAAATAGAAGTGGAGGCAACGATCAGGAATCGATACAATTAACCCACAGCTCCCATCAGAGACATCAAAGGGAAAGAAACACAAACATGAAACAACAGACCCTAATGGAAACATTAATAGCGGAAAGCAAAAAGGACAGTCAGTTTCCCACAAAATTGCTAATTGGCTATCCAAAACAAATTAATATAAGCGATACAAACACCCAAAGACAAACCATAACAAAAATAAACCACGACAGAAGAACCGCCTTGAAACAGTCAGTGAAACGAATTCCACTGGGGTGGGGGTGCTTAAATCGATTTCACGTGGACACAATCCTCGCCCTTACTTCCGTCGCGATGTAGACAAATAATTTGTTCAGTCCGCATGAAGGCCTCCTAACTCATCAGTGCAACATCTCCGTGAACACAAATAATCAAACAACCACAGGGATGAAACAACGGTGATGACTCGACAGCAAGAAACCACTGGAATGCTTGAGCAAAAGAAAACCAACAGTTAGACTCCGATGGACCAGACCAGAGACAGAGCATCAGGCACCAACCAACATTACATGAAATTAGAGAGATCTAATTCTCAGTAAGCCTTTACGCTGGAACCGTAATAGAATCTGAGGCCTGACTCACCGGCGTGCAATTAAAGAGGGAAGCAAAGTTGTCAACAGGGATTGGGTAAACTACCATGCATGCAGTCTATCGTATATCGAAGAAAGATTTTACGAAATTGGGTGCTGAAGTCATAGCGATTATTTATTTTCTGAATTTATATAATAAGTCACCATAAAATTCGGATTCCGATAAACCTTGTTGCAGAAGAGATTTAAGTCGATTATTGAATTTTGAAATTAAATCAGAATGACGTCTATAAATTTTTGAAAAAGGCTTTGGGTAGATTATGATACCGATAACCCTGAATAGGACGTTTAGCAGATAACAATTTATTACGAGCGTTGAAGTCAGTAAAATGACTACGCACTCTGGCAAATCGAATTAATTGAGAAATATAAACGCCATAGGATGGTGCACGAGGAACGTCACCATCCAAAAAAGAAAAAAAAAATACAATCTCAAAATCAAAATCATCGCGTCTATCATAAATTTTGCAAGAAGAAAACACATCTACAATAAACAGGTGTAAATCCAAAAATGGGGCCTCGGTACCATAAGAATTTTATTTTGTTAACTGAAGTTCTGGACGGTGAATTTGACTGATCAAACCCACGAAATAAGTATTGTCAATATTTAATAAGTCATCTAAATATCTAGAAGTCGAGCTAAAAGCTTCAATGATTTCAGACTGGTGTTCCGCAGAAAATGACAGCATGAAGTCCCTCAAAAAAAAAAAAAAAAAGAAACAAACTGAACAGATCAACCACAAGGGGTGCGCAATTAATACCCATTGGAATACCCACAACTTGTCTAAATAACTTTGTAACAAATCTTATGTAATTATTGTCAAGCAGAAAGGTGAGAGCTTCACACACTTTCTGACATGACCATAAAATATAATCTTTATTCTCTTCAGAAGCCTTAGAGTTTGACAAGGCTCCGTTGTCTGTCTGTCGTCTGTCAACGTTTTCAAAAATCTTCTCCTCTAAACCGATTGAAGTCAATTTCATGTAGAGCATCCATGGGATGGGGAAATGAAAGTTTTTTCACAGGGTGCAAGACACGTGATTAAGATGGCCGCTGTGTCCATATATGATAAAACCCTTCAAACATCTTCTCCTCCGGAACCAGTGGACAGACTGCCGTGAAAATTGGCATGCAGCATTAGGATCTCTGGTCCATCATAGTTTGTTCAAATGATGACCCCTGGATGACCCTGGCCTGTTTTACGCCAATATCAAATTTGGTCACATAGACATTTTGTATGGGAAAATGTCAAAATTTTGTATTTTTCGAAACATTTGCATACTATGATCTGAAATTGGTAGATGTAGCTAGCATAATTAGTTGATGAAACTTCATGAGTATTCAAGGACATGGTCATTGTTTCACCTTGGCCCTAGGTCATTGAGATATAAAAATTAAAACTGACTTTCCTTAGAAGACACTAAGCCATTTGTAATGATTCATATATCGCCTTTTTATATGATCTGTCTCTGATCGGGCCCATCGGAGTCTTACTGTTTGTTTTCTTTTGCTCGAGCATTTCAGTCCTTTCTTGTTGTCTCGTCCTCACCGTTGTTTCATCTCTGTGGTTGTTTGATTTTATTGTTCTCGTAGACGTTGCACTGATGTGTTATGAGGCCTTCGTGCGGACTGAGCAAATTATTTATCTAAATCGCGACGGAAGTAAGGGCGAGGATTGCAGCTGCGTAAAATCGATTTAAGCCCATCCCCCCCCCCCCCCCCACACCTAGATTTGCCGAAGTCTGTTAATTAAGTGTCCTTGTTAGAATTAATTGTTTACAAAAATTAGCAATACAATTTTGTATGAGAATTGTGAAATTAACAGACTTGTAGCAATTGAAATAACTCATTCACCTTTCCTGTAGATGATTGTCAGATAGGGGTGAGAAGTTTGTTTAGATAACTTTTCACAGACAGGCTCCAGAGTTTGTTATCATGATTTATTTACATTAGTGGGGAAGACAGTGTAAGTCTAATAGATGTAGGCAAAATGTTTTAATTTTAATCTTTTATCATGGTTTTTGTACACGCCTATGCTGTATACTAGAAGACTTTATATGGCTCAAACAATGGCGTTTAGTGTTATTTTTTTCTTATTTCCGCTGAAAACATGGATTGTGGGTAATCGTTATAACCGATTCAATGAGGCAGTTCAAATGAGTACTCACAATCTATGTGTAACGGCCTCAATTTGGCGATTCTAATGAGTACCCAAAATCTATGTTTTAGAGCCGCAATAACAAAACGACTACCCTGGTAAACCCCTATTTACCCTATATAAAGTGGGGTTAACAAGGGTTTTCATTGAATGGTCCTGTTTACCGGTTGATCTTTGTTTTTGATAAAATGCATGCTTCTATAACGTTCCTTTGATTAGATCTTAAAGTTGTGTAACCGAGTCTTGATAAACCGTTCGTTGCGTTTTTTTTTCTTCAACACGACCATCTCAAGCGACCGAATAAAAATCGAGAAGTACTTGTAGACAATTAGGCAAACAGAATCAGCAAACTACACCTTAATCTCTCATACAAATCACCGGATTAACTCAACCGGAAAGATTTAGCAATCTTGTGACAATCATCTCAGAAGTCACTATACGCTTCCATACCGGAGTATTCAAGCCTTAATGCGTACAGCGCAGATTCATATTTGTACGAGCGTAATTGATAAAAATCATATTTACTTGCTGATGACAGTGCTTTGACTTTTAAACACACGTTTAAAGATTGTTGGATTACTATCCAGACATTATGAATGTTAACAACCCAAGCAGTGGACGAGTTAACGTCTAAAGGATATGTTCGTTAACACTAATAAACGCACTATGGGCAGACAAGTTGCTTTTTTTAATTTGTTTTGTCTACACCGTGTAGGTGTGGGAGGGCAAAGGTATGTGTTTCGGATACATGTGCGTACCGAATATCGATGATTTTCTACCAAATGTAAGATTCCTTTACTGACGTGTACGTTACCGAAATTTGAAAACCTTATTTAATGCACGATAGGTCTGTCAATAGGGTTTTGTCGTCACACACAGACCAGCTACCGGAAATAACCCATATTTTATTTTTCTCCGGGTAAAATAGGCTTTTATTTTCTCGAAGAACAAGCGAGAAATGTCTCCGAGAAGAAAAAATATCGCGTTTCAAAGCGGTTAATTTCACCTCGAAACGCCGCGAAATTTCTCCGTGAACATCGCTTTTTCTCGGAGAAAGCCAATTAGTACAGGTTAAGTCGTTCACGGTGTTTCTCCGCGAAATCTGCCTATACCTACATGTAAATTTGTTCATGTGCATGTATTTTTTTTTTTTTTTTTTTTTTTTCATGCATTAAAATTTGGTACACGAAGCTTGAAGCATATGACGAAATGCATCGTAAAGTATGATTTTAATCCGGTTGATTTGCATCTTATGCACTTTACAACGCAGTATAAACATGATGAATGTTTTCTGTGTTACTTTGTTGTTACTGTTGTATAAACACTTCATTAATTGAAAACTGTTGATTTTCTATCGGTTCACCATATTTGGAGTACTTTATTTTTTATAGCCCCGCTTTGAAAAAGTGGGGGCTATATTGGATTTGGCTTGTCCGGAATTCCGTCTGTCTGTCTGTCTGTCTGTCTGTAATCTTGTCCGGAATTCCGTCTGTAATATTTGATAGTGGGTACCTTGTTACCGCAACTCCTCTTACAGTTCTAGGTCAATCCTTTTGAAACTTTACAGGTGTTTTCATATAGGTCTGAAGATGTGCATATTCTTTTTTCATTATCCTTAAATAATATTTTTCACTTATTTCACCTTTTTTAACTTAGACAATTTTTGAGATCTACTAATGTTAAAATGTATAGGGAGTAGCTACCTTGTTACCGCAACTCCTCTTATAGTTCTAGGTCAATCCTTTTGAAACTTTACAGGTGTTTTCATATAGGTCTGAAGATGTGCATATTATTTTTTCATTATCCTTAAATAATTTTTTTCACTTATTTCACCTTTTTTAACTTAGACAATTTTTGAGATCTACTAATGTTAAAATGTATAGGGAGTAGCTACCTTGTTACCGCAACGACTCTTACAGTTCTAGGTCAATCCTTTTGAAACTTTACAGGTGTTTTCATATAGGTCTGAAGATGTGCATATTTTTTTTTCATTATCCTTAAATAATTTTTTTCACTTATTTCACCTTTTTTAACTTAGACAATTTTTGAGATCTACTAATGTTAAAATGTATAGGGAGTAGCTACCTTGTTACCGCAACTCCTCTTACAGTTCTAGGTCAATCCTTTTGAAATTGACAGGTGTTTTCATATAGGTCTGAAGATGTGCATATTCTTTTTTCATTATCCTTAAATAATTTTTTTCACTTATTTCACCTTTTTTAACTTAGACAATTTTTGAGATCTACTAATGTTAAAATGTATAGGGAGTAGCTACCTTGTTACCGCAACTCCTCTTACAGTTCTAGGTCAATCCTTTTGAAACTTTACAGGTGTTTTCATATAGGTCTGAAGATGTGCATATTCTTTATTCATTATCCTTAAATAATTTTTTTCACTTATTTCACCTTTTTTAACTTAGACAATTTTTGAGATCTACTAATGTTAAAATGTATAGGGAGTAGCTACCTTGTTACCGCAACTCCTCTTACAGTTCTAGGTCAATCCTTTTGAAACTTTATAGGTGTTTTCATATAGGTCTGAAGATGTGCATATTCTTTTCTTAATTATCCTTAAATAATTTTTTTCACTTATTTCACCTTTTTTAACTTAGACAATTTTTGAGATCTACTAATGTTAAAATGTATAGGGAGTAGCTACCTTGTGATCGCAACTCCTCTTACAGTTCTAGGTCAATCCTTTTGAAACTTAACAGGTGTTTGCATATAGGTCTGAAGATGTGCATATGCTTTTTTCATTATCCAAAACTTATTTTTTAACTTAGACGAGGCGTAGGTACCTTGTTAGGGATTTAACCCTCTCACAAGTCTTTACCTTAAATTCAAGAGTCTTTCTCCTCTGACAGGGCTATAGCGGGGCTTTAGTCAGATCCTCTGACAGTTCTAGTTTCTCAAGTAAATACTTTAGAAAAATCAAACTCAAA
The DNA here is from genome assembly GCA_963580285.1 of Lucinisca nassula. Lineage (NCBI taxonomy): Eukaryota > Metazoa > Mollusca > Bivalvia > Lucinida > Lucinidae > Lucinisca > Lucinisca nassula. Next base: position 7,595,743 of record OY757026.1, read on the forward strand.
GTATATAATAACGGGGATCCTGCATGTACATGTATATGTGGGCGCTGATCTCACTCTTCATTTTGGTTGATCTTTTTCTTACACTGCGAGTAATTAAACATCACTGATGCTTACACTTAAGCTCACATGTAGCCAGAATGAAAGATCTAATGTTTAAGAGTAGGCCACGGAGGCCCGCTTGTGTTTCTTGCCTTTACAATTCAATTTTGCTCATACATGTACATTTACCCATTTCAGACTGGAAAACCCTAAACGGGTACCGTGGCAAACAGTGCAGGCCAAGCTCAGACGCCGCAGAACGCGGCGTCTGATCTGGGCCTATACTGTTTGAAAAAATTCGGGCATTTCCTAATTTTGAAGAAAACACAACCTAAACCCCCTAAATTTTGAAATGGACGCATGCTATATATAAGGAGGAAGATTCCATTTGTTACAAAAAGGGTTAATATGGGGAAATTGCGCGGCAAGCATTCCAAGGCTGCATATAAGTCTAATCTCTAACTTGGGGCAGAACTACAAAATTCTCCAAGATAATCAGCGAAGTTTGTATAGCCATGCAACCTGGGTATCTTGTTAAGTCTACTGTTCACCCCGAAGGTAACTGGCCCCCGTGTCCTAATGGGTAAGAGCACTGACTCTTAACCCATTCAGTACCAGAAACCCCTAAAGGGGTACCTAGGCAAACAGTGCTGGCCCAGATCAGACACCGCAGAACGCGTACACTGTTTGCATAACGTTAAGTCATTTCCCGAGCTAAATTTTTAAGAAAAAAAAACTGACACCCCTAAGTTTCAAAATGGACTCCTGTATATATAAGGAGGAAGATTCCATTTGGTACAAAAAGGGTAAATCATCGGGTCATTAGGTCTCTCCGCTGTGGTTTGCGCCTCGCTCGGGCCACATACACAGTTCTCTCTATACATGTATATGTGCATGTAAAATGGCGAATAGTGGTTCGTTCATTACATGGGCTTTATTAACATGTTGATGCACCGCCTGTTTGCTCCAACTGGGAGTATTTATTAGTCAGGGGTGGGTGAGGGGTCGGGGAAGTAGACTTTTTTGTGTTCACGGAGATGTTGCACTGATGAGTTAGGAGGCCTTCATGCGGACTGAACAAATTATTTGTCTAAATCGTGACGGAAGTAAGGGCGAGGATTGTGGCCACGTAAAATCGATTTAAGCCCCCCAGTGGAAATCATTCCACTGACCGTTCCAAGGCGGTTCTTCTGTGGCGGTTTATTTATGGTGTTAGTTGTTACTAACTGTGTGTATCACTTGTGTCTTTTTATTTTGGATGGCCATATGGCCATTTTGTGGGAAAGTAACTGTCCTTATGGCCTTCCTTTGTTTAGGTTTCCATTATGGTCTGTTCGCTTAATGTTTGTGTTTCTTTCCCTTTGGTGTCTTTGATGGGCGGAGTAAGTTAATTGTATCGATTCCTGATCTTTGTTTTACTTCTACTTTGGAAGCGCAAATAATGCGTGGCAATGCAAAGTAGCATGTCCTTTTTCACGCGCCTGCATGAAGCATGGCCCGATATAGGTGTCTGGTTTTTCGCCCGGTCGTTCGCGACATAGACCTAGCCTGCGGTGGAATTCATGTGTTCCTCGTTAACTTTGTTACTAACTTTGCATTCAAAGCACTGCTTGCTGTACCAATTTGACAGCTTGTAATCATCACGAGAACAAGTCCGTGAAACGAAGACCCCTCTAAACCACACTTTATATAGAGAAAAGTGGGGTTTACGGGGGTATACATTATCTGCCTTGTTTTTTATCAAAAACATAGATTGTGGGTACTCGTTAGAACCGCCTCAATTTGTCTTCGTTTACATAAACAACGCCAAACAAACGAAGAAATAATGATGGGCCGAAAATTTCACTTAAGCCCAGTTGTATTTTTTATTCTCCGCGAAACTCCGGTAATTTCATTTTCAATGAAAGCAATCGGTCAAAATTTCGCCGAGAATATCCGAGAATTTTCTCCGCGAAACCGGGAGAATTTCTCGCTCATTTTATCTTTTCTCGCTGTTTTGCGGAGAAAATAGCCGATTTCGCGTTAGGCAGTTTCTCCGCGAAACAAAAAAAAAATATTACCGGTAACTGGTCTGTAGTTTAGTGACGTAACTAAGATTTGTGATGTCAATAACCATGCTAACAAAGACGGAGGATTATGGCGAGGTCAAATTTGTGTGGTGAAAACTATCCGTCCAAGAAATACAGGTATACTTGCTAGCTTTTCATTGCATAACTTTCCTAACATGGTTGTGGGAAATGTATCATGTATACTCCATCAACAACATTCATAATTCTTCACACAGTAGACGTGGTTACCTTGTCATATGTATGCTAACAGTTTTATAATGCTTACAAAGTTAAGAAATGTTCGTTATCAAAAGGTAACGGACACGTCAACATGACTACGCTCTTTTGTTCATTCAAATACTATTTAGAAATTAATAAAGTCATTGTGAACACGAGCAATAATGTTTAAAACTAGCATGAGTACCTGTTAAATATTCATATATTGCAATTGGTTAAACCGGCCCCGATAGCTCAGTTGGTAGAGTGTCCGCTCCGGGGAACGGGAGGTCAGGGGTTCGACCCCGGGCCGCGACATACCAAAGTCGTTAAAAATGGTACTAGCTGCTCCTCGTTTGGCACTCAGATTTACGGGGTAGAGCTAGGACTGGTCGATCCAGTGTCAGGATAATGTGACTGGGTGTGGTATCATGTAATGTGTCTGGGACATGATACTTCAGTGAGGCAGCACTATAAATGTGAGCATTGAGCTCCCTGTCGCAACCAGACACCGTCGTGATATGACTGAAAAATTGTTGAAAGCGACGTTAAACCCGAATTCACACACACACACATTGCAATTGGTTAAAACAATGATATCGAATTGACACGTTATATAATGGCATGGTATCTGAACAGACTGCCTGTTTATTCCATTGAAATATAATGCATAGAATTTTCCAATTTTGAAACACCTGCATGCCTATATACATGACATTCTTCAACCTCACATATTTGTCATCATTAATTGTATTAAACTAAATGTATATCGTATCAAGCATGATAAGTATCTTCTTTCAAAGATAAGGCAACGTACATTTCAGGTAGAGGTAACAAATATTTCAAATTGTTTATCAAATATACAGTTTGGACTTAGATGGCCCGAACAATTTTGGGACCATGAACATTTGTTTGAAATAGGAGTAGCTCAAACTACTGAGGTTTAATCATAATTGCATGTCATAAAGCGTAATGGGTATCATTTAATATCTTTACAATCTTCTACAAAATAAAAGCATGTTGTGTGTACTCATCAGGATCGTTTCATCGAGGCTATTCAAATGAGTACACACACCATACCTGGTGTGTTATGTGTACTCATTAGAATCGCCTCATTGAGGCGACTCTAATGAGTACACACAGCATACCTTTTATCGATAAAATCAGGGAAACCTCCCTAAAGATGTCTAGAGGTACTTGAAGGTTTCTCTAGGGACTCTAGACCAAGTTCGAATTAGCCATGGTAAACGAGTTATTCATGTTCGAAATTTCACATTATCTACAATTGTTTTGCAGATATGGCAAAGTCCAGGTAAGAAATTCAAAAAGCTTACAGGCAGAGGTTAAGTAGAAAAATAATGAACAGTACCTCGCAAAAGAAAGAGAAAGACGAAGGCGAACATATGTTCTAAATGGTCAGCTTTCAAAGAAGAACGAGAAGAGCGTAATCAAAAGAATAGAGATTATTAGAAACGCTATCGCCATGCAAAGAAAGAAACACCTTTGTTGCCAACTGAATTTATTTAGACTGCCGATCACACCGACCCTTCTAACACAAGTGGCTGCGAGAGTACTACTTCTGCATCCCAGAATAGAATGTTAGTCAGAATGAACTTTCGACAAAGAGCAAATGGACCAAGAATGCGAATATCAAAGGAGCTGAACAAAGCTAAGAAAGAGGTCAAAGCAATGAAAGAGAAATATAAGAATCTAAAACGCAAATACAGAAGCACCTTGCGCACTATTCAAAGTGAGAAGAGAAAATCGTGTCAAAGTCCAAGTACTCCAAGATCGAAAGCTGCGAAACTTGTCCAAGATATTAAGCTAACGCCAAAAACAAAGCTCCGTTGTACAAAAAGACTGGTGTTTGCACATGCCGTCTGCGATGAGATAAAATCATCTGAATGTAAAACAACTATTCATCGAAAGAAAACGCTTGAGAATCTAGTGGTCGGAGACATTGTAAAGACATATAGATGTCTCGCAAAGTTCTGTGCAAGAACTGGTATGAGAAAAACGCAATGGCAAAGGTCACCACAAAGGGTTAAAGTATTAAGAAAATTAACCGAAAAAGAGAGGTAGCTAAGCACAGAGAAAAGGTGACAGCTTTCTTTGAAAGGGATGATAACAGCCGGAATATGCCCGGATTAGGAGATTATGTGAAGCCAAAAACTTATCATAAAACACAAAAACGAGTTCTAACAGATTATCTGTCAACATTGTACGACAAGTTCATCAGTGAAAATGCAGGCATAAAATTATCATTCGCGTCTTTTTGCAGAATTCGCCCGCAGCATATACTTCTAACATCACTGATCACGAGAGATATACGTCTGTGCACTAAGCACCAGAATTTGTCCTTGATCCTAAAGGCAGCCAAACGAGAGAATGTTGACACACCGGTGAATGGCGAAAAGATGCTGGAGCGTAAATGTGCAGTTATACAGAATATTGAGATTAAAGTCACATCTAATAATATAGTCATCGGACAGTGGAAACGTGTACAGATTGACGTTAAGGGACAGACAAAATAAGTCATGAAAATTGTAAAATCTAAAATAAGCAAGGTAGAGTTTTACAGCATGTCAAGACACAGACCAACGAGTTTGAGAATAATGCCATGAGAATTCGGACACAATATAACGAAATGAAACGCCTTAAGGAGAACTTGCCAGCAAATCACTGTATTGTGCGTATGGATTTTAGTGAGAATTTCTCATGTAAATCAGTCCAAGAAATCCAGTCAGCTTACTGGGATCAAATCAGCTTTACTTCTTCATCAGGGTACAATAAATTACGCAAAGCCTTTTCAACATTTTATGGACGTCGTTCTGATTTAATTTCAGAATTCAATATTGGACTTAAATCTCTTCCGCAACAAGGTCTATCGGAACCCGAATTTTATGGTGACTTAGTATACAAGTTCAGGAAAATATAAAATCGCAATGACTTCAGCACCCAATTTCGTAAAATCATTCTTCGATATAAAAAGATTGGGTACAACATAAATGTTATACGACAGACTGCATGCATGGTAGTTAACCAAATCACGGTTGACATCTTTGCTTCCCTCTTTAATTGCACGCCGGTGGGTCAGGCCTCAGATGCTATGACGGTTCCAGTGTAAAGTAGAAGTAAAACAAAGATCAGGAATCGATACAATTTACTTACTCAACCCATCAAAGACACCAAGGGGAAAGAAACACAAACATGAAGCGACCAGACCATAATGGAAACCTAAACGAAGGAAGGCCATTAGGACAGTTTCTTTCCCACAAAATGGCCATTTGGCCATCTAAAATAAAAATACACAAGTGATACACACAGTAAGTTACAAACAACAAGATAAATAAACCGCCACAGAAGAACCGCCTTGGAACGGTCGGTGGAAAGATTTCCACTGGGGGCATAAATCGATTTTACGTGGCCACAATCCTCGCCCTTCCGTCGCGATTTAGACAAATAATTTGTTTAGTCCGCATGAAGGCCTCCTAACTCATCAGTGCAATATCTCCGTGAACAAAAATAATCAAAGAACCACAGAGCTGAGACAACGGTATAAGCCCCCTAGTGGAATTCGATTCCGATGATCGTTCCAGAACGGTTCTTATGTCGCGGTTTTTTTTTTTGTTGTGGTTTGTCTTTGGGTGTTTGTGATGCTTATATTATTTTATTTTTGATAGTCTATTGGCCATTTTGTGGGAAAGTAACTATCCTTTTGGCTTTCCGCTATTAATGTTTTCATTAGGTTTGTTGTTTCATGTTTGTGCTTGTTTCCCTTTGGTGTCTCTAATTGGAGCTGTGGGTTGATTGTAACGATTCCGGATCATTGCCTTCACTTCTATTTTACTTTACATCCTATCGTGATCTATAACAAGTTGGAGGACTCAAACGACAAAAGTTACCATTCAAGATCCATCTGATTTTTACCAGTGGACACAGTCGACACACTGCACAATATAAAGTAGAAGTAAATTAAAGATCAGGAATCGATACAATTAACTTACTCCACCCATCAAAGACACCAAAGGGAAAGAAACACAAACGTTAAGCGACCAGCCCATAATGGAAACCTAAACAAAGGAAGGCCATAAGGACAGTTACTTTCCCACAAAATGGCCATATGGCCGTCCACAATAAAAAGACACAAGTGATACACACAGTGAGTAACAAACAATAACATAAATAAACCGCCACAGAAGAACCGCCTTGGAACGGTCATTGGAAAGATTTCCACTGGGGGGCTTAAATCGATTTTACGTGGCCACAATCCTCGCCCTTACTTCCGTTGCGATTTAGACAAATAATTTGTTCAGTCCGCATGAAGGCCTCCTGACTCATCAATGCAACATCTCCGTGAACACAAATAATCAAAGAACCTCAGATGTGAGACAACGGTGAGGACTCGACAGCAAGAAACCACTGAAATGCTGGAGCAAAAGAAAACCAAGTTAGACTCCGATGGGCCCGACCAGAGACAGAGCATCAGGCACCAACCAACATTACCTTGAATTAGATCTCTCTAATTCTCCATAAGCCTTTACGTTGGAAACGTCATAGAATCTGAGGCCTGACCCACCGGCGTGCAATTGAAGAGGGAAGCAAAGTTACCAACCGTGATTTGGTTAACTACCATGCATGCAGTATGTCGTATAACATCCATGTTGTACCCAATCTTTTTATATCGAGGATGATTTTACGAAATTGGGTGCTGAAGTCATTGCGTTTATATGTTTTTTTAATTTATATACTAAGTCACCATAAAATTCGGGTTCCGATAGACCTTGTTGCAGAATATTGAATTTTGAAATTAAATCAGAATGGCGTCTTTAAAATTTTGAAAAGGCTTTGCGTAGTTTATGGTACCGATAACCCTGATTAAGAAGTTTAGCCGTTAATAATTTATTATGAGTGTTGAAGTCAGTTACATGGCTTCACACTCTAGCAAATCGAATAAATTGCGAAATATAAACACCATAGGATGGCGCACGAGGAACATCACCATCCAAAAAAGGAAAAATCTACAATCTCAAAATTAAAGTCATCGCGTTTATCATAAACTTTGCACAATAGATAGATGTGAATCCAAAAACGGGGCCTCGGTATCAGAAGAATTTGCTTTATTTTACTGAAGTTCTGGGGGGTAAATCTGACTGATTAAACCATCGAAATAGGTATAATCAATATTTAGTAAATCATCTAAATATCTAGAAGTGGAGCTAAAAGCTTCAATAATTTCAGATTGGTTATCAATGGAAAGCGACAACATGAAGTCTTTTTCATAACAATACAAGAACAGATCAGCCACAAGAGGTGCGCGATTCGCACCCATCGGAATACCCACAATTTGTCTAAATAACTTAGTACCGAATCTAATATAAATATTGTCAAGTAGAAAGGTGAGGGCATCACATACTGTCTGACATGACCAAAGTGTATACTTCTTATGCTCTTTAGAAGTGAAAAATGCATTTCTGACATTACATGCAAGATAGAGAGAATCTTCTCTGTGAAAAGCCAATTCAATTAAATCATTAAGCTTTATTTTATAAGATTATGAGGAAGTGTAGTGTAAAGAGTGGAAAAATCGTAAGTAGACAGACTTGAAGCAAGAAAATGTCTGGATTTCAATTTATTTAAAACCTCATTCGAATTTTTATAGACCAAAACAGATTTCTTTGATCTTTCAAAGACTTAATCACAATATTTAATCACATGCGTTTTAATAGCAGTAAGACAGGAAGTTAATAATTTAGAAAGTTCAGTGGTAGTGCAAGAGCCAGAATTTGCAATACACCGTGCTTTGTAGGGTCTTTTATGAAGTTTTGGTAACCAGTATAGCGTAGGAAGCTTGTCTTGTCCTTCGGTAACACACACAGCAAACTTAGTGGCTGAATGACAAGTATGTTTATCTACAATAACTCTCTCTTCAGCTAAAGGCTGAAGTTCATAGGCCTTAGTACCACCAAGCTCCTGCTTAAGCGTGTTAACATAGTGGAGCCGTCACACAACGACGACGTTGTTAGCGGCCTTGTCTGCAGGGGCCAAAACAAACTTCTTGTGAAATTCTTGAATACCTAGTTTAAGATGACGTACTGACGTCTTAAGCTTAGGGGGTAATAAGTTAGTATTTTGAGAATAGAAAGAAATGCGTTTATTCACTTGTTTTAAAATGCTAAGTTTCCAGTCCTTAAGGGCTTTATACTCGACAAACTCTCGTTTAAGCCATCGATTACCGAATTCATTCAAGGAAGTAGCGATTTAATCTCTACATTTACTGAAATCAATGTTCGGAGTCTAACTGATGGTTTTCTTTTGCTCCAGCATTTCAGTGGTTTCTTGCTGGCGAGTCCTCACCGTTGTCTCACCTCTGTGGTTCGTTGATTTTTTGGTGTTCACGGAGATGTTGCACTGATGAGTTAGGAGGCCTTCATGCGGACTGAATAAATTATTTGTCTAAATCGCGACGGAAGTAAAGGCGAGGACTGTGGCCACGTAAAATCGATTTAAGCCCCCCAGTGGAAATCTTTCCACTGACCGTTCCAAGGCGGTTCTTCTGTGGCGGTTTATTTATGTCGTTGGTTGTTACTTACTGTGTCTATCACTTGTGTCTTTTTATTTTGGACGGCCATATGGCCATTTTGTGGGAAAGTAACTGTCCTTATGGCCTTCCTTTGTTTAGGTTTCCATTATGGTCTGGTCGCTTAATGTTGGTGTTGCTTTCCCTTTGGTGTCTTTGATGGGTGGAGTAAGTTAAGTGTATCGATTCCTAGTCTTTGTTTTACTTCTACTTTAGAAGGAAACCGATATTTCGGTCCTTTAGAAATTATATTCCTAATCCTAGAATCAGGAATAATTTTAAAATTGCCAGTAATTACATGACCAGCAGCAGGATAGCAATACACTGAGTTTTTACAATCACATGAATCAGGAGTATTAGTATCAATATCAAGATCTGAAACAAGTTAATTGAAATTAAAAATGATATATCTAACAGGTTTGTTATATTTATAGCATAGTATAAGTGTTTCAGTATTTTGAAAATAAGCAGGAATGGAAGAAAGCACCGAGCTCTCACGGAAGATACTGGGCAAATCTATAAAATCCATACCCTTATTAATGAAGGATATTTTGAAGAAATGGCGTTATGATTAATTTCAGAATCAATGTAAGGACGGAGAGTATGCTGAGTATAGCCTCTAGTTAAGAGAGCCGCATCATATAACTGATTAGAACTATCGTAGAATTTATTCGCTTCGGTGTCCAGAAGACGTAAAACAGAACGGGTAATGAAAGTCGTAAAGCTTATCTTCGTCTCCATACAAAGCTACCAAGAGAAGGCTGCAGAATTAGCAAATCAGCAACCGAAACCCATATGTGGAATAATGAGACTACATGTAGTTAAAGGCATGGGTAATTCTGCTGTAGCTGTGAAAGAAACTAGTTGTTACTGAGAAACATGAATTGCTTCTTCTAGTTCCACATGTGATTCATGGAGAAATGAAACCATCGGTCTCATGGAAAAACAAGTATTGAAGAATCATTCAATGCTGAAACTACTGATGAAGTAAATAATGCACACACAAACATATCATCCCAGGACACTTTGACTCAATCGTCACTTCCAGCTCCTGGATTTCTTGAAACTGAGACAGAAATTAAGCAAGCCGCCATATATCTTAATAAGTGGTTTATAAACACAGATGCGGATGACAACACCTTTGAAATATCTTTTCTGGAGCAGAAGAAGAAATCGCTTCAATGGTCACACAGGCCTGACATCATTTGTGTTGACAGTAAACGACATACTGTGTAAAGTTTCTCCTCCCCAGGCAATTGGAAAATCAAAACGCATGCTGTTAATTGATAATAACGACATTAATCATGTCGAAGCACTTTTTTCTCAGCGTTGATGGCATAGTTATTCCTTTGAAATGTTCGTTACCTAAACTCACATGCCGCCTTGTCATAATTAAATAGGAAATGATCAATTTTAGTCACACATGACATAAGTGTTAAATGAATGGATATCATTAACGAACATTTCAAATTTACCAATTCTGTCTTGGGAGAGATTAAGACAAGGTTTGTTTCAGAAATAACTGTGGCCCCGTGAGCATTACAGTCGAAGCACATTATTAACATGTTCAGAATTTTGTAACAGTGATCATTGTTGTTGGTCGGCGCCTCCTCTCCTATCCGACCCCATCTTTTTTACATACCCTGTAATTCATGTACATTATATTCGGTCTCCGTCACTTAGTACTTGAAGAAACAGATGGCCCGCCTGATGCCTCCGCGCAGGATTGAAATCCAGTCGTGTACGAGTACTGATAAACCCTTAGAGGATTTGAGCCTGTCTATGCAAAGCAGCACGTGTCAGATCGGAGAAAAGTCCACAGAATGGGAGCAACGTCTCCAAAATGACCATTATTGTGTTGAGGGGGATGACCTTTATTGTGTTGAGGGAGAGTGTAACAGTGATGTTAGACTAGAAAGCAGTACAAACACTGGCTAATTTTCATACATTTGATATTGAAATTCAGTCATAGCCAGATTTATTAAAAACACGAGTGTTCAGGACGTTGATCAAAAAGTAAAATGAATTCAGATATTTTTATTTCACCATTTTTGAGACAAGAAATGCAGTTTGCATGAACGGATTTGTGTACATCTTTTCATTTTCTCATATGCAGATACAGGGAAATGTTCGTCACAATTTACCTGTTGTAAGGAAATAGCAGCTTCACTTTAAATATTGTAATTATGCTGATCAGTGCTTACATTTCTGTAAAAGGATTAACTGGTCAATCATAATACATTGCACCTTTTTCCTTAATTAAATACATTTACACGTGTAGCCAGGAAATGAAAACAACAATAAAAGAGAATATAGAAAAGTTAAACTACATTAATGACGAGTAGAGATTTAAATTACTTTTGTAAGCTTTGAACATTAATAATTGTCATTTTTCTTACTTTTCTAACAAGCTACACATCTCATCTGTCGCTCATGATAATAGCTATACCTCAAATCTGATTATCATTTGCTGAAGAACAGAAAAAAATATAGTATATGCATGTGGTAACGGACGTTTCCATGATTTATAAAATGTATATTGGTGGCATATTTTGGTTAGCCAGTATGAACTAACGAGTTCCGTGATGTTCAAACCAAGTTAGATTCAGAAAGTTAAATGGCTATAGTTTTAGATTTTACTGTTCATTAAAGTTTTCAGAGTTTCCAGTTTGATGTCGTTACCTTTTGTGTAATGCACTCGCCCATTGAGAATGCGTGCATATTTAAAATATACTGGTAATCCCCAGCACATTACTGCAAAACAGGGAGATTTTGTTTATGTAATGTTTATTGGGACTTTCTTCACTTAATGATGCTAAGGACCGCTTCTCACCATGATGAAGATTCACGATTTTCAGTATACAAAGTACTGGTATACTGAGTTCTGGTTCTTGTGCAAGCAAATAGAAGTGAAGGTAAAGCCTTCTCAACCGTGTATAAAACTTTGCCAAATACAAATCAATATATATCAAAGAGTATTGGATTTATGTCCATCACAAATTTTTGTCTATGGACTAACAAACAGATGGATGGCTGGGCTCAAGGCTGATCACTATAAAGTAGAAGTAAAACAAAGATCAGGAATTGAAACAATTAACTTACTCCACCCATCAAAGACACCAAAGGGAAAGAAATACAAACATTAAGCGACCAGACCATAACGGAAACCTAAACAAAGGAAGGCCATAAGGACAGTCACTTTCCCACAAAATGGCCATATGGCCAACCAAAATTAAAAGACACAAGTGATACACACAGTAAGTAACAAACAACAACATAAATAAATCGCCACAGAAGAACCGCCTTGGAACGGTCAGTGGAAAGATTTCCACTGGGGGGGGGGGGGGGGGGGCTTAAATCGATTTTACGTGGCCACAATCCTCGCCCTTACTTCCGTCGCGATTTAGACAAATAATTTGTTCAGTCCGCATGAATGCCTCCTAACTCATCGGTGCAATATCTCCGTGAACACAAAAAATCAAAGAACCACAGAGGTGAGACAACGGTGAGGACTCGACAGCAAGAAACCACTGAAATGCTGGAGCAAAAGAAAACCAACAGTTAGACTCCGATGGGCCCGACCAGAGACAGAGCATCAGGCACCAACCAACATTACCAAGAATTAGATCTCTCTAATTCTCAATAAGCCTTTACGTTGGAGCCGTCATAGAATCTGAGGTCTGACCCACCGGCGTGCAATTAAAGAGGGAAGCAAAGTTGCCAACCGTGATTGGGTTAACTACCATGCATGCAGTCTGTCGTACAACATCCATGTTGTACCCAATCTTTTTTTATCGAAGAATAATTTTACGAAATTGGGTGCTGAAGTCATTGCGGTTATATATTTTCTGAATTTATATACTAAGTCACCATAAAATTCGGGTTCCGATAGACCTTGTTGCAGAAGAGATTTAAGTCCAATATTGAATTTTGAAATTAAATCAGAATAGCGTCTATAAAATTTTGAAAATGCTTTGCGTAGTTTATGGTACCGATAACCCTGATTAAGGGGTTTAGCCGGTAATAATTTATTACGAGTGTTGAAGTCAGTTACATGACAACACACTCTAGCAAATCGAATTAATTGCGAAATATAAACGCCATAGGATGGCGCACGAGGAACATCACCATCCAAAAAAGGAAAAAAATACAATCTCAAAATCAAAGTCATCGCGTTTATCATAAATTTTGCACGAAACAAACCCATCTACAATAGAAAGTTGTAAATCTAAAAACGGGGCTTCGGTATCAGAAGAATTGGCTTTATTTAATTGAAGTTCTGGGGGGTAAATCTGACTGATCAAACCATCGAAATAGGTATTATCAATATTTAATAAATCATCTAAATATCTAGAAGTGGAGTATAAACCCAAAACCTATTCAGCCGGGGTTGTACCAAGTACCAGTAATGTACGTCAATGGGTATTGGAACAATTGTAATCACAATATATTGTCAGGGGTGATAGCTCAATCAACAGGGCACCCAGAGTCGCGATTCTTCCACACGAGAATCCGTGTCGTTTCGCCCGTGGGTTGTTTCGCCGGGTCGTTTCGCCCTGAGTCGTTTCGCTTGATTTCGGGGTTGGTCGTTTCGCCCTTATCGGTTGAGTCGTTTCACCCGTGGCTCGTTTCATCGCATTTATATTTTAAATGGAGTGACAAACGGAATGAAATGGTAAACGGAAAGACGAATGAATGAATTAAGATAAAGAAGCTTTATTTAACGTCGCATATCCGAAACAAATAATATAAGTTGTGTAGAGTTTATATTGCGACACAAACGTATCCTTTAACAAATTCTTACCTGCCTTCATTTATCTTCATAGGATAAACCCTGATAATGCAAGCATCAGGCAAGGGAGCGCCTAGTACCATTTTTCACGACTTTGGTATGGCGAGGCCAGGGATCGAACCCGCGACCTCCCATTCCCGAAGGGGACGCTCTATCACTAAGCTATCGGGGCCGGAAATGAATGAATGAACGGAGTCGTGCATTGGTAGATGGACGGGTGGACGAACAGACGGTTGAATATACGGAGATGGATAAGTGACTTATTGAATGAAAGTATTATGAATTCGGCAGTAATATGAAAAATATCAGAAAGTTTCATGCGAAACTTTTCTTTTTTTAGCTCACCTCACCTGTCACGTAGTGACAAGGTGAGCTTTTGTGATCACTTTTCGTCCGTCGTCCGTCGTCAGTGCGTGTGTGCGTGTGTGTGCGTGCGTGCGTGCGTGCGTGCGTGTGTGCGTAAACTTTTTCTTCAAATGACATCTCCTCCTAAACCATTGATCGGATTTTGACCAAACTTCACAGGAATGATCCTTAGGTGGTACCCTTTCAAAGTTGTTCAAATGGTTCCGGTCCATTGCACATCTAGGTCAAAGGAGCTAAAAATAGATTTTTTAAACGAAAACTTTAAAAATCTTCTTCTCCGAAACCACAAGGCCCAGTTCTTCGATATTTGGTATGAAGCTTCATCTAGTGGACCTCTACCAACATTGTTCAAACTATAGCCCTGGGGCCAAAATGCCCCCACCCCGGGGGCCTTTGGTTTTACATAGGCTTTTGAAGGGAAAATCTTTAAAAATCTTCTTCTCTGAAACCGCAAGACCCAGGTCTTTGATATTTGGTGTGAAGCTTCATCTAGTGGACCTCTACCAAGATTGTTCAAATTATAGCTCTGGGGGCCAAAATGCCCCCGCCCCGGGGGCCTTTGGTTTTACATAGGCTTATATCGGGAAAATCATTAAAAATCTTCTTCTCTAAATTCACAAGGCCCAGGTCTTCAATATTTGGTGTGAAGCTTTACCTGCTGAACCTCTACTAAGATTGTTCAAATTATAGCATTGGGGCAAAAAATGCCCCCGCTCCGGGGGCCTTTGGTTTTACATAGGCTTATACAGGGAAAATCTTTAAAAATCTTCTTCTCTGAAACCGCAAGGCCCAGACCTTTGATATTTGGTGTGAAGCTTCATCTAGTGGACTCTACAAAGATTATTCAAATTATAGCCCTGGGGGCCGAAGTGCCCCCGCCCCGGGGGCCTTCGGTTTTACATAGGCTTATATAAGGAAAATCATTAAAAAATCTTCTTCTCTGAAACCACAAGGTCCAGGTCTTTTATATTTGGTGTGAAGCTTTACCTGGTGGACTAAGATTGTTCAAATTATAGCCTTGAGGCAAAAAATGCCCCCGCCCCGGGGGCCTTTGGTTTTGCATAGGCTTATACAGGGAATATCTTTAAAAATCTTCTTCTCTGAAACCACAAGTCCCAGATCTTCGATATTTGGTGTGGAGCTTCATCTAGTGGACCTCTACCAAGATTGTTCAAATTATAGCCCTGGGTGCCAAAATGACCCCGCCTGGAGGCCTTTGGTTTTACATATGCTTATATATGGAAATCATTAAAAAATCTTCTTCTCTGAAACCACAGTGCCCAGGTCTTTAATATCTGGTGTGAAGCTTTATCTGGTGGACCTCTACTAAGATTGTTCAAATTATAGCCTTGGGGCCAAAAATGCCCCCGCCCCGGGGGCCTTTGGTTTTACATAGGCTTATACAGGGAAAATCTTTAAAAATCTTCTCTGACACCGCAAGGCCCAGATATTTGGTGTGAAGCTTCATCTTGTAGAGCTCTTTCAAGATTGTACAAATTATAGCCATGGGGCCGAAAATGCCCCCAGCCTGAGACCCTTTTGGTTTTTCATAGGCTTATATAGGGAAAACCTTTAAAACTCTTCTTCTCTGAAACCACAAGGCCAAGGTCTTTGATATTTGGTATGAAGCTTTACCTAGTAGACCTCTACCAAGATTGTTCAAATTATAGCCCTGGGGCCAAAAATGCCCCCGCCAATGGGCCTTTGGTTTTTCACCTAAGCTTATGTAGCGGAAATCTTTAAAACTTTTCTTCTCTACACCGCAAGGCCCAGATCTTTGATATTTGGTGTGAAGCTTCATCTAGTGGACCTCTTTCAAGATTGTTGAAATTATAGCCCTTGGGCCAAAAATGCCCCCACCCCGGGACCCTTTGGTTTTTCATAGGCTAATATAGGGAAAACTGTTAAAAATCTTCTCGACTGAAACCAGAAGGCCAAGGTCTTTGATATTTGGTATGAAGCTTCATCTAGTGGACCATTACCAAGTTTGTTCAAATTATAGCCCTTGGGCCTAGAATGTACTAGAGACACTAATTCTCAGGTGAGCGATTCAGGGCCCTCTGGGCCCTCTTGTTTTGTAGTAAAATTTACCATTTTTTTAATAAGCATGTCTTCGTAATGTACTGGGATACATCTATCTATCTTCCAATAATGCTTAGCCCATTGCTGGGACTTGAAGCATGTGTGCATCGTACTAAGAAAAGACAAGTGGTGAAAGTTAAAGGAAAGGTAAAAGCTTGAAAGTTAAAAAGATCTAGTAACAAGGTTAAAAGCAAGGCGGTGGTTGGTTAAGGTGAGCAGTGGTTGAACTGGCTGACTGCCCTGTTGAACTCCTGAACATTGGGCATCAATGCTACTGCTGTAGGTATGGAATTCCAGTGTACAATAGTCCGGGGGAATTAAGAATAGTTATAATAATCTGTAGGGTAGAGATCTGTCTGTAGTCCATTGGATGTGAGGTTCTAGATTGTCTTTGCCGGGCTGTGAGGTACTGGTCTTTGGGAATAGCAACACGGTCATGTGTGATTTTGTACATATAAGTAAGTCGATTATCTATGCGGCGTTGGTCAAGACTTCTCCACTGGATGGACTGCAGCATGGTAGATACCGTTTTGCATGCTGTTGCCTTGAGATCCTCGTTGTGTATCTTAATATTTCGCTTAAGAATTCCAAGTGTTTGGTTTGCTTTCTTAGAAACTCTTAAAACCTGGAGTGCATGTAATGTACACCTGCGGTATTGGTCAAATGTGACCGACGCAGTATCAGTAGATAGATAGATAGATAGATAGATAGATAGATAGATAGATAGATAGATAGATAGATAGATAGATAGATAGATAGATAGATAGATAGATGGGTGTTCCAGGAGAGATTTTCTGAAATATCTACTCCTAGGTATGTTGCTGCATGCACTGTTTCTAGGAGGACTGCATGCAGGTGGTACTGATTTTGAGCAGGTTGCCGTGACCAAGTGATGTGTATGATCTGGCATTTTAATGGATTGAATTCCATGTCCCAGGCCTTTTCCCAGGACTCGAGATGCCAGAGGTCTTCCTGAAGTAGAGCTGGTGTAGCAGATTTGGAGAATGTGATATAGACAGCTGTATCGTCTTCAAATAATCCAACGTTAGATTTGACCTGTTCAGGTAGGTCATGTATATAAGATTAAAAAAGTAAGGGTCCTAGGACTGATCCCTGGGGCACACCTGATGACACTGGTATGTTGTCTGACTTTTCCCCATTGAAAAAAAAAGTTTTGAAACCTGTTGTCAAAAAATGATTTTATCCATTTGAGTGACCCTCCCGATGCAATTTAAAAAGCAATTTCTCATGAGCGACCTTATCGAATGCCTTACTGAAATCTAAAAAAAAAAAAATAAGGTTGGTTTGTTTGCCCGATTTCATCCCCTTTAGAAGTTCATCTACCAGCATTATCAGTTGTGTCTCACAAGTTCATTTCTCCCGAAATCCATGTTGTAGCTCAATGAAAATATGTTGTTGATCGAAATGCTTGACAACTTAAGAGGCAACTATATGTTCTAACGTTTTGCATAGGTTACAAGTGAGGGATATTGGCCTATAATTGGAATGCTTAAGCTTCTCACCCTTCTTAAATATTGGGGTTACACTGGCTTGTTTCCAAATAGAGGGGAGTTTGCTTGTCTCGATAGATCTCTGAAAGATTATTTTCAGTAACTTAGGGGCTAGTTCAGCATGGAGATTTTTCAGTACTGTAGGCTTAATCTCGTCTAGGCCCGAAACTTTGTATGGGTTAAGTTTTAGCAAGAGCTTTTCAATTCCTTTGTCTGAGATCTCTATATCTTGCATTGTGGAGTTGGGATTACAAGTGTAAAGCAGGTTATGACCAAAGTCTAGCAGTTTTTTTGTAATTTCATTTTACAGAGTGCACCTAAGAAGAGGGGTGACTTGGGGCTGAAAACGGAATGGAATTGGCCGTTGGAGATATTTGAGCAGTCCTTACTGTCAGTGTAGTTAACTCTATCCTTTTCAAGGCTGAGACCCCGCTAGAGTCTTGCTTAGAGTGTTTAAGCAAAGAAAAGAGCTTTTTTGTTGCAGGTTTTTTATTGGAAGCATTGCTGATTGGATATGGAGTTTTACCTAAATCTAGGATGTCAAGCAAATAATTTTCATAAACCTGTTTCGATTTCTTACGTATGAAGTGCTTAATTTTCCGGAATCTACTGTGTAGTTTGAGGTTACCAGCCTTCCGATATTTCCGGTAGAGTCTGTCCTGTTTCCTTAGCAGGTGGCTGAGCTCAGATACAGATTATATTCACATAATTTTCTTATTTTCGCGGCAAATTCCACAGACTGTGACTGTGGGTACTCGTTAGAACCGCTTTGCCGAGGCGGTTCTCATGAGTACCCACAGTCCATGACCGTAGCAAAAATATACAAAATATCAGGTTTTTATTTTTATCAGAGCAATTTTTATTATACTTTTTTTTGTGGAAGAATTTTCCAATATATTTGAATAGGGGTGTTTTCCTAATGCATACTATCAAACAGATTGTGGGTACTGTATAGCCAGTGGACATCTAACGAGTATGCAACGTCGTGCCAGTGCTATGCTTTGTTATATACTTATAAGCTAAAATCTTAGTTTTGTTTTGCATAAACTTATGGACAAAATAAAAAGAAAGTTTAAAACGTTATGTTTATGTTCCTACCCAGGTTCACACAAATCTTTTTGCACATGGTGTGGCGTTTTTTTTTATAAACTCGAGTTCAGTCACTATTGTATGAAAATACTTTGTTTGAATTGAGGATTAACGTCCCGTCAACACAGTTTAGGTAAAAAATGTAACCCGTTATATGGTACTTCTCCTGTATGATTCGATGTGTCAGTACTTAATTTACGTATCAACATACGCTGAAATACGAGACTATTTGTACAGAAAGAACAGCTGTTAAGTAAATAAAAACATCATGTTAGCAAGCCTATGTAACCCCAGTTTATACAGAGAAACGTGGATTCTCACATATGTTTTAATTATCCTTATTTCTGTTTTAACCCACAATCTAAACTGAGAAAAATGTAACATTTTTTCATATACACATATTAAAAAGTATTGAAGTATTGTGGCAAACAAACGACAGTGTGCCTCAAAAGAGTATTAGAGATATGGTAATCACAAGGTTTACATACTTTTATATTGGAAGGGAAGATAACTCAAATTCAATAGCACGCGGAGTTATGGTCATTACATATGAGACACCTTCTCAACGTGTGTACAACTATGCCGCCGGCCTCGGTAGTTCAGTCGGATGCGCGTCTGACTGGTGATATTGAGGCAACATTACTCGTAATTTGTGAAGATTGATCATGAATTTTATTCTTGTGTCTTTCTCTCCGTTCCGCTGATTCAAGAAGGGCGGTTGTCAGATTTTTGCGAAAGAATGTGCACTGTGGTAGTTACCCGCATACGTATAAGCCTGCCCATAAAAAGTGTGGATAGGTAAACTGACAGACACAAAAAGTAACCTTATAGTGATGACCGGGCTGTTAAGCTCACATACAAACAAAACAAAACAGAACAACTGTGCCAAGTTACATTCATATATCTCAAAGTCAAAGTGTACTGGAGTTATGACCATCACAAAGTAATTCTGTCAGGGAAATATATCAAATATGTTCAATAAAGGGTTATCCTTTGGAAGCAAAGAATACACCGCAGAATTGAAACTTATGGAGTGTACAAGTGTTTCTGAGTGTGGGTCAGACTAGCTAGTTTCGACCAATTAGGCCTCATCTGTGACTCTCAAATCTTTCCAAAACTCCACAATGGAATCAATGATCTAAAAGTACATGACAATACAAACTAAACTATGATGAAGGGCAGGGAGAAATTTTTCGGTCGCCACGCATTCCCTGAACACTAGCTTTTTGTCACGATAAATATATTCTATAAAAGGCTTTGAAATTATTTCCTTTTGGTGTCTCAGATGTGAGCTGTGGGTAAATTGTATCGATTCCTGATCTTGCCTTCACTTCCATTATCCTTTGGAAGCACAGAATACACCGCAGGTGGGTACAAGTTTGTCTCGGCCAGGCTAGAACCAGAACACCAAGAGCAATGGTTCTCGCGCATGACACGCCTGCTTTCCCTCGCGTACAAGTGTACTGATTAACATCAATATGCTTCACTGACCGTTCCAAGGCGGTTCTCCTGTCGCGTTTTATTTTCGTTATGGTTTGTCTTTGAGTGTTTGTATCGCTTATATTATTTTGATTTGGATAGCCAATCGGCCATTTTGTGGGGAAGTAACTGTCCTTTTGGCTTCCCGCTTTTGATGTTTCCATTAGGGTCTGTTGTTTCATGTTTGTGTTTCTTTCCCTTTGGTGTCTCTGATGTGAGCTGTGGATTAATTGTATCGATTACTGATCATTGCCTTCACTTCTATATTTGAGACATGTCGATGACAAGGTAATAATTGTACTATCGTACTTGAAGGGGAAATCAATTAATACCATGGCACCCAGACTTGTGTTTTTGCGCATGACATACATCAACCAATTGCGCCAAGTACCAACGATACACCCTAAAGGTTACTGGAGTTATGACCATCACACTGTTATACTCTCAGGGGTTATAACTATAAGACCAGGAGACCAAGAGATGTGTGTCTTGTGCATGACACGTCAGCTAAACGTCAAGTATAATAGTACTGAGTGTCATCAATATGTCTTCAAAGATATTGAAGATATGGCGATCACAAGGCAGTCAGACCATTACACTGGAAGGGGAGAGGACTCAGATTACATGGCTCCCAGAGTTGTTGTTCTTGTGCATGACACGCCTTCTCAACCTTGTGTACAATTGTGCCAAATACTATTTATATATCCTAAAGGGTATTCAAGTTATGACCATTACAAGTTTTGTTTTGTTTTTGGTTATCTACGGACAGGCGCCAGGATGATCGTTATCTCCCCAGAACCTATTCGGTCTGGGGGTTAAAAATAACAAATCAACATGCCGTACGGGTTTAAACTAGTTAGTTTGGTGCAACACTCATAGCTACAGCTGCTGAACATATGCGCAGGCTGAGGTCAAAGACCAACTATGTTTTCTCACGATGGGGCTGAAATAAGTTTAAGACATTTTGCAACAAGCATTAATATAAGTAAGATATACACGAAACAAATATAAAATAGATGTCAAGGAAAAGCCACAATGAAAGATTACAGCGTACCAATGAAAAAATATAGAAGCAAAAGCAATGATCAGAAATCGATACAATTAACCCACACCTCCCATCAGAGACACCAAAGGAAAAGAGGCACAAACATGAAACAACTAGACTCTAATGGAAACATTTATAGCGAAAAGTCAAAATGAGAGTTACTTTCCCCCCAAAATGGCCAGTTGGTTATCCAAAACAAAATAATATAAGCGATACACACACTCAAACACGAACCATCAAAATAATCCGCGACAAAAGAACCGCAATGGAACGGTCAGTGAAGCGAATTCCATTCCACTGGGGTGGGGGGGGGTGCTTAAATCGAATTTACGTGACCACATTCCTCGCCATTATTTCCGTTGCAATTTAGGCAAATAATTTGTTCAGTCCATATGAAGGCATAATAACTCATCAGTGCCACATCTCCGTGAACACAAAAATCAATCAACCACACAGAGCATATTCCACCCACCGTTCAGAACATCTCGCCACACGCAGCATTATCTAAGGCCCTATTATATCACTCAAAATTACATCGCTGACTTTTAGACCATTTTAAGCCCGTCCGCGATGCCATAAGGCAATTAAGAGAATTCGGCTATCAATTATTTGTTACGGGTCTCCGTGGCCTTCTGGTTAAGAGCGCTGACTCTTAATCATTAGGTCTCTCTCCGCTGTGGATCGAGCTTGGCTCGGGTCACACATCAAGTTCTGCAACGGAAGTTCAGGTGGTTTTTCTCCGGGTACTCCGGTTTTCGTCAACCTCTAATTAACGATCGGCTCGATATGGATGAGCATGATATTTTTATACATAAAACCATTATGAAATTAGGCACTGCCTAGTCACGGGCATGGTTATTACTATGTCCATTTCAACAATCAATCAACACTATGGTCAGGGATTTTCAATTTAAAATCAACCAAAAAAATTCTCTCTACAAAATCATTTGTACAAAAAGAATAAAGTGGACAGTGATTGAACAATACTCTGAAACAATAAAACAGATTGGTTGATAACTCATGGGAATCTTAATCTCTATATTATACTTCAAGCCAAGCATTCAATAAGAGTTATATCTCTATATTATAGTTATAACTCTTGTTGAATGCTTGGCTTAAAGTTACTAAAATAAAAACAATACAAAATATCACTTTCAGCAATCAACTTTTTTAAACATTAAAGGGCTATAACTCTGCTGAAAATGAATTGATGTAAACCAAAAAAACAAAAACAAAAAAAAACAAACATGAAACAGTCCCAATTAAGCTATAAATTGCCAACATAAATTCATACTGAAGGTGAACCACTTAAAGCTTCTTTGGAAACTCCATCAGTACGGGTCAGAGGAAACGCCCTCCCCTGGATCCGTGCCTCCTTCCTTGGTAACCGCTTGCAGGCTGTGGTCCTTGATGGTGAGGAATCTGAATCTGTACCAGTGACTTCGGGTGTCCTACAGGGCTCTGTCCTGGGCCCGATTCTGTTCCTCATATAGATCAATGTTTGTTTGATATGAGGTTTATTGTCCCTGTCAACACTGTAAAGGTCATTTTGGAGACGTTGCTTCCAATTTTGTGGGACTTTTACCCGACATTGAGATGAAATGACTTCTCAAGCCCTGTCGCCCAATGAAACCAACAGGGTTTATAATCATGGACGGTCCGACTCGCACCGCTTTGCCTGGGCAGACTTTGATCCTCTTAGCCGTTTACCAGTACTTGTGTGCGGGCCGGATTGAGCTCTGTGTGGAAGCATCATGCAGCCCATATATTTCTTCAAGCCTGTAGGGGTGGGGGCTGTTATAGATCAATGACCTACCAGATGAGCTAACCTCAAAAGTATGTCTGTTTGCGGATGACACTGCTGTGTATCTGACAGTTGGAGGCGCGAATGACAGTGGCGTGCTGCAGCAGGACCTGGACAGACTTTGTGGGAATCCAGGTGGGGCATGGAGTTAACCCCTCTAAGTATCAGGTTCTTAGGGTGTCAATCTTTAAAAAAAAAAAAAAAACAGTAAATTTTCCATGCAAACTGCACGGCCATGTCCTTGAGGTTGTCACCAGTGCAAGATACTTGGGGGTTGACATTTCCAGTGGCCTATCATGGAATTCCCACATCAACAGAATTACTGCCAAAGCAAACAGAACCATTGGATTTGTCAAACGAGACATCAAAGTCAAAAACCAAAAGGTCAGGGAGACTGTCTACAAAACACTGGTATGCCCAAAGCTGGAGTATGCGGCCCCAATCTGGGATCCCCATACCAGAGGAAAAATTAATCAAGCTTGAAAAAGTCAAATGAAGAGCTGTCCGATGGACCACTAATAATTATGATTATAGGTCAAACGTAACAGGCATGCTCCAGGAATTAGGTTGCAAAGACGGGCAGATGCGCGTCTTTGCTTTTTCTACAAGAAGAAAGGGCGAGGACTGCCACCACATAAAATGGATTTAAGCCCCCACCCAACAGTAAAAATCTTTTCACTGACCGTTCCAAAAGTGGTTCTTCTGTTGCGGTTTATTTTTATATGGGTTGTCTTTGAGAGTGTGTATCGCTTATATCTTTTTGTTTTGGATAGCCAATTGGCCATTTTGTGGGAAAGTAACTGTCCTTTTGGCTTTCCACTATTGATGTTTCCATTGGGGAATTTGGGATCTAGCTATTCATTCCCTTTGGTGTCTCTGATTGGAGGTGTGGTTAATTGTATCAATTCCTGATCATTGCATTCGCAGCTGTTTTAGAACGAAATCGAACTCTGTTTGGCTGAGTGATGAGCAGAGACCCTACCATGTCCCCATGAAAGCTGGCTTATACCGCAAGTCTTACAGTCATAATACTAGTGTGCTCCATACCTATATCCTGTATCCTGGCTGTGACATGAAACTTGAATGAATCTGGCTGAATATGTTAATTTGTTTATAGTCTAACGACCCATTGAACACTATTTAGAATATACAATGTATATCCAACCACTCAGGCAGTTTGCCTAACATCATCAGTTTAACAGTGTTTAAGTAGACCTGTCCTGTTAGCCCCTTTCTGTACAGAATGTCCCCAAAAGAATATCAAATTGGCAAACAGTGCATGCAGTCCCAATTCAGATGCCGCAGTATGCAGATCTGATCAGGGCGTTCACTGTTGATCGAATTTCGATGGCAAGTGCATATGATGTCAGGTAGGGCTGGCTAATCGGAGCTGAAAAGATAATTGATTATCAGTCGTGTCATTGCAATCGATAATCGATTAGTAATCTGTGAGCTTTTTGTCAATTTTACCTGTCTGGCTTTCTGTCTGAGCACGACTCCTACCATATGTTGCACTTCATCATATGTATATTTGAACAGACAGGCCTGAGCAAACAGTGTAGACCCAGATGAGACGCCGCAGAATGCGGCGTCTCATCAGGGTCTGCACTGTTTGCCACTCATCCAGCTATTTTAGGCATAACTTTGGGTATTAAATTGTACCCATCAAGTAATCGATTAAAAGCAAATCAGAAATGATAATCATTTTTGTGGAATTTATCGATCAGTTAATCGATTATACGTGTCAGCCTTAGTGTCAGGTATCTTTCTATCTACTGGATGTAAGTCTACGGTTGGGATCTTTAAATAATGTCATGTAGTGAGGTACAGAACTCCTCAGTGCAAATGATAGATAGATCAGTGGTTAGTGCACTTGCCTCTGACGCTAGAGGCCCCCCGTTTGATTACTGGTGGCAGTGATTATTTCTGGATACGAACACGCTCCATTGGCATTATCTGCTGGGCGAATGGCAAAAAGTGCACCGTCATTCGGATAACTGTGTAGGCTTTCAACCTACAAACCTTGTGTGTACTAAATGTACACCTGCGAGTAATGGTCAAATGTGACCGATAGATAGATAGATCAGTGGTTAGTGCACTTGCCTCTGACACTAGAGGCCCCCGGTTTGATTCCTGGTGGCAGTGATTATTTCCGGATGCAAACACACTTCATTGGCATCATCTGCTGGTGGAATGGCAAAAAGTGCACTGTCGTTCGTATAGATAGATACCTAACACCATATGAACTTACCAGGCAATTTGTCATGATGTTTGGTCTGAATCAGGATCAGTTTAGGAAATACCAGTGTGTGTGTTTTACAAAATCAAATGCACCCAAATCTGTGAAGAATGCTGCATAATCGTGGAAATATAGAATTTTTGACAGAAACAGCTTTTTACAAATACTTCCTTGTTTGTACACACCAGCCTTTCAATGTCTTCCTATCAAAGTAACAGAGTATCAGCGTACAAAGCGGCAAACGCCCCAAATGAACTGTCAAAACAATTGTTGTTCACTGGCCAAAAACTGTAACGCTCAGACGGAAGGTAAACAAAAGACTGATTCTCATTTTTGTGGAATCTTTAACGTTTACGCCTAAATAATTCTGATAAGCGCCTGGATAACATTGATCAATGATTTAGAACCGGTCACGCATTTTCGAACAAACGCCGGGAAAATGAATTTTATTTTTTTTAAAACGCATTGATACGTTATAGTTCTTGAAATGTAGAAAGATCTTAAACATTTACGAAAAGAGAAAAAAATCCGACCAAAAATGTAAGCGATTCTCGCCAGTTTTCAATTCGCGAGATCTCGTAACTTTGGGACGGATCAGCTGAGAGAGATGGGCTGGTGAAATGCACGCGCACGTTATCTATAGGCGTGCACGCCAAAGTTGCCTTCGGCAACTTTGTCCATGCCCGTATTACATAAATACATAAGATCAACGATTATCAGCCCAAAGAAAGCTGTTTTATATAAAGACAGTCTATAAACAGCTGGTTAATATTAAGAGGTCTGTAAATTTGAAGACCTGTTTGTATGTAGATTTTCAGGAGGAAAATCATGAAACACGAAAATATCGCATTCTCATACGCAGCCTCAGTCTTCATCTCAATATACAAATATGCGTTGCTAAAGCGCGCATGTATTTTATAGGTAGGAAATAATTAAGAAACAAAACAACACCTCAGGATTTTATTTGTGTCAGTCTTTAAATTTACTGACTAACAGTCTTTAAATTTAAAGACAGTATTTAAATCAATAGACTGTCTTTAAATAAAACAATTTTCTTAGACCTGCTTATTATTCACTAGAGAACAATTACTTAATTAGGCTACATTAGTACAAGGTATTTATCTGAAGTACATAAAGGAAAAAAGTCTGTCATTATTTAAGAAAAAATACGAAACGATTTCCTGATGATCGTGCTTTTATATATACAATGTTGTAAAAATAATGTCGTGTACTCATTGTACTCATTGAACTGATACGAAATTTTAAATCCAATCAATTTGCTATCATTCAATACTCTGATGAGCTATTATGATCGGACTGTGTCCGGCGTCCGTTTTCCGCCGTCCGTCGTGTGTATTGTTGTGTCGTGTATTGCCAATAACGTCTTCGAATGACATCTCTAAAACAACTGAGCGAATTTGAAAAAAAAATACAGATTTATTTTCCTGATAACCCTTTACTAAATTTGCTTAAAAGGCTCCGCTAGACTGAACACAATGGTAACAAGAGCTAAAATATAAAACTCCTTCTTCGTTTAACCAGTGGTTTGATTTTAAAATAATTTCCCCGGTATTTCGCTCGGGTGACCCTCTACTGAAACTGCTCAAAACGTTCGGTTGAACGGGGTATCCACCAGAGCTAAAAATAGAAACACCATTGAACTGCATCTCTTTCCAAAGCAGTTGATAGATTTTATATAAATTTCACAGGAATCATCTTCTGGTGATCATCTACCAAAATTGCCCAGACCGTTCCGCTCCGATCAATTAAGATAGCCACCAGAGCGTAAAATAAACAAGTTGGCTGCTTTCAAAAAGCATCCAATAGGTTTGGTCTTGTCAGTCTACATTCTGATTTGAGCCAGCTGATATCATTATCCCACTTAATGCATTTTTTAATAAAAAATAATAAACTTTAAACGTTCCAAGGCGGTTCTTCTTTCGT
The DNA here is from genome assembly GCA_963580285.1 of Lucinisca nassula. Taxonomy (NCBI): domain Eukaryota; kingdom Metazoa; phylum Mollusca; class Bivalvia; order Lucinida; family Lucinidae; genus Lucinisca; species Lucinisca nassula. The sequence continues at coordinate 7,622,977 of OY757026.1, forward strand.
GGTATATTTTTGTTATGGTTTGTTTGAAGTCTGGAGGCCTTCATGCGGACTGAGCAAATTATTTGTCTAAATCGCGACGGAAGTAAGGGCGATGATTGTGGCCACGTAAAATCGATTTAAGCCCCCCAGTGGAATTCGTTTCCGCTGACCGTTCCAAGGCGGTTCTTCTGTCGTGGTTTGTTTTTGTTATGGTTGTTTGTGTCGTTTATATTATTTTATTTTGGATAGCCTATTGGCCATTTTATGGGAAAGTAACTGTCCTTTTGGCTTTCCGCTGTTGGTGTTTCCATTAGGGTCTGTTGTTTCATGTTTGTGTGTCTTTCCCTTTGGTGTCTCTGATGGGAGCTGTGGGTTGATTGTAACGATTCTTGATCATTGCCTCCACTTCTATTTTTTAATACAAAACGTGTATATAAAATGTCAAAGTCTGTGACCTTGGTATCAGGAGGGGTGGGTAGTGATGAGTATTCTGTGGTAAATTGTTTAACGCCATGGCAAGTATAAACTAAATGTAACTTACGTATGTTTTACACATGTATAGCACAAAACTTAACCATACGAAAATGTAAACCGAATTTTTCAAAGGTCATAACTCTGTTAATATTTGGTGGACAGTAATTCTCGAAACTTAAGGCATATCTTCACATCTTAGCCTTACTACACATTTTAGGCTTAATCGGATGAAAACTGTATAGTAGGAGTTATACGGAAACGAAAAAAAAGTTTACGAACGGACGGATGGACACCAACCAAAGCATAACTTAATACGACCGTTTTTGTTGTTGTTGTTGTTGTTGTTTTTTTCAAACGGGTATATAGAAAGATTTTTCCTAAGTCATCATGCCTTCTATAGGGCCTTGGTTATCTATTTCATTTGTTGTTAATGTCCCTGTTAACACTGTATAAGTCTTTTTTGAGACATTGCTTCCAATCTGTCGCCCAATGAAACTAAATGGTTGAAATGCATGAACGGTCCGACTCGAGCCACTTTTCCTGGACAGGCTTAGAACTTCTTGGCGATTTAACACTACTCATGTGCGGCCGGTATCAGCTCTGCGTGGAAGCATCATGCAACCCAATCTATTTCTTCAGTTCCCGATGGACTGGGGCCGATCAGACCTTGGGGCAATATATTTGACTGCATGAGCTGAAACCGACCGAACTTTGAAGTATTGCTGAACCGTCTAGGAAGATCTAAGCCTGCCAAGACAAAGTGCTGTGAATCAGACTGTATCTTAAACCTCGACAGTTTCTTTGAGCGGTACCTCTGCAAAAACCTGAAATTTGCCATCCTTTTGTATATCTTTCTGGATCACAACTTAATTGTAAAAGAAACTGATTAGTAAAACGTCAAGTATTGAGTGGTTATCTGATACAATAGCTCCCATCGAATGCGCCAAAAAAGCTTTTAACAACTCGGTCTGTAACTGGTGGCAGGTCACTTAAGTAGTCATGAAGTTTTTGAACAGAAACCCATCAACGTTATGACTGTTTCGCTCCCTAAATGTTTTATATATTTGGAAGAGTTAGGAGGTTCGACCTTGGCATTGACGTTAATTCTAGTAGCAAAAACATGAACATGTTTTTACACACCCAGCGATATTTTTATGTTTCGTTTAACGATCCTTTCAAGATTATTTCACTCACATCAAGCCGATCGTTAATCAGAGGTGAGCGAAAACTGGAGTACCCGATGAAAAACCTCCTGACCTTCCGTTGCAGAACTTCTCATTATGTGACCTGAGCCATGCTCAAACCTACAGCGTTGAGAGACCTAATGATTAAGAGTCAGCACTCTTATCCACTAGGCCACGGAGGCCCGTTACACCCAGCGATCTTTATAAATGAGGAAAAATAACGTTCTCTGTCTTTCCAACATTTACATGTACTTATTATTAGAGCTATTAGCGTACCGAAAGCAGTTCAGAATATATAAATCTGTTCCTATTTGTGTGAAGTAAACTTTGCAAGTTTTTTTTTTATTTAACGGCCCAGTCAATACTGATTTGGGTCATGTTTGGGCCTGTCAGTGCACCTATCCACGCTTTTCCTGAGCAGGCTCATCCGTAAGCGGTTTACCAGTTCAGTGCACATTCTGTCGCCCAAAACTGACCCCGGCCCTTCCTGAATCAGCGGAAGGGAGATAATGACCATAGAAAAGATTTCATAATCAATCTCCACGAAAGAATGTTGCCGACCCCGGTAGGTATCGAACCCGAGTCTTCCTTATCACCAGTCATACTGCATCCGATTCAGCTACCGCAGCCAGCCACACTTTGTGAGTAGAAGTATAGTTATAATCTGTTGTTTTTCGTTTCCATGGCCCCATGGACTTACTCCATAATGGCATTGCAAGACGTAAAATTTGCGAAAATGACTGCGGCTGTTATAAGTTCCCCATAAGGGAAATAGATACGCCTTAAAGGGGTGGGGCTACTCCTGCAAAAGTAGTTTCTCTTTGGATATGTCTAAGGGATATACTCTTAAAGGAAAGAATTTGCTTCTCAGGAGCAAATTTTTCCCTTTTAGTGTAGACCCCTTGAGCAGCAAATTCTTCCCCTTTTAGAGTAGACCCCTTTTTCAGTTGGACAGAGCCAACAGAGTAGCAAGCATAAGGTCCTTAAAGTTGTATTTCCATCACGAAATCATGCCTATAGAATTGTGATCCCCTTTAATATGTTCTATAAAAGGGTTATCCTTTGGAAGCAAGGAATACACCACAGAACTGAAAAATATGGTGTGCACATGTTTTCTGGGCCAGGCTAGCTAGTTTCGGCCAATTAGGCCTCATCAGTGACCCTAAGATATTATCAAAATTCCACAATGGAATCAATGATCCCAAATGGCAAGAAAATATAATCTACACTATGATGTAGGGCAGGGAGACGTTTTACCGCCGCCACACATTCCCATACACCAGTTGAAGTGAAGTTTAATATGTTCTATAAAAGGGCTATCCTTTGGAAGCAAGGAATACACCACAGAACTGAAAAATAAGGAGTGTACATATTTTCTGGGCCAGACTAGCTAGTTTCGGCCAATTAGGCCTCATCAGTGACCCTCAGATATTTTCAAAATTCCACAATGGAATCAATGATCCCAAAGGACAAGAAAATATAATCTTCACTTTCATATAGTAAAGCACAGGTTTGCAGGGGTATACATTAATTTCCGTATTCATGCTCTGAGACACTAGATTGTGAATACTCGATAGAATCGCCTCGTCGAGGCGTTTCTGTCGACTCCCCGCAATCTATGTTTTGAGCAAAAAAGGCAAATATTCCAATGTTTCTTTTTAAAATTTCTTTTTCTTTGGCCAAAAAATGACAATGCATTTTATAGGTGTGTTTCGAAATACGGTAATAAAGTTTTCTTTTAAAAAGAAGGCTAACTGTAGGTTTTCTTTTGCTCCAGCATTTCAGTGTTTTTTTGTTTTGTTTTTTTTTTGTTGTTTTTTTTGCTGTCGAGTCCTCGCCGTTGTCTCATCTCTGTGGTTCTTTGATTATTTGTGTTCACGGAGATGTTGCACTGATGAGTTAGGAGGCCTTCATGCGGACTGAACAAATTATTTGTCTAAATCGCGACGGCAGTAAGGGCGAGGATTGTGGCCACGTAAAATCGATTTAAGTCCCGCAGTGGAATTCTTTCCACTGACCGTTCCAAGGCGGTTCTTCTGTGGCGGTTTATTTATGTTGTTGTTTGTTACTACTCACTGTGTGTATCACTTGTGTCTTTTTATTTTGGATGGCAATTTGGCCATTTTGTGGGAAAGTAACTGTCCTTATGGCCATCCTTTGTTTAGGTTTCCATTATGGTCTGGTCGCTTCATGTTTGTGTTTCTTTCCCTTTGGTGTCTTTGATGGGTGGAGTAAGTTAATTGCTTGATTCCTGATCTTTGTTTTACTTCTACTTTCCCTAGTTTGTAAAGTTGAAAATCTGCTCGCCTTTCGAAAGTAAGGGGGGGGGGCTATTGCCATACCCCGGCGTCGGTGTCCGCATTTGTTGAAGTTTACCTGCAAGCAATCATTTGTGCTGGTTCACAAATTTATTTTCAAGTAAAACAATATTTTTCACATTCTTTTTCACTCGGTTTCCCAGGTTTTGGGGCTGAAAAAGTTAATCATTTCTTCTGTATTACCTCCCTTATAAGCATATATTTTGTCAAATGCATGTGCGCAGCCAACTGAAACGCAACTTCTCTTCTACATATCCGAGAGCAGCAAAGGCTGTGGTAAGGCTGCACGTACTCGCAGGCTCGTTTAAGCCAGTGCTGGTCGCCTTTGTGAAAAAGACCCATGTCATGCCCATGAAGCCGATGCCACGTCTTGACGTTGCATCGATGTTGTCGCTCTAAATAAGCACGATCTTTCTGGTAAGGCTTTTACGGAAACTGTTTCAGTGTTAGCTGTCCGTCTTAAACCATTGAAAGGAGGACAATCTACGTAGAAACATATTCACGGACCCGGCGAGGAGCAAAACCGCAACGTCGGTGCGCATCTAACTGTATTGGTTAAAAAAATGGCATTTATGAACAGAGAAGGCTGAATGTTGGGAGCTGCTCACTCGCACAGGTTTTATGCTGGTGGAAAATTTGTCCATGTACATGTTAAGCTTTTAAATTGCTCGTTTGACATGCGATGAACAATGGCATGTTTGTAAAATTGACCATGTTGGTAGGATATGAGGTCTCTTTCCGCCTGAGTTCGAGGCACAATCGAGACAAGTTCTGCAATCATGGTTTAAAACTGTTTTTTTTTTCTTCACCCACCGCTTATAAAAGAACGGTTAATAATGTTGCTATAGAAATGAAGAAAAAATGGCATATCACTTTCATAGAGATCACCCTACAACAAGCACACTCGTGAAATACAACTCGGAATTTTTTTACGCAGTAAGTTATCGGCTAGTTAGACTATCTGCATGTACATGTAACTGGACTCTGCAAAACTATTTTTTACTGATTTCAACTGTCAAATTCTCTTCGTAAACTCGTCCTGGAAATTCTGAGTGACCATGAAAAGTTTGACACTCCGAGAGAAGTGTGACTCGAGTGACAGAATTAACTTTTGTAATCTGTAGGCGTTTTTTTTTTTTTTGTGTGTGTTCTTTTACAAATCCTTAAGAAAAGAAAAGCATTACATCAACAAGTCCGTGCACTGAACAACGAAGGTAACCAGGCACTAGAAGCACTTTGAGGCTACCGCATAAGTACTGAACAACCCTATAAACCCAACTTTATATAGAGAAAGTTGAGTGTACAGGGGTACATTATTTTCCTTTATAGGGGGTTCAGAACACCGTGCACCGACAATCTATATTTGGACTAGAAAAAAAAAAAAAGAATATTTGCTCACATCACGAAAACACGCCTACCTAATCTTGACCCCTAGACAATGGGTAGTCGTTAGAACCTCGTCATCGAGGCGGTTCTAAGCAGTACCCACAATCTATATTTAGAGCAGAAATATGAACAAATCTGATTTTTTTATCGGGCAATTTTCATTTGGGTGGCAAAATTCTGTATATATTTGAACAGGCGTGTTTTCGTAATGAACTGAAAATGCTAGTTCATGAGATTTTAGCACATAAATGTTGATGTTTTATAATGATCCCAATGCAGAAGACGGGTTATACAGACCATAGGGTTAGTTTCGAGTCACAACAGTCGAATACGGCAGATAAGATAATTTCATCTTGCACGGGGTAGGCCAACTGGAATCAAGTACATTGACGAATTAACCCATATATGCCTAGCGACCCTTTTTCAGACATTGGCAAACAGTGTAGACCCAGATCAGACGCCGCATCTGATCAAGATCTAAACTGTTTGCTCAACGTACATGCATTTTTGTAAAACTTACCTAAATAAATGGCATCCCTATGCTTAGAAAATGACCACTCCAGGCTCATAAAAGTGGAATATTTTTGGCACCTATGGGTTAATTATGAGGTTACATCAAAAGGACGAAACTGAAAGTAGGACCTGTTTCTACTGTAACTTTTTTTCTTTGGTTTGACTTCTTGGAAACGCTTTATAAATAGATATCTGGAAACGCTTTATAAATAGACATCGACGGGCGCTGCATTCCTGTTTATTCTGAACCCGTTTTCACTGCGTAAATATCTGTAGGGCTTTCCTAGTTACGCCATAAGACGGTTAGAAATAAACTGGGGTATCACCAATCCAATCTAAAGGGCTTCCAATCGAAATCGGAAGCCAAAAATGGTAGACTAACTGCCACACCTACCAGGTGTATCCATTTCCCTTAAGATATTTATTGTTGGAGTTAAAACGCTTGCTTTTCGGTCTGTTTCGCTATTCAGACAGGCTGTTTCCTGTAATTGCAGTATAGTATTGCATCATCGTTAAAGCTGATTGGTTGATCGCGTCACGTGCCCCTCCATGGAACAGTTACAATCTGGTCATTATACCCGGTTTGCCCGCCTCATGGCGACCAAACCAAAAATATAACGGGATGGACTTTAAAATATGTTTACAAGAATTTTTATTGTATGAAAATTCACCAAAAATACTCAAATCGATCCGCTCGTTAAAAAGGAGTGCCGCTTCAGCTAGAAATATAAACAACTATTTCTCCTCCTGAATCAGTGGATATCTGATGGTCACTGATGAGGCCTAAATGGCCTTAACTAGCTAGTCTGGCCAAGAAAACATGTACACTCCATATTTTCCAGTTCTGTGGTGTATTCCTTGCTTCATATTTAAATAATTTCACAGGAATATTTCTTAGGTGATTCTCTACCAAAATTGCTCACAGCGTTTCGTTTCTACTACGCCGCCGGGGTTAAACACAAAACAGAACAAAATGAAAACTTTGAACTATTTTTCTCCTAACCCGTTTGGAGGGATTTTTGAATAGTTTCACAAGACTGTTTCTTGGATGATCTTCTCAAAAATTGCTCAAATTGTTTCGCACGTATGGACAAGATGGCCACCAGAGCTTAATATAGCAAAATATGTACTGTGTTAACAATTCGCAGCATGTCAGGTTATCACATATATCAAATCCGTAAACTTTCATGTTAAATCGGACATGTTAACTACAGAAAAGCCTTGACAGTCGACGAATTGTTGGTAAGGATGTGTAGATGACTTGATTAACTTTTAAATAAAATCAAAAACGACTACATTAGTTATGGCACTTTTGTAATTGTAGACAATTTTACGTGGCCACAATCCTCGCCCTTACTTCCGTCGCGATTTAGACAAATAATTTGTTCAGTCCGCAAGAAGGCCTCCTAACTCATCAGTGCAATATCTCCGTGAACATAAAAAATCAAAGCACCACAGAAGTGAGACAACGGTGAGGACTCGACAGCAAGAAACCACTGAAATGCTGGAGCAAAAGAAAACCAACAGTTAGACTCCGATGGGCCCGACCAGAGACAGAGCATCAGGCACCAACCAACATTACCTTGAATTAGATCTCTCTAATTCTCAATAAGCCTTTACGTTGGAGCCGTCATAGAATCTGAGGCCTGACCCACAGGCGTGCAATTATAGAGGGAAGCAAAGTTGCCAACCGTGATTGGGTTAACTACCATGCATGCAGTCTGTCGTATAACATCCATGTTGTACCCAATCTTTTTATATCGAAGAATGATTTTACGAAATTGGGTGCTGAAGTCATTTCGGTTATATATTTTTTTGAATTGATATACTAAATCACCATAAAATTCCGATAGACCTTGTTGCAGAAGAGATTTAATTCCAATATTGAATTTTGAAATTAAATCAGAATGACGTCTATAAAATTTTAAAAGGCTTTGCGTAGTTTATGGTACCGATAACCCTGATTAAGGGGTTTAGCCGTTAATGATTTATAATGAGTGTTGAAGTCAGTTACATGACAACACACTCTAGCAAAATGAATTAATTGCGAAATATAAACGCCATAGGATGGCGCACGAGGAACATCACCATCCAAAAAAGGAAAATTTACAATCTCAAAATCGAGTCATCGCGTTTATCATAAATTTTGCACGAAACAAACCCATCAACAATAGATAGATGTTTATCAAAAAAACGGGGCCTCGGTATCAGAAGAATTTGCTTTATTTTACTGAAGTTCTGGGGGGTAAATCTGATTGATCGAACCATCGAAATAGGTATTATCAATATTTAATAAATCATCTAAATATCTAGAAGTGGAGCCAAAAGCTTCAATAATTTAAGATTGGTTATCAATGGAAAGTGACAACATGGAGTCTCTTTAATAACAATACAAGAACAGATCAGCCACAAGAGGTGCGCAATTCGTACCCATCGGAATACCCATAATTTGCCTAAATAACTTAGTACCGAATCTAATATAAATATTGTCAAGTAGAAATGTCAGGGCATCACACACTTTCTGACATGACCAAAGTGTATAATTCTTATGCTCTTTAGAAGTAAAAAATGCATTTCTGACATTCTGCAAGAAAGAGAGAATCTTCTCTGTGAAAAGCCCATTCAATTAAATCATTAAGCTTTTCTTTTATAAGATTATGAGGAAGTGTAGTGTAAAGAGTGGAAAAATCGTAAGTAGATAAACTTGAAGCACGAAAATGTCTGGATTTCAATTTATTTGAAACCTCATTCGATTTTTTTATAGACCAAAACAGTTTTCTTCCTGATCTTTCAAAGACTTTATCACAATATTTAATCACATGCGTTTTAATAGCAGTAAGACAGAAAGTTCATAATTGAGAAAGTTCAGTAGTAGTGCTAGAGCAAGAATTTGCAATAAACCGTGCTTTGTAAGGTATTTTATGAAGTTTTGGGAACCAGTATAGCGTAGGAAGCTTGTCTTGGCCTTCGGTAACAACGAAAGCAAACTTGGTGGCTGAATGACAAACATGTTTATCTACTATAGCTCTCTCTTCAATTAAAGGCTGAAGTTCATAGGCCTTAGTACCACCAAGCTCCTGCTTAAGCGTGTTAACATAGTGGAGCCGTCACACAGCGATGACGTTGTTAGCGGCCTTGTCTGCAGGGGCCAAAACAAACTTCTTATGAAATTCTTGAATACCTAGTTTAAGATGACGTAAAGACGTCTAGGGCTTAGGAGGTAACAAGTTAGTATTTTGAGAATAGAAAGAAATGCGTTTAATTCACTAGTTTTAAGATGCTAAGTTTCCAGTCCTTAAGGGCTTTATGCTCAACATACTCTAGCTTACACCATCGATTACAGAATTCATTCAAGGAAGCAGCGATTTCATCTCTACATTTACTGAAATCAATTTTAGAAGGAAACCGATATTTCGGTCCTTTAGAAATTATATTCCTTATCCTAGAATCAGGAATAATTTTCAAATTTCTAGTAATTACATGGCCAGCAGCAGGATAGCAGTACACTGAGTTTATACAATCACATGAATCAGGAGTATTAGTATCAATATCAAGATCTGAAACAAGTTTATTGAAATTAAAAATAATAGATCTAACAGGTTTGTTATATGTATAGCAAATTATAGGTGTTTCAGTATTTTGAAAATAAGCAAGAATGGAAGAAAGCACCGATCTCCCACGGAAGATACTGGGCAAATCTATAAAACCCATACCCTTATTAATGAAGGATATTTTGAAGAAACGGCGTTTATGATTAATTTCAGAATCAATGTAAGGACGGAGAGTATGCTGAGTAAAGTCTCTAGTTAAGAGAGCCGCATCATATAACTGATGATAACTATCGTAGAATTTGTTCGCCTCGGTGTCCAGAAGACGTAAAACAGAAACGGGTATTGAACTTAAAAATGAAAGCATAGAGTGGCGTCCATGATTTAATAATATAATTGACAGTCACTTCAGTCTAGTATTGTTTCGTTTAAACGCACGTGATTTACGTTTAAAGTTACCATTTTTCCTGGTGCCGTGAGATCTAGTTCTGCGTTTTCGACATTCCAGGAGCGAGAAAATATCAAAGTCCGGCATTCTGGAAATATTACCCTCATGATAAATGTTGTCATCAAATCCCAGTGGAAAAGGGGTCTGTAAAAATATAATCCATTTCAGTTCAGCCTCATGTCTTTTGATTATTTTGAATCTAGATGTAGAATTTGCATCGTTATAAAGTTTTTCCACTGGTTGTATAACAATGTAATTTACAGAATGACCTGTACGTCGAAAGTGACGGTACAAGAAAGTGTCAGTTTTCTTAGGCTTACTCATTCTACGATAATACTCGTTCAATCTAGTTTAAGCATGCGGTTAGTTTGACCGACGTACTGCATATTACAGTTTGCAGCTCGTCATGTAATTAGATAAATTAAATCTGTAGACTGTCATGTCAAATCAGACATGTTAACTACAGAGAAGCGTCTACCGTTTACAGATGAAGTAACGGTAGACGCAGTGCTTAAATGCGAACAACATCTGCACCTCTTGGCAAAGATTATAACTCATCACGAACACATGCCTATGTAATTTTGACCCATTGAATCCACTTTTATATAGTAAAACAGGGGTTTACAGGGATAAACCTTATTTTTCGTAAATGCTCTAAAATATAAATTGCGGGTACTCCTTAGAACCGTCTTTAACGAGTACCCGGAATTTATATTTTGAGCAGAAATAAGAAAATATCAGAATTTTTCATCTTACAATTTTCATTTTTCGGCGGTATAGTTTAAAATGCATTTGTATAGGCGTGTTTTCGTAATTAGTTATCAATGGTACCTGGACAATTTTATAACTGCGAATCGGGATTGTTTTTAGTTTCCCTGACCGAAGGTCATGGTGCGCTTTTGTGACCGTAAGATATCCGGCGACGTCGTTCGTCGTACAACGTGCGTCGTCCGTCGTTCGTAAACATTTCTTGTTAACACTCTAGAGGTCAATTTAGATCCAATCATCATCAGACATGGACAGAATGATCATCATAACAATATCTCTAAGTTTGAATATGGGTCACGTCGGTTCAAAAAGTAGGTAAAAGGTCAAATTATAAAAAAAAAAAACGTTGTTAAAACTCTGCTGGTCAGAATTTTGGTCCAATCATCATCAATCTTGCTCAGAATGATCATCTCGTCTATATATAGGTCAAGTTCGAATATGAGTCATGCCGGGTCAAATAGTAGGACTGTAGGTTAAATCATGGAAAAACGTTAACACACTAGAGACCACTGTTTTGGTCATATCATCCACAAACTGGCTTAGAATGATCATCCTGACAATATCTCGGTCAAGTTCGAATATGAGTCATGTGGGGGTCAAAAAGAAGGCCAGTAGGTCAAATCATAGAAAAAGCTTGTTAACGCTAGAGGCCACTGTTAACTATTCCCTTTGTATTACCTCCCTTATTTCCCTATGTTATAAATAGAAGTTTTCTCTGTAGTACCTCCCTTATTTCCCTGTTTCACCCACAAATGCATGCAGGCACACACACATGATTGCAGGAATGCATGCACACTCACACAGGCATACAAACATGCATGTAGACACGCATATACACACACTCGTGCATGCATGCATGCATGATTAAGATGTGCATCACTCATGCATGCAAGCAAGTACACACATGCATGCACACATGCATGCGCACATGCATACTAGCATGCATTCACACATGTGCATGCATGCAAACACACACGCACACATGCATGTACGCATGCATGCATGCATGCAATCACGCATACATGCATGCACCCACAAATGCACACACTCATGCATGCATGATTGAATGCACACATGCACACACAATTTCGCACAGGCATGCATGCACATACCTATGCATGCAAACACTTACTTGCATACAAACACTTATGCATGCATGCACACACACACACATATCAATACAGGCACACACTCAGACATGCATACTAACATACTTGCATTCACACACTCATACATGCATACATACACAAATTCTACATGCATACATGCACATACTCATGCATGTTCATATACATGTATTCACACACTCATGCATGCGTGCACACATACATATTGCATGCACGAACCAACTCAGACATGCACTGACACATGCTTTCATGCACACACAGATATGCATGTATGCATGCACTCAGGCATGCATGCACGCACATGCATATATGCATGCACACAAACACACACACATACATTCGCATGCATTCATATACTCACCTGCATGCATTCACAAACACATACGCTAATACATGCATGCACACTCATGTATTCACACACTCATGCATGCGTGTACACATACATATTGCATGCACGAACCAACTCAGACATGCATTGACACATGCTTTCATGCACACACAGATATGCATGTATGCACTCAGGCATGCATTGCTCAGGCATGCATGCACGCACATGCATATATGCATGCACACAAACACACACATATACACTCGCATGCATTTATATACTCACCTGCATGCATTCACAAACACATACGCTAATATATGCATGCACACTCATGCATGCTTGCAAGGATACACATGTATATACATGCATGCACGCATACATGCATGTATGCACACATGCATGCATGCACACACTCATGCAAGCAGACATGCATGCACACACACACAGACACACACACGCACACACATACATGCACAAATGCATACACGCACACAGGCACACATGCATGCACACACACACTCCTTCATAGGGGCTTGAAGAAATATATGAGCTGCATGATGCTTCCACGCAGAGCTGAATCCCGCCCGTACACTAGTATTGGTAAACCGCTTAGAGGATCTAAGCCTGTCCAGGAACCGCGGTGCGAGGCGGGCCGTCCATGCTAATAAACCCTATTGGTTTCATTGGGCGACAGGGCTTGAGATGTCATTTCATCTCAATCTCGGGTAAAAGTCCCACAAAATTGGAAGCAACGTCTCCAAAATGACCTTTACAGTGTTGACGGGGACGTTAAACCTCAAACAAACAAATGCACGCAAACATTCAGGCATGTATGCATGCACACACAAATGCACACATGCAAACACGCACACATGCATGCATGCACACACATATAACTTGTTCAACTTAGGCCCCTATAGATGAGCTATGTTGCCTTCTGGCAACTCTTGTTGAAGAGTTTCACTCTATTTACCCTACCAAAAAGCAAGGTTAAAGAAGACTTAACCGGTACCCAGCGCAGTGTTGTGTTGCAATAAAAACATGGCACCAGAACATATTGCTATTTTAAGCATATAATCAAATTTATAATATGACGTCGCGTCTGAGAGTGTTATAACGCCATGTAATATTTTCGATAATCCACTAGTGGATTAAATATGCAAATTAGCTAGATACGTCCCGTAACGTTACTTGTACGACGTCCTTAACGACGTCGCGTTTACTAATGGCGGAATATTGCTATTTTTATAAACAATCGTGAATAAAATGCGTTTTAAATGCGACGTCGCTTAGGACGTCGTACATGTAACGTTACGGGACGTATCTAGCTAATTTGCATATTTAATCATCCACTAGTGGATTATCGAAAATATTACATGCCGTTATTACACTCTCAGACGCGACGTCATATGATAAAATCAAATATAAACCCCCTGCACAACCCATTGTCACCCTGATTCATTGAAAGACTGAGCCTGTTCACACACAACCTTTAGTCCCTTCCCCCCCCCCCCCCCAACCACCACCCCCACAGCCCCTTGTTTCCATAAGTCATTTTTAGTTAGACTCATCCTGTTCACAAATTCACCCACTCAAACCTTCCCCCACTACCCCGCCACACACACCCATTCTTGTCACGAATATTGACTTGTCTATGACGTCACAACTATCAGTTTCATCGATAACTTATGATTTTGCGAAAAAAAGTAGACCGGACTGCTACTGTGAAAATAATAATGTCTTGTTGTTGTTGTTTTCACAGTATGTAAATATCAATTATACTTCACATCGAAAATACCACTTTTATTTGTTACAGATAAGCATTGTTTTCACTGCTAAGTATAAAATAAAAGTGTTTTACCTATTTTACACTGTGTAAAGGTCAGGGAAGTTGTGAATAAGTTTTTCTGTTACCCTTTATTTCTCACTCTATCGACAAAATATGGTATTGAGCATTGCATGACTGATGCGAAATAAAACTACACTTTTTGGACGGGTTTTTAAAACAAGAGGACCAAGCTGGTCCTGTATCGCTCACCTGTGCTAACATATTCCAAGTTTCAGGAAGTGCCAACCTTTACTGAAGGATTAATGGAAGGACATGGTAATGACTGGGTAAGACATTTCTGCAAATCAAGTAGAATGTAACTCTATGATATATAGGCTAACCTCACCAGTTTTCAAACTCATTCAAGCTTTTATTCCTGACTTGCTAAGAAGATCCGATATAAACTGATGGGGCTATGGTGATGACAAGTCCAAAAATAAGCAATTTACTGCTGCAATCAAAGGGATGTTACTCTGTGACAAATAGGCAAACCTCGCGAGTTTTCAAACTCCTCCGAGCTTTTCTGCCTGACGTATTTGTTTGTAAGTTTCATGAAGATCTGATCAAAACTGAAGGAGCAGTAGTGCTAACAAGGTCGAAATTAGGCACTTTCAGCAATCAAAGGCACGTAACTCTTTGATAAATGTGCCGACTTGGCCAGTATTCAAACTCATCCGAGGTTTTATTCCCAGCAACCAATCAAAGGGATGTTTCTCTAAGATAAATGGGCCAACTTGGCCAATTTTCGAACTCATCCGAGGTTTCATCCCCAGCCACCTTACATAATTTTAAGTTTAAAAAAAATCCGATCAAAACTGAAGGGGCTACGGTGATGACAAGGTCAAAAATCAATATTTCAGCCATCAAAGGGACGTAACTCTGCAACACATGGGCTGACTTGGCCGGTTTTCGAACTCATCCAAGATTTTATCCCCAGCCACCTGACATATAAGTTTCAGAAAGTACCGATCAAAACTGAAGGGGCTTTGGTGATGACAAGGTAAATCTATGATAAATGGGCCAGCTTGGCCGGTATTCGGTTCAGGAAGATCCATTCAAAACTGAAGGGCTACGGTGATTACAAGGTAAAAAATCGACATTTTCAGCCATCAAAGGGACATAACTATATAGTAAATGGGGCGACTAAGCCGTTTTTTTTTTTTCAACCCATCCGAGGTTTTATCCCCAGCCACCTGACATATAAGTTTCAGAAAGATCCAATCAAAACTGAAGGGGCTACAGTGATGAGAATGTCAAAAATCAACATTTTCAGCAATCAAAGGGACCTAACTCTATGATAAATAGGCCACCTTGGCCAGTATTCGAACTCATCCGAGGTTTTATTCCCAGCCACTTTACATATAAGTTTCAGAAAGATCCAATCAATACTGAAAGGGCTTCAGTGATGAAAAGGTCAAAAATTGGCATTTTTCAGCAATTAAAGGGACGCCACTCTATGATAAATGTGCCAATTTGGCTGGTTTTCGAACCCGTCCGAGATTTTATCCCCAGCCAAGTTACATATACGTTTCGGAAAGATTCGATCAAAATAGAAAGGGCTACGGTGATGACAAGATCAAAAATCAGCATTTTCAGCAACCAAAGGGACGTTACTCTATGATATATGGGCCGACTTGGTTGGTTTTCGAACAGCCACCTGTCCTTTAAGTTTCAGAAAGATCTGAGCAAATCTGAATGGGGCTACGGTGATGGCAAGGTAAAAATCGGCATTTTCAGCAATCAAAGGGACGTAACTCTATGATAAATGGGCCGACTTCGCCAGTTTTCGAATTCATCCGAGCTTTTATCCCCAGCCACCTTATATATAAGTTTCAGAAAGATCCAATCAAAACTGAAGGGGCTACGGTGATGACAAGCATTTTCCCATTGTAAGTCTATGGTACCTGGTGATTGCCATAGCAAACAAAGTTTTCATGCGATTTCAAAAAAAAAAGCTTATGTCATCAATGCCCCACCAGAGGCATGCTACAGATGAGAAATTATTGAGATCAGCCTGCAGGGTGCAGAGATATAGCTGCTCAAAAGTGTGGACGGACGGACGACGGACGACCCACTATACTTTAAGCTCCCCTGGAGCCTTCGGCCCAGGTGAGCTAAAAATCCGTCCTTTAGAATAGTGATGTCAGGGCGGGCAGGCGGGCGTCGGGCGGGGCGGCGTCGTCCGAGGTTTACCTTTTGGTTAGCCTTTCGGTTAACCTTTTAGTTAACCTTTTTCAAAGTAATATACTACCTTCATTCTTCAATTGATTGCTCTCATATTAGGACTGTTGCTTCATATGCCATCCATTAGTGGCACCTAGGATAAAGGTTTTGTTGAAAATTACCATTTTTCGAACTTAAGTTTATTTAAGAAGTTTTACTCTGTTTTTACTCTGTATTACCTCCCTTACTTGATAAACTTTTCTTTCTTAAAACACAATTTAGTTGCAAGTTTATAAAATATCTTCTTTTTGTCACATATATAAATTCCGTTTTATACAATACAAAGTCTTGGAAAAGGGGGAGTTCCAGCCTATAGTAAATTTCCATAGGGTTCTGCCCACATACAGATTTCCATGTGCATAATTACTGCCTTGTAAATGACTATTCATTATTTAGCTATTTCACTCTCATATCAGTTTTCATTTTAAATCTACAATGTTTTGTTTATTTCCACATCTGGAAGTATGGGTACCCACAAACTAGTGTATACATACATTCCAGCTTCTAATGTTTTGGAGTTATTTTGTTCTCTTGCATCACTGTAGCCATTTGTGGTTATTTTTGATTACTTTTGCTATTGTTCAGGTGAAATTCCGTGGGTCATGCTCAATTTCATTATTTAGCTATTTCACTCTCATATCTGTTTTCATTTTAAATCTACAATGTTTTGTTTATTTCCACATCTGGAAGTATGGGTACCCACAAACTAGTGTATATATACATTCCAGCTTCTAATGGTTTGGAGTTATTTTGTTCTCTGGCATCACTGTAGTCATTTGTGGTTATTTTTTATCACCTTTGCTATTGTTCAGGTGAAATTCCATGGGTCGTGCTCAATTTCATATGGAGGAAACCCCAGACTTCACAACCATTATTTTTTTTTGGAGCATGTTTGACTTTTGATTTCGCACTGTTGCAGTTCTTGTCACCCCATCATTTTAATATAAAATTTGCCAATATATGTGTAGAACATTTGATAAAACTTACTTGAAAATCTGAGACCGGTAACACACTGCATTTGAACATTCAATAGTAATGGTCAGGTTTTTTTTTTTTTTTTTTTTTTTTCAAATCATATGGTTTGACATTTCTTATCGAGAAATTGCTAGCCAATACATAAAAACATCATGAATGTATGTTCTAACCTTGATTGTGAATAGTATGAGCTCATATAATCAGCATTTTTATCAATTATGGTATCCTGAGGAACACACACACACACACAAATCATTTCAAGCTCTTATTAACATTTCAATCAGAATGTTGGTTGGTGCCTTATGCTCTGTCTCTAGTCGGGCCCATCGGAGTCCATCTGTTGGTTTTGTTTTGCTCCAGCATTTCAGTGGTTTCTTGCTGTCGAGTCCTCACCGTTGTCTCACCTCTGTGGTTCTTTGATTTTTTGTGTTCACGGAGATGTTGCACTGATGAGTAAGGAGGCCTTCATGTGGACTGAACAAATTGTTTGTCTAAATCGCGACGGATTGTGGCCACGTAAAGTCGATTTAAGCCCCCCCCCCCCGAGTGGAAATCATTCCACTGACCGTTCCAAGGCGGTTCTTCTGTGGGGGTGTTGTTTGTTACTTACTGTGTGTATCACTTGTGTCTTTTTATTTTGGATGGCCATATGGCCATTTTGTGGGAAAGTAACTGTCCTTATGGCCTTCCTTTGTTTATGTTTCCATCATGGTCTGCTCGCTTAATGTTTGTGTTTCTTTCCCTTTGGTGTCTTTGATGGGTGGAGTAAGTTAATTATATCGATTCCTGATCTTTGTTTTTCTTCTACTTTTTATATAAAATTCATTTCAGAAAAAGCGTTGTCGCATTTAGTATGACTAAGATTGTTAAAATGCAAAGTAAAATGGGTGGTTCTGTAAACCAGACAATTTTAGCTTGACTCTCGAATAAGTATGTACTGAACTGATGCACTCTACTTTAAAAGTTTGAAACGTCTGATTGTCATACTGGAATGACACAGCTTGCTTGAATGGCCAATAGTATTGATGTTTTTATTATGGTTTAGCCAGGTATGTCATAATAACACAGACACTATTTTCTGATCTTTTGGCCCACTGTAAACAGATGGTGAACAGATGGTGAATACAGAGCTAGATAACTTAACATAGATGGCAAGTACTGCATACGTATGACTAAATATTCAAATGATATTACAACATTAAAATATAAGATCAGCTATCAAATGAATGAGTTGCAACAACTTGCCTTCCATCTATTTCAATTAGGGACTGAAGTGTATGCAAAATGCCAAATATACAACTAGTTCCAGTGTGACTAGCTATGCATTTATTTTGAAAACATTGCAGCTTTCACTTTGCAGATGTTATAATGAACCTAGAAAAAATGCAAACAAAAAATGTTTTCATGATCTCGCAAAACCCTTGGTGGTGGAGCGGAGTGTGAGTCTCTTTGACCAAATGATGTAAGAAAAAATTACGAATACATGAACTGATTGCTGTTTTATTTTAATGAAGAACATGACAATAACGAAATTAATTAAAGGATAAAATAGCATTATGGAAGTCATTTTTTAAGCAAGACCAATACTTCATTGTGTATTACTGACAAGAAGTGTCTTTGTATTGCAGTGATTAAAATGTACAAAAATGCCAAATAAAATATGGCAAAAAGGACGCCTTGTCTTTTTCTTATTGTGTCATAATATTTTTTTCAGCAGTATCATTTTTGCAACACTAACATTCATCATGAACGCATTTATTTATTTCTCTTTAAAATGTTTGGATAGAACTTGTATATGTTGCTAATGTATATTCTCAAATACATGTTTTTTTTTTTTTTTATTTTATTTTATTTTATTTTTTATTTATTTTTTTTTTTTGGGGGGGGGGGGGGTGGGATTTGGATAGGGGTTGGGGTGTGCAGGGGCGGGTTGTTATTACATATTTGCCAATGCTAAGCATTGTATGATAAGGTGGCACTAAATGGTCATAAAACAGCATAAAAGTACACTTTAAGAAAATTTTGTCCCCTGATATTGCAACTGATTTTAGCACAAAAATAGACCTTAACACTTACCTAGCAATCAAAAACAATTTTACCGGTTTCTGATTTTTTTTAATTTGTTTGGTATATAGAGGATATATGTTGCCTATTGTATATGAAATATCTGTGGGCGACAAGATCAGTAACACGTCTAATACTTATGATGGCGATCTTATTTTTTATAAATTTTCATGAAAAATTGAAGAAAATTTGTTAATAAATTTATCCGAAAAATTCAAAGACATAGACACATTTACATTTTTCTTATTAGATTAATCCTTACAGAGTTCTGTTACCAATCAAAGCAACAAAAATTGTAAATAATCAAACCTGTTGATTTTATAATGAAATGTTCACACGTGTGTACGACCTCAGCAGGGGATTACCTCAGGGAGCTCTCCTGACACCTATAGCAATGTATCAAATGAAAAAAAGTTATTTAAATTTCTGATAGACCTGAAGTAAAGAACAACTGACGTTTCAAGAAAATCTGTGCGCGGGCAGATTTGGAACTCCCCCTTTGTTGTACATATTTCTTAGGGGTACTTTTTGGTTCTCGTTCAATTGCTGCAGTCTATTTAATTATTTTACATAAGAAAATGGCATTTGTACGGATTTTTGGATGGTATGCACGCATGCATACATATACGAATGCATACATGTACACATGCATGCAGTTGTGTGCATGTATGCTCACACTCAGTCATGCATGCACACACACTTGCCTGCTCACATGAATGCATGCACACTTGCCTGCACACATGCATGCATGCACACACACAAATGCGCATGCACTCATGCATACATGTATGCATGCATACATGCTCACACTCATGCATGTATGTATGCATGCACATACATACATGCACACATGCATGCACTTATTCATGCCTGCACACAATGGATGCCCTCATGCATGCATGTACACATATACATGTACTCATGCACACACACATGCATAAATGCATCCACTGATGCATGCATACATGCATGTACACACAAAGCCATGCAGGCATGCATGCACACACACATGCATTCATGCACGCACTCATGCATGCGTGCACTCACGCATGCATACATGCACATACACTGGCCTTCTCACATGCATGCATGCACATATGCATGCATGCACATGCACTCACACATGCATCTATGCATTCTTGCATGCTCTCACACACATACACACACATACATGCATGCACGCATATATGCATGTCACACATGCATGCATACATGGACTCATGTATTCATACACACATGTAGCATGTACTCACGCATGCATGCATGCACAAACACTCACTCAAATGTTTGGGTATAAGAAATTGTTATCTCAAGCAATATCGACTTTAAGGGTCCTGAGCTCAAGATCAAGGTCACGGCGTATTTTCAGCGCTGTAGTGTTCCATATAAATGTTGTGTATGTATTGCTGCAGTCTGTTCAACTCTTATACAAAACAAAATGTTATTTTTGAAAAAAAAAAAAAAAAATCCCTGCATAATTGAACTTTATTTGGTTAGGCCCCTATAGGCGAGCTATATTGCCTTCGGCCAACTCTTACTACATATGCATGTTGCAGCTTTGCTGACGTCAAAACTGTACTGAAAAATCCGTCCATAATGCCGTTAGGCATTTTTCTTGTTCAAATTTTGGAACAAATTTCGTATGTAAAACAGTTAGATAGTAGCTAAGGATCAGTGAAAATGATACGAAGCTGCAGAATAGTTTGAATGAAACCAAATTGAATGAAGGACAGTTTATAGAGAAAAAAAGTATATTGGGCAATAATACATTGATAAATATTATTGCACCTTGGAAACAACACATTATTGTTTGAGAAAGGTAGGAAATGATGGTTACCAACACAAGAAAGAGAAGGAAGGACCGTACGAGGACTGTTCAAATATGAATGCAAGTAGAACGTTTTCTCATGCACTAATGCGAAAATCACCTGGAAATAAATATCACAGCGCAGAAAAACATTTTACCTATACATTGATACCAAACCTGTTAAAATCCGTACACTTTAGCCATGTATATCGTTCGATAAACACTGTCTACTCTTGTATACTAATACAAAACATGGTTGGAAGAAGGTCAGAGTACGCCGTTGAAATACGGTCCTATATTAAGAATCGTTGAATTCTTGGTTTACGGTGCAAAGACATTTTTGATGAAATATGTTCGGTTTATGGGCATAATGAAATGTCTTTTCCGACAGTTTTTCGTTGGTGTAAGAAATTCAGCTGTGGGCTAGGCTCAACAGAAGATGCACCACATGACCGTCGGCCGAATAGAGCAACATCTGCCAAGATGGTTGCTAGAGTGAAAGAAATAGTTGCTACCGATGCACGATACAACACTTAGCAAATAGCTAGTATGGTTGGCATCTCATTAGGAGCAGCTCATATAATTCTGAAACGGTATTTGAAAAATGAGAAAGATCTGTGCTAGATGAATTCCCCATCTGTTGACAGATGAGCAGAAAAAGACACGCGTTCAGTGCGCCAAGAAGTTGCTTAAAAAGTTTCCAAATTACAATGCACGGTCTTTCGCTAATGTCGTCACAGGTGACGAGACATGGGTTCACCTTTTTGAGCCAAAACGAAAGATTCAAAACAAAATATGGGCAACAAAGTATTGCAAAAGACCATGCATTGCAAAGCGGACCATGAGCGTCAAGAAGGTAATGTATGCCATATTCTTTTCAAATCAGGGCCCTGCTATTCAGGTTGCTGTGCCTAAAGGCAACTCTGTGAATGCGAAATATTTCAAAGAACGAAGACCGGCAACTGGTTTGGCCAATGTCAGATTGCTACATGAGAATGCGTCATCGCATAAGGCTTTCACTGTGCAAGACTATCTGAAGCAGGAAAAAGTTGTTGAACTTCCTCACCCCCCGTATTCCCCTGATCTTGCCCCGTGTGACTTTTTTTGGTTCCCGCGGCTGAAAAAATACCTTTCGGGTCGAAAATTTGTACAGCGCAAACACCTCGGTTCTGCAATATTCCAGTGCCTTCATAGTATACCTCGAAAAGACAACCAAAATGCATTCAATGATTGGATCAGAAGACTGAAAGTTTGTATATCTGTTAAAGGGGAATACTTTGAGGGAACAAAATAAATTTTTCATCGAAATCTATCACGGAATCATATTTGAACAGTCCTCGTATCAGCGATGCGTTAGTGGAGACAATCGATTGCATGGAAAGTCCTCTGCACACAAAAATACGTGAAAGCGAAACAAATGACAAAAAGCTATACTGTTTGAAAACGCGAAACAGCAAGCTGAGGTAGATAGTAATAGAAAAATCAACATCAACAGCAAAAAAAGAAACACACACACACACACACGTACGCACGCACGCACACACAGTATGCGGTCTTGTCTCTGCAGAACTTGCTTCTATCCAGTATTGAAAACTCAAACACTTCAAGCATTGTCTACGTCAACAGAAGATTAAAGACATACATTGTGGGTAAGTAACTGTCCGTTTGGTTTTCTGCTATTGGTGTTTCCATTAGGGTCTAGTTATTTCATGTTTTTCCCACTGGGAGCTGTGGGGTAATTGTATCGATTCCTGATCATTGCGTACACTTCTATTTCTAATTATTCCTACATATTTTGGCGTGCGTTGTTTGCAGGAACCCCTTCAGTGAGATGGCTGTTAGATTGTCCACAAATGTACGGTTTACAACATTGGTTCTGGTCAGAGCTCAATCTAATTAGGTCACAATTGCTTGTAATTAAGCTGAAATGGTCGTCTTTGGTACAAATGACGATGAGAGTGCCATTACGAAAGTACAGCCTAGTGACAAAAAAAAAACAAAAAAAATCTTAATTCAATATTTTTGATGAAAATTTGTAAAACTGTCCATTTTATAGGTTGAAGGTGCCGGTCTAAACCGCCTTAAAAACTGCGCCATTAAGGGGGTTCTTACCAGTACCCACAGTGTAAAAGTGAAAGCAATGCCTTTGATAAAAAATACGACAAAATAATGTATAACCCTGCAAACCACACTTTTTCTCTGTGTAAGTGGGTTTAACGGGCGTCTTCACTTTACCGAATTATTATTCTGATGAACTTAAGCAATGAATGGATTAAACATTTAACGTAACTGATATTTAACCCATTGCATGCGGGGAAATCCCTAAAGGGGTACCTTGGCAGTGCAGGCCCTGATCAGGCATCACAGAAAGCGGAGTTTATCAGGGTCTACCACCCGTTAAATGACAAATGGACTTGTAAAACATTTAGCAATAGATTTGTGAAATTCTGAATTTATGGATATGTGGAGCTACTGGAAAATTTTCTTGGGATCCACGAGTGAGTTCGAATTAGGCATGGTAAACAAGTCATCCACGCTCGAGTTATCGAGGTTTTGCTTTATTTGGTAGGACAAATTACTCCATAGCCCGGGCACCCGAAGTTGTCGGCTCTGCCACAGCTACATTACCAGTTGTTATCCATCACGAAGGCACGCCTATACAATTTTTACCCCCTTGAACCCCACTTTAATATAGTAAAACTGGAGTTTCCGGGGGTGGACAATATTTTTTTTGTTTCTGCTCTGGTGTGTGGGTTGTGGGTGCTCGTTGGGGCTGCCTCGATGAGGCGGTTCTAACGGGTGCCCACGATCTGTATTTTGGGCGGAGATAAGGAGAATATTAATTTTTTTCAGCTCAAAATTTTCGTTTTTTCGGCGGTAATTTTTGTAGTGTATTTGTATAGATGTGTATTCGTAATCTCTCTCTCTCTCTCTCTCTCTCTCTCTCTCTCTCTCTCTCTCTCTCTCTCTCTCTCTCTTAATTTGTATTTAATTCCAAAAAAAGTATTTACCTATTTATTTGTCTATTCATTTATTGCATATTTATTTATTTATTTATTTATTTATTTACTCATATATTTATTATCACAAGCTCTTTATCACGAACTACACAAAATGGACCACATTAGTGACAACTATTGCATGACTAGTAGGTTGAAATGTACATGTGTCTACATCAACTCTTCGCCTCCCCTATTCTGTATTCTATATACCTTTATTCATTTTACCTGCTTACTGCCGTCATGCTTTAACTTGTCATTTTGTTATGTTGCAATGTTGCTCATATGTAACATTATGTTATCTGAACTTTCACAATAAAGATTTTGATTTTGAATAGAAGAGCACACTAGCACACAATGGGTTAATAGATAACGTTTTGTCATAAAAATCATATGACCACACGTGTACTTTGGCGTAACGTCGTGCCTCCGTCGATGACACGTCTGTTTTTTCTTTTAACTTCTACAGTGATAAAATATAAAACCTCAAAGGTTCCCTTTGTAAACAAAGAACAAATAATAGAACGAAAATCGGAGACTCGGTTTAATGAGTCTCTTCATACACAGCAATGTTGTTTGCAAGGCTGTATACCCCCCCCCCCCCCCCCCAACAGGCTTCAGCGGTATTCGATTTTCAATGTAACCAGAATGGGCTCAATTGTCTCAAAGGAATTTGATTGATTGATTGATTTGAGGTTAATATCCCGCCAACACTGTAAAATAAAAATCAAAAAGTCATTTTTGAGACGTTGCTTTCAATTTTGTGGGACTTTACCCTACATTGAGATGAAATGACATCTCAAGCCATGTCGTCTAATGAAACAAATAGGGTTTATAAGCATGGAAGGGCCGACTAGCACCGCTTTGCCTGGGCAGGCTTAGATCCACTAAGCGGTTAACCAGTACTCGTGTGCAGGTGGGATACAGGTTTGCGTGGAAGCATCTTGCAGCCCATATATTTCTTCAAGCCCCGATGGGCGGGGGCCGGATCTCATAGGAAAAGAAAATATAATCTGCATTATGTAGAAGCACGGGGAGAGTTTTTGCAGCCGCCACGCGTCACTTAACACCAGCTGCAGTGAGGTTAAATAAAAAGCTGATAGGTTCCCTTTGGAAACAATGAACACATAAAAAACGACAATCGGAGCCTCGGTTTTATTGAGTCTCTTCATACACAGCAATGAAGTTTGCAAGTCTTTATACGCACTCCCCCCCCCCCCCCCCCGCCCCCTAGCACAGGCTTCAGCGGTATTCTATTTTCAATGTTACCAAAATGGGCTCAATGACCCCAAAGGAAAAGAATATAAGAATCTTATATGGGTGTGAGGGGTGGATTGAAAAATCCGTCCCGAGGGACACTGTCCGGTATCACGAGGCTTGCCGAGTGATGCCGGACAGTGATCCCGAGGGACGGATTTTTCTCTCCACCCCTCACACCCATATTGGATTCTTTTTCTTGCATACCTTCCATTTCTAATCCGCATTTTGAATGCTGCTGTCACTTCGGTTACCGACGTCCGCCATTTTGTGATGACACAACAGGAATGTTAAGTGACGTCACGCATGACGACGCCGCGCATGAGGTTGTAATCAACCAGTGCGATTTATCAAACACGCGGTTATATTCGATTTGGGGTCGGAACACAAGGGTCAGAACATAAATTTCTATCCCAGGGTAAAATCACGGATTTCCTTGTCTGGTGTGCAAGAAATTATAATCTGCTCTATGCTGAAGCACCGGGAGACTTTTTAACAGCCGCCACCTGGCGCTTAAACCCTTGTCCTGCTGAATATTTATATATGTCGCACCCACTACCGATTATCAACCAATCAGATTACTTGATGCAAATTATTGCAACAAATTCACAATCTGAATGGTAAACAATGTAGATCCTGATCAGATGGCTTCGTCAGAAGCCATCTGATCTGGATCTACATTGTTTCAAAGATAAGGCATATCCGGGATTAGCATGACAAGGGTTAACACCAGCTGCAGTGAGGTTAAATGAAAAGCTAAAAGGTTGCCTTTGAAAACAATGAACACATAAAAGAACGAAAATCGGAAACTCGGTTTTATTGAGTCTCTTCATAAACAGAAATGTATAGTTTGCAAGGTTGTATGAGTCCGATTTAAAATCTTTATATGAATCACAGTCTCTAACACTCGTGCATATTTCATAAATCGAAAAAGCTCGCTTTATACGTTTCAATGATCATTCGTGTAAGATCCTCTATTTTCAACACGGCTAACGCCTCTTAGCAAATATTTGAGCAGAATTAGAAATTCTTTATAGGAATGAATTTCATTTTTGTGGATTTTATCGCAGTTTACACATCGATAAAATCCACAAAAATGACAATTCAGTCCTTATAATTCCAACTTTGCCACCGAAATGTTTAAAAATGCCAACACAATTATAATTGTTTGGCATTGTCTCGAAAGCGTAAGGATGAACTTACTAACGGTCGCGGCGGAATGATTTTCAGTAAGAAGCTGCCGTTATTGAAAGAAACCCGGGCGAAAAAAATAAAAAAAATAAAAAATAAAACAAAAAAAAAACAACAAACAAACAAAACAAAAAAAAAAAAAAAAACACACACACAAAAAAAAAAAAAAAAAAAAAAAAACACCAACCAAAATGAAGACTTTAAATTCAGTTTATTTGTCTTCTAACATTTACTTTTTCAATCGGTCTCCTTCTTTTAATGGAACGCTGTTGACTTCGCTTCATAAACAATGACGTAACGCGTGCTACATGCATTTGTTTGTTTGTTTGTTTTGTATTGGAGTTTAAGGCCAAGTCAACACTATTTATGTCATTTTGAGCTGGTCAGTTAACCTATCAACACTTTCATGGGTAGGCTTATGTAAGCGGTTAACCAGTACAGTGCACATTCTTTCGTCAGAAACTGACAACTGCCCTTCTTGAATCAGCGGAAGGGAGAGAATGACCGTAGAAAAGATTTCATGGTCAATCTCCACGAAAGACTGTTGTCGACTCCTGCAGGTATCGAACCCGCGTCTTCCTGATCGCCAGTCAGACGCGCGCATCCCACTGAGCTAGCGACGCCGGCTACGTATTATTTGACGTCAAGTTAAATTACTACCTGCCGCTATGTGAAACAGATCTGAGAATCTTGGACATGGAATTTATCGAAGTATAAACTTTTAGGTCAACCAATCAAATCGCTCGAAATGCACATAATGCTGGATAATTAGAATGCTTTTCAAATTATCCTTAAATTGTATGAATGCTCAGTCAATAGGCCCTAAATTAATCTTTATTTTACACTTGGCAGAGCAATCAATGCATATCAGAAAATATATATATATATATATATATATATATATATATATATATATATATATATATATATATATATATATATATATATATATATATATATATATATATATATATATCCTTGGAGTACAATGTAAATTACGCTTACAATCAGAATACAAATCTTAAACAGAAGTACAAAATAATGAGCCAGCGCACGACAAAACATCTATAGAGTCCAACCAGAGTCTTCTCTTGCTGCAATAGGCCGTTAGCTATTCTTAGAGCGCACAGCAAAGACTCTGATCAGACTCACTGGGCGCACTTATCTTTTTGTAGGTTTTGTCGTGCGGTGGCTCATAAATTTTAACATGATACAAAGCTTGTCAGGAGAAAAAAGGCAGAAATAAATAAATAAATAAATAAATAAATAAATAAATAAATAAATAAGTAAACAGACAAACAAACAAAATAACTTACAACTAACTACATGTAACTGACTAACTAATTAAATAAATAAAAATCGTTCTGTTCCATGCAATGTAATCAAGTTTTGTACCTTCTTAACAATTTTTTTCCACGCATACGTATAAGAAGCCAACAACAGTCTTGGTCAACTACAATTATATCGACTGAATTCGCACTTTTATCAGGGCATTAAGTAACCCAATCAGGACAATGCAATCCATCAAGTAAGCTTAGAATGGACCATTTCCCATTATGACACTCTGGGCATATATGATTTCAAAAGACAAGGAAGTTTCATAAAAGCATAGCTTTTGGACCAATGAAAACATCCATTCATGGTAAAGTATACCAAGTTGTTGATTTTTTTGCAGGTTTCGGAATTTTCACTCTCAAAATAGTCAGTATAAACTATATTGCCCCACAAATATAACTCCTTTTTTGTCGATTCACAAACAATCGACTCAAAGTTATAAAGCATATATGGGCCCCGTCAAGCGATTTTAGTACTTATCGCCTATGCGAGCAGCGAAGGTTCAGGCGAGCCTGCGCATCCGCGCAGTCTCGCCAGAACCTTCGCTGCTCGCTCATACAAGCAGTGAATCAAGAGGAACCTTCAGACAGAAAGCCATATCCCTGGCCCCTCTGAATGGCTGGGCATGCGCAGTTAAAATTTGTCATGACGGAATGCTCGAAGACACAAATTCGCTTGCCGGGGCTCATATGCTCTTCGAAGTTGATGTCCACGAGTCTATCACTGATTTGTAGGAACTCCTGGTAAAGGTAATTTATAGAAAATAGCCGCACTCTATCAGTTACCCCCTATATATATTGCATTGTAATACATTGACCTGATAAAGATATTCTATCTCAGGACAAGTGAGCTTTATCACGTCAACGTGACATTGCACTTTTTTTAATGAAGCGGACTATTGGACAAAATGGCAAAAATTTTATACTTACTAGAAAGAATGGGAAAAATGGAAACAAAAATACTTAAAAAATATCATAGGAAAAATTGCGGTCAGCTGATACTGATTATATGGACTGCCCGGAATGTTGGGACGCACTGAGGTCCATTGAAAACTGGTCGTAAATTGCTAAATTAAGAGTGTACAAGGGAATAAACTGATAAATAGAATATCAGATTCGTGTCATTTGATATCAAGTTTATCAGGCTCGGCTTTGAGAACGCAAGCCTCGCGATTCTACAAGCGTTATCGAAGCCTTGCCTGATAAACTTGATATCAAAAGACACTCATCTGGTATTCTCTATATTCTGGTCGTTGTGACGTCAGGGTGTTGTGCGAAAAGAAATCTTATTGTAAAACAGTGACTCGGTACATGTGCTGTGGCCCTGGCAAACAGTTTAGACCTAGATCAGACACCACAGTGTGCAGCGTTTGGTCAGGACCTACGCGGTTTGCGAACAGTACAGAATTAAAGAGGTAAACGAAGCAATTTTTGTCCACGGACTATTTTTCCAGGCTACCCTCAGAGACAATCGACTTATAGTGCGAACAAATTGACATGAGACTGACTTTTATGCAAGGAATAAATTACTCACTGCTATCGCCTAATACGTCGGCTTTCGTAAACTTCTCGTGAGTTTTCGGCATTTCGTGAATTGCGACCCATTTACCGACCTCCATGTATTGAATAACAATATCGTCATCTTCGGGAGACGGCGAAGATAAATACATGCATTCAGTCGAGTGTGAAATTATGTTAATAGAGTTCACCAGTCTCAGGTCAATTTGTTCGCACTATACCAAATACATAATGAAAACACGACCATGCTTCGTAAAAACATTCTTCACGTCTCCAAAATGGCTACTTATTTTACTGATGTGTGTGTGTGTGTGTGTGAATTCGGGTTTAACGTCGCTTTCAACAATTTTTCAGTCATATCACGACGGTGTCTGGTTGCGACAGGGAGCTCAATGCTCACGTTTATAGTGCTGCCTCACTGAAGTATCATGTCCCAGACACATTACATGATACCACACCCAGTCACATTATCCTGACACTGGATCGACCAGTCCTAGCTCTACCCCGTAAATCTGAGTGCCAAACGAGGAGCAGCTAGTACCATTTTTAACGACTTTGGTATGTCGCGGCCCGGGATCGAACCCGAGACCTCCCGTTCCCCGGAGCGGACACTCTACCAACTGAGCTATCGGGGCCGGTATATTTTACTGATGAAAATCCGTTATATTTTTCTTATTTATACTGCAAACATAGGCCGTTGGAGCATTACGAAAACACGCCTATACAAATACAGTAAAACTTCGATGGCTCCAACTCCGATGGCTCGTTTACTATGGATGAGTCGAACCCGTTCTTGAGTTCCTCTAAATACGATATAGGGGTAATTTAGGAATATTTTCTTCATTATCTTGCAAATGTATGCTGTGTGTACTCATTAGAATCGCCTCGATGAGGCGATTCTAATGAGTACACACAATGTACATTTATAATATAGAACACCGAAAAGATATCCGCAATTATCTCTATTATGCCTCTTGGTTTGGCACTAATAGTAATCCTCTGTGGTTCGAACTACCGCTGTCTCGAACAACCTTTCATGATCCCAAAGTGGTTCGAGCCATCGGAGTTCGACTGTACGTTGTAAACTTTACCTACGAAAAATGGATTTTTTTAGATATAAAATTGTAATATTTTTCTTATATCTGCTCAGAATATAGATTGTGGATACTCGTTAGAACCGCCTCATCGAGACAGCTCTAATTGTAGGTACTCCTTAGAACCGCCTCATCGAGGCGGTTTTAATTGTGGGTAGTTGTTAGAACCGCATCACCGAGGCGGTCCTAACGAGTACCCACAATCTATTTATTTAAGCAGGAATACGAAAACCCCAGTTTTACTATATAAAAGAGAGGTTCGAGTTGATCAACATTATTTAGGCCTGTTTTCGTGATGAATGCTGCAAGTCCAACACCTTGTGAGGCGATTTAAGTAAAGATTCAAAGCGCCTGTATTTGAACACGTGACTACCGCTGACCATGTACAAAACCCAGGAATCGGTTACATATTTTAGCGCTACATTAGGAAAACATGTCCGTAAGAAATAATGGCGTCCAACATGGTGTCAGAAAAGGATAAATATAAGGTAAAAAATTATAACCTCTTTATTGTTACTGCTTTCAACATAGATTGTGGGTGCTCGTTGAGGCGGTTCTAACGAGTACCCACAATCCATATGTTTGAGCAAAAATAAGGCAGATAATGTTTACCCCCGTAAACCCCAATTTTCTCTATTTAAAGTGGGGTTTGGGGGGGGGGGTCTTCGTTTCACGGACTTGTTATCGTGATGGTTTTCTATCTGTGACGTCAGAGCGCTGTGTGAAAGGTGAAATCTGAACCGGGCTCATGTACAGGGGTATTGGCTAATTAATCGGCCAAATGTTACTAATTATTGAATCTTCCCGCATTACCAAAACACGCCTGTACAAAAAACATTGTAATCTTTATCGCCGAAAACATGAACATTTTAAGTCGAAAAATTGTGATTATTTTCTTATGTCTGCTCAAAATATAGATTTTGAGTACACGTAAGAAGAGGCGGTTCTGACGAGTATCCACGATCTATGTTTATGAGCAGAAATAATAAAAAATAAAGTTTACCCTGCAAAACCTCAGTTTCACTGTATAAAAGTGGGGTTCGAGGGGCTCAGAATAGCCTAGCCACTAGGCGTTAAAATAAATAATGTGGAATTAAAATCATCTTCTGCACTAAAATGAACAGTGTATAAAAGTTTAGCTAGTCTATGCTCTCAAGCTCAATTTTATATATCCTAAGAATTGAGACTCTTTCAAATACTCTTGCCATTACTAAGAAGGTGATATTTTTTTTTATACAGCCCCCACCCCACCACAACCCCAAAAGCCCCAAAATTGTCAGACTTTTATTACCAGACTAGTAGCTAATCTAGGGTCAGAATTATATAGGCGTGATTACGTGATGACGAGGCTGTTGCTGGCCAATTACAAAATCCAGGTTTCAGTTGTTTATAGCATGTATTGTATAGTCTTCTCCCTGTGACGCCAGAGCGGTGTGTAAAAGGTCTGGACTGAGCCCGAGCACCGGGGCAATGTCAAACAGAGGCTACCTGATCAGACAGCACATTACGCGGCGTCTAATCAGCTCTACACAATCTGTTTGCTTAAAGATACTGGGAATTTAAGGCATCACGTGAACAAGTCCGTGAAATGAACACCCCATTACACCCCACTTTATAGAGAGAAAACTGGGGTTTACGGGGGTAAACAATATTTTTCTTATTTCTGCCCCAAGACATAGGTTGTGGGTACTCGTTAGAACCGCCTCAATGAGGCGGTTCTAACGAGTACCCGCAACCTATGTTTGCAGTATAAATAAGAAAAATATCACAGATTTTCGTCAGAAAAGTAGCCATTTTGGAGATGTAAAAATTGCACTATATCGCACGGTTGTGTTATCGTAATGTTTAACGAACAGTCCAAGTGTCATATCACGAAAACACGCCAATATAATTTTGACCTCCTTGAGCCCAACTTTTAAACAGTACAGTTGTGGTTTACAGGGGTAAACTTTTTTTTTTTATTTCTGCTCTAATACGAGTATATTATCGATGAGGCGATTCTAACGAGTAACCACAATCTGTATTTGCCTTATTTTTAGAAAGAAAAAAAATCACAGTTTTTTATCTTTAATTTTTCCATTTTTCGGCGGTTAAGTTTACAATACATTTTTACAGGCGTGTTTTCGTAATGTACTTGTAAGGGGTTCTTCTCATACAAGAAATAATTCAATTCCCAGGAATTGCGACCTTTCATTATAACTAAACTGCTTTTTGGAAGGTTGAAGAAGGTACTTTTTTTCAGGAATTACCTCGTTTGTTGTATCAATTCCCTTGAAAAGGAAGCAATTTGATCCGCGAAAAACAAATTGTTTTCTTTAAGCAGTCTCAGTTTTTGTGTGTGTTTTGTTTTGAATTGGGGTTTAACATTATGTAGGTTATTTTGGAGACAATGCTTCCAGTTTTGCGGACTTTTACCCGATATTGAGATGAAATGATATCTCAAGCCCCTCCGTCAAATCAAACCAAAATGGTTCATATGCTCGGACGGTCCGACTCGCACTCGCACTTGCCTGGGCAGGATTAGACCATTAAAGCGCTATTGCGTAGATGCTATTCATTACGACAACACACTCATGCGTATATAGAGGATATTTGATTTTTTCAGTGTAAGATCGAATTTTATTTCATCGAATGAACACCAAAACTGTCATTTTCACGAGTGGCGTAGCCACGAGTGAAAATAGCAGTTTTGGTGTTCATGAGTGAAATAAAATTTGATCTTGCACTGAAAAAATCAAATTTTCTGTTTCTTACATGCTTCAAAAGGCAATATTTAGCGTCTTTAATGGTGTCGCTCACATTCGGAGAAAATTATCTTTGTTCCTGTTCGTTTCGCGTCAATTTAGTGGTGTCCATCGTGTTTAGTGGGTATACTATTGGGTGTAAACTGAAAGTTTGCACCTGAGAAATGGCCTGGGATGGTATTATTATGAATGATTAATGAAATAATTGAGAGAGTAGTTTTCCAAAGAAGTTGCTGGCAAGTCTAACGTCGCGCGACAAAAGACGTGACATCAGCGTCATAAATGACGTCAGTAACGTCCCCGTCCCACATGAACGGGCTATGCGTCAATTAGAACACATTTCAGTATTTTTCAGTTATCTGACAAAGATAAAATTGAAATAAGAGTTAGATTTGAAGAAAAAAGTAGTCCCAAACAGTGAAAAATAAAAAATCGTATTTTCACTGTTTGAAACAGTGAAAATATCGATTTATATTTCACTGATAAATCTCTATCATTCATTGAAAAGCATGTAAGAAAGTACATTCTTTCATAACTCCAAATGGTTATTTCGTGGTATTTTCTTATTTCTGCTCTAAGACATAGCTTCTGGGTGTTCGTTAGAACTGCCTCAACAACCTATCCCAGCAGGCACATGACGAAATTGTGACGTCACATCAACGTCAGTTCAACGTCATGACGTTTATGCAACGTTACATCAACGTCGGTGCAACGTCGCGACGTTTATTTGATATTGCCATGGCGACGTGTGCGGCATAACTTAGAGCAAAAATAATAAAAAATAATGTATACCTCTAAAAACCCCAGTTTTGTTCGTACAAAGTGAGGTTTACGCCGACTTGAAAGCATGATAGAGAATGGAAATTACAATTGATTTTACAAAACTGCTTGTCACATGCTTAAACTTGTGTGTCATCTTTATATAGAGAAAACTGGGGTTTACAGTGGTATACATTTTTGCATATCTCTGTTCCTAGACATAGGTTGTGGTTACTCGTAAGAACCGCCTCAATGAGGCTGTTCTAACGAGCATCCACAATCTCTTTTGGAGCATTTATAAGCGAAAAATCACATTTTTTATCATAAAAATAATCGATTTTTGAGACATGAAAGAATACGCTATGTCACACGGGTGTGTTTGTCGTAATGCTACATGTATACCGCCCATAGGGGCTTGAAGAAATGATGCTTCCACGCAGAGCTGAATCCGGCACGCACACTAGTACTGGTAAACCGCTTAGAGGATCTAAGCCTGTCCAGGAACCGCGGTGCGAGGCGGACCGTCCATGCTAATAAACCCTATTGGTTTCATTGGGCGACAGGGCTTGAGATATCATTTCATCTCAATGTCGGGTAAAAGTCCACAAAATTGGAAGCAACGTCTCCAAAATGACCTTTAGAGTGTTGACGGGGACGTTAAACCTCAAATCAAACAAACAAAACAAAACATGTATAGTAGTCGCAGATAAGATTGACTAGGTGGAGCTATCGTTTGTCAGAATCAGAATCAGAATTGTTACTGGTCACACGTCAAATGACATTCATACACCAGGACCTGTGATGTGGGAAGTTAGTCCCTAGCTCTAACCAAAGAGGTAAACAAGCTACACAATCATCAGCACCTTCAGCTGTCGAAATAATCGAATCGGGAAGGGCATTCCAATCTCTAATGGTTCTGGGGAAGAACGACTCTTTATAAATGTCAGTTCTTGCGCTAAGGGTCTGAAACGCCAACGAATGGTGATTTCTACAGTGTCTAGCTGGGGGAACAAGGTCATCTGTTGGAATGCTGGCAGCACCCTTTAGACCTTTGTATAAAAGGATTAGCCTACTGTCTTTTCTCCTTTTCTTGAGAGACTCCCATTTTAATTTCCCAAGTATTCCAGTCATGCTCCCAGTTTCAAAGCAGTAATTGCCTGTTACAAATCTAGCAGCTCTATTCTGAACTTTCTCAATTTCATCGTTAAGGACCACTCCACTGGGGTCCCAGATACAACTACCATATTCCAAGATTGGGCGAACAAGACCTTTATATGCTGCCTCTTTTACATCCTGAGGGCACTGATGAAGATTTCGCCTCAGGAAACCAAGCGTTCTATTTGCCTTAGTACACATGTTGCTAATATGAGTATTCCATCTCAATTTGTGTGAGATTGACACTCCAAGGTATTTAATGGAGTCCACATTCTCGAGGACCGTTCCCTCTAAGGTGTAAGAAGCCTCAACTTTATTAGATCTCTTCCTAGTTATCTGCATAATATTGCATTTAGCTGGCTGAAATCTCATGCCCCATTTACGTGCCCAACATCCTAATCTATCTATGTCAGCCTGAAGTTTCAATGAGTCATCTGTATTTCTAATTTCCCGGTAACAAACACAGTCATCTGCGAACAGTCTTATTTCTGAGTCAATGTCAGAAGAAATATCATTGATGTACAGGGAGAACAAAAGTGGACCAAGAACGGTCCCTTGCGGGACTCCAGACAAAACTGGAGCCCACTCCGAAGATTCACCATTAACAACAACCCGCTGTTTTCTGTAGCAAAGAAAGGAATCCATCCATTTGAGGTCTTTCCCCCAATTCCATAACCAAATAACTTAGATTTTAGAAGTTCATGAGAAGGGGTGTCAAAAGCCTTCTCGAAGTCCAGAATAAATGTGTCCACCTGTCCCCCTTTGTCCAAGATTTTTGCCCAGTCATTAATAACTGTGCTTAGCTGAGTTTCACAACTGTGCCTTTTCCTAAATGCATGTTGTCTGTTTGACAAAAGTTAATGTTCGTCCAAGTGGGCCATGATGTTCGAGCAGACTATATTTTCCAGCAATTTACACAGAACACAAGTCAGAGACACAGGACGATAATTACGGGCAAGTGCCCTATCTCCTTTTTTGAAGAGTGGGCAGATGTTTGCTAAGAGCCATTCAAGAGACTGTTGAAACAAGTGTGCAGAAACTGGACCCAACTCATTTGCTAGTTCCTTCAGGACTCTAGGATGAAGCTCATCAGGTCCTAAGGACTTACTGGGGTTTAAGCCTTGAAGTAATTTGATCACTCCTGCAGCTGTCACAACAATATTATTCATGAATGGGACCGATCTTCCAGTCAATGGAACCTCCGTGAACTCAGTTTTATTAAACGCATTATTGAATTGACCAACTAGTTCCTCTGCCCTTTCAGAGTCTGATTCAGCAACCCCGTCCCCTCCCCTTTTATTAAGGGGCGGGATACCTTGTCTGTCTTTCTTCTGGCTATTAATATATCTGTAGAAGTCTCTGGGATTTGCCTTTACATCACCTACCAAGTTATTCACATACAAACCATGCTGATTTTTTATATCAGTCTTGATTTCACGTCTCAAGTTTTCAAATTTTGTCCGGAGTTTACAAAAACCTTGCAAAGCACGGTTTATTGCAAGTTCTGGCTCTTGCACTACCACTGGGCTTTCTGGGTTATTGGCTTCCTGTCGTTCTGCTATTAAAACGCATGTAATTAAATATTGTGATAGAGTCTTTGAAAGATCAGGAAGAAATCTGTTTTGGTCTATAAAAAATTCGAGTGAGGTTTTAAATAAATTGAAATCTAGACATTTTCGTGCTTCTGGTCTGTCTGCTTGCGATTTTTCCGCTCTTTGCACTGCAGTTCCTCATGGTCTTGTGAGGGAAAAGCTTGGTGGTTTGGTTGAATGGGCTTTTCACAGAGAAGATTCTCTCTATCTTGCGTGTGATGTCGGGGGTGCGTTTTTCGCTTTTAGGGAGCATAAGAATTATACACTTTGGTCATGTCAGAGGGTGTGTGATGCCCTCATTTTTCTACTGGACAATATTTATATTAGATTCGGTGCTGGGTTGTTTGGGCAAATTGTGGGTGTTCCGGTGGGTGCTGGCTGCGCGCCTCTTGTGGCTGGTCTGTTCTTGTGTTGTTGTGGGGGAGACTTCGTTTTGTCGCTTTCCGTTGATAGCCAATCTGAAATTATTGAAGCTTTTAGCTCTACTTCTAGATATTTAGATGATTTATTAAATATTGATAATACCTATTTTGATGGTTTGATCAGTCAGATTTACCCCCTAGAACTTCAGTTGAGTGAGGCGGGTTCTTCTGATACCGAGGCCCCGTTTTTGGATTTACATCTATCTATTGTAGATGGATTTGTTTCGTGCAAAATTTATGATGAACGCGATGACTTTGATTTTGAGATTGTAAATTTTTCTTTTTTGGATGGTGGTGTTCCTCGTGTGCCGTCCTGTGGCGTTTGTGTTTCGCAGTTGATTCGATTTGCTGGAGTGTGTGGTCGTGTGACTGGCTTCGGCACTCGTAATAGATGATTAACGGCTGGGCTCCTTGGTCGGGGTTATCGGTGCCGTGGACTGCGCGGGGCCTTTTCAAAATTTTATAGACGCCGTTCTGGTTTGGTTTCGGGGTTCGGTGTTGGACTTGGGTCTCTTCTGCGGCAGGGTCTGTCGGAGCCCGGGTTTTGTGGTGGCTTGGTGTGTGGGTTCAGAGGGATATGTGGCCGCAATGGCTTCGGCGCCGAGTTTCGTGGCCCGAGTTTCGTGGGGTCGTTCTTCGGTATGGGGGGGGGGGGTTGGGTGCAGCATGGGTGTTGTGCGACAGGCTGCATGCATGGCAACTTTGCTTCCCTCTTTGGTTGCGCGCCGGTGGGTCGGGCCTCGGGTTCTTTGGCGGCTCCGACGTGGAGGCTTATTGAAAATTAGAGAGATAATGTCGGTTGGTGCCTGGTGCTCTGTCTCTGGTCGGGCTCATCGGAGTCTGACTGTTGGTTTTCTTTTGCTCCAGCATTTCGGTGGTTTCTTGCTGTCGAGTCCTCGCCGTTGTCTCGCCTCTGTGGTTCTTTGGTTTTTGTGTTCGCGGGGGTGTTGCGCTGGTGGGTTGGGGGCCTTCATGCGGACTGAACAAATTATTTGTCTAAATCGCGACGGAAGTAAGGGCGAGGATTGTGGCCACGTAAAATCGATTTAAGCCCCCCAGTGGAAATCTTCCACTGACCGTTCCAAGGCGGCTCTTCTGTGGCGATTTATGTATGTTGTTGTTTGTTACTTACTGTGTGTATCACTTGTGTCTTTTGGTTTTGGATGGCCATATGGCCATTTTGTGGGAAAGTAACTGTCCTTATGGCCTTCCTTTGTTTAGGTTTCCATTATGGTCTGGTCGCTTAATGTTTGTATTTCTTTCCCTTTGGTGTCTTTTATGGGTGGAGTAAGTTAATTGTATCAATTCCTGATCTTTGTTTTGCTTCTACTTTACAACTTCCCGTCTTTTTTGCCTTTGCATGAATCGTATTCCTTCTGCGAATTTTCCTTCTTATCTCTGGAGTGATCCAGGGATTAGAAGATACAGACCTACTAGTTTTTGAGGGGATATGATTTTCGGCCGAAGTATGAATGAAAGAAGTTATCAAATCAAAATTCTCCTGTACAGACCGAGCATCTGAATGACCGTTAAAGTAATTCTCCTTTGCAAATCTGAGTGCATCCTTCCTCATAGTTTCATAGTCACCTTTCTGATATGAGTACACCTTCATCCGAGGTTTCTTTATTGGTGGGATGTGAATTTTTAAATATCCGGAGACAACATCGTGGTCACCTAGTTTATCTGGGGAATGAATGTCTTCGAATTGTCCTGGCAAAGTCGTAAGGATCAGATCCAATGTGTTCTTATCACGATTGGGGAAGTTAACAATTTGTTCAAGACCATGATCGTTCATAATGTCAATTAATATTTGTCCTTCCGACTGACTCAGCATTGTGCCTTGTTTGCTGAGCCTGTCGGGCCAAGCAATGTCTCTGAAGTTGAGGTCACCTAGAACATGTACACCCGGGAGTTTTTTACCCTTATGCTGCAATTTAATGCAATCCAGTTGGTCTTTAAACAACTGGAAGTTTTCGATTGTACCATTTGGTGGTCGATACCAACTTGCTACGAAGTGGGAATTTTTATTTGCAAAAACCTTAACCCAGATCGATTCGGTGTCATTTTCAAGTTCCATGAACGGCATGTGAGGGATGTCTCTATGAATGAGCAACATCATCCAACCGCCATAAGAGTTCCTATCTTTTCTGTACACACAGTACTGACAATTTTCATGGAAAAGCTCAGATGTAGTAATTGAACTGTCAATCTTTGTTTCCTGAATAGCAACAATATGAGGTTGAGATGTATCGAGGAAAGCTAAAAGTTCAAGAATTTTCCCTCTAATTCCATTTATGTTTATACTGCAAAGTTTCAAACCTTTCACAAAATTTGACTTAGTTTCATCAGCAGTCGAAGATTTGCCCCTCTTATCCGCTGACAGAGGTTCAAACCTGTTTGGCTTACTCAGTTCTACATATTCATCAAAGAAGGAGTCTGAAAAGTTACAGACCTCACATTTTGGACATATCCAGTGGCAGCTTGAATTTACCAATGTGCCATATTCTGCATCTGAAATGAAGGAACAGTCAGTGTGTATCCACATTTCACATTTGTACCTGCCTTAGGAATATTTCATCAACAAAAAGGTAAACAAAGTAATCCGATTGTGTGAATTTAACTGTAACACAAGCATAGCTGTGGCGTATGTGACCATTTCGTCCGCTTGTAGACAGCTACTTAAAGGTTCTGGTGGACTCAGCGAACTTGACATATACTACTCAAAGTTTGATAAGGATCACTTTTTTAATGCAAAATAATTTTTGGATGAATTAATCACTTGAATCCAAATTCGATACATAATGATAGCAAACGTATCCTTCACAAAACCTAGTGATTAATTTTGTCAATTGGTACTGCATTCAAGCGTGACAACAGCAACCGTCTTGGCACCCCCAAAATTAGCCGTAACACGAAGGGATTTGGACAACTGATTTTTCACAAATTTCCAAATTTGTTTAGACAAAGGTGCCTAATAACGTGCATGGCGTCCACGGGCATCACTTACAGTACGACATCGCCTGCGCATGCTCGTAATCCGGGTCTGTATCCGGTTTTGTGGAATCAGTTTTCATTCAGCAACCAATGCATCTTTGAGCTCCTGTAAAGTCCTCGGATGCACAGGTCGGGCTGAAACAGCACGCTGTAGCATGTCCCGCGCATGCTCAATCGGATTTAAGTCCGGTGACCGAGCAGGCCAGTCCATACGAACGATTGTCTCACGTTCCAGATAGGAATCAGTGAAGTTGGCACGATTGGGACGGGCATTATCGTCCATCAGAATAAAGTCCGGGCCGATAGCATCTGCATATGGTCTTACAAACTCATCAAGAATATCATTACAGTACCTCACTGCCATTAACGTTCCGTTTTCAACGACGTACAAAGTAGAAGTAAAACAAAGATCAGGAATTGATACAATTAACTTACTCCACCCATAAAAGACACCAAAGGGAAAGAAATACACTGCATCGTGTCCGTGTTTGTGTCAGTTTTACCGTTCACGCTTATCCCAGCCCAAACAATGACTGACCCCTTTCCATAGCGATCATGCGCTGCCACATTCAAGTCATCGAATCGCTCTTTAGACATTTGCCGCACTAATTGACGTTTATAAGTGAAGTCTAGACAGAATCTGGACTCCTCAGTAAACAGTACTTGCGTCAAGTCACGAACCGTCCACCTGGCGTGAGTTCTGGTAAAGTGCAACCGGTCTAGCACGTGCTGTCTCGTCAACGGAACACGTACAGCAGGCCTTGTGGCATAAAGTCCGAACTCTTGGAGCCCGTTTCTGACAGTTTGTGTAGAAATTCGTACTCCAGTTCCGTTCCTAAGCTCGTTATGCAAACGCGTAACGTTCAGGAACCGTTGACGTCGAGACTGAATCAACAAGAAACGGCCCTGATGTTGAGTTGTAGACCTTTCTCGACTCCGCCGTGTCTGTGTGGAGGATTTCCGTGGGTAAGATGCCGACTCCACATTCGGGAAACCACGCTCTGAGACTTATTCAGAATGCCAGTAACACGACGTTGAGAGATGCCAGATTCCAACATTCCGACGCCACGATTAATTTTTTCGGGGCTCAGACGGTTTCTTAATTGTCCCCTAGGCATTTTAGTGTTTCACAAATCAAATGAAGATCTTTTTACTCTTGGGAAAGGAACACTGACAAGTTTGATTGGTCCGTTGGAAAGCAGTGCTACGCAAGATTTTGGGGGTGCATGAATTCATTTGCGAAGTGTGAGAAGTGTGCACTTTAATGAGTACTGAACTGCACACGAGTTTCTGCTTAAGATATTTATCAATATACCGAGTACAAATTCTGTCAAGAAATTTTAAATTTTCAGTGCAAAATTTTGTATATAAAAAGTGATCCCTATCAAACTTTGAGTAGTATATATGGACAACACCTGAATAACTTCGTCTAGTCAATCTTATCTGCGACAACTATACTAGTTTTGCTGAATAATGAAAACCAATCACATTTCTTTCAGCAAAAAATATCAAAAATTTACATATTGCTAGAACGGTTAGCAATATAGCCAAAGACAAGCTCACTAGGTTAACGGTTCGTTATGTTGACGAGGCTCCAAGTCGTAAAATAAAGAATAAGGCATATTGACAAAAACGACTGTGCACGAGAATGGACAAGAATGGGAAGAGATAGTTTCAGAGACTCATGGGTAAAAGGCTTTACTAAAATCTGACTTATATCTGACAATTTTCATCCACCTTAGCAAGACGAACAGTAAGTGGATGCCTTCAGGTAGTTTTAGCCGGGTTCATATATCTCAAAAACCCTCTAGAAATACTTTTTAATTAGCCATAGATTCGAAAGGATAAAAATACCTCTTTATCAAATAATAATGTTTACCTGTTTAGATGCAGGGTGTTGTCGCATCTTAAAGTTGGGACAAATAGTTACAATTAAGGGAAATAACTCAGTACCAAATAAATAGCAATTATCGCAAAAGTCATAACAACAGTAAATCAATTGTACATTTAGGGTAAAAAAAGAATAAATTTTGTTATAAAATGTTGTAGAAAGGTTGTGAACATATTTCTTATAAGTTTGATAGAGAAATAATTGGAACAATGCACCAAAAACATACTTTTTTGACAATACATACATTTTACTAGATACAAATCCTACTTTTCCCTGAAAAAAGTGTCATTATCATGATAAAACAGATTTGAAGGACAGAAACTATATTAAGCATTACAGCTTTTATAATAAAGTGCACCTGGTAAATAATATAATAAATAAATCGGCCCCGCCCATCAGGGTTTGAAGAAATATATGGACTGCATGATGCTCAATCCAACCCGCATACGAGTACTGGTAAACCGCTGAGAGGATCTAGGCCTGCCCAGGCAAAGCGTTGCGCACGAGTTGGACCGTCCGTGCTTATACATCCTATTGGTTTCAATTGGCGACCGGGCTTGAGATGTCATTTCATCTCAATGTCGGGTAAAAGTCCCACAAAATTGGAAGCAACGTCTCCAAAATGACCTTTACAGTGTTGATGGGGACGTTAAACCTCAAATCAAACAAACAAATCATTAAAAAATGAAATGTCTGATATAAAGAGATCTTCATATCCGTTTGTTTAACAGAACACATGAGGTCGGACAAGAAATTAATATCTACAGCTTGAGAACTGCTAGTAATTCGTAAATGCGTATTCTCCTTCCCTAACACATGCTATGTCTAAAATAGATGTGTTTGTTTTGTTTGTTTGATTTGGGGTTTAACGTCCCCGTCAACACTGTAAAGACAATGATCAAGAATCGATACATTTAACCCACAGCTCCCATCAAAGACACCAAAGGGAAACACACACACACACAAATATTAAATAATCAGACCCTAATGAAAACACTAGTAGCGGAATTCCAAAACGACAGTCACTTTTCCACAAAATGGCCAACTGGC
This sequence comes from Lucinisca nassula, assembly GCA_963580285.1. NCBI lineage: Eukaryota > Metazoa > Mollusca > Bivalvia > Lucinida > Lucinidae > Lucinisca > Lucinisca nassula. The sequence continues at coordinate 7,665,947 of OY757026.1, forward strand.
TATCCAAAACAAAGAATATCAGCAATACACACACTCAAAGACAAACCATAACACCAATACACCTCGACATAATAACCGCCTTGGATATGTCAGTGAAACGAATTCCACTGGTGGGCTTAAATCGATTTGACGCAGGCGCAATCCTTGCCCTTACTTTCGTCGCGATTTAGACAAATAATTTGTTCAGTCCGCATGAAGGCCTCCAAACCTATCAGCGCAACATCTCCGAGAACACAAAAACCAAACAACCACAGAGATGAAAGAACGGTGAGGACTCGACAGCATGAAACCACTGAAATACTGGAGCAAAAGAAAACCAACAGTTAGACTCCGATGGGCCCAACCAGAGACAGAGCATCAGGCACCCACCGACATTACATAAAATTAGATTCTCTCTCATTCGCAGTAGGCCTTTACGCTGGAACCGTCATAGAATCTGAGGCCTGGCTCACCAGCGTGCAATTAAGGTGGAAAGCAAAGCTGCCACTCGTGATTGGGTTAACTACCATGCATGCAGTCTGGCGTATCACATTTATGTTGTACCTAATCTTTTTTATATCGAAGTATGATTTTACGAAATTGGGTGCTGAAGTCATTTTAATTACATATTTTCATCCAGAACGTCTCTTAGTTTTTCATCACTGTTTGTTTGACGTTTGATACATCTCGTCCAATCCATACTTTTGCGCCTTTTTGTATTTGGCAACAATTTTAACGGACTACCAAAGTTGTTGGAAGAGCATATCATTACTTAATTCTTTGTAGTTTCACATATGCAGTAAATTACTAACTCTGTTTAATACTTAACGTCAGGCTAGTGAGCGGGCTACGACTCGTATGCTAACAATCAACAATGAAATAGATACATTCTATCAAAATTTGCTTGCCTTTTCGGAAAACTTTTGCATGTAAGGAAATGTTGACCTGACCATCCTACATTCAACCATGTATTGACTCGTTTGTATAATGAACGATCTTAAAATAAGAAAAAAAGAAAAAGAAAGAAATCCGATAGAGGAGACAAAAAGACAGACAAAACACGCCCAAAATATAGGCCAGAAATATTTGGTTAAAGTACCCAACAAGACAAGTAGACTAAAATAAGGGGTGCCTACGAAGTACGGACTTTGCATGTCGTATTACAGTCTAGTGTGACAAGACGACAAACTACATTGGGTATTTACAATATAATGCGTTTCCTAGGCTTGCCGAAACTACCTTGCTTCAGCAGATTACAACACTTTAATGTTGGAATATACGCCAACACGGATTCCCACGTGCACACCAATATTTTTTTTCATGTTTTTTAGTTTGTAGCGTAGTAATATGAACTGAGGCACAGCCTAGATACGGACATGAGCATTACCGGTCAGTTGTTTTTTAAAGGCAAAAATGATAGTGTTTTAACCCACCTGAAGTCCGAACACTAGAGGGAAAATGAATTAATTTCATGCCACTTTACCAATATACAGATACGGTTAAGCTTTAACTTACGTCCCTTGTTAGAACAGACGACATTTTTGGTTCTGTATAGCTTTACTTGAGAGCATTCTTCTTGAGTGCAGTTGTATAGCCTTTGTGAAGATTCTTGCTGACTGTCAGAATCAGAATTAGAATTGTTTACTGGTCACACGTCCATAGACAATCCGTCACCAGTGAACATGGTTTCCGAAGTCAAAGGTCTTGCGAAATGCAACTAGTTCAATTTTACCATGACAATGTGGGCAATCTGGATGGAGCCATAAATCGTGGCCACAAACAGACTGACTTGATCATCACAGACTTTGCAAAGGCCTTTGACAAAATTGAAGGTACCTCACAGAGGGCTATTATATAAACTTGACTACTATGGGAAAAGCAGATCCACACATAGGTGGATAAGCTGATGGTTCTCTTGGGGCTCACAAGAAGTTGTACTTGATGGCCAAGCATCTGATCCAGTCCCTGGTTTTTCTGGAGGCCCCCAAGGTTCAGTCCTTGGACCGGTCTTCTTAGTTTTCATCAATGATCTGACTGTTAATATCAGGTCATCAGTCAGTTTGTTTGCTGATAATGTGTCCTGTATATAATCTCCGTCTGACTGTCTTATTTTACAAGATGACCTGGATCAACTTGCACAGTGGGAGGCCGATTAGCAGATGAAGTTCAATGTGGCGAGGGCATTTTTGGCCTCAGGGCCATAATTTGAACAATCTTGGTAGAGGTCCAATAGATGAAGTTAAACACCACATTTCAAAGACCTGGGCCTTGCGCTTTCAGTGGAGAAGATTTTCTTTTTAGATTTTTCCTATATAAGTCAATGTAAAACCCAGGGGCCCCAGGATGAGGGAATTTTTGCCCCCAGAGCTATAATTTGAACAATCTTGATAGAGGTCCACAAGACGAAGCTTCATACCAAATATCAAACACCTGAGCCTTCTGGTTTCAGACCAGAAGATTTTTTAAAGCTTTTCCCTACATAGTCTATGTAAAACGAAAGGGCTCCGGGGCGGGGGCATTTTGATCCCAGGACTAGAATTTGAACAATCTTGGCCGAGGTCCACTAGATGAAGCTACGCACCAAATACTGAAGACCTGGTTTCAGGCGAGGATATTTTTTTTTATGTTTCTATTTAAACAAATCTGTTGTTGGCTCCCGTGACCTTGGTGTGCGGACTGGAACCCTTTGAACAACTCTGAAAGGGAACCGCCTAAGACTCATTCCTATGAAGTTTGGTCAAAATGCGACCAGTGGTTTACCAGATGTCGTTTGATTTTTTTTTTTCGCACGGACGGATGCACGACGGACGAAAAGTGATCCCAAAAAGCTCACCTCGTCGTTCCATGATAGGTGAGCTAATAGAAACGAAAAAAAAATTGGCCTGACCCCCTTATATGACAAATGGACTCGTCCAACATATGGCAGTGGAAGAGTCTACTAGCATACAAATGGTTAATGTCCCAATCAACACTGTAAGCTTTCGTTCCTATGAATTATTATTGTATGTATATGTTTTGCCTGTCATAGAAATTATGAAATAAATATGTATATTAAATTTTTACCAAGTAAATACAGGATTTTCTATGAAAAAGAAAAATGATATTTCTCACTGAGAAATAGTGCCCACTGAGAATTTGAACAATCTTGGTAGAAATCATCAAGACGAAGCTTCATGTCAATTATCAAAGACCTTGTCCTTCTCCTTTCAGACAAGAAGATTCCAGTGTTTTCATTGCCTTGACTTCTATTTCCTAGGGCTATAATATGAACAATTTTGATAGCGGTCCACTTGATTTTGATAGAGGTCCACCAAATATCAAAGACCTGGGCCTTGCGGTTTCAGAGTAGAAGAATTTTCTTAAATTTCCCTATATATAAGTCAGTTTAAAAACCGAAAGGCCCGGGGCGGAGGCATTTTTGGCCCAAGGGCTATGATTTGAACAATCTCGGATTCGGAGGAGAAAATTTTTAAACATTTTCCCTATATAAGCCAATGTTAATGAGAAGAAGATTTGTAAAGATTTTCCCTATAAAAGTCTATGTAAAACCAAAGGGCCCCAGTGCGGGGGCAATTTTGGCCCTAGGGCTATAATTTGAACAATATTGGTCATGAAGCTTCATACCAAACATCAAATACCCTGGCCTTATGGTTTCAGAGACGTAGATTTTTAAATATTTTCTCTATATACGCCTATAAAACCAAAAGGATCCGGGGTGGGGGCATTTTTTGGCCTTATGGCTATAATTTGAATAATGTTAATAGAGGTTCACTAGCTAAAGCTTCACGCTAAATACCAAAGACCTTGGTCTTGCGGTTTCAGAGAAGAATATTTTAAAATATTTTCCCTATATAAGCCTATGCAAAACCAAAGGCCCCTGGGGCGGGGGCATTTTTTGCCCCAAGTGTATAATTTGAACAATCTTGGTAGCCATCCATTAGATGAAGCTTCATACCAAATATCAAAGACCTGGGCCATGCGGTTTCAGAGAAGAAGATTTTTAAAGAGTTTCGCTATATAAGCCTTTGTAAAACCAAAGGCCCCCTCCCCCCCCCCCCTTGATAGAGGATCACTAAATGAAGCTTCACACCAAATATCAAAGAACTGGGCCTTGCGGTTTCAGATAAGAAGATTGTTAAAGACGTTCCCTATAAATCTATGTAAAACCAAATGGGCATTTTTGGTACCAGGGCTATAATTTGAACAGTCTTGGTATAGGTCAACTAGATGAAGCTTCATACCAAATATCAAAGACGTGGGCCTAGTGATTTCAGAGAATAAGAATTTTTAAATATTTTCCCTTTTTAAGCGTATGAAAAAAAAGGGTCCTGGGGCGGGGGGGGGGGGGGGGGGCATTTTTGGCCCTAGTGCTATAAACTGAACAATCTTGATAGAGGTCGACTAGTTGAAGCTTCACACCAAATATCTTGCAGTTTGAGAGAAGACGATATTTAAAGATTTTCTCTATATAAGCCTTTGTGAAACTAAAGGCCCCTGGGACGGAGGCTATAATTTGAACAATCTTGGTAGAAGTCAACTAGTTGAAGCTTCATACCAAATATCAAAGGCCTGGGCCTTGTGGTTTCAGAGAAGATTTTTCAAGTTTTCAGTAAAAAAAAATCCATTTTGGCTCCTGTGACCTAGATGTGCAACGGACCGGAACCATTTGAACAACTTTGAATGGGGTCCAGATAAGAATCATACCTGTGAAGTTGGTCAAAATCTGATCAGTGGTTTAGGAGGAGATGTCGTTTGAATAACTGTTTACGGACGCGCGCATGGACAACGGACGAAAAGTGGTCACAAAAGCTCACTTTGTCACTATGCGACAGTAGAGCTAAAAAGGAAAGTTGTGGGTACTTGTTGGAACAGTCACAAAATAGCATTCATGGGTATCCATAACATCTCTTTCAAATTATCAAAAATTGTATCACCATTTTCCCATCTTTTCTCTTTATCTGAATCGCAAATACTTTTTTTTCTCTTTTCTCCTATTACTGCTACTCGCTCACATCTGAGCATTACGAGAAGGAATTCCTGGGTGGTACCCAGTACTTAATTTTTTTAAGCAATGTGGATGAAGTGCCTTGCTCAAGGGCACAACACTTTCGTCAGCATGAGGCTTGAACCCCCAACCCCTCTATCACAAATCCGATGCGCTACCACTGCATCAAAGCACTCCACTACATTCTGGCATCATGAATGAGTTCAGATCCCATTGACAGTAAATTTGTCTGTTAACCAAGTCATCTTCAGCTGCCAGTCATGTGCTGGGCTCTGCAGGGTCGTACGAACATCCGTCTCAATCTGTTTGTCCATGAACAGATCCAAATCAAATTAGCTGCAGTAAGGGCACACAAGACGCATGTCAAAGAAACACTTCTTTAACTGACAATGTTTACAAATGACATGCAACCAGTGTCTTTTATGGATGTGTCCTGATCTATCGCCGTTGGTCCAAAGTCAGGCTCTGACTGCTCTCTTCTTCATCCAGATAATGTGTCTGCTGTACGAAAGGCTATCAATCGAATTTGCCGTCCATTACATTCATTTGCCACAGTTTTCGTTCATGATTAGACCATCATCTATTAATAGACAAATCAGCTGATCTGCTGCACAGCATCAGGCAAATCATTAACAAATCGTTCTACTTTCTTACCTTGGTATCAATTCAGTTCATCAGGGATATATTACTATCCGTCAAATGAAAACATTAATTCTAGATTCCACTCCAGAACAATATTATCAACTCTGAATTACGCGAACAATTATCCTTCCCGCTTTCACAAATACCAGACAAAATGGCGACTGCTCACGAAATTGGAAATCGATTTCTGAGTGTTTTCATCAGTGTGATTGATAGGTAAATGGTTGGGGCTCCAAATCGGGTGATACTCGTAAGTTTTCTGCTAAAAGAAAAATAAAACTGTCATTAACCCTCTAATGTCCGGTGTATCATATATGATACATGTTTTTTCAAAAGCTATTACTTGACATTATGTATGCGTTTTGACTTTCTTTCCTTTGTTTTAATTAATTTAGTTTGAAAATATTAATAAAAGGTTCATATTCTTAGCCTAGCTTTACGTTATAGGACATGAATTTTCTTTTCAATATGGCGGCTTCCATGTGTCAGTAGGTTCCTATTATAGAGGTCATAACATCCGGGTGGAATCTGCATGAGCTTGTGTGTATAATATGCAAATTACATCTGGTAATAAGAATTAAAGCTTGAAAAGTATAAATTGATGTCTATAAACTCTGCAAATATCTTGGCTAGTGTACTATATGCTTGTAAGTTTCCATGTATCATATATGATACATCGGACATTAAATGTACTGTATCACATGTGTATCATATATGATACATGAGAATTAAAATTTAGAAGGTTCTGTGTCTTGTTTATGCTGCATCAAATCAACATCTTTTATTTTAACTAATATTATTGATATGAAATTAAGACACCTCACACATTTTATTTCGATACTTGCAGTTAAACATGCACATGGTGCCGTTTGTTTTGTGTATCATATATGATACATTGGCCATTCATCATGAAAACACACCTAAATTATCTTGACCCCCTTAAACCCACTTTCTTGTAGTAAAACTAGGTTTTACAGGCGTAAACTTCATTTTCATCCCCTGACCATCCCCCGACCAATTGGGTTCGGGGGATATAGCAATCAGCTTGGCACCAATCCGTCCGTATGTCCGTCCGCAGTCAAAACCTTGTGGTGGCCTTTACTTAAATACCCTTTGAGATATGATGGTACTTGGCACAATTGTGCACAAGTTTGAGAAGGTGTGTGATGCACAAAAACCACAACTCTGGGTGCCTTGGTATTTGATTTTTATCCCCTTCCATTATCATAGTACGACAACATTGTGATTGTCATATCTCCAATATTTATTGTACACAAGGTTGAGAAGGTGTGTCATGCGCAAGAACCAGAACTCTCGATGCCATGGTATTTGAGTTATCTCCCCATACAATATAAAAGTATGACTACATTGTGGTCACCATATAACTAAATACCCTTTGAGGCATATTGATGGTATCCAGTACATTTGTACACATGAAGTTAACTAGGCGTAACATGCACAAGTACCACAACTCTTGTTGCCATGGTTTTTGAGTTATCTCCTCTGACAATATAATCTTGCTATGGCCATAACTCAAACACCCTTTGAGAAATATCGATGGTACTTGTACAATTGTACACAAGGCTGAGAATGCCTTGGCTGATTTGAGTCTCTGCTGGAAGGAAATTCCTTTTGTAGGAAATAATTTGCACCGGCACAATTTATGGAATTCCGTGCTCAATCTTCAGCATTTTAATATTTTTGTTGTTCTCCTGTTACATATTACCATTTTAAAATTGTTTAAATTAATGTTTGAATTAAATTGTACCAACTGTATTTGTCATATACCTTCATTTTTTAAGGAAAACAACACACAGTAAATGTATCATATATGATACATGAAAACTTAATGCCCGATGTATCATATATGATACATGCCATAAAATCACATCCGGGACATAAATACCTGAAACGTTTTTGATTTTGTGATTAACTACTTGACAGGAATCACATATTTCAGTTTGAGAATTTTTACCACACTAGAAAGAGTTTGGGCACTAGAGGGTTAAACCCATAAAAAATAACCGAAAGATAAAATTTAATATATATAGATTCAACTACGCACTCGTTTGTTTATCAGATTTGTACCCACTCAGGAAAGAAATCCTGTATTTCAAAACGAAAACTGATAAAATCTCTATTTAAACTAAACCAACTGTATAGGTCATTTTGGAGATGTTGCTTCAAATTTTGTAGGACTTTTACCCGACATGGAGATGAAATGACATCTCAATCCCTGCCACCCGATGAAACCAATAGGATTTATAAGCATGTATAGTCCTACTCACACCGCTTTGCCTGGGCAGTCTGAGATCATTTAAGCGGTTTACCAGTGCCCATGTGCGGTCGGTTTCAGCTCTGCGTGTAAGCATCATGCAGCCAATCTATTTCTTCAAGCCCTGATGGGCGGGGGCCACAATTTTCTACAATATGTGTACATATGATTTTCGGTAATGATGCTTTTAGAGAAATTCCCATTAACAGCTACACTTAAAAAAACTGAGAAAGCAGTTTCCATCACCTGGTACCCTGAATTTGGAGTAATCAATACCCTCAGAGCATACTGGCTTCCTATACGAAGGTGAAAGAAACAATGAAATTAGAAAGTGACAAGATAAACGATCCACAGAATGGATTGAAAGAAAAAGAAAATTAACTGTGTTTGCCTATGGAGCATGGTAGCTCAGTGGTTAATATACTTGCCTTTCATGCTAGATGCCTCCGGTTCAGTTCCGGGCAGCGGTAAGAACATCGTGGTGTCCGAACTGCAACACTAGCATCAATTGCAGGGATGAATGCCACAAAATGCACCGTCCTTCGGATCGGGACTTTAACTGGAGGCCCCTTGTGCAGGGAGAACCATCCCCTGCGCAAGTAAAAGATCCCTACCAAAATTATCTATCTCGGTTTACTGCCAACCCCTATCTCGAGTTACAAATGTAGGCTCTCGAGTGTATGTAATGTACACCTGCACGTAATCCTCGTGTGAAGGTGTTGCAGTAAAAGAAAAAAAATCAAGGCCCCATTAGGCATTACTTGGGATAATGTGTTGAAGTAAAATAAAAAAAAAGGAATTTAGTGGAGCGCTTTGGTGCAGTGGTAGCGCATCGGATATGTGATCGAGAGGTTACGGGTTCGAGCCTCACGCTGACCAAAGTGTTGTGTCATTGAGGAAGACACCGCATTCACATGGCTTAAAAATAAAATAAAAAAGTTCTGGTTACCACCCGGGAAATCCTGCTTGTAATGCTCAGATGTGAGCGAGTAGCAGTAATAGGAGAAAAAAAAAAAGAATTCCAAAGCCCCATTAGGCATTACTTCCTGCTTGATAGTATCACATACTGTGAGTCGGAACTTCCATGGAAATACTGGAAATAAACGAAAACTAAGCTGTTTCTGTTAAATAGTAACGCAGCCGGAAGGTAAACAGAAGACCGGTACGTGATGTTTTTATTATGCGACAACTGTCGGACAGTTTGTCTATGAAAATGCAATAAGCGTCTCAGCAACATGGATCAATAATAGAGAAGCAGTCATCGTGACGTTTTTGATGAATCCGAATTTACAGTTGTTATTTATTTTTATTTGGTCAGATACGTCAAAAAGTAAAACATATAGCGGATTGAAATAAGAAAAGGAGGAAAAGGAATCGTCAAATATGAATGTTGTAGTAGACTAGTGACCGACTGTGTGAAAGGCAGACATTTAATTAGAAGGAAGAACGCGTGAACCATTCATAGACGGTTGTCTCGAATAGTCTCATCGAGATTTCACGTGATTTGACCATCAAAAAATATTTCTGAGGGAAGCGATTTACGTTGTTATGACTACGCGTGCTCCTCTTAGTCTATAGTCGGACATGCTCATGTCCGTATTAATGACAGAGCATAGATTTAATCGATACTTCAATTTTTGGGCCGTAACGATACTACATTATATCGAGTCGTAGCGCTGCATTTATAACATTACTAATACACTTTGTTTATTTGTGTTTGATTTGATGTTTCACGTCCCCTTCAACACTATATAAGTCATTTTGGAGACGCTGCTTCCAATTCTGTGGGACTTTTACCTGACATTGAGATGAAATGACTTCTCAAGCCCTGTTGCCCAATGAAACCAATAGCGTTTATAAGCATGGACGGTTCGACTCGCACCACTTTGCCTGGGCAGGCTTAGATCATCTAAGCGGTTTACCAGTACTCGTGAGCGGTCGGATTCAGCTCTGCATGGAAGCATCATGCAGTCCATATATTTCTTTAAGCCCCGATAGGCGGGGGCCGACTTATCGGGATGTTTATTCAGTACACCTGTGACATTTAAATATCAAGCTACCCACGGTACTATAACCAGTAAGGCTTTTTTTTTCAATTTCTATACAAATTAAACCTTTAAAAACTCAATAATGAATTATGAAATAATGGGGGTATGCTAAGTAAATTTCGTTTTTCAAAAGAGTTACTCAACGTATTCGCACCATTTTTCTACTGTCAATTACAGATATATAAACCCTTTATATGACAGCAAAAAAGTCGTTTAAATCCAACGGTTATGTCCCCTGAGAAAAAACAATGCATATTTTTACCATTCTGAGGGTTCATTTTCAGACATTATTTTAAAGAATATGGTTTGGTATTAAATGACATAAACTGCAGTGAACATTGGCTCAATGTATTCCAAATTACGGGACATGAACATATTTTATAGGATTTCCTGAAGTTTTGAAAAAAAGCGTTGTTATGTTTTGAACATATTTTTACATAATTTGTGGTTAGCAAAATCAGCCTCGATAGCGCAGTGGTAAGCGTGTTCGACTTACGATCGAGAGGTTGTGCGTTTGATTCCGGCCACCGGTATCGAGGTGTGTCCTTGGGCAAGACACGTAATGACACAGCCCAACTCCACCCAGGTGTAAATGGGTAGCAGTGGTGTAAAAAAAGCCACTGCCTCTCTCGCGCGCGCGCGTGAAAACATCCGGAATGAGTGTTCGAGAGCGATTCAATAAGCTTGAAGCTTTCATCGCAATCGAACTTAAATAAATTAGTATAAACTAGTTTTAAGGGACGTTTTAGCTCACTTGGACTAGTTTTAAGGGACGTTTTAGCTCACCTGGGCCGAAGGCTCTAGGGGAGCTCATAGTATAGTCTTCGATCCATCGTACGTCCGTCCGTCAGCACCTTTTACCAGCTATATATCTGCAGCCTGCTGACTGATCTCAGTCGCTTCTCATCTGTAGCATATATGCTAATGCTTTTAAGCAAAATTTAATAAAAACTATGGTTTCTATGGCAAGTTCGAATATGGGTCATGTCGGGTCAAAAAGTAGGTCAGTAGGTCAAATCAATGAAAAATCTTGTGGACACACTATGGGCCACAATTTTGGACCCATCAACATTAAACGCGATCAGAATGATCACCTGAACAATATCTCGGTCAAGTTCAAATATGGGTCATGTCGGGTGTATAAGTAGGTCAGTAGGTTAAATCATAGAAACCTTGTGAACACACTGTAGAGGCCACTTACGAAGGTAGGCTGAAAAGTTCTGGGCCTGACCATGATACTTATTTTTCAACATAGTCTCCCTTCCTGTCCACACACTTCCTCCAGCGATGCTGGAATCCTTGGATCCCAGTGGTATAGAAGGTCTCATCTGGGTCCCTGAAAAACTCCTCCACAGCAGCTATCACCTCCTCGTCTGACCGATAATGCTGCCCAGCCAAGTGCTTTTTCATGTTTAGAAACAGGAAATAATCTGATGGAGCTAGATCAAGAGAATACGGAGGTTGATCGACAAGTATGCAGCCACAGTCATGTAAAGCAACCATTGCGACAACCGATTTATGAGCAGGCGCATTGTCCTGATGGAACAGGACCCCTTTTGTCAATTTTCCGGGCCGTTTAGCCTAAATTGCTTTTTCGCAATTGCTTTAGCAGATCTGCATAATACTCCCCATTAATTGTTCTGCCCTTTTGAAGGTAAACTATGAATATTATACCCTTGGCATCCCAGGACACTGATGCCATCACCTTCCCTGCAGAGGAGACGACCTTTGCCTTCTCTGGAGGGGGTGAGCCAGGGTGCTTCCATTGCATGGATTGTCTTTAGGTCTCTGGCTCAAAGTGATGAACCCAACACTCATCCTGAGTGACAAAACGGTCAAGAAAATCATCTTGGTCTGCTTCAAAAATAGCCAAGTTGGCTTGCGACAGGTTCAGTCTTGTCAACTTCTGGTCAGGCGTCAAAAGCCGTGGCACGCATCTGGCAGAAACATTCGACATTCCTAATTTACTGTGTAGAATGTTCTCTACTCGTTCACGGGAGTTGCCAACAGCGTTAGCTAACTGATTCATAGTTAAACGTCTGTCATCCATCACGGCCCCGTGCACTTGGCTGATGGTTTCCTCAGTTGTTGCAGAGTGTCCGCTCCGGGGAATGGGAGGTCACGGGTACGATCCCGGGCCACGACATACCAAAGTCGTTAAGAATGGTACTAGCTGCTCCTCGCTTGGCACTCAGATTTACTGGGTAGAGCTAGGACTGGTCGACCTAGTGTCAGGATAATGTGACTGGGTGTGGAATCATGTAATGTGTCTGGGACATGATACTTCGGTGAGGCAGCACTATAAAAGTGAGCAATGAGCTCCCTGTCACAACCAGACACCGTCGTGATATGACTGAAAAATTGTTGAAAGCGACGTTAAACCGAAATTCACACACACTCCTCAGTTGTTGCCGTTGTGGGCCGTCCACACCGGTCAACACCTTCAAGGCTGTCCTTGCCCATCTTAAAATTTGCTGTCCACCTTTTCACGGTTGCATACCAAGGAGAATCACCCCCTAATGTAGCAACCATATCGGCATGAATGTCCTATAAACTAACCCCTTTTTATGGAGATACTTGATGACACAACGATGCCAGATTTTGTTCAGTTTCTCAAAAACGCGCTAGTTTAAATTTTCAAAGTCTAGAATTTCTACGTTATTGCAGGTAAACTTGATTTCATTTGAGTCAAATCAAGAAATAAAGGTTTGTATTTAATGAATGCAAAATTTCATGGCTGTTCGATGCCTGCTTCTTGGTCAGGCTCAGAACTTTTCAGCCTACCCTCGTATTTGGCGCGAACATCAAACTTGCTCAGAATGGTATTTATGGCAATATCTCGGTCTATTTCGAATATGCGTCATGTCGGGTCAAAAAGTAGGTTAGCAGGTCAAATAATAGAAAACCTTGGCCAGAGTTTTGGTCCGATTATGGCCATTTTGGAGACGTTGCTTCCAATTTTGTGGGACCTTCATCCGACATTGAGATGAAATGACACCTAAAACCATGTCACCCAATGAAACCAATAGGGTTTATAATCATGGACGGTCCGACTTGCACCGCTTTGCCTGGGAAAAATGTACAGAATATGTTGAAAACTGCTTATTATATCTATATGGTCATCCATGTATGGCAAATTATAAAGACAACACACCCATGCAAGATATCATCATCATCGTCATCAACGGACTTTTTATTAATGTGCAGAGCGGAACTCACACGACAAGGCTTCAAGCACAATGATGAAAAGAGTGGGCTGAGAACACAGCTTTGATGACCACCCACCTTCGAATTCTTCACTGTAACCATCACCAACACGGACACGTCTCCGAGCATTAGCGTACACCCCCTGGACCAGTCGCACAATCCACCCGTCCACTCCAAGTTTTCTTAGTGCCCACCAGATGGCTTTCCGAGGCACTCGATCAAATGCCTTCTCCAGGTCTACAAAAGCCATGTAGAGTATCCTGTTGGTCGCCAGATACTTCTCTTGCAGCTGCCGTACAACAAATATTGCGTCTGTTGTGCCTCTTCCTGGGACGAAGCCAAACTGGGAATCGTCCATGGACACCAACTGCCTAATGAAGCCATCCACAATCCTCTCCAGGACTCTCATGTTCTGTTCTGTCAGCGTGAGACCACGTAGTTGCCCCGTCCCATTGCATCGGCCTTGCCCTTGTAGAGACAGACAATGAAACTCTATTCCAAGTCAGAGGTTTCCTTTCCATCACGGATGATTTCAGCTGCAAGACCGCGGATCATCGAGGCAACCGCATCACCTGCAGCTCTTATCATCTCTACCACTATGCCAGAAGGGCCCGGTGCTTTGCCAGTCTTCATTTGAGAGATGGCCTTCTTAACCATATCAATAGTAATTATCAATAGTAATTGGGATTGGCGGCCCTTCCACTGGTGGTTCATCAGACAGGTGGTCTGGGTCCCAGTCAAACTCAACATTGATAAGCCTTTGGTAGTGTTCTAACCAGGCCTCTGCTTTTAGTCTTCACTCTTTGACATCTCACCTGCATCATTCTTTACTGGTTTGTCACCTACGACATCGGTATTCTCTTTTCTCATCTGGTTAGCAAGGTGGTATGCTTCTGAGGATTTAGGGTAAATATTCTTGTAGATCTCCTCAGCGTCTTGGCGAGCATGGTGCACCGCACTCTTGGCCATGCGTTTGGCTGCCAGATATGATGCACGAGTGCCATTTTGTTTCTTCATATTTTAAAAATGGGTACTTTTTTGTTGAAAACCCGCGATATTTGTCATATTTATGCTGCCAACATGGGTTGTGGTTGCTCGTTAGAACCGCCGCAAGTGGTTCTAACGGGTACCCAGGTTCTGTGTCTTGGAACCGGAATGGGAGAAAAAATGTTTTTCCCAGTAGACCCCAATTTTCTCTATATAAGGCGGGGTTTGGAGGTGTTCACTTCACTTACCTGTTCACATGATGTGTGGCATAAAGTGGTATTTGAAAGAATATCAAAATGGTATTCCAATTTTGAAAAGTATATGGGCAAATGCCATTAAGTTTGTATATATATATTTTGTATCGTATGGCATCTTTTGGTATCAATGATCAAAATTTAGACTATGTAGTATGGGTAGTAAAATACTTCACAGTATATACAATCCCGCTCGCGAGTAAGTTTACAGCACTCACGCATTTGTTTCGCATTTGTTTCGCGTAAATTCGCCCTCGCGATTCACGCGTTTCGGTTTCGAATAACTCTTTAGCCAATCAATTGCTTTTATGAATAACGCTATATTGCGCATTAATCACGATTGTTGATCAGCCATGGCAATCAAAGTAGAAGTAAAACAAAGATCAGGAATTGATACAATTAACTTACTCCACCCATAAAAGACACCAAAGGGAAAGAAATACAAACATTAAGCGACCAGACCATAATGGAAACCTAAACAAAGGAAGGCCATAAGGACAGTCTGAGTGTCGAAAATGCAGATAGTGCACATTCACAGACTGCTTCGCGCTTCAAAAACAACCGATCAATATTGTGATTATATTTTGCATACATTGTTTTTTTTTATATTTCTTAAAATCTTCCTTCTTGCAGATTGTTTTTTTACAGTTTGAACAAAAATGTCTGTTTATTTCATTTTAATTTGCCTGGGGGTAAAGGGTAAAATATAGGTACTGCATAGTGATTGGAGTTAACTGACAAAATAAAGGATGTTTATTAACCAAAAGTTTTATGACACCCAGGTGCAGCTTGGGGCTATAAAGATAGCTGTTTAAGACAACATGACATTATCGTCACTTATTCTAGATGTCCGAAGTAATTCATTTCATTCAATCACAGAGGCGCCAAATTTGCTTTATCAATTACTTTTGTAGTTTGCATTTATTTTATTTAATTAACCCAAATTTTTTCTACCAAATGGAATCTTCCACCTTATATATAGCATTAGTCCATTTCAAAAGTTAAGAGAATCAGGTTGTGTTTTCTTCGAAATTTATTTGGAAAATGCCTGAATCATCTGCATATGATGTAGGCCCTGATCAGACGCCTATTGCTGCGTCCGATCTCGGTCTGCACGTTTTTGCCATTTGGTGATAAATCGGATCTTCCACCTCGTTAAAAGAACAAACTAGAAGTAGAGGCAATGATCAGAAATCGATATAATTAACCCACAGATCCCATCAGAGACACCAAAGGGAAAGAAACACAAACACGAAGCAACAGACCCCAACGGAAACACTTACAGCGGAAAGCCAAAAGAACAGTTACTTTCCCACAAAATGGCCAAAAGGCTATCCAAAGTAATATAATATAAGCGATACAAACACCTAAAGACAAACCATAACAAAAATAAACCGCGACAGAAGAACCGCCTTGGAACGGTCAGCGAAAACGAATTAAGACGGGGGTTGGGGGATGCTTAAATCGATTTTATGTGGCCACAATCCTCGCCCTTACTTCCGTCGCGATTAAGACAAATAATTTGTTCAGTCCGCATGAAGGCCTCCAAACTCATCAGTGCAACACCTCCGTGAACACAAAAATCAAACAACCAGAGATGAAACAACGGTGAGGACTCGACAGCACGAAATAACAGAAATGCTGGAGCAAAAGAAAACCAACAGTAGGACCCGAATGGGCCCGTCCAGAGACAGAGAATCAGGTACCAACCAACATAAGCATTTACGTTGGAACCGTCATAGAATCTGAGGCCTCACCCACCGGCGTGCAATTGAAGAGGGAAGCAAAGTTGTCAACCGTGATTGAGTTAACTACCATGCATGCAGTCTGTCGTATAACATTTTTGTTGTACCCAATATTTTATATCGAAGAATGATTTTACGAAATTGGGTGCTGAAGGCATTGCAGTTATATTTTTTTCTAAATTTAAATACTAAGTCACCATAAAATTCGGGCTCCGATAGACCGTGTTGCAGAAGCGATTTAAGTCCAGTATTGGATTTTGAATTTAAATCAGAATGATGCTTATAAAATTTTGAAAAGGCTTTGCGAAATTTATGGTACCGATAACCCTGATTAAGAAGCTTATCCGTTAACAATTTATTACGAGTGTTGAAGTCAGTTGCATGACTACACACTGTGTCAAAACGAATTAATTCTGAAATATAAACGCCATAGGATGGCGCACGTGGAACAACGCCACTCAAAAAAAGGAAAGTTTACAATCTCAAAATCAAAATCATCGCGTTTATCATATTTTTTTGCAAGAAACAAACCCATTCACAACAGATAGATGTAAATCCATTTGACAGAAGTTCCGGTGGGTAAATTTGACTGATCAAACGGTTCCGGGTCGTTTCGCCCGTGGGTCGTTTCGCCGGGTCGTTTCGCCCTGAGTCGTTTCGCCCTAATTTTGGGGGTGGGTCGTTTCGCCCTTACCAGGTGAGTCGTTTCGCCCGTGAGTCGTTTCGCCCGTGGGTCGTTTCGCCGCAATTATATTTTAAGGGAGTGACAAACAGAATGAGAGAGAGAGAAAGAGAGAGAGAGAGAGATTATCTAGTTAAGTGTAAAAACAACGGCGCATTAATTACTTCGACATTTGCTTTGACAAGGGCGCTAATTCACCACGATAATTCCTAAACACTTATAATCACACATTAACCGAGTTGAGAATAATTGTGTTTGTTAATTAAAGAATTTTTCTCTTTCGACGAACGGCGGCCGACATTCCAGGAAGGCTAAATGAGCCCAAAAAACTTTATGAACCGAGTTATTTTTGTTTTAAGAAATGCTTTTATATGCCGACTTCTGTGTATATAAGTAAATATCAGACCTCATCGCATCATTCATCTTTGAAATCTATATCTGATTGTCAAAGACTCTTTTTAGTAATGTTTGAGTTGCGCATTTCTTGTGATTCGTTGGTCTTCGGCAAGCATTAACTTGCAATGCTTGTGGGAGAAAGATAAAATCGTTATGTTTCTATTCCTACCCAGGTTGAGCTACAGTAGAGTCTGTATAAAAGTTAAACCAACTTTTTACACATGACATGTGTAATATTGATTATTACTCGTTAAGTGACATTTTTGTAAACTTTTATTCAGACACCACTGTTTAAAAATATTTTGTTTGTTTGAATTGAGGTTTAACGTCCCCGTCAACACAATTGACTGTAATAATGTAACCAGTTATATCACGTCACTATTTGTGCAGAAAGTACAACTGATAAGTAAATAAAACGTCGTGTTAGCAAGTCTATGCAATAACGTCACCTCTAAGCCCAACTTTATACAGTGAAAAATTGGTTTTCGCACATTCTTCATTTCTCTTATTTCTGATTCTAGAACATACACAATTAGACGGTTCTAATCCAAAATCTATGTTTTGAGCAGAAAGAAAAATATATCACATTTTTAAATATAAACAGTCATTTTCACAGCCATAAATCCCATTTTACTGCAAAGACTTGTTAACCTTATGTGAGTTCGAATATCTTTCTCAAAAAGGTGGTAGCGCAGTTGCTCAAACCTGAACTAGAAGCCGTCAGTAGGTCGTCCAGCTGCACAAAATGAGGACAAAACCATGTTTCCTGGAACTCCCAATACCCCAATCAATCCCTTTACATACCAAAACAAACATAACCTCAATCAATAGGGTTTGAAAAAATAAGGGCGAAACGACTCACGTAATCAGGGCGAAACGACCCACGGGCGAAACGACCCAGGGCGAAACAACCCAGGGCGAAACGACCCACGGGCGAAACGACTCATGGGCGAAACGACTCACGGGCGAAACGACCCGATACCGATCAAACCATCGAAATAGGTATTATCAATATTTAATAAATCATCCAAATATCTAGAAGTGGAGCTAAAAGCTTCAATGATTTCAGACTGGATATCAAAATTAAAGCGTATGAGGTTGTTGTTTTTTTTTCTGCAAAATGTACAATTTTGGAAAATGCCTGATCTTTTTGCAAACAAAGAAGGTCATGATCAGAAGCCTACTTCTGCTAGGTCTGATCTGGATAGGCACGTTTTGCAATTTAGCGCCAAAGGGATCTGCCACCTTGTAAATAGCACATAACCAATTCAAAATTTGAGTGTGAGGTTGTGTTTTCTTCAATATCAATTCTGAAAAAATCTGAACCTTTTGCCAACAATGTAGGTCCTGATCAGACGCGTAGTTCTGTTGCTTTTGATCTGGGTCTGTACTTGTTGCTAGTTGACGCCAAATGGAATTTTCCACCTTGTAAATAACAAATAGTAAATAGGTTTTTTAAGAACACAAGAGTTCATACTTCCAAAATCATATAATGGAATGTGTTCTTATCAGATATGAAGGTAGAAACAAGTCCTTACTTCAACAGTACCCCATCCGTGCCCATGAACTGAAGGTCAAGGCCAGCTATTGTTGCAATATACGCTTTAAGGGTGAGAAGGGCCTCTGGGCAGGGGCATCTTAAGTATATTGGCATATTTTTATTTATTTACTTTTTTGTATTTAGTAAAACAGTTTAATGTAGTTTAGGTCGTAGTACCAAAGCGTTAATCAAAAATCCATAGACAAAATGGCAAATATCAATGTTCAGATCAACAGGCATGGACTCCGGAAGAGGGTAATCAGGCGTCCGCGGATATTAAGCATTACTTGGTAAACAAGCTTCGCCTACCATGCCTATCGACCCGAAGGAAGAAAAGGTGTAGATGCCGAGAAAGGTATGTCCGAGATTTAGGAAGTCTTCCTATGGCTTTCCATTGGCAAACATATGAGAAATAATTCTGGAAATGGCCACATTGTACGGATCAACAAGATCATGGTGCCTCCCATAGAACTTATTTAGTGTTGATACCAGTTTGGTTTTTGATACCCCTGGCATAATAACCTGGTAGTGAGCACATTCCCATGTTCCATAAAGTCCTGATACTTGGAACAGGCTCTAGCATAACGGATTAACTGTGAAACGTAAACTCCATATGCTGGAGCAGACGGGATATTACTGCTCAGGAAGGGAAAGTTAACAACTGGAAGATTGAAATCATCTCGTTTATCGTTGTCAATATAGAGATAACAATCCAAGTATGAGGAGGTTGCAGTCCCTGTTGTTTACTTAAATTCAAATTCACGTGGATAGATGAATTCCAAGTACTCTGCAAATTTAGCATTTTTCAGAGACAATAAATCATCTATATATCTGTAGGTGAAATTGAATTGTTGTGCAAGGCGTTTCTTGCCTGCTTTGAGGAGACCTTGTACAGACCTGTAATACTAGTATAAAGAGGACCTTACTTGGAACGTTATATTAGAGTAGCCTGAGTCGGTAACATTCTGTCATGGACAATGATCATTTTCTGCTGTCGTTTTTTTTTCTCTTCTGCTGGTTGCCTCCACTTCTATTTATTAGCGGCAGCTGTCAGTCTCTGGCAAGGAAATGTGCACTGGTTAACAGCTTTGGAATAAGCCTGCCTAAGTGTGAATAGGTCAACTGACCTGCTCAAAAATGATCAAAACAGTGTTTGATTGTGCCGTTAAATTCTAATACAAACGAATATTAGAGGAATGTGTTGGAAAATTACAGAAAAATACAGATGTGTTAAAAATGCATTCTAGAAGTATGGCTGAAATAAAAGAACATGTCGACTTATTGGTATGCACTTTAAAAATGCATGTTTGCCGGGTTTTTTTTCGCACCTTAGCAGCAAAGTTAATTTACACCTTATTCCAATATAGGGCCTATATGTATATTTATATAGGTACATGGGTATGTGTAGGTGTATTTGTGTGTACTGTACATGTGTGTAGGTTGATGTACTTGTATATTCATTGATATGTGTATGTACGTGTGTATATGTATGCATGTGTATGTGCGTATATGTGTGTAAATATATTTTACCATTGTCCTGCTGAATAAATTAACTTGCCAATAACCATTGTCAACTCTCGGCCAATCATAAGAGTACTTGATATATTTCATGTATATTCATTATGTCTACAGGCTGCATGACAGGCGGTGTGGGTCTGGACCGAACCTATCTGATCCGGATCTTAACTGTTTGTGGGTGTGGGGAATGTCCTGTACAGCGGGATAGTGGTTTAAGTTAAAGTTCGTTAATAATTCAAAACTGCTATGTACCATAAAGCAAACCCGGAAAATGAGGCCATTTCGTGGGAAAGTAACTGCCATTTTAGGATCTAGTTGTTTCATGTTTGTGTTACTTTCCCTTGGTGTCTTTTATGGGAGCTGTGGGTTAATTGTATCGATTCATGATCATTGCCTTCACTTCTATTGTTAGGCAAAGCTGTCTCCATTCTTACTGGAGAACAAACATATTTAATTATTTTTACTGTATATTGGTTCTCCGAACTGCACTCGGGTGATGCACGAGTGCCATTTTGTTTCTTCATATTTTAAACATGGGTACTTTTTTGTTGAAAACCCGCGATGTTTGTCATATTTATGCTGCCAACATGGGTTGTGGTTGCTCGTTAGAACCGCCGCAAATGAAGTGGTTCTAACGGGTACCCAGGTTCTGTTTCTTGGAACCGGAATGGGAGAAAAAATGTTTTTCCCAGTAGACCCCAATTTTCTCTATATAAGGCGGGGTTTGGAGGTGTTCACTTCACTTACTTGTTCACATGATGTGTGGCATAAAGTGGTATTTGAAAGAATATCAAAATGGTATTCCAAGTTTGAAAAGTATATGGGCAAATGCCATTAAGTTTGTATATGTATATTTTGTATCGTATGGCATCTTTTGGTATCAATGATCAAAATTTAGACTATGTAGTATGGGTAGTAAAATACTTCACAGTATATACAATCCCGCTCGCGAGTAAGTTTACAGCACTCACGCATTTGTTTCGCATTTGTTTCGCGTAAATTCGCCCTCGCGATTCACGCGTTTCGGTTTCGAATAACTCTTTAGCCAATCAATTGCTTTTATGAATAACGCTATATTGCGCATTAATCACGATTGTTGATTAGCCATGGCAATCAAGCCTGAGTGTCGAAAATGCAGATAGTGCACATTCACAGACTGCTTCGCGCTTCAAAAACAACCGATCAATATTGCGATTATATTTTGCACACATTGTTCTTTTTTTATATTTCTTAAAATCTTCCTTCTTGCAGATTGTTTTTTTTACAGTTTGAACAAAAATGTCTGCTTATTTCATTTTAATTTGCCTGGGGGTAAAGGGTAAAATATAGGTACTGCATAGTGATTGGAGTTGACTGACAAAATAAAGGATGTTTATTAACCAAAAGTTTTATGACACCCAGGTGCAGCTTGGGGCTATAAAGATAGCTGTTTAAGACAACATGACATTATCGTCACTTATTCTAGATGTCCGAAGTAATTCATTTCATTCAATCACAGAGGCGCCAAATTTTCTTTATCAATTACTTTTGTAGTTTGCATTTATTTTATTTAATTAACCCAAGTTTTTTTTACCAAATGGAATCTTCCACCTTATATATAGCATTAGTCCATTTCAAAAGTTAAGAGAATCAGGTTGTGTTTTCTTCGAAATTTATTTGGAAAATGCCTGAATCATCTGCATATAATGTAGGCCCTGATCAGACGCCTACTGCTGCGTCCGATCTCGGTCTGCACGTTTTTGCCATTTGGCGATAAATCGGATCTTCCACCTTGTTAAAAGAACAAACTAGAAGTAGAGGCAATGATCAGGAATCGATACAATTAACCCACAGATCCCATCAGAGACACCAAAGGGAAAGAAACACAAACACGAAGCAACAGACCCCAACGGAAACACTTACAGCGGAAAGCCAAAAGGACAGTTACTTTCCCACAAAATGGCCAAAAGGCTATCCAATATAATATAATATAAGCGATACAAACACCTAAAGACAAACCATAACAAAAATAAACCGCGACAGAAGAACCGCCTTGGAACGGTCAGCTAAAACGAATTCAGACGGGGGTTGGGGGTGCTTAAATCGATTATATGTGGCCACAATCCTCGCCCTTACTTCCGTCGCGATTAAGACAAATAATTTGTTCAGTCCGCATGAAGGCCTCCTAACTCATCAGTGCAACACCTCCGTGAACACAAAAATCAAACAACCAGAGATGAAACAACGGTGAGGACTCGACAGCACGAAACAACAGAAATGCTGGAGCAAAAGAAAACCAACAGTAGGACTCGAATGGGCCCGTCCAGAGACAGAGAATCAGGTACCAACCAACATAAGCATTTACGTTGGAACCGTCATAGAATCTGAGGCCTCACCCACCGGCGTGCAATTGAAGAGGGAAGCAAAGTTGTCAACCGTGATTGAGTTAACTACCATGCATGCAGTCAGTCGTATAACATTTTTGTTGTACCCAATATTTTATATCGAAGAATGATTTTACGAAATTGGGTGCTGAAGGCATTGCAGTTATATTTTTTTCTAAATTTATATACTAAGTCACCATAAAATTCGGGCTCCGATAGACCGTGTTGCAGAAGCGATTTAAGTCCAGTATTGGATTTTGAATTTAAATCAGAATGATGCTTATAAAATTTTGAAAAGGCTTTGCGAAATTTATGGTACCGATAACCCTGATTAAGAAGCTTATCCGTTAACAATTTATTACGAGTGTTGAAGTCAGTTGCATGACTACACACTGTGTCAAAACGAATTAATTCTGAAATATAAACGCCATAGGATGGCGCACGTGGAACAACGCCACTCAAAAAAGGAAAGTTTACAATCTCAAAATCAAAATCATCGCGTTTATCATAATTTTTTGCAAGAAACAAACCCATTCACAACAGATAGATGTAAATCCATTTGACAGAAGTTCCGGTGGGTAAATTTGACTGATCAAACCATCGAAATAGGTATTATCAATATTTAATAAATCATCCAAATATCTAGAAGTGGAGCTAAAAGCTTCAATGATTTCAGACTGGTTATCAAAATTAAAGCGTATGAGGTTGTTGTTTTTTTTTCTGCAAAATGTACAATTTTGGAAAATGCCTGATCTTTTTGCAAACAAAGAAGGTCATGATCAGAAGCCTACTTCTGCTAGGTCTGATCTGGATAGGCACGTTTTGCAATTTAGCGCCAAAGGGATCTGCCACCTTGTAAATAGCACATAACCAATTCAAAATTTGAGTGTGAGGTTGTGTTTTCTTCAATATCAATTCTGAAAATATCTGAACCTTTTGCCAACAATGTAGGTCCTGATCAGACGCGTAGTTCTGTTGCTTTTGATCTGGGTCTGTACTTGTTGCTAGTTGACGCCAAATGGAATTTTCCACCTTGTAAATAACAAATAGTAAATAGGTTTTTTAAGAACACAAGAGTTCATACTTCCAAAATCATATAATGGAATGTGTTCTTATCAGATATGAAGGTAGAAACAAGTCCTTACTTCAACAGTACCCCATCCGTGCCCATGAACTGAAGGTCAAGGCCAGCTATTGTTGCAATATACGCTTTAAGGGTGAGAAGGGCCTCTGGGCAGGGGCATCTTAAGTATATTGGCATATTTTTATTTATTTACTTTTTTGTATTTAGTAAAACAGTTTAATGTAGTTTAGGTCGTAGTACCAAAGCGTTAATCAAAAATCCATAGACAAAATGGCAAATATCAATGTTCAGATCAACAGGCATGGACTCCGGAAGAGGGTAATCAGGCGTCCGCGGATATTAAGCATTACTTGGTAAACAAGCTTCGCCTACCATGCCTATCGACCCGAAGGAAGAAAAGGTGTAGATGCCGAGAAAGGTATGTCCGAGATTTAGGAAGTCTTCCTATGGCTTTCCATTGGCAAACATATGAGAAATAATTCTGGAAATGGCCACATTGTACGGATCAACAAGATCATGGTGCCTCCCATAGAACTTATTTAGTGTTGATACCAGTTTGGTTTTTGATACCCCTGGCATAATAACCTGGTAGTGAGCACATTCCCATGTTCCATAAAGTCCTGATACTTGGAACAGGCTCTAGCATAACGGATTAACTGTGAAACGTAAACTCCATATGCTGGAGCAGACGGGATATTACTGCTCAGGAAGGGAAAGTTAACAACTGGAAGATTGAAATCATCTCGTTTATCGTTGTCAATATAGAGATAACAATCCAAGTATGAGGAGGTTGCAGTCCCTGTTGTTTACTTAAATTCAAATTCACGTGGATAGATGAATTCCAAGTACTCTGCAAATTTAGCATTTTTCAGAGACAATAAATCATCTATATATCTGTAGGTGAAATTGAATTGTTGTGCAAGGCGTTTCTTGCCTGCTTTGAGGAGACCTTGTACAGACCTGTAATACTAGTATAAAGAGGACCTTACTTGGAACGTTATATTAGAGTAGCCTGAGTCGGTAACATTCTGTCATGGACAATGATCATTTTCTGCTGTCGTTTTTTTTCTCTTCTGCTGGTTGCCTCCACTTCTATTTATTAGCGGCAGCTGTCAGTCTCTGGCAAGGAAATGTGCACTGGTTAACAGCTTTGGTATAAGCCTGCCTAAGTGTGAATAGGTCAACTGACCTGCTCAAAAATGATCAAAACAGTGTTTGATTGTGCCGTTAAATTCTAATACAAACGAATATTAGAGGAATGTGTTGGAAAATTACAGAAAAATACAGATGTGTTAAAAATGCATTCTAGAAGTATGGCTGAAATAAAAGAACATGTCGGCTTATTGGTATGCACTTTAAAAATGCATGTTTGCCGGTTTTTTTTTCGCACCTTAGCAGCAAAGTTAATTTACACCTTATTCCAATATAGGGCCTATATGTATATTTATATAGGTACATGGGTATGTGTAGGTGTATTTGTGGGTACTGTACATGTGTGTAGGTTGATGTACTTGTATATTCATTGATATGTGTATGTACGTGTGTATATGTATGCATGTGTATGTGCGTATATGTGTGTAAATATATTTTACCATTGTCCTGCTGAATAAATTAACTTGCCAATAACCATTGTCAACTCTCGGCCAATCATCAGAGTACTTGATATATTTCATGTATATTCATTATGTCTACAGGCTGCATGACAGGTGGTGTGGGTCTGGACCGAACCTATCTGATCCGGATCTTAACTGTTTGTGGGTGTGGGGAATGTCCTGTACAGCGGGATAGTGGTTTAAGTTAAAGTTCGTTAATAATTCAAAACTGCTATGTACCATAAAGCAAACCCGGAAAATGAGGCCATTTCGTGGGAAAGTAACTGCCATTTTAGGATCTAGTTGTTTCATGTTTGTGTTACTTTCCCTTGGTGTCTTTTATGGGAGCTGTTGGTTAATTGTATCGATTCATGATCATTGCCTTCACTTCTATTGTTAGGCAAAGCTGTCTCCATTCTTACTGGAGAACAAACATATTTAATTATTTTTACTGTATATTGGTTCTCCGAACTGCACTCGGGTCCCCCTCATCGTGTCCTTTAGAGAATATACAGGTATATTAAACTGGCTGATTAAATTTCAGTTAGATAATGGATGATCAAATTACCATTTTCTCGCAAAATTGTCAAGTGTTGTCCTTAGCAACTGAAAGGCGTGATTTGGTTCAATATGTTAGAGCTGAAATATAATATCTTTACAAGTTGTACACATTGACTCAAACTTGGAATCATTTGTTGAAGCAGAGTATGGATTTAATGTATATTTCAGTTCATATACGTCAAATAGCCGTGGTGTTATGAAAATGATAAATAGTAATTTTAAACAGGAAGATGAAAAGGCCCAAACAGATAATAATATGAATTATTTGCTTGTGGATATTACAATACAAGGGAAAACAATAACATTGGTGAATATATACGGACCTAGTCAAGATAACTCTCAGTTTTTTTATTTAAACAATATCACAATTTGATAATGACCACATTTTTGTGTGGGTACGGAAGCATATACGTCTCATAAGATCATGAAATATATGTCATCATCCCAGGAAATTATGTGTTGTGGTAAAGATTAATTTATCAGAAGTGAAAAGAAATATTTTCACTTATTAACTTGGGACTGGAAATTTATAATGAATCCAGAAAGGCCTATACAAATTGTTTTCATGAAAATAACCCTAGATCAAGACAAGTCACTCCAGAACGCATAGAATAAAACAACATTTTGGACATTTGGAGGGTAATTAATGAAAATAAACGGTACTTCACATGGCGAATAATAAAACCAGTGCGGAAACAGGCAAGACTTGACTTCTTTAAAATAAGTGAAAAAATATTCTGATTTGTTATAGATTCACAAATATATATAGCTTCCGCAATGACCATAACAGCGTTATTTTGAAACTGAGATTGCATGAAAACGATAGGGGAATGAAATATTGGACATTTAATAATTCCCTTTTTAAAGATAAAGATTATGTTAAGATTGTTAAAACAGAAATAAATGATGTAAAACAAACCTATTTTTTTTTTAAATAAATTATTTAGAACCAGCAAATAATAATGAAACACTTCTTTTTATGGTAGGGTGACAATGGGCCAGAAAGTCCACTATTACTGGTAGTAACCCACACCCCCCCCCCCCATCCCCCCACCCGTATAACAACCAATGGCATATACCAAAATGTTTGTCAGCATACGTAGTATCTGCAACTGCCGGCATAAATTGGCATAAATGATGGAGAGCTGAGGAATCCAAGATGGCGTCCAAGATGGCCGCCATAGCTGTAAATTCCAGTTTTTCGTAAAATATGAATATAAATACCACAAATCATCTTACAAACTTATTTTAATTAATTTTTCTGGTGAAGAAAGAAGATTTGTGCTAGAATATAGATCAAATTTTTAGGTTTGACTTGAAAACCGGTGAAAAAATGATATTTTATTGTTTTTGTGTCTAGTTTCCAAGGTGATATATAAAAGCAAAGTAGAAGTAAAACAAAGATCAGGAATCGATACAATTAACTTACTCCACCCATCAAAGACACCAAAGGGAAAGACATACAAACATTAAACGACTAGACCATAATGGAAACTTAAACAAAGGAAGGCCACAAGGACAGTTACTTTCCCACAAAATGGCCATATGGCCATCCAAAATTAAAAGACACATGTGATACACACAGTAAGTAACAAACAACAACATAAATAAATCGCCACAGAAGAACCGCCTTGGAACGGTCAGTGGAAAGATTTCCACTGGGGGGCTTAAATAGACTTTACGTGGCCACAATCCTCGCCCTTACTTCCGCCGCGATTTAGACAAATAATTTGTTCTGTCCGCATGAAGGCCTCCTAAGTCATCAGTGCAACATCTCCGTGAACACAAATAATCAAAGAACCACAGAGGTGAGACAACGGTGAGGACTCGACAGCAAGAAACCTCTGAAATGCTGGAGCAAAAGAAAACCAACAGTTAGACTCCGATGGGCCCGACCAGAGACAGAGCATCAGGCACCAACCAACATTACCTTGAATTAGATCTCTCTAATTCTCAATAAGCCTTTACGTTGGTACCGTCATAGAATCTGAGGCCTGACCCACCGGCGTGCAATTAAAGAGGGAACCAAAGTTGCCAACCGTGATTGGGTTAGCTACCATGCATGCAGTCTGTCGTATAATAATAAAAATCAAAAATGAGTTCCTTTAAGAGCAATGAAAACATTCACAAGAAAGAAGATGGGTCATACTACGTACTTTCGGCTAATAAAGCCTCATCAGTGACCCCGCAACGATCCGGCAAAGAAAGCCAGAGGAAACAAACTGCAATTTTACGAATTTCGAATAGGCAGTCGATTCAAAGACTGATATAAATCAAAATAGGGTCCAAATAATTAAAAACCTGTCTAGAATATAAGTCTAAACCAAAAATTTATTTCTAATGTCTCAGAATATTCACGCTAATCTCAAAGGACCAAAAGTAAAATATATATCCATGTTGTACCCAATCTTTTTATATCGAAGAATGATTTTACGAAATTGGGTGCTAAAGTCATTGCGGTTATATATTTTTCTGAATTTATATACTAAGTCACCATTAAATTCGGGTTCCGATAGACCTTGTTGCAGAAGAGATTTAAGTCCGATATTGAATTTTGAAATTAAATCAGAATGGCGTCTATAAAATTTTGAAAAGGCTTTGCAAGGTTTATGGTACCGATAACCCTGATTAAGAAGTTTAGCCGTTAATAATTTATTACGAGTGTTGAAGTTAGTTACATGACTATTCACTCTAGCAAATCGAATTAATTGCGAAATATAAACGCCATAGGATAGCGCACGACGAACATCACCATCCAAAAAAGGAAAATTTACAATCTCAAAATCAAAGTCATCGCGTTTATCATAAATTTTGCATGAAACAAACCCATCTACAATAGATAGATGTAAATCCAAAAACGGGGCCTCGGTATCAGAATAATTTGCTTTATTTAACTGAAGTTCTGGGGGGGTAAATCTGACTGATCAAACCATCGAAATAGGTATTATCAAATTATCTAAATATCTAGAAGTGGAGCTAAAAGCTTCAATAATTTCAGACTGGTTATCAATGGAAAGCGACAACATGAAGTCTCTTTCATAACAATACAAGAATAGATCAGCCACAAGAGGTGCGCAATTCGTACACATCGGAATGCCCACAATTTGTCTAAATAACTTAGTACCGAATCTAATATAAATATTGTCAAGTAGAAAGGTGAGGGCATCACACACTTTCTGACATGACCAAAGTGTATAATTCTTAATATGCTCTTCAGAAGTGAAAAATGCATTTCTGACATTACATGCAAGATTGAGAGAATCTTCTCTGTGAAAAGCCCATTCAATTAAATCATTAAGCTTTTCTTTTATAAGATTATGAGGAAGTGTAGTGTAAAGAGTGGAAAAATCGTAAGTAGACAGACTTGAAGCACGAAAATGTCTGGATTTCAATTTATTTAAAACCTCATTAGAATTTTTTATAGACCAAAACAGATTTCTTCCTGATCTTTCAATGATTTATCACAATATTTCATCACATGCGTTTTAATAGCAGTAAGACAGGAATTTAACAATTTAGAAAGTTCAGTGGTAGTGCAAGAGCTAGAATTTGCAATAAACTGTGCTTGTTAAGGTCTTTTATGAAGTTTAGGTAACCAGTATAGCGTAGGAAGCTTGTCTTGGCCTTCGGTAACACACACAGCAAACTTGGTGGCTGAATGACAAATATGTTTATCTACTATAACACTCTCTTCAGCTAAAGGCTGAAGTTCATAGGCCTTAGTACCACCAAGCTCCTGCTTAAGCATGTTAACATAGTGGAGCCGTCACCCAACGACGACGTTGTTGGCGGCCTTGTCTGCAGGGGTTAAAACAAACTTCTTATGAAATTCTTGAATACCTAGTTTAAGATGACGTAAAGACGTCTTAGGCTTAGGAGGTAATAAGTTATTCTGAGGTTTCAAAATTTAAACAATTTTTTACATATATATTGTTTTATTTTAACTAAGACACTATTCTAAAATACATTTAACACTATTCTAAAATACATTTATGGTTGGTCATGACATTTTTAACCATCAATTTAGCCCCATGATTACCCCACCCACGCAGTTTACCATTAAAATTCATTCACATAATATTGCAACAAATCATCTTACAAACTTATTTTAATTTATTTTTCTGGTATAGAAAGACGATTTGTGCTAGAATATTGGTCAACATCTTAGGTTTGACTTGAAAACCGGGGAAATAAAAGACATTTCATCGTTTTGGTGTCTAGTTTCATTGGTGGTACATAAAGGTGATGCTGATGTTTCAAAATTTTTAACAGTTTTTAATTATCTACTGTTTTATTTTAACTAAGACACTATTCTAAAATACATTTAACACTATTCCCAAGTACATTTATGGTTTGTTATGTCTTTTTTACCACCAATTTAGCCCCAGGTTTACCCCGCCCACTCAGTTTACCAATACAATCCATTCACATAATACTCACACTCAAGGGATATGCAGGCAAGGATTTCATTTTAGACTACAAAGTAGAAGAGGGCATTGACAATTATGCTTAGTTCTGTTTTCATACTATATTATATGATCAGCCAGTAGGATACACCACCTCTTTATAACCCTGTTTTCGGGATCTGAACATTAACCGTCTTAATTAAGCAGTGCTACATCCAAACAAAATAGCAAAATAGTGTTTATCAAATTGTTCTAAAATGACTTTTATTGTCATTTTTGCTGTGTAACTGGCTAGGTTTTGGGGGTTATAAAATGCTATATCCAAAACTGTGTTATAAAAACGTGTTATAAAGAGGATATGCTATACAATTAGGTTATATTTTGCTTGATTTGAGGTACAACATCCCCGTCAACACTGTATCAGTCATTTTACATTTTGGAGACATTGCTTCCAGTTTTTGTGGGACTTTCCCTGACATAGAGATGAAATGACATCTCGAGCCCCACCATCCATTTAAACCAAAAGTTTTCATATGCAAGGGTGGTCCAGCTCGCGTCACTTTTCCTGGGCATGCTTAGAATCTCTAAGCGGTTTACTCTGTATACCCTATGTCTACTGGGCTACGCCAATTAATCTTAGATTTTAAAGCTCCCTATCAAATTGGTAGACAATATGCACAGCAGGTCCTGTGCACTAAAAAGAAATTGCTGCTGCTTTAACTTGCCCTGAGACATTTGACTCAGTACCAAGATCTGAAATATCTTGAAGCTGGAAGTCTGGTTTAGGCAGAACATGAATTGCCTGTACTACGTAAAGAAGAGCAGGTATCACAACCCATAAGGTAATACAGACAGCATAACTGCACTTTCATCTGGCTCTAGCTACCTGAAAACAGTGTGAACTGGAATATACCTGGTTCAGTCAGCATGAATACCTTTTCTACCTGTCATCAGCATAAAGCAGGTTAAAGTGATGCACAAGTAGAAAGAAAACTTCGGTATTAGAACTGACAACAAGGGCTGCGTTAACTCCTAGTTGCAAATCATTCTACTATCAGCTTCTTCACGGTTGGAATAATGAACAGAAACAACACCAGCGGAAACTTCAGAGCCTTGTTCTTAAGTCAACCTGCACCAACAACAGTAGCATTCTTCTTAAGAAGCTCTTGGCAGTTTTTGTTGAGGTACCTAGTGTAAAGTAATGTCAGTTCGTTCTTGCTTTTCATGCTTGAAAGTATCTATCAGTCACCAGTTACTATATTTTCCTTGTAGACACAGGCGCGGGTGAAGAAACATTCTTTACACACTTTTGTTGGGTCTGTGATTTGAGACTGTTTGCCTCATTCCTGTCAAAATCGAAGTGAATGGTAGCTACCCAAATAATGGTAAGAAGACTGTAAGACCAAAACATAGCAGTCATCTGTTGATATGTCAGTTTGAGACATGATGAATGCTGCAACACTTTAAGTACAGACATCCCATTAAATACTATACAACCAGCAAGTCTTTCTGGTTTTTCAAAAAAAAAAATCCGACTTATTAGTAGACATCATACATTCTTCATTTTTAAACAAACTCGCGTGATCATGCGAATTTTTGAAAGACAAGACCTTGAATAAATAAATTGATGTATAGAAAGCATATATCTCTTCACCGGTGGCAGTCAGTTCCTCAGACTGGTTTCCCCAGACATCTGTGTCATTGACTTGATATCACTCATAGTCAGACAAAGGCTCATAAGATTGTTTTTTGGACTGCCTAACAAGCTAAGGGTATGAGCCTTTCCTGCATGAATGACTCAAATGACGACCCATTTTATGGCAACTTATGAAACCTCTCTATCTCTTGAGGAACTTCATCTCCAGTAGCTATGTTTTCCAAATGTCTTCGGCCCCCGCCCATCGGGCTTGAAGAAACAGATGGGCTGCATGATGCTTCCACGCAGAGCTGATACCGACCGCACATGAGTATTGGTAAACCCCTTAGAGGATCAAAGCCTGTCCAGGCAAAGCGGTGCGAGTCGGACCATCCATGCGTATAAGCTGTATTGGTTCATTGGGCGACAGGGCTTGAGATGTCATTTCATCTCAATGTCGGGTAAAACTCCCACAAAATCGGACGCAACGTTTCCAAAATGACCTATACAGTGTTGATGGGTACGTTACACTTCAAATAAAACAACAAACAAACAAAATTGTCCAAATGTCAGGGAAAATGGTTCAATAAATTTTAAACTGTCATTTTGAAATAACTCCAGCATCTTGTTAAAAGGCTTATTATAAGCCTGTGTATTGGTATGGCGTTAAGTAGAGCTTGTAACTATGCATGGCATACTTAGCAGTAATGGGTCGTGCTAAAAACATCTTATAAGGGCTTGTTCATAACTTCATTGTGAGTGATTCCTATAACAGGATAGCCAGTTTGCCATTTTGTGGGACAGTAACTGTCCTTTTGGCTTTCCTCTGTTGTTGTTTCCATTAAGTTCTAGTTACTTCATGTTTGTGATTCTTTCCATTTAGAGTCATTGATGGGAGGTGTAAATTAATTGTATCGATTCTTGATCATTGCTTTACTTCTATTTTGAGAAAAAATCTCTGAAAGTATGCAGTGAGGTTGTTGCTGCGCAGCATTAACTGATTACAACTATGAAGAAGCCGATAGTAGAAAGACTTTGCACCTGCAGTTTGCAGGTTCTCTGGGAGATAACACAGCTAATCTGGTCAGTCCATATACCCATGTTTTCGTTCTACTTCTGCTTCACTATAGCCAGCTTAATGTTGATAACATATTCTTCAAGACAGACAGGAAGTGTATTCATGCTGACTGCACCATGTATTCCATTTCACAATGTTTTCAGGAAGCTAGAGCCAGATGAAAGGGCAATTATGCTGATTGTATTGCCTTACAGGTTGTGGTACTTGCACTTCTTTGAAAAGTATAGGCAAGAAGAATGCCTAAATCAGACTTCAGGCTTCAAGAGATTTCAGATCTTGGTATTGAGTCAAATGTCTCAGGGCCAGTTAAGGCAGCAGAAATTTTTCTGAAGGTTTGCTGTTCAGACAAACACGTTAGACAACAATGGTGCTCCAAAAATCCAACCGTTAGACCTAGTCATCTACCACCAACTAATAGTTTTTTTTTGCTCCATTTGTACAGGTGTACATATCAGCTACTGATTTGATGGGGAGCTATAAATCTAAGATTAATTTAGCCCTATAGACCAAGGGCATATGGTTGATCCTGAAACTGGGTTATTTATTCCACAGGTCATACGACAGACACAAGCAGCCCCCATCTATTAACTGATACGGTTGTAAATAGCCTGGAAAGTGTAGTGATGACTGCATTTGCTCATAGAAAGTACAACAATGTACTCTTTAAACCTGTTTGGTTTCATTGGGCGACAGGGCTTGAGATGTCATTTCGTTTCAATGTCGGGTAAAAGTCCTACAAAAATGGAAGCAACGTCTCCAAAATGACCTTTACAGTGTTGACCGGGACGTTAAACCTCAAATCAAACAAACAAAACAATACTAGCTGATGTTTATACCGAGGACTATGACAGTTTTAAAACACGTACTTGTAGTCTCATTTAGCCTATTAGTACAGCACAATCATTTTATAACATATTTTTATATAACACTGTTCAAAGTCCAAACCCTAACTAAATGCATAGACAAATGACAAAAAAAAAACATGTAAAGGAAGTTATTTTACGCTATTCTACCTTTTTGTTTGGATGTAAAGTAGAAGTAAAACAAAGATCAGGAATCGATACAATTAACTTACTCCACCCATCAAAGACACCAAAGGGAAAGAAACTCAAACATTAAGCGACCAGACCATAATGGAAACCTAAACAAAGGAAGGCCATAAGGACAGTTACTTTCCCACAAAATGGCCATATGGCCATCCAAAATAAAAAGACACAAGTTATACGCACACTAAGTAACAAACAACTACATAAATAAACCGCCACAGAAGAACCGCCTTGGAACGGTCAGTGGAAAGATTTCCACTGGGGGGCTTAAATCGATATTACATGGCCACAATCCTCGCCCTTTCTTCCGTCGCGATTTAGACAAATAATGTGTTCAGTCCGCATGAAGGCCTCCTAACTCATCAGTGCAACATCTCCGTGAAAACAAAAAATCAAAGAACCACAGAGGTGAGACAACGGTGAGGACTCGACAGCAAGAAACCACTGAAATGCTGGAGCAAAAGAAAACCAACAGTAAGACTCCGATGGGCCCAACCAGAGAAAGAGCATCAGGCACCAACCAACATTACCAAGAATTAGATCTCTCTAATTCTCAATAAGCCTTTACGTTGGAACCGTCATAGAATCTGAGGCCTGACCCACCGGCGTGCAATTAAAGAGGGAACACTGTTTAACTAAGAGGTTTATGCTTGGATTAAGAACAAAGTATTATAAAGAGGTGGTGTTTCCAAATGGCTAAATACATAATATATAGCATTACGAAAACAAGCATAATTCAAATCCAATGGAAGATTTTACTACCGTCACCCCATTATCCCCCCCACACACACACACAAAAAATCAGATAAAAATGATAATTTTCTTATTTCTCTTCAAAACGTAGATGGCGGGGACTCGTTAGAACGCTCGCAACGTGGCGATGCTGTCAAACACCCACAGGCTATGTCCTATAGCATAAATTAGAAAAATAATGCTTACACCTGAAAAGCCTAGTTCTTCTATATAAAAGTGAGGTTCAAGGGGATCACCAACAAATGGGCATGTTTTCGTGACAGTATGAAAACATAACTAAGCATTATTGTGAATGTCCTCTACTACTTAATTGTCTAAAATGAAGCAGACGCCTACCAATCTCTTGTGTGTCAGCATTTATGTGAATGAATTTTACAGGTAAACTGAGTGGGTGGGGTAATCCTGGGGCTAAATTGATGGTAAAAAAGTCATAACCAACCATAAATGTATTTTAGAATAGTGTTTAATGTAGTTTAGAATAGGGTCCTAGTTAAAATAAAACAATATACGTAAAAAACTATTTAAATTTTGAAACATAAAAATTGCTTTTATGTATCACCTATGAAACTAGACACAAAAACAATAATATACCATTTTTTTTTTCACCGGTTTTCAAGTCAAATCTAAAAAGTTATTCTATATTCTAGCACAATCTTCTTTCTACACCAGAAAAATAAATTAAAATAAGTTTGTAAGATGATTTTTGGAATTTATATTCATATTTTACGAAAAGCTGGAATTTACAGCTATGGCGGCAATCTTGGACGCCATCTTGGTTTTCTCAGCTCGCCATCATTTATGCCAATTTTGCCGGCATTTTCAGATACTATTAATCCTGACGAACATTTTGGTATATGACTTGTCTTGTTATACGGGGGGTATGGGTTCCCATTTTTTTGGTCCAGATTGTCACCCTACCATTAATATAAATGTTCAACTTTTCTTGATATATTGTTGATGTCAATAAGAGGATTATACAATTAAATATAGTTCATAAAATAAAATAACAATAAAATAAGGAAATTAGAAAAAGAAATATAATTATTAGAACAAGAAATTAGTGATAACCTTTTAAACGTAGACTACAATAATCTCAAGCTTCTGGAATAAAAAGGAAACAACTTAATTGACATACGGAAAAATAAAGGGGAGGAGCAATGCTAAAATTAAAATATAGATATCAGGACTTTGTAGAAAACCATCAAAATATGTTTAACTAAGAACATAGAAACTACACAAGCAAAATAATAAATAAATTGGTAAGTGGTGAGGGTACTGAATACATAGAAACACGTGAATAAACTTACAAAAATAATTTTATCAGGCATTGTATTCAGAAAATCAGGCATTAAATTAGGAAGAAATAAAAACATTAATAGGGGGAATTTGCAAGCATCATAAAATTTGAAAAATGATAAGAGTCCAGGACGGGATTGTTGTACGGTATAATATTTTTTTTCTTGGTTGAATTGGAACATTTTATTTTTCGTTTGTTAAATTATGCATAAAGGAATGGATCTTTATCTGTGTCACATAAATTGGGCACCATAACTTGCTTTCCTAAACAAAAAATAAAATAAAAAATAAATTAAAATAAAATAAAAAAGACAGTATTTTAAAAATTGGAGACCCATATTACTTTTGAATGTAATTTATAAATTATTATCTTCTGCAATAGCCAATAGAATTGAATGTTTTTTAACACAATAATACACGAGGACCAAAAGGGTTTCAAATCAGAAAGATTTTTTTTTGGAGGGGGCATAAGACTAATTAATGATATATTATATGAAACAAAAAGACATGAATTAACAGGTTTGGTTTTATCTATAGATTTTGAAAAAATGAATTTGACACAGTCTCATGGAAATGCATACATAAAAATGAGCTTATTATAATTTTGGACCTTCTATAAAAACTGGATTGAAATATTTCAGAAATGTGCAGAATCGTTTATTATTCAGAATGGACATATGTCGGAAAGTTTAAACTTCAGCCGTGGAAGTCGACAACGTGATCCATTAGCAACCTACTTTTTTATATTTCGTGCTGATATTTTAGGTAAACTGATATGGAAAAAAGCAATATATTACAGGAATATTTATTAATAACAAATAATATAAATTGAGTCAGTACGCCGACGATACTCCGCTATTTCTGGACGGGAGAGAAAAATCATTAAAACTGCTTTGTAGGTATTAACTATGTTTTATAGGATACCCGGTTTAAAAAGCAACGTGGAGAAATTGAAAGCTATTTGGATAGGAGCATGAAGCCATTCAGGAAACCGACTGTGTACGAATTATGCGCTAGATTGAACACAGGGACCTGTTAAGCTATGAGGAGTTACTTTTTCAAGCGACGTATTTGATATTTGGGAACTAAATCAACATGGAAGTTCTATGAAAATATATTCTTACAGTGGTCTAAAAGAAAACAAACAGTATTTGACAGAGTTACTGTTATTAAATCACTTGCACTGTCTAATTTCACTCATCTTTTTTTGGCACTTCTGAACCCAACAGGAGACTATATTAAACTGTTGGAAAGGATTTTTGTTTATATTTTGTACGGAATTCCGGTTCGGATAGAATTAAACGTAACGTCATTCCAGCTAAAAACGTTTCAGATGGTTTCATATTTGGCACGTAGGTACCTTGTAACAATGGCCTCCTATTCGTACACAAATGACCTGTGACCGTGACGTTGACATTTAGTCTACTTCATTATAACTTTTGAACCGTTTGAGAAAGAAACTTCATATGTAGCGTGTATGTTTCTTAAGACAAGGACTTCCCACCCATATAAAAAATTGACCTGTGACCTTGACCTATGACCTTCTTTGGCATAACTTTTTAAACATTTAATATAGAGCCTTCATATTTGACATGTAGGTTCCTTGTGAAAAGGGCTTCCAACTCGTGCAAAACATTTGACCTGTGGCATTGACCTTGACATGTGACCTACTTAATTATTACTTTTGAACCATTTGAGATAGATATTTCATATATGGCATATATGTGTCAATATGTCAATCGCGACGGAAGTAAGGGCGAGCATTGTGGCCACGTAAAATTTATTTAAGCCCCCCCCCCCCACCCCCAGTGGAATTCGTTTCCGCTGATAGTTCCAAGGCGGTTCTTCTGTCGCGGTTATTTTTGTTATGGTTTGTCTTTAGGTGTTTATGTCGCTTATATTATTTTGTTTGGATAGCCTTTTGGCCATTTTGTGGGAAATTAACTGTCCTCTTGGCTTTCCGCTGTTGGTGATTCCGTTGGGTCTGTTGCTTCATGTTTGTGTTTCTTTCCCTTGGGTGTGTCTGATGGGAGCTGTGGGTTAATTGTATCGATTCCAGATCATTGCCTCTACTACTATTATGTATGTTCCTTGTAACAAGGGTTTCCCTCCCATTCAAAACGTTTGACCGGTGACCATGTCCTTTGACATACTTTGTCAGTACTTTTGAACCATTTGGCATAAGGCCTTCATATTTGGCATGTAAGTGCCTTGTGTCCTGAGCTTCCCTCTCATACAACAAATTTTGACCTGTGTCCTTGACTTTTGACCCACTTTATCATAACTTTTTAACCATTTGAGATAGCGCCTTCATATTTGGGTTGTAGGTTCCTTGTGACAAGGGCACAGATAAATGATCCGTGTCCTTGAGCTTGAAATTGACCCGTGAAATACTTTATCATAACTTTCGAACCATTTGAGGTAGAGCCTTCATATTTTGCATGTAAATTCCTTGTAACAAGGGCTTCCCACACATACAAAAAAGACTTTTGACATTGGCCTGTGATTTGTCACGACGGCTTCCCACACACACTAAAAATATTGACCTTGACCTTGATCTTTGACCTTTTTCATAACTTTTGAACCGTTTGCTATAGAAATTTGTTACAAGGGCATACAACCAATACAAACATTTTGGCCTGTGACCTGACATGTGTTTTACTTTATCGTAACTTTTAAACAGTATGAGATAGAAAATAGAAGTGGAGGCAATGATCAGGAATCGAAACAGTTAACCCACAGCTCCCATCAGAGACACCAACGGTACAGAAACACAAACATGAAACAACATACCCTTTTTGAAATATCAATAGCGGAAAGCCAAAAGGACGGTTACTTTCCCACAAAATGGCCGAAAGCCTATCCAAAGTAAAAATATATAAGCGACACAAACACCCTAAAACCAACCATAACAAAAATAAATCGCGACAGAAGAACAGCCTTGGAACGGTCAGCGTAAACGAATTCAACTGGGGGGGGGGGGGCTTAAATCGATTTTACGTGGCCACAGTCCTTGCACTTACTTCCGTCGCGATTAAGACAAATAATTTGTTCAGTCCGCATGAAGGCCGCCTAACTCATCAGTGCAACATGTCCGTGAACACAAAAATAAAAAAAAAAACACAGAGCTGAAACAACGGTGAGGACTCGACAGCAAGAAACCACTGACATGCTGGAGCAAAACTAAACCAACGGTTAGACTCCGATGGGCCGACCAGAGACAGAGCACCAGGTACCAACCAACATAAGCTTTAACAATGGAACCGTCATAGAATCTGAGGCCTGACCAACCGGCGTGCAATTAAAGAGGGAAGCAATGTTGTCAATCGTGATTGGGTTAACTGCCATGCATGCAGCCTGTCGTATACAATTTATAGCCTTCATATTTGGCATGTAGGATTCTTGTGACAAGAGCTTCCCACTTATACAAAAAAAAAAAAAAATAAGCTAAGACCTTGACCAGTTACCTACTCTGTCATTACTTTTGAACAATGACTTCCACGCACACACACAAAATTGACCTATAAATTTGACATGTGACCTACATTATCTTTAGAACCGTTTAAGAAAGAGTCTTCATATTTTGCGTTTAGGTTTCTTGAGACAAGGGCTTCTTGCACACCAGACAAGGAAATCCGTGATTTTACCCTGGGATAGAAATTTATGTTCTGACCCAAGTGTTCCGACCCAAAATCGAATATAATCGCGTGTTTGATAAATGCACTGGTTGAATTCGACCTTGTATGCGCCGTCGTTAAGGTTGACCTCACAACACGTTACATGACGTCACTCAACTTTCATGTAGTGTCATCCAATATGGCGGACGTCGGTAACCGAAGTGACTGCAGCATTAAAAATCCGCACTAAGAAATGGAAGGCATGCAAGAAAAAGACTCCTATATGGGTGTGAGGGGTGGATAGAAAACATCCGTCCCTCGGGATCACTGTCCGGCATCACTCGGCAAGCCTCGTGATGCCGGACGGTGACACTCGGGACGGATTTTTCCATCCACCCCCTCACACCCATACAAGATTCTTATGTTCCCACTCATGCACAAGTTTAACTTGTGACTTTGACCATGACCTGTTACCTGTTTTAACGATAAAATTGACTTCTGTCTGGGGACTTGTTTCCATAAGCTATGAAACATCTTGGACTCAGGAGAGCGATCCATGGCCATCATGGCCATCATGGCCCTCTTGTTTTTTTAAGGTTTTGCAAGTTTTTAGTATTTCTTGCTTGC
This sequence comes from Lucinisca nassula, assembly GCA_963580285.1. Lineage (NCBI taxonomy): Eukaryota > Metazoa > Mollusca > Bivalvia > Lucinida > Lucinidae > Lucinisca > Lucinisca nassula. Next base: position 7,706,284 of record OY757026.1, read on the forward strand.
TTTTTATTGAACTACAGAATTGTTTGCAGTGAATTCGAAACCGATAGGGTCACTGTTTCAAGCAGTGAAAAACCAAAAATAGGATGTCGTTGTTTGAGAAATCGATGCTTCATCGAAAATAATGATATCCTCTGTTCGTTTGAGTAGTATACATAATTTATGTGTGTCAGAATTATGTAACGCACATTCGCACGTTGATAGCCACTCTTAGCACATGAGTAATGTAATTACTTTACGCGACATTAGACGAGCTTCGAAACTGCAGGCATTATTTAAATGCAGATTGCAAGTGAACAGTTTAATTAAGAAATATTCCAAGCCATATTCCAGGTGCAAACTGGAAGTATACACCCGATATGTTACCCATAAACCCGCTAAACAGCTTTAAATTGACGCAAAAGGCACGGAAAAAGTTTTTATACCTCAATCATCCATTCTAGTTACCGAATAACTGCACGCTACAATCAGTAGTGACCTATAATACCTTCTACTGTCCTATAATACGTCTAATGACCGTTTATAGACCGGACCTACTTTTCAGGTTCACTAATTTACATGTGTAAACAATAACATGTAGCCTTTATACATGAGAAAACAACGAAACTTCAAGTTTGCAATATTTATTTGAAAAGATTTTCAGCTAAATTCTTACCCTCACGGCCTTTCCTGGTTTGAATGGCCCGTTGGAATAATTGCGCACTGCTACTTCAGTTGCGTCTCAACCTCGAAAATAATTTCTAAAGCTAGAATAAACTATTTATTTGCAGATGTTTATACAGAATGTGAAGCGCTGATAAACTTTTATTCGAGAGTTCATGTTGTTTCCTTCTTCTTTGTGGCGCGGTGACGTCAGAAACGCTGTGCTCCTTGACGTCGAGCTATACTACGTATGCGCGGCATAGCACTGAATGCCGTTTAACATGCCACATTGTATGCTGTCTTTTTTATTAAATTTGTTAAATGATGGCAAAACCCCTTGACCGTTTTGAATTGCGGTTTACACTAAATACATGATTAGTGTCTTTAATAAATAGAGGATCTTACATGAGTGCTCATGTATTATTGAGTTTATCAAACGAGTTGATGGAAAAGGGATAAAATGCGAGGCTGTGCCGAGCATTTTATCCCTTTTGTTCAACGAGTTTAATAAATTCAATAATACATGGGCACGAATGCAAGAATCTTTTTATCATATGACATTTAAAACGCATTTTGTTCACGATTGTTTACAGAAATATCAATTTTCCGCCATTAGTAAACGCGACGTCGTTAAGGACGTCGTACATGTAACGTTACGGGACTTATCTAGCTAATTTGTATATTTAATCCACTAGTGGATTATCGAAAATATTACATGCCGTTATTACACTCTCAGTCGCGACGTTATATGATAATAAAATATAATCTGTTTGCCGCAACAATTCTATAGGGGCTCGCTAAAGCTCGCCTCTTTAAAATTGTCTAAGGCTCACCGATTATACGTACTTTGCTATTAAAGATCCTAACCGTGTATTTACTATATTTCCTGTGCTTAAAGACTTAGTAAGTACAGTTTAAGGCATGAGTGGAACAGAAAATTTTACTCTTTTTGCAGTGAAAGATCAATTTTTATTTTAGTTATAAACATCAAAATTGTCATTTCACCCGTGGCTTCGCCAGTCGTGGTGTTCATCCGGTGAAATAAAAATCGAACTTACACTGAAAAATCAAACACATGTAACTTCTTTATATTTGAAAATACTTCTATTTCTACTACTACTTATAATAATCACGTGAACAAGTCCGTGAAATGAACACCCCCTTAAACCCCACATTATATAGATAAAACTGGGGCTTACGGGGGTATTCATTATTTTTCTTATTTCTCCTCCAAGACATAGGTTGTGGGTACTCGTTTGAACCGACTCAACGATGCGGTTCTATCGAGCACCTACAATCTATGTTTGGCGTATAAATGGAAAAAATGTCACGGATTTTCAACGGAAAAGAGCCATTGTGGAGATATGAAAAAGTGCACTTTGTCGCACGGGTGTGTTATCCTAATGATAATACTAACAATATTTACAATAATGAAATAAAATGAAAATATATATATTAGTAATAATATTGATAATTTAGAATAAAATTAAACTAGTATTATATCGTGCACTTTGCATACATTACACTTGTTTGAAGTTATTTCTTATGTAATACTATATGAACGTTTCTGAGGCTTAATGAAATAATAAAGGTAAATAAAATAAATGAAAAAGGAGGAAGTTTGAAAGGGCGAGAAACTGATACACTTGGCAATCCCCCTTTTCTCATTTCAGGAAGTGAAATTAGCTATAAATATCCGACACATAACGCCCGTTGACGATATCAGTCTGACCCCTGTCGTTTTAATTGGCTGCTTATATCTTTTTTTTACATTTAATGGGAAAATTATTGCTGTTAAGTTTCAAATATTGTTATAGCAAAAAATGCAAAAGACAATATCTAGGAGCTGTATTTATTTATTTATTCATTCATTTATTTATTTATTTTGTGAGCTTGCAGTCGTCTGATATTCTATTAATGGTATCGCAATATTTTATTCCTGATTGTTTCAAAATGAAAATTGTTACGTTAAAACGCCGGTCGCTCGAAAAGTCTCTTAAAACTCTTATTTAATAGTTTGTGTTTCATTGAGGTTTAACGCCCCTCTCAACATTGTATATGTCATTTTGGAGACGCTGCTTCCAATTTGTGGGACTTTTACCCGATAATGAGATTATAAAACGCCTCAAGTGCTGTTGCCCAATGAAACAAATAGGGTTTATAAGCATGGACGGTCCGACTCGCACCGCTTTGCCTGGACAGGCTAAGATCCTATAAGTGGTTTTACCAGTACTAGTGTGCGGTCGGTTTCAGCTCTACGTGGAATCATCATGCAGCCCATCTAATTATTCAAGCCCCGATGGGCGGGGCCGCTCATGTGACATGAAAATAGAATAGCTTATTTCGAAAATCTCCATCACGAAAACAAGCCTATATAATTTTGAGCCCCCTGTAAACCATATTTTTCTTATTTCTGCTTAAAAATATATATTGTATTTATGCTGTAGATGATGCGGTTCTAATGAGTACCCACAATCTATATTATGAGCAGAAATAAGAAAAAAAAAAACACCATTTATCAACTAAAAAAATGGATTGTTTTCGGAGGTAAAGTTTACAAATTGAATGTATTTCAGTGCGTGTTTTCGTAATGCCCAGTTTTGAAATAAACATTGATTTGGGGTACCATAAGAACTTTTCTCATAACGAAAACACGCATATATTATTTTGACCTCCTTGAACCCCACTTTTATAATGTTATTAATCAAATAATTTCGTATTGGACCAGTTACAGGTCCGAGGTCTGCTGTATTGGCACGAGGCCGAAGGCCGAGGCCAATACAGCTGACCGAGGACCTGTAACTTGGCCAATACGAAATTACTTGATTAATGACAATTTTATTAATTAATGCAATTAAAACATGATTTATGATTTTTTAATATTGGTTGACCTTGTGTAATATAGGATAATCAATTAATAATATATAGTAAAACTGGGGTTTCCAGGGGGGTATACCTTATTTTTCTTATTTCTGCTCTAAAATATAGAGTGTGGGTACTCGTTAAAACCGCCTATCTATAAAATCCATACCCTTATTAATGAAGGATATTTTGAAGAAATGGCGTTTATGATTAATTTCAGAATCAATGTAAGAACGGAGAGTATGCTGAGTATAGCCTCTAGTTAAGAGAGCCGCATCATATAATTGATTAGAACTATCGTAGAATTTATTCGCTCGTCATTCTGAAATTAGTGAACAAACGCAAGAAGTGAGTGGCGTCCATGATCCAATAATATTATGGACAGTCATTTCTGTCTGTATCAAGGCAGCAGCGATTTCATCGCTTCACTTATTGAAATCAATTTTAGAAGGAAATCGACATTTCGGTCCTTTAGAAATTATATTACGTATCCTAGAATCAGGAATATTTTTTAAATTGCCAGTAATAATATGACCATCAGCAGGATAACAATACACTGAATTTTTACAAGCACATGTATCAGGAGTGTTAGTTTCAATATCAAGATCAGAAACAAGTTAATTGAAATTAAAATGAATCTAACAGGTTTATTGTATTTATAGCAAAATATGGGTGTTTCAGTATTTTGAAAATAAGCAGGAATGGATGAAATCACCTAACTGTCCCGGAAGATACTAGATAAATCTATAAAATTCAAACTCTTATTAATGAAGGATATTTTGATGTAATGACGTTTGTGATTAATCGATGGAAGGGAGAAGTGCATGCTGAGTATAACCTGTAGTTAAAAGAGCTGCATCGTATAACTGATTAGAACTATCGTAGAATTTATTCGCCTCGGTGTCCAGAATCCGTAATACAGAAATTGGTAATGAACTTAGGAAACCAAGAGTGGCGTCCATGATCCAATAATATTATGGACAATCATTTATGCGTGTATTGTTTCTTTTAAAAGCACGTTATTCACCTTTATAATCGGCATTTTTACTTGTGCCGTGCGATCTAGTTTTGAACACTTTTGGTTTGATTCTTACAACTTTACCAGGACAATTTGAAGATATTCAGTCTCCAAACAAACTGGGTGATCATGATATTGTTTCAGGAATTTTAAAAATCTTCATACCACCTATAAAGAAACCTCGAAGGGAGGTGTACTTATATAAAAAGGCGACCTTGAAAGTATGAGGAAGGATGCACTAAAATTCACAAAGGAGAAATACATGTAATACAATGGTCATCCAGATGCTGTTCTGTCTAGGAGAACTTTGTGACTTGATAAAGTCTTTCATTCAATCTTCGTTCGAAAATAATATCCCCTTCGATACTAGAAGGTTTGTATCTTCAATTCATTGGATCCCACCAGAAATAAAAAGAAAGATTCGGAGAAGAAATAAGATTCATTCTAAGGTAAAACAGTTTGGAAATGGTAAACATCGGGCAAAATTTGAAAACATGAGAAGAGATATTTAGAATGATTTTTTGCACACCAGACAAGGAAATCCGTGATTTTACCCGGGATAGTAATTTATGTTCTGACCCTGGTGTTCCGGCCCAAAATCAAATATTCCCGCGTGTTTGATAAATGTACTGGTTGAATACGACCTCGGATGCGCCGTCGTTAAGGTTGAGGTCATGTACGTTACGTGACGTCACTAAACATTCCTGTAGTGTCATCACAATATGGCGGACGTTTGTAACCGAAGTGACTGCAGCATTTAAATGCGCGCTAAAAATGGTAGGTATGCAAGAAAAAGAATCCTATATGGGTGTGAGGGGTGGATAGCAAAATCCGTCCCACGGGATCACTGTCCGGCATCACTCGGCAAGCCTCGTGATGCCGGACAGTGACCCTCCGGACGGATTTTTTCCATCCACCCCTCACACCCATGTAAGATTCTTATAGTACGCGAATAACTTGGTAGGTAGTGTAAAGACAAATCAAGAGAATTATACAAATATATCAATAACCAGAAGAAAGACAGGCAATGTACCCAACGCCTAAATAAAAGAGGAAGGAACGGGGTTCCTGAATCAGCCTCTGAAGGGACAGAGGAACTAGTAGGTCAATTCAGTGATGCGTTTAATAAGAGTTTAAAGAGGTTCCATTGACTGGAAGTTCGGCCCCTTTCATGGATAATATTGTTGTGTCATCGGCGAGAGTGATCAAGTTACTTAAATGTTTGATCCCGTCTAAAGCTTTATGACCTTATGAGCGTCATCCAAGAGTCCTGAAGGAACCAGCAAATGAGTAAGGCCCATTTTTTTACAACTGTTCCAACAATCTCTCGAAACGGGTGAAATTCCAAAAGAATGGCTCCTAGCGAACATTTGTCCACTCTTCAATAAATGATTGGGTAAACACATTTACATTGATTCTGAACTTCGAGAAGGCTTTTGACGGTCATGGAATTGGGGGGAAAACTCTCAAATGGATAGATTACTTTCATTGCTACAGAAAACAGTGTGTTGTTGTTAATTGTGAATCATCAGTTTGGGCAGCAGTTTTATCTGGGGTCCCACAAGGGACTGTTCTTCAAACACTGTTTTTCTCCAAGTACATTAATAATATTCACAACGACATTGACTCACGACTGTTCGCAGACCATTGTCTTTGCTATCGGGAAATTAGAGTAACTGTTACAGAGAACTCATTGAAACTGCAGATGGATAAATATAGATAAGCATGATGGGCATGAAAATGGGGCATGCGATTTCAACCCGTTAAATGCTATATTATGCAGATAGCTAGGCGCAGAAACAATAAAATAGTCTCTTCTTACACCATAGAGGTTCTTGAGAATTCGAATTCCATTAAAAACCATGGTGTGACAATCACACACGATTTGAGATTGGAAAACACACACATTAGCAACACATGTACTAAAGCGAATGGAACGCTTGGTTTCCTGGGGAGGAAGCTTCATCAGTGTCCTCAGGATGTGATGGAGGTAGCAAATAAGGGACTTGTTCGCCCAATCTTGGAATATGGTAGTTGCATCTTGGAACCCAAGGGAGTGGTCCTTAATGAAGAAACTGAAAAAAGTTCAGAACAGAGGTGTTGGATTTGTAACAAGTAATTACCGCTTTGAAACTGGGAGCATAACCGGAATACTAGGAAAATTAAGATGGGAGTCTCTCAAGAAAAGGAGAAGATACACTAGGCTCATAGTTTTATACAAATGTTTAAAGGGTCCTGCCAGCATTACAACGGTTTACCTTGTTCCCCCAGCTAGGCACTATAGAAATCATAATTTGATAGCGTTTCAGATCCCTTCTGCATGAACTGATATCTAAAAAGAATCGTTCTTCCCCACAACCATTGGAGATTAGAATACCCTTCCCGATTCATTCATATCCACTGCGTAGGGTACAGAGGAGAGTTTAGATAAGTTTATCTCTTTGGCGAGAACTAGGAACTAAGTTCCCATATCACATGTGTGTATGGGTGTCATTTGACGTGCCACCAGTAACACTTCCGATTCTGAATCTGATGGAATATTTCACTTAATAAGTTTGAAGTTTGCACGCTAGGGAAGGCCGCTTCGTGGCTCGCAGATAATTTGTGGGCCTTGGTCATCGGCGTGGGGGCCCTTCTTCTAGTGGCTGCACGGGCCTGGCTAGCGCTCAACCAACCAAAGCACCACTAAGCCAATCCCGATCCCTGCGATTATGAGAGCTGTTTTTTCTTCTTCATGATCGAGACCGGATTTCCGGTCTGCTCGTGCGACTACCGTGGCAGACGTAGGCGACCCTTCGGGCGGTGGCCCTGCGAGTACTCGCGAATCGGTCCCGGCTGGTGAGGCAGTTTTCCCCTGGAATGTCCTATCGACTTTAGAGGAGGATTGATCAGTGCTGCCTTCATTCCTGGGTTGCGGCCGATGACAGCGTCTGATCCCGCTATTTGGATTTGGTTATTTTAACCTTGAACATTGCCGGGATGGAGTGCCATGTCGCTCGGCATCAAGTAGAGCCCTTTCCCGCAGACGTAATCCAGTGGTGTGGATGCATATTACAAGGTTTTCTGATAGCGATCGATGCTGCTGGGGATGTTAACGGGCGAGGCAATCGCGTCTTCAACATTCGCCATGAATTGCTTTTGAGCGTTGAATCCCGTTCCGGCCTTGAGAATATTTGACCGCGTCTGGGCTTGCGCTCCTAAGATGACCCAAACATAAGTCCTGATCGTGTCATTAAGACGCTCCACACCCGCTTGCGTGCAGCCATCTGATTTATCGAGAATAAACATCGTCCACGCCTTTGAAATATCCCGCTTATGGCGTATGGCGTCCTTCGGGTGAAAGAAGGGGCCATCGGAGTTGTGATCTTTCCCCCAAGGGGTCATCTTGAAGGTAACCAACCTTCTCCCAGTGAAGGTACTGAAATATCCGAGGCCTTGACACCCGTGGTCCAGCTTTTGCCTCCAATCCGTATGAGGCGAAACAGCGAACTCCTCGCAAAGCCTCTTGTACGCCCTGGAGTCATACTGGTTATTGAACCATGAATTGGACTTGTCCCCAGGGAGGGCGACTTTTAGCTCCTCAAGCAGACGCCTCTTCGTATAATAGACATGAAAGCAATACAGGCTTGCAAGAAGGGGCATCTCTACCTGGATTGTTCTTTGCTAACACCGCGCATGGCGTGCGCGTTGATTTTGTCCTATCAAGGAAAGAATAACCAATAATCTACCATAACACCGCGCACGGTGTGAGCGATGACCTATGGAAGCGAATTAACTAGTTGCTCCAAAAAGTCCTGACTGCCGGTAGTGCGATATCCAGTTTTTAAAAACTTCATTATCAGTGTAGTTCTCCTGTATATGATTCGTCAATTTTCCAAATCGGCTTTTAATGTTATCAAAAGGTCTTGTGACCTGAAAAAAAGAACAAAACGAAAACTAAGGACGAGAATAAAACAGAAAAAAGAAAATAATTTGAAACTTTTCAATTCCTCGCCGTCCTATCCATGTCAGCAAACAGTGTAGACCCAGATCAGACTTCATTCTCGGAAAAAGTGCAACACTGTACTGACATTCCCTTGTTTTCAATACTAGTTATTTCCCATGGACCACAAAGAAGAAGTAAAACAAAGATCAGGAATTGATACAATTAACTTACTCCACCCATAAAAGACACCAAAGGGAAAGAAATACAAACATTAAGCGACCAGACCATAATGGAAACCTAAACAAAGGAAGGCCATAAGGACAGTTACTTTCCCACAAAATTGCCATATGGCCATCCAAAATTAAAAGACACAAGTGATACATACAATAAGTAACAAACAACAACATAAATAAATCGCCACAGAAGAGCCGCCTTGGAACGGTCAGTGGAAGATTTCCACGGGGGGGGGGGGGCTTAAATCGATTTTACGTGGCCACAATCCTCGCCCTTACTTCTGTCGCGATTTAGACAAATAATTTGTTCAGTCCGCATGAAGGCCTCCTAACTCATCAGTGCAACATCTCCGTGAACACAAAAATCAAAGAACCACAGAGTTGAGACAACGGTGAGGACTCGACAGCAAGAAACCACTGAAATGCTGGAGCAAAAGAAAACCAACAGTTAGACTCCGATGAGCCCGACCAGAGACAGAGCATCAGGCACCAACCAGCATTATCTCTCTAATTCTCAATAAGCCTTTACGTTGGAGCCGTCATAGAATCTGAGGCCTGACCCACCGGCGTGCAATTAAAGAGGGAAGCAAAGTTGCCAACCGTGATTGGGCTAACTACCATGCATGCAGTCTGTCGTATAATATCCATGTTGTACCCAATCTTTTTATATCGAAGAATGATTTTACGAAATTGGGTGCTGAAGTCATTGCGGTTATATATTTTTCTGAATTTATATACTAAGTCACCATAAAATTCGGGTTCCGATAGACCTTGTTGCAGAAGAGATTTAAGTCCAATATTGACTTTTGAAATTAAATCAGAATGGCGTCTATAAAATTTTGAAAAGGCTTTGCGTAGTTTATGGTACCGATAACCCTGATTAAGGAGTTTAGCCGTTAATAATTTATTACGAGTGTTGAAGTCAGTTACATGACTACACACTCTAGCAAATCGAATTAATTGCGAAATATAAACGCCATAGGATGGCGCACGAGGAACATCGCCATCCAAAAAAGGAAAATTTACAATCTCAAAATCAAAGTCATCGCGTTTATCATAAATTTTGCACAAAACAAATCCATCTACAATAGATAGATGTAAATCCAAGCAACAAGCCTTGTCTATCTACATGACAAGTTCAGAAGTGCAACTCTGTACCGACATTCCCTTATTTTCAATACAAGTTATTTCCCTTGGACCACAAGAAAAATTGGCGTGAAAAATTACGTCATCCAAAATGCTGACTGGGTGTGTACTAGGCCTATTTTGGTCTTCATTCTATTTTAACGGACAATTCTGTTAGCAAATAGTGCGGGTCTTAATCAAATGCTGTGTTCTGTGGCGTCTGATCTGGGCCCGCACTGTTTGCTATTAGCATTTGGAGATGTTGCTTCCAATTTTGTGGGACTTTTACCCGACATTGAGATGAAATAACATCTCAAGCCCTGTCGCCCAATGAAACCAATAGGGTTTATTAGCATGGACGGTCCGCCTCACACGCGGTTTCTGGACTGGCTTAGATCCTCTAAACGGTTTACCAGTACTGGTGTGCGGGCCGGATTCAGCTCTGCGTGGAAGCATCATGCAGCCCATATATTTCTTCAGGCCCCTATGGGCGGGGGCGAAACTAAAAAACATAAATGGCTAAACAATACTTACATATGTATTATTTTTTCTTTCCCAAAATTGTTATTCTTTTGTGAAACGTCAACATGATGTTGTGAAATCTCCACATAGGCGCTTCGCATGCGCAGGAAGGCGGTGCGTACAAAACACCGGATCGGACCCAATTACTGGATCGGACCGGATCGGACCCTATTTGTACTATCTATCAATCTATGTTCTTATACCGAGTCGGTCATATCTGGTCTGTTGGGTGGATAAATTTACTACACTTTGATGTTACAAACTGTGTATTACTATTATGGTAATATGATATGGTGTTTATTGACGTTTGTTGCATCCCTAAACGTCCGACATCCCTAAGTGTCCGACAAAATTTTAATTTCTCGCAAAATTGTTGGAAACGGTGGGGAATGTTCAATTATGACATTTTAAGGGAAAATTTCGAAAAAATGTTTTTTGGAAATATTCGAAATTTAACTTCAATTTTTTTCTTGTCGGACATTTCGGGGTGTCCCATGCATCCCTAAGTGTCCGCCATCCCTAAATGTCCGACAACATGAAAATTGACTAAGAAAGCATTTTTATTGTTAATAATCAATCAATGATAAATAAAAAGACAAATTTAACGTTAAACCTATGTTAAAAATGTTCACCTTTGGAAATAAGCATTGCAATATATGGATCCGAATATACCGTCATCCTTAGATGTCCGCCAGCATGACAAGATCTTATTTTCTCGGGAAGATGTCCGAAACGGTGGAGAATGATCAATTGTGACATTTTAAGTGAAAACTTCGCTTTTTTTCTCGAAAATATTCGAAATTTAACTTCATTTTTTTTTCTTGTCGGACACTTAGGGATGACCCATGCATCCCTAAGTGTCCGTCATCCCTTAATGTCCGACAACATGAAAATTGACTAAGAAAGCATTTTTATTGTTAATAATCAATCAATGATAAATAAAAAGACAAATTCAACGTTAAACCTATGTTAAAATGTTCACCTTTGGAAATAAGCATTGCAATATATGGATCCGAATATGTCCGCAATCTCTAGATGTCCACCAGCATGACAAGTAACTTGGAAAATAGTTCTTACCGCTAATAATGAATAATGATTTATAAAGAAAAAGGTGAAGTAATTAAACCTATGCTAAAAAAGAAGACCTTCGGACATATGCATCTTGATTTATATACACCTAAGTGGCCGTTAACATGAAAAACGGCTGATAAAGTAATTTTATCATTAATAATCAAATATTATTAATTTGAAAAGTCAAATTAAAACGTGAAACCTATAATTTATAACTGGAGTTCCATGTGGCATACATACAGAATCTAACGAGTGCTCATGTATTACTGAATTTATCAAACGAGTTTAGGAACAAGTAAAACATGCGAGGCTTTGCCGAGCATTTTATGCCTTTCCCCGCAACGAGCCTAATAAATTCAACAATACACGATCACGAATGCAAGATTAAATTTATTTTCGGTTTTGGATTTTACGGCCCTTTCAAGATTATTTCACTCATATCGAGCCGATCGTTAATCAGAGGTGGGCGAAAAACCGGAGTACCCGGGAAACACCACCTGACCTTCCGTCACTCGCGACCCGAACGAGGCTCGAACCTAGGGCGGTGAGAGACCTAATGACTAAGAGTCAGCTCTCTTATCCACTCGGCCACGGAGGCCCGTCTCAAGAGTCTATATATCATATGACTTATAAAACGTACATTATTCAAAATCTGTATGCAAAAATGTCAATATTTCCGCAGTAAGTAAATGCGACGTCGTTAAGGACGTTGTATGTGTATCGTTATGGGCGTATCTAACTAATTTGCATATTTAATCCATTAGTGGATTACGGAATTTATTGCATGACGTTATTACACTCTCAGACGCGACGCCGTATGATAAATGAGTTTTCTTACCTCTTCACAAAAAAGAAGCTCGTGGATATCCGTTATAGCCGTACCCCTGACGCGGGTTCTAACGGATACCCACAATCCATGCTTTGGGTTATAATCTTTTTTTTTTTTTTTTTTTTTTTAGATTTTTAGGGGTGGGGGATCTTACGCTTATGATTGAATAGGCGTGATGTCAAACTTGACTCAGTACCTTGGTTGGACCAAAACTGGTTTAAAGTCGTATGCCCGTATTCATCAGCATTAAAATTATGAAACACATATATTTTATATAGTCTCGTAAACTATTTGAACGACAAAAAAGGTTGATACCAAATTAGTGAGATCATAAAACGCCCAAAAAATAAATCCGCTAGCATGAGTCCGCTATCAGTTTATGGGTCAAATGCAGCGGTAGTTCAGATTCAGAATAACTTCGTATTGTGTAAAATGTGTTATGGAAAATCGAATTTCTGCTTAGGTCTTATAGAAGACAATTTATCTGATTGGCTGTAAATTGAAAGCTACTGTGACATCACGGTGTTTGGTATGAGTGATTGACAGCTCTTATCTGTTTGAAGCTACCTTGTTTCCTCACTTCTGTAACAGCAGACACACTCCCTAAATGATTTCAGTAGGCCAACTGAACAATTTTGTCATGATTAATTTCTTCCTTTTCTTTTTTCGAATTCCAAAGTAACAAAATACAAACATACTAAAAAAGTTTGAAAATATAGCATGTTTAGATTTAATATAATTAATAAATAAATTAGACTTTAAATCTGACGAAAAATTATCAAATGACAGTATGTGAAGCCCCTCTTTCTGCTTCTTATCAAAATAAATAAATAAATAAATAAATAAATAAATAAATAAATAAATAAATTTTAAATTAATTTTAAATGAAAAAAAAAAAAAACAACGGATAAATCAGCAAAATGGTTGAATGACAGAAAAGGGGATATATTCTGATAAAATTAAATAAAAAAACTCCATTTTTCTTTCTTCTTCTTGTAACAAAAACATGCCTATACAATTTTATTGGAACCTTTAACCCCCCCCCCCCCCCAAACAAAAACTAAAAAAAATGTAGAGCCAGTGATACTTATAATGATATGTTACTTCTTTTATGCTCCAAACACAGATTGTGGTAATTCAATGCCGTTCTAACGAGTACCCACAATCTATGTTTTCTAATATACTAAACTTGATATTTTTTCTATTTAAATGTTAATTAAATAAATAATAATAAAACATGTTTCATAACATAATTCATCTAAAATTTTGGAAAGCCTTTGTTTGAAAATTATATGGACAGCAGCTGTTTATTACAATCTATTATATTCCATTCAATTCAAATTTTATTCACTTAAGCATATACAGCTCATCGTGATATACATACAAATAATTAAGTGAAGAATAGCATGAAAGTGAATTACTGGATGGGTCAACATAAATAATAAATTGTCACACACAATACAAGTTTTCAGGCTACATACATTGACAGGTATGTTAGAAAATATCAAATCCCGGAAGACATCTAGCGCCTAGCCAACGTCGAAACAGCGTCGATACAAGATGTTGCATCGACGCCAATGCGACGCCGACCAGACGTCGAATGCCCGCAGTTTTCTACTTTATATGACAAGTATGGATGCTAGAGTAGTGGTCATCATAATTTGTTACGTTGGTGGTCTGAAAATGTTTTCGAGAAATAAATGAAGTACTGATCACTTACCTCATCACGAACACACGCCTATACAATTTTAACCCCTTAAAACTTTTTTGAAGAAAATCTGGAAATATTATCCTATTCCCGCTCTAGACCAGACCATGTGCACCCGTTATATACATATCTGAACAGAGCAATCGTCAAAACCTCGATGAGGCGGGTCCTACGTGTACCCACCCACAATCCATATTCCAACCTGAATACAATAAATTTTCTTTTTAAGTGGGGAGGGGCGGATACAATTACCATGTACTTGCATAGGTGTGTTTCCGTAATGAATAATAATAATAATAATAATAATAATAATAATAATAATAATAATAATAATAATTTATGCACATAGGTAAACGGTAAACTATTTCCATTCATAAAACCGTGTGACGTAGAAAACATGTGAAAAATATCTAGGTCGCATGTAGCGGACTGTAACAAAGCATGCTCTGCACGAGCAAATTTCAGTTTGACATCTGTTTAGGTGTATCATCGACACTCAACAATAAAAATGAATGGATTAATTTAACATAAAGCGGTAAGTGAAATATAAACAGAATAATAGTGAAATATGAATTATTACTTTCAGAGCTCCCCACTCTCTCTCTCTCTCTCTCTCTCTCTCTCTCTCTCTCTCTCTCTCTCTCTCTCTCTCTCTCTCTCTCTCTCTCTGGACTTTACCAGGTCTTTTAATCCCGGAGTCGTCCATTTTCAATTGTAGGGGTACCAGTTTCGTTTTGTTCGACATACGTTGTTCATTAATCTTTATTTGAGTAAACAGTGTAGATCCAGATAAGACGCCGCGTTTTGTGGTGTCTGATCTGGGTCCGCACTGTTTGCCAATTTTCCAGATGCGGCATCTAGGCATTAATACATTTTTAAATATAAGAGTTACTTTATATATGTACAATCTAGTTATTCTTATGTTACTTACTTTTTCATAACAATTGCATACAGAGTACCGTAATTGGCTAGTACAACCTGGCCTTATTAAGCAAAGAAGGCCACTTGCAACACCAATCATTTAAGCTGTTAGACATGCACACAATCCCGCGACTCTGCCTTGTCGAAACGAAACACAAGGCAGAATACAAGGATAGTGTACAGGTATAGCGCGAACAAAATGACCTGAGACTGACCTTTATGCAAAGAACAAACTATTCAATGCTACGGCTTAATACGTCGGGAAGCGAAAACTTCCCGCGGCCCCCGGCAGCCCGCGAATTGCGATCAATTTACTGCCCTCTGTGTACCAAACGAGCAAGCGCACGACAAAAACAAAAGAAGGCCTGGCCGAACAGCGAAGACTGAGATCAGCCTGCGCATTCGCGCAGTCCAATCAGAGTCCTCGCTGACCGTATGAACACACCAAAGGCCACAATCCACGCAGAGAGACATCGGCGAAAGACCGGGCGCCGAGTTCGACCCGATTCCAATCCGACAGCACCGGTCTAATTGAAGGATCCGTCATGCGCTGGCTCATATGATAAAAACAACCTCGACCCCCTCGGAAAACGGCGAAGATAAATACATGCACTCAGTTGGGTGTGAAACTACGCCAACAGAGTTCGCGAGTATCAGGTCAACTTGCGCGCACTATATTAGATTTTCTCAGGAGCTTAATATCTACCGATAATAATAATAAGAATAATAGTGTTCGCCAAGTTACAAAGAAGATTCATTTGCTAAGGAATTTCTATGTTTGAATGCGTGTATAATATATAAGTTTTATGACCCCTTTAGGTAGCCAGCCCACCATGAACAAGCCACACCTACTTTTATGTGCTGGTTACCTGTACATGTTTAAACCCCGGCAAGAAAATCCCCATTTCTATATAGCAAACTGGGGTTTGCAGGAGTGAACATTATTTTCCTAATTCCTGCTATACGGCATAGGGTGTGGGTACTCGTAAGAACCACCTCGGCGATAAGGTTCTTATGAGTGCAACTTAGAAAGATCAGGTAGAAGAGAGTGTCCAATTTTAATCAGAAAAGTACTGTTTTTTCGTGGTATTTTTTCCCCAAAATATTTGGGTAGGCGCGTTTCCGTAATGGCATATGTTCACAAATCCTAGCTGACAAGTAACATTAAGAACCGGTTCTAAGGAGTACCAACAATATATTATGTTTTATAGCAGGAATTAGGAAAATACTGTATATCCCTGTAAACCCCAGTTGTACCATATAAAAGTGGATTTTAAGGGGTCCAAATTTTAGAGGTGTGTTTTTGTGAAGATAAGCGTCATGCCAAATGTGAGCCCTCTTGAAATGATTGACAACATGAAAATAAATTGAGAAATAATTATTCTTTTTTCCCTTTCTCCTATTACTGCTACATGCTCACAAATGAGCATTACAAGCAGGAATTCCTGGGTGGTAACCAGTACTTTTTATTATTAAAGCAATGTGGATTAAGTGTCTTGCTCAAGGACCCAACAATTCGGCCAGCGTGAGGATCGAACCCGCAACCCCTCAATCACTAATCCGATGCTCTACCACTGCACCAAAGAGCTCCACAATTATTACTTCAACAATGAAATTCCACGAATTAACGAAAACCTGTTTTGTTAAAATGTTCACCTTAGGGAATTAGAATTTTACCATATATATCTCAATATGGCGTGTAGACTAGGATGTATTTCGAAATAAAGTTGTGTATTCATAGCTAAGGCGCATTTTTGGTTTACTGTGCGTTATCAGTAGCTTATTTGCTAATAAACACCCGTAACAGCTTGACACCTTACCCCACATGACTTCAATTATGTGCCTGAATACACAAGTGAAGGGAGTGGAAATAGTCCTGGACAGATCTAAACTATTTTATTTCATTTTAGCATTTCAGTTTCAGTGAACGTAGATCTTGATCAAACGCCACCATGTCATTCGACTATCATCCTTTTCAGACTTATGAAACAATATGTCATCACCTGCTATTAATCGTTTTGATAATTAACAAATTATTTTATTTGGATTAATTCAGAGATTAATGGGCCTGTCTAAAACGCTGAAAAACCTGCTGAATTCAGCAGATTGCTGATCAGCGGATAGTGACTAAAACGCTGATCTGCTGAAATGCTGAATATTTATTAAATATGGTGATCTTGTGTATTTTTCACAGTTTATGTGTTTATGTATGTGTTTATTCATTTTTTAATTATGTATTTATTTATTTGTTTATATTTTATGACCCAATTGACAGTGTTGGTGCATTCATTATAAATTGCTGACATCACTAGACACCTATTTAGAGAGTACTGCCAGTACATATCTACGTGGGTTATGGAAACGTTGTGTGTGTGTGTGTGTGTGTGTGTGTGTGTGTGTGTGTGTGTGTGTGTGTGTTGAGCTTTGCACACCACCAACAGCTAAGATCATGCTGAGACAATACCTCAGTTTGAAGATTCCTCCGAAAGCCTGGAGAAGCCCGGAATCAACCCCACGACTCCTTGGTTTATGAGACGAGTAGCTTAACCACTACAACACGGAGATTGCTAGATGTAAGTACCAAATATATTATGGATACTCGTTAGAACATGCTCCTTTGTAGATGTTATAACGAGTACCAGAACTTTTTTAGAACATAGAAAAAAATAATGTTAACCTCTAAAAACCCCAGGTTTTTTACTAACAAGGGTTTTTGAGGGTTATCATTTCATATACTTTTTAACTTGATAATTGTCAGCTTAAGATTGTAAACGGAAAAAGACTGGACTATTTTGTATTCTTAGTTTTATTCTATTTATACTTCATCTACAAGGTAAGTAGGTAAGTAGAAATAAAAGAAATAGAGAAACACTCATAACAATATCACCAAATGCAGTAACATATTCATGCAATCATATTGTTTTCGTTTCTGATTACGATTAAGAAAGTATGCTTAGTCAAATTATATTGAATTTTTACCACCAGAAAAAATCAGATAAACATCTGATATATTGCAAAAATTGTAGGTATTCGTTAGAGCAGCTTCGGCAAGGCAATTCTAACGTGTACCAGCCACAATCTATGTTTAGAGCAGAAACAAGAAAAACAATGCATACAATGTTAACCCCAGTTTTATTGTATAAACATTAAGCCCCCGCCCATCGGGACTTGAAGAAATAGATGGGCTTCATGATGCTTCCACGCCGAGCTGAAACCGACCGCACACGAGTACTGGTAAACCGCTTAGAGGATTTAAGCCTGCCTAGGCAATGCGGTGCGAGTCGGACCGTCCATGCTTATAAACCCTATTGGTAACATTGGACGACAGGGCTTGAGATGTCATTTCATCTCAATGTCGGGTAAAAGTCCCACATTTCATCTCAATGTCGGGTAAAAGTCCCACAAAATTGGGACTCCAAAACGTTTACAGTGTTGACAGGGACGTTAAACCTCAAATCAAATAAAAAATTTAAAGCATAAAAGTGTTAATAATACTGGCGTACTTTTCGTTGTGCATGATTTATCCAATATCAACATAAATCAATCAGTAATTGAGTAAATGACAGCACGCTTTCATACCAATTCACACCTGACTGACTGGCGGGCCGTCTTTAAATCCGGTGTTTGATCAAATCAATGCGTGATAGACTTGGAAAACCTAAAGGTAGAACGAGGCCAATCGTGGTTAAATTTCATGAATACCAGCAACGAGAACTAGTACGAACTACCGCTAATGAAAAATTCGACGAACTACAGACAAAGAACAAAAGGGTCGGTGTCCAACAAACGAAGGCGGTACTCGAAAAACGTAGAGAGATGAACGACGTATATGAGCGAGAGAAGAACGCCGGTCGACAAGTTAAATGGGCAGGGAGTAAACTTCTTGTCCGTAATAACAACACTGGAGACTTTCGAGAAGTGACGCAATAATATGAACAAGGAGAGCTGCGCATTATTGCGTGGAATGTTAACGGACTGTGCAGAAAACTTTCAGATACTGATTTTCTTGATTTTGTGCAACCATATGACGTCATTTTATTAAGCGAAACATGGTTAAGTGAAAAAAATGAAACAAACTTATCAATACAAGGTTTCGAATGTATTCATGTTTATGGACAAAAAAGCACTGGTGTTAAAAAAGGACGCTTAAGTGGGGGCTTATCAGTATATTTTAAAGAACATTTAAAATCAAAAATTTCGTTCATAGAAAAAAACAAATTTGGCATAATATGGCTTAAAATTAACCAGAGTGTATTTCAATTTAATGAAGATTTATATATTTGTCATAGTTATATTCCACCACCAGGTTCTAAAGTATTGATTGACAAAGAAGTTGACTTTTTTGAGGAAATAGAAAAAGGCATTGAAAAATACAACAAATTAGGAAAAACGTTTATTACTGGAGATTTTAATTCTCGAACAGCGCATGAATCCGATATCTTGGTATTTGACAAATATCTAGATGATGATGATGATGATGATGATGACGATGGTGATGAAGCTGCATGCAACTCAAACAATTATGCAAATTACAATAGTCAAAACCATAGAACACGTAATAACCAGGACCATGTTCTTGATAATAACGGCAAAAAACTTTTGGCTTTATGTAAGTCGACTGACCATATCATTGCAAATGGGCGATTGTGTAATGACCCAAATGGAAACTACACATTTATATCAATCCGTGGTCTAAGTGTGTCTGACTACTTATTAATCAACAAATTAGATATAGATTCGGTACATGACTTTAAAATCTTAGATTTCAATAATTTTTCCGACCATGCACCTGTATATTTTTCCTTGTTAAAAAATGACACAACATGTAAAAATCAAAACAATAAAAATAAGACTGGCCAGCCAAAGAATAAAATAGTTTTTGATGAAGAAAAAGTAATTAACTATAAAGAACTACTTACTAGAAATATTAACTCTTTAAACTCATGTTTTAACCAAGAAACAAGTATCAACACACAGGCAGAATTATTAACTAACTTTATTCATGAAAATGCTTTACAAATTTTCGGAAAAACTATTACACATAAAAATTATGAAACACATACCAACAAAAATACTCCAAATTGGTTCAATGAAGATTGTTACAAAGCAAAGCAAGAATTTAAATCAGCACGAAACACCTTTAATCGAAATAAAACCGACGAAAATAGAAGAAAATTTGTTCAGACTAGAACAAAATATAATAGAACACGACAAAAAGCAAAAAAGCGTTTTAAAATAAATGAAGGACAAAGACTCGAAAACATTGCAAAATCTCAACCCCGCAAATTTTGGAAATCCCTCAAGAAATGCTACACTAAACAAAAAACAGGCGAAAGTAACGTATCACTTGAACATTTACATGAACATTTTCATACTCTTTTAGGAGAAACCCCAGATGATGCAAATCTAATAACTGATTCACCCCAATTGCAAATGGATATAGAAGAAGTTGAATTAGATCGTAATATAAGTGAGCTTGAAATAAGAAAAGCCGTTTTTAAACAGAAAAATGGAAAAGCAAGTGGCCCCGATGACATATCAGCTGAAATTTTAAAGGCATCTTTTGATGTTATATCCCCTTACTTGGTTAATCTTTTCAACAAATTATTAAACAACGCTGAATACCCCGAAAGCTGGTGTCTTGGATACATTGTTCCTATATTTAAAGGTGGAGACGCCAAAGATGTAAAAAATTATCGCGGCATTACCCTGAATAATATAATAGCAAAAGTTTATTCACAGGTTTTACTTAACAGACTTACAGATTGGACTGAAAAACATGAAAAAATATCAAAATACCAATTCGGCTATCAAAAAGGCAAAAGCACAACAGATTGTATTTTTATATTGCACTCGATTATAATGAAGGTCCTTAATTCAGGTCAGAAACTTTACAGCGTTTTCATCGATTATGAAAAATGCTTTGATAAGATAAATCACCTTTTCCTTTGGCAAAAGTTAAGTTCTGAAAACGTTAGCACCAAAATGACAAGCGCCTTAAAAGCAATGTATTTAAACGTACGCTCAGTCATAAAACAAAATCGACAAACATCAGATGAAATAAAATCATACCTAGGAGTGAAACAAGGGGATCCGAGCTCATCCTTATTGTTCATGATGTTTGTGAATGATATTACCGAAAGTATAAACACAGATCTTGATGGTATTTTCACAATTGATGAGCTGAAATTATTTCTTATCCTTTTTGCAGATGACCAGATTCTTTTTGCAACATCCCCCACCACTCTCCAATCAATGTTAACTGATATTGAATATTATTGTTCTGCATGGGGTCTTAAAATCAACGTAGCAAAAACGAAAGTAGTAATATTTGAAAAATCAAGTAGACATACACACCATAATTTTCACTTATATAACACAACTCTAGAAGTTGTCACCTCATTCAAATATCTAGGTGTGCACTTCTTCAAAAACGGTAACTGGCATAGAACACAAAAATGTATAGCTGAACATGCATCAAAGGCAATGTATAGATTATTCTCCGTTTTCAATCAGTATGAATTTAAAACTACAGATAAATGTAAATTATTTGATGTTCTTGTTTCACCTGTTTTGAACTATGCATCAGAAGTATGGGGAATAAACGAGGCAAAGGACATCGAGCAAATACATAACAAATTTCTACGCAAACTTCTGTGTGTCAAAAAATCTACAAATTTATCCGGTCTATATGGCGAACTCGGGAGATTACCATTATGTGTTACAAGAAAGCTTCATATGTTTCGATATTGGGTCAAAATATTAAAATCAGATAATAACAGTGTGATAAAAAGTATCTACTTTATGTTAAAAAAGGACGCTGACAACAATAACTCTTACAATAAATTAAATTGGGCGCATCAAATAAAAACAATGCTTCAAAATTTGGGTTTAGGAGACTTATGGCTGAACCAAGAACACTGTGATATTTTTCTTCCTGAAATAAAACAAAGAATCCTGGACCAGTACTATCAAAGTTGGTATAGTGATATCAACAATTCTCAAAGACTCATTTCCTACAGCAGAGTAAAACATACATTTAATATAGAATCATATCTCAATATTATATCAGAAAGAAAATACAAAATAGCACTAACTAAATTTCGCTTATCTTCGCATACCCTAGAAATTGAAAGAGGCCGTTACCAAAATGTACCTAGATCAGAAAGAATCTGTAAATTTTGTAAAATTAATGTAGTGGAAAATGAATTTCATTTTTTACTCGTATGTCCTTTATATCAAAACATACGTAGAAACTATTTTAAACCCTATTATTGCAGGTGGCCGACGTTGAACAAATTCGATAGACTCATGGCCCCTCAGAGCAAAAGTGAAATACTTAACCTGGCTAAATATATATTTTATGCAAACAAATTACGGAGTGAAACTGAAAATTAATAATAAACGTTTTTCCAATATAAATGCTCTCTGTTTATAAAGTGTATTACATGACAGTTTCCATGTTCTTCACACTACAATATTTCATTGTGTAGGCTAGAAGCAATGTATATTGCTTATTGCTGAATAAATGTGTTTGTTTGTTTGTTTGTTTGTTGTTTACATACTGAATTCCTTCTATTACCTGGATATTCAGACGAAATGCAAGCCAGTAAATATGATCACATTTTTTTTCGTGTCAAAACAGACTGTCGGATTAAGGACGCGCTTTGTGCAAAATTCTACTAAGTGTGCGATTGCGAAAACACCACAATCAACACCATTTGTCTGCTTTTGGGTCTCAATTAATATGACTTCCAAATCATGATCGGTGTGTTCCCCATACATTAAGTAGAAGTAAAACAAAGATCAGGAATTGATACAATTAACTTACTCCATCCATAAAAGACACCAAAGGGAAAGAAATACAAACATTAAGCGACCAGACCATAATGGAAACCTAAACAAAGGAAGACCATATGGACAGTTACTTTCCCACAAAATGGCCATATGGCCATCCAAAATTAAAAGACACAAGTGATACACACAGTAAGTAACAAACAACAACATAATTAAATCGCCACAGAAGAGCCGCCTTGGAACGGTCAGTGGAAGATTTCCACTGGGGGGCTTAAATCGATTTTACGTGGCCACAATCCTCGCCCTTACTTCCGTCGCGATTTAGACAAATAATTTGTTCAGTCCGCATGAAGGCCTCCTAACTCATCAGTGCAACATCTCCGTGAACACAGAAATCAAAGAACCACAGAGGTGAGACAACGGTGAGGACTCGACAGCAAGAAACCACTGAAATGCTGGAGCAAAAGAAAACCAACAGTTAGACTCCGATGAGCCCGACCAGAACCTAACTGAATTGACAAGCTCGGTATCATTATGAAGCGGGCCTGTCTGTCGAATCCAAGGCTGTCAAACATAAAAATACTGTTTGTCTCATCCTTAAATGAGATTACCCAGTGATCTCTACCAGTGTGATGAATCTGGCAAGGTAGACTTTTGTCATTTGGAACAGAATTCATAACTGTTTGTTTTCGGACTGTCTTTCATTCGGGAGATATTATGGGACCTTTTCTGGCAGCTGAAGGCTTGATATCATCGGAAATTGCTTTCTTGCTAAAACAACTGCTTCTATTATTTGAGAATTAAGCTTACCGCTGTTTATAATGGCATGTTTATCAGTAGAAGTTAAACTTAAATACTTTATCCACAAGGGTTCTGATTTTGGCAGGTTTTTATTTTTCAGTAGAAGTTAAACCTAAATACTTTATCCACAAGGGTTCTGATTTTGGCAGGTTTTTATTTTTCGAAATGAGGTAGGAGTGGTCTTCAGTAGTATCATGGCGGGAATCATTAATATCCATCAGAATCTCTTCACCTATATGATATTCAGTTACATTTGTCAAATGTGGAAGTTGAAGTTTCATCCTTTTAGGTGTAGGCGAATCTGTGTTTTCACGTTCAAAGAGACATTTCTTACTAGATTTTTTTTTTTAATTGATTTGGGGGTTTGCGTAGAGAAACAATGACTACTTTGGGGATCTGAAATTAGAAGTACGGGTGTCATCTTTATAATGTTGAAATTGCTGTTTCCCGATGTTATTTCATAATTCTGCTCTAAACTTAGAATGTCGGTACTTGTTAGCACAGCCAAGGCAAGGCGGTTTTAACGAGTATCCCCAATATATGTTTTGGGAGAGAAAGAAAAACGTATACCCATGTAAACCTCATCATTTACAGAAGCTATGGGTTCTTGGGTTTCCACTGAGCGCCCTGCTATAATTCTGATCGATAACTAGGGTCTACATGGGGTGTTCATTATTTTTTGTTTTAACGAGCACCCACAACATACATGTGGAATATATATATACTTATAGGAACAAGGTAGAAGTTATGAAAATTCAGGCAGCATGGTCATGGAAAACTGATTGTTTACACAAGTCATTTTTGATGACCGCTGATGGTAGATACACTGCTAGATACAAGCTCCAGTTTTAACTCAATGCTGTGGGTATTATATCTGCCTATAGATGATACCATATCATGAAACAAACCACTATAACAACGCTTCATGAATTATCCTTTCCATTCAAAAATCACCTCTTTTGCATGTATGAACATCAAGTAATTGATATTAGAGATAAGTGCTTCGGCCATCAACTGGTGTTTATTTAACAAATTCTATCACTCTTAAGAGGCTAATAAATTGAATTTTCTGATAAAATAGGATCCTTCTGAGAAGGGTGTTCTAGTATATAAGAAAAGTATCATTTATTTTATTCAGACGTAAGACAGGTTGTTGGTACTCGTCAGGACAACCTCAGTGACACTGTTCTAACGAGCACCTACAACCTACGTGTGGAATATAAATAACAAAAGTATCATTTTTTATTCCGACGTAAGACATAGGTTGTGTGTACTCATCCGTAAGAAAAGAATTATACATTTTCTGCAGTAAAACGTTTTGTAAGTGAGAGTCTAGATTACAACATATTTATTTTATAAATATGGAATTTTTATATCCGATGTTTGTTTTAAAGTGTATTTCATTAATTCTTTAAAACAACAGTATTTTTAGTGTTAAAAATTATGAATGATATTTTTTTACCGCTACCTTAAGAATGGCCATTCATTTTCTCTTTACCTGCCTCTGTCAGTGGCTGGTTATTATCTTATCCTATTAAGGGCCGCCTCTGATCTGCTACAGGGGCAATAAAACGATTATGAATACAGTGTGATTGCTACTTTTTGTTTATACACGGTAGAACAGTTTTCCATATATTAATGAAAGCGAGCGCTAGGCAATACAAGAAATCAAACGCAAGCCACAACCCGTATATTGGAGATAAAAAAATCATATGTATTTGTTAGCACAGCCTCGGCAATGGGGTTCGGACGAATACCAATATTACAAGTAACAAACTTATTATTTCATCATTTATTATTGATATTAATTTATTTCATTTACCAGACCATACCCGTACCTGACTTTGAACCAATCAGATAACTTGTGTAATTTATTCCTGCAAATTTCAGTGTAGATCCTGATCAGACTCAAAAGCAATCTGATCTGGATCTGCACTATGTGCAAAGATAGGTGTTATCAGGAATTACATGTTATTGCTTAGACTGGTCTGTTTGTAGTAAACTGTTTTCCATTCATAAAATCATAGAGTGTGAAACGTGTGATAAATAAATAGGCCGTTACAACGCATGTTCTGCACGAGCAAAAGTAGTAGAAAATGAATGGAATATGTTTACTTCTGAGTGGTAAGTGTAATAATAAGATTATAGAGGTGTCTCTCTCTCTCTCTCTATATACAAACACGTAGACAGATATTCATTACGAAAAGCACGCCTTACCCCTGTAACCAAGATATAAAGCGACTGCGTATAGAAAAGTATTCAGTGGCCCGGCCGATTGATAATTTCTATTTCTTTTTTACGTTGAATTAAGTTCTTTAATTCTGTGAGGCTGTTCTAACGAGTACCCACAACCTTCGTCTTAGAGGAGGATTCAGAAAAACGTTTTTAACCTAGTAAGCCCCATTCCCATTTTACTCTATAAAATGGGTGTAGGGGGGTTAAATTACGCACAAGTTCACAAGATAGATAGATAGATAGATAGATAGAGAGCGAGAGAGAGAGAGAGAGAGAGAGAGAGAGAGAGAGAGAGAGAGAGATATTCGGCAAGTTTTGTGTCAAGGCAAATTTATCCACAACAAAATCAGTAAAGGAGTACTGTATTTCATTTCTATACGTATAGAACAGGGACTCAATGTTCTCGCCTTTTATAACAAATATTTCGCCGTTCGGTACTTAAACCATGCAAACAAACAGCAAATAATTTCTTCTATAAAATTGCTTCAAGATGTGTCACCAGTAATATTTCTAGGGAAACCTTTTACTTCAAAACCTTCAGCATCTCACTGTTTATATTCTGTTATATTTGCTTACATGCAGCTCGATATGGCAACAATATTAATGTCTGTGGCGTAAAACAAATTAATTAAATTTATAAATATTATAAATAAACATAATATTAACATGCATGGCCTGTTTTCTGGCCCAAAACAATAGAATATACTAAAATTCAGCATTTCAGCAGATCAGCGTTTTAGTCACTATCTGCTGATCAGCAACCTGCTGAATTCAGCAGGTTTTTTAGGGTTTTAGACAGGCCCGAGATTAATGCCCATTTTAGAGTCAAGTCATGTGCAAATACCGTTGACAAATAATGCAAGATTTTCATACTTTTTCATGTAACAAATCATAACATGTGGTAAGAAATCGTTCCTTGGATGTATAAATTAGTAGAACATGACACTTTGTGTCGTTTTTTTTTTTTTTTCTGTTTATTTACAGTTATACTACGCTTTAAATTGTCTTAAATTTCCATTGTTTCCTATTGAATTCGGCCCGCGGTAACCCCTAGGTAAGATAGACAACCCTGTATTGACCACGTGTGTGACGTCACGGCAAACGGTCTATAAAAGAGTGATATTCACATGGACAGTAGCACTGGAGCCGAGCGGTGGTCTCCCCATTCACCGGCAACGTGGAATGGGGGTAGCACCGAACGGCTAAGGTGTAGTGCCAGAATGGATTAGTTCCCTGGGACCCCACCAGCTGACGACCCGCGACACGGGGAAACTGGAAACAACAACAACAGGACAGTAGCACTGACGCGCTGTTCGTCTTAGTAACTTTTGGTCAATTAACAAACAATCAAAGGTTGCGAATATAGTCTAGACTGATATTTTAATTGTTTCATTTAATTATAACATTTTAGTTTCAAGCAAAAAGTAGATCTTGATTAGACGCCATGTTTAGCAGCGTCTGATTTGGGTCTACACTGTTAGCCAAACCCTACCCGTCATTCCATTATCACCCTATTTAGTCTTACGAAACACTCTGTCATCACCGACTTATTATCTATAGACAGTGACAGTCCTTTGGGCTTTAGCACTGACATGCGTTTTGTATAGTAACTTTTGGTCGACTGACAAACAATCGTCTTAAATAGAGCCACGCAATTTATACAAATCTGTGGTCAGAAGAGTGTAAGCAATAAACGCCTGTTGGGCTTGGTTAACAGTGTAGACGCAGATCATACGCCGAAGAACGCGGTGTCTGATCAGGTTCTACACTATTTGCATAAAATACACGAACGATTCTAATTATCAAATGACAGAGTACAAGTTTAAAATGTACGTTTTTTGTGTATAAGAGACATCATCTTGCAATTCCTGGATGAATTGTGCATTGCAAAGGTGCAGTACTGGTTTAATGTGCGTTATCAGTAGCTAATATTTGATAATAAACACTCGTGTGAAATGTGTCACAAAGATTCCAATATTGTCTCATATCTTGCATCAGTGCACAGTCTTAACTCAATCTTCACCGGTCGTGCAGATTGGACCTTTTCGTGTCAGCCTGCCAATGCCAATACACGAGCCCCGGCCGTCCCAATATTGCAATTGCGGCTCTGCTTCAAAGAATGCGATCTCTGATCAGGGTCTTTGCATAAGATACACGAGTCTTATTATCTAATGAAAGAGTCCAAGTTTACAATATACGCTTTTATGGATAAAAGACAACATCATTCCTGGGTGAATTGTGCATCATGGTTTAATGTGCGTTATCAGTATCTCGTGTGCCTTAATTCACAAAAAAAAGTCGAACTGAAATGTGTCACATCGACTCGAATATGGTCTCACATCTTGCATCAATGCGCAGTCCAGATCTGACATATCCTATCAGTCTACCAACACCCACACATGAGCCCAGTCCTGATTTTCCAATTGCGGCTCTGCTGTCTTGAGGATGACTAATGCTTCTCTTGAGGATGACTAATGTTTATAATAGATAATTTGTTTCCGAGCGGAGGTTGAGGAAAGTCTAACCTATTTCATTTTACTACAACGATTCTGTTTCAAGCGAAAAACGTAGATCTTGACCATAATCCGCGTTAAGCAGCGTTTGATCTGGATCTACACTGTTTACCAAGCCTACCCTATCATTCCATTATCATCCATTTCGTCAATTGAAACCCTCTGTCATCACCGACGTTTAGCTATTTTTTTTTTGGGTTTGGATTTTACGGCCCTTTCAAGATTATTTCACTCATATCGAGTCGATCGTTAATCAGAAAAATGTGGGCGAAAACCGGAGTACCCGGAGAAAAACCACCTGACCTTCCGTTGGGTTAATCAGACAAGTCAGTGATGGTCACGAGAACTTAAGCACTGACGTGCCTTTCGTCTTAGTAACTTTTGGCAAATTGACAAACAATCGACAATGGAAATCAAACCTTTGAAAGCCAGAATTGTTATATTTCGCCTTCGTTCATGGCCTACAAGCAAACAAAATGTTACGTTCACATTTATTATAAAATGTTTCATACTTACCACTGTACCATTTGAAATAGTTTGTATACTATTGGGGAGAGGACTATCTAATGTTGTATAACTTGTGTCCAATCCCATTGTTATAAAATGCAATAAAATATGTTTAATCTAAACAATCGACCCAAACACAATGGATGTACTGTTCTGTTCCTTAATGTTAGACATGACATTAATTGAGAAAAACTCGTTTTCATTAATAGTTAATTAGTGGGATTTAAGAAGAAAAAATACAAAAACAAAAGTGGGTAAGAAATTGAACAGTGTGAACTAAAAAAATGAAACCATGAGGGTTTATAAGCATGGACGGGCCGACTCGCAGCAGTTTTCCTGGGCAGGCTTAGACCTAAGCGGAATGTGTATTTTCTTTACCTTATTCTGCTATCGCGCAATACAAAAATCATGAATAAATTACAGTTAAACTCCTTTTGGACTTTTAAATAAAGTTTTTAATGCCATTTTTGAAGTCCAAAAGCCACCCTAGGAACTGTTCATAAATGGCCTGCTAGAACATAGATTGTGGATACTCCATCGAACCTCGTCGAGGCGGACCAATCGAGTCCCCGCAATATATGTTTTGAATGGTCTCATATCAACGGACATTGGGAACTATCTTAATCTGCTTGTAAAACTATAATAATCATTTTAAACATGAATCATATACAAATTTATTCTCTGTATAAAGTCTCGGTTGGTAATTTCTTCGAAAACTCAATTGTGGCTCTCGGTAATGTACTCGAGAAGATGACAGTGTCTCTGAAATGTGAAGTACGAATGCCATCTTTATTATTTTGAAACTTCTGTACCCACACTAGTTCATTACAAAAACAACGCATGAAATCCGATATTTTTCATATTTCCACTCTATACGTAAGTTGGGGGTACTTGTTGACACAACATCTGCATCTCATGAGTATCCACTATGTTTTGAGCAAACATAAGGAATATAACATATTCGGATCTAAAACGTAGGTCGAGGGTACTCGATAGAACCGCCTCACTACAGACCTACTATAAAGACACAAGAAAGAGATTGGTTTGATTCAGTCATGATGGACGAGTCATCGGTGTTCGAGCCACAGAAGTTTCCTTTCTGTATAAAGTAGATAATTCTGTCCCTCTCGTGATCCCATTACACGGTGAACGGGTCCGACGTGGGTGTGAAGTTGGTAATTCGTTGTGTGCTGTTGTTTTTCCTACAAATGCCACTTGTACATTCTCTCTCTCTCTCTCTCTCTCTCTCTCTCTCTCTCTCTCTCTCTCTCTCTCTCTCTCTCTCTCTCTCTCTCTGAACTCGGCTGCCAATTTATAAAAAATGTACAAAGATACCTCATTGTTCAGGTGTGGAGATTCCAACACATACTCAATTTGCACATGATGTGCATGTATTTGAAAGCTATCAGCTGCAACAACTCATTTCAAAGCGGACTTAAATTACCTACCAGAGCAGAGGATGTCAATCAATAACTGATATTTTGGAACGGTGCTTTACAGGTAATATTGCTACCACTAATTGTAGCAAAGACTGTAGAACAAAAAAAAACGGATTCGAATGCTCTCTCTGCTCTGGTACATATTTGCTCAAACGTCCGAAAATGAGTTATTGCACCCAGTCCTCGGGAACGTGGACCCTGCTTTCATAGAGGCCCGACCTACATACCTATCTATGCTACTTAGCTCAACTACAATCTTCATCTTACATGGTGGTAGGAGATAACCTCGAACTTCCTCAAAAGTGTTGTTTATGCAATTGATTGTACTTCGTTTGGGATTCTCGACCAACGAATAAATGAATCCCGTTTGAAAGTTAACAATATCTATCTATCTATCTATCTATCTATCTATCTATCTATCTATCTATCTATCTATCTATCTATCTATCTATCTATCTATCTATCTATCTATCTGAACTTCCTCAAAAGTGCTGTTTATGCAACTGTTTGTACTTCGGTCCAACGACTAAATGAATCTCGTTTGAAAAATAACAATATCTATCTATCTATCTATCTATCTATCTATCTATCTATCTATCTATCTATCTATCTATCTATCTATCTATCTATCTATCTATCTATCTTTTCGCCCCCGCCCATCTGGGCTTGCACGATGCTTCCACACAGAGCCGATACCGGCCGCACATGAGTAATGGTAAGCCTGCCCAGGAAAACTGCTGCGATTTGACCTGTCTATTCATATAAAACCCTGTTGGTCGGCAGTGATTGAGATGTCATTTCTTGCCAATGTCGGATAGAAGTCCCACAGAATTGGAAGCAACATCTCCAAAATGACCTAGATGGTGTTAACGGAGACGTTAAAACTCAAATCTCTATATCTATCTCAATTTCTGTCGAACGAAACATAATAGCTCGTGTAGTATGGATGACTCAAACCTGCTTTGAATCTCAATTACATTTCATCGAACCTTGGTAGCTCGTTTACACTGGATGAGTCGAACCTGCTCTGAGTATATCTAACTACCACAATTTCATTTGATCGAACCATGGTAGTCCGTTTACTATGGATGAGTCGAACCTGCTTTTAGTCTATCTATGTATCTATCTTAATCAATTTAAATTGATCGAACCATGGTAGCTCGTTTACTCTGGATGAGTCGAACCTGCTCTGAGTATATCTAACTACCACAATTTCATTTGATCGAACCACGGTAGCCCGTTTACTATGGATGAGTCGAACCTGCTTTTAGTCTATCTATGTATCTATCTTAATCAATTTAAATTGATCGAACCATGATAGCCCGTTTACTATGGATGAGGCGATTCTATCGAGTACGCACAATCTATGTTTTTGAGCAGATATATGAGAAATAATATTTACACCCCTGAAACCCCAGTTTACTGTATAACAGCGTGTTTTCATGATATTTATCATTTACCCCCACCATGGTTATTGAAAAAGTAATAGGACTACCGTGTGTGTGCGTGCCCGCGTGTCTGTGTTCAGCCATCTGCCAAGGGTCTACACCGATAGCTTAAAGTACTGGGGACAGTTGTTTAAAACTAAAGACACAATCCTTAAAAGTGGATATCAAACTCCTGATATTTATTGCTATAGCTATATTTTTCGGCAAAACATACCAAAATCTTATATACTGTACTTGCTGGACCAGTTAACCAGAGCTCGTTTAGCTAACGATGCTTTGTACAACTTTGCAATGATAATTAAGTTAAATGAAAGGGTGTTAGTGTAAACCAGGACACAATTAGACTGGCTCCCATCGTCAAACTAATAAAATTAGTCAAATTTTAAAAAAAAAAAGTTCCATGGTTTTTCATCGATTTGAGCTGAATGTTCTCAGAAAATAATGAAAGAAAACTTTGAAGGAAAAGAAATGTTTGAATTGTGTTTCTTGGTCAAGTTTACCCATAGAAAAACGTGGGTATTATGAATAAACGACGAGGAGCCAGTCTAGGACACAATATGTATGCTGGTTAGAACCGCCCTCGTAAAACGTTTCTTTTGAACACCCAGAACACAAGTAAATGAAAATGTTGAATAAATTCGAGCTTTGAAAACTTTGAAACGTGACGATCTGTGAAGATGCCTGTAACAAAAGGGGATGCACCAGAAATTGGTGCGGGCTCTTATACCGTGACTTTGTATATTACTTCGGAGTATAAAGTTTTCAACAATGACTAATCCATTATGTTACGGGTCTCCGTGACTTAGTGGATAAGAGCACTGACTTTTTATGGGTGGGGGGGAGGGGGTTTACGGCCCTTTCAAGATTATTTCACTCATATCGAGCCGATCGTAAAGGCCGTAAACCCCTAACAAAAAATTCATTATGTCGCTCGGTTGTTTTGTCGAAATGGAAACTAGAAGCTGAGTATTTCTTTAAAAGGGCGCAAACCATATACATCACGAAAACACGCCTATTTATAAATTAACCCCCTCTATCCCCACTTTAGTATATTATTTTTCTCATGTCTGCTCAATATCATAGATTGTGGCTACTCCTTAGAACCGGATCAGAGAATTAGCTCTAAGGAGTGTCCACAATCATTTTCGAAGATATTTGAAAAGGTTCATTTTTTTTTGTTGTTATAATTTTCTAACTATTTGAATAGGCATGTTTACGCAGTGAGGAGTTTGAATCATTTTATTAGAGAAAGAAACATACATATATAAAGAGTCTATAATTTATAGCACATTAACACTTTCTTGCTCCTTAAATAATAAAGTGATTCAAGCCCTGTGGTTAAAACCCAAGAGAGAGAGAGAGAATTCAAGTGTTAGTTTCTAAGAAGAAATGATTCCCATACCTCTCCATTGTGGATCAATTTTAAATCCTTTGCACAACTGAAGAACACAAGAACACAAGTAAATGAAAATGTTGAATAAATTCTAGCTTTGAAAACTTTGAAACGTGACGATCTGTGAAGATGTCTGTAACAAAAGGGGATGCACCATTGTATTGTATTGTATTGTATTGTAAAGTTTAAGCATTTTACGTCCGCTACGGTCAGGCGCGTTAGCATTTCCCCTTCAACAGGACGTAAAGTTTGAGTGCTTCTGGGCTGCAAAACGCGGCAGATTCAGTGAAATGTGAGTCATGCTGAACTGCCAGTGCCTTCCCCTAAGTAAAGTAGAAGCACTGTAATTTAGAATTTTGAATGCCAGATCGAAAATGGGCATAAAACAGCAGAGGAATCAGTGCCAATTTCGGCTGCGAATTGAGATGTCTCTGTCTCACCCGAGAGCTTACTAGTTCATGTTGCTCTCTCTTAGGGCCGTGTGTAAGGCTTTGGACTGGTTAGAAATGAAGAAAAACCCAAGTTATACAGGGTTGTCAAATGTGCGGCCCTAAGTTTGCGGTATAATATATATAAAATACATATATAAATAATACAGAAGTATACATAAACATATGAAATAAGTAAGAAAGGAAGAGTGAGAAAAAAAATAAAAAAATGGAATATATCCAAGAAGAAGAAATAAAAAGGAAATAAAAACATTTAGTTCTTGTCTGTTTTGTAAATAATAATAGTTTAAATGTATAAAAGAACAGAACTTCAAAGGTCTGTTTGCAAGTTATCATATAAAAGTGCTTAATTGTTTTTTGATCATTAAATTGGCAAGCTCATAATTGGATAGTAGTTATGAAAAAGTAAAGTCGTATTATTTATGAACAGGTGCTTGTGCATTGAAACATGGTTTCAATTACAATGTTAGTTGTTGTCAAATTGCATTTTTGTAATTAAGATGCAATTAGAATTCAATTGTAAGAAAATGGTAGACTTCAAAGGTTTTTGAATATTTTACAAACATATAGGTAAACAAAAGAGCTATCTGACTGTTCGTTCGTTCGTTAGTTAAGGTTAAGGCTTTTTTTATGTCTGCCATGGTCAAGCGGACAGAACTCCATAGCTCCACAACAAGACATAGGTTAAGTGCTTCTGGGCTGCAAATCGTGGCAGTTTGTCCAACAAAAGCAAATGGAGTTGGACTGCCGGTGCCCCACCGTAGAAAATGAAGCACTGCCTGTTTTTGAAATTTAAAAGGCTGGTCGAAAAATGAGCTGAAAATGTATAGAAATCAGTGCCAATACGACTGCAAATCATGATTTCTTTACTATGCTCAAGAGCGATAAGTGATTCAATAGTGCTCTTTCTTTTTGCCGCTTGATAATGGCCATTTGACTAAGGCTGCAAATGGAGCATGCCTATGCAGGTTTCCATGCAGGAACACACGCGGCTCAAGGTTCAGAGGAAGAAGACTGGTCGCAAGTCTTACTTTCAATAATGAGACAGCATATGATATAAGATTATAATGGTAATGATAATAATAATAATAATAATAATAATAATAACAGTGAGAAATGACAATCATAATAATAATGATAATTGAAGCTAAACAGAAACATTGTGCATCTATTTGTATAGCTACAACATGCAGTGCTGTTTTTAGACTCTTCAAATTTGAGTACAATGTATTAAAATAGAATAAATAGAATGAAAAAGATACATAAATATGATTATTATAGTCGTAATGAAAACTAAAGGAGAACATAGTTTTTCATAGAAGTTTTTTTTTTGTTTGATTTGAGGTTTAACGTCCCCGTCAACACTGTAAAGGTCATTTTGGAGACGTTGCTTCCAATTTTGTGGGATTTTTACCCGACATTGAGATGAAATGACATCTCAAGCCCTGTCGCCCAATGAAACCAATAGGGTTTATTAGCATGGACGGTCCGCCTCGCACCGCGGTTCCTGGACAGGCTTAGATCCACTTAGCGGTTTACCAGTACTAGTGTGCGGGCCGGATTCAGCTCTGCGTGGAAGCATCGTGCAGCCCATATATTTCTTCAAGCCCCTATGGGCGGGGGCCATCATAGAAGTTAACAAGCTGATTCTTGACATACTATTTACATGCTGGAAAGGAAGGTGAAGATTACACAAAGACAAAACAGGTTTTATGTACAGTGTCAGAAGATAGATCTGAAGGGAAGATTATATGGAAAGGGAGAGAATAGACCCTTAATATGCTTTCTTCTTCTTCAAATCCAGCTTTGACGTGTTTTTTTTTTTTTTTTTTTCAGATATATATATTTTTTTTTTTTGTGGGCATTGCCGAAGGTAAACATTTGTTAATACAATAGATACTAAAAAAAATAAGATCAAACATGTGGCTAAAATGGTTTGATTTAGTTTTGGAACCAGGGACCGAATTTCGTATTAAACAAACAAACAAGCAAACAATATATTGTTACTCATGTATAAAGGTGTTGTCTTTGGCCAGCTGTAACAATTGATGTGAAAACTGTTGATTCTTTGAAAGACTTTTCTTTTGTTGAATACAAAACTGGTTTGAAGTTAGGCTGATCATACCAATTGTTATTAATATCATGTGTTGACAGATGGTTAATATGTTTGGTTGGACAAAAGATCCTAAAATGATTTGTAAACAAAGCTGACAAACAAGTTGTTTATGCAAGTGGCTAATTAATAAAGTTATTGAAATGTGCAAACAATAGTTCTTAAATACAAAGGGGTGCATAAAAGTTTGGATAGGTAATTATGGAAACATGACTGATTGCCTCTGGTGTGAGACAGAACTGTTAATATCTTAATTGCTTTTAACACCCTTTTGCTAATTGGTCCCTGGTTTTCATGAGAAGAAAAAAACAGAAAAAAAATAGAAAAATGGAAAGAAAAAAAAATAATAATAATAATTAAATAAATAAAAGAAAACAGACAAAAAACCAACACACTCACACACAAAAAAGTGGTTAGTTATAACTTTCACACCAATTAAGCTATCATACTAGCCGCACTGACCATCAAACAAACAAATAAAGATTCATTCAATGACATCAAATATTGATATTTTTTGTACATATATACAGTCACTGTTTATTTAGAGGATTGGCCTGCAGGTTTTAGTGATTGCCCCTGTCTTCATTATTTCACTGTACTACAGCTTCGTATACCCTTAAGTTAAGCAATTTATAATTATAATTCCTAAATGTCCTATTCTGCTGATTTACTTTCCCATTTTTATGATGATAGTGGTACGCGATTCAAGCTCGCCCCGCTGGGAAGCGGGGGAGGTCAGTAACCAATCGAAATTTGAAAGTTTTGCCCACTATATTCCTGGCATCTTTGTATAGATATTATGAATATGGTAAAATAAAGGTTCCTTTTGATTTGCTTTCCTACTTTTACGATGACAGTGATGCGCGATTCAAGCTCGCCCCGCTGAAAGCGGGGGAGGTCAGTAACCAATCGTAAAAAGAAAGTTTTATCACTGTCATCCCTGCTTCTTGGTTTAAATAATAGATTGGTAGTTTGTATTTTTAATGTGCGTGAAAACTGCTTCCCTTATTTCAACTGAATATTTTTTGTTTGGGTTAAGTAGCAGTTTTATACTTAGATTGGAATCTGCTAACCCCTGTATACTATTGATAGTTTCATGAAGTATTTCCCTGTGTTCATTATGTTGGGAGCAGTGGAGAAAATAATGAGCTGTGTCCTCTATATCCCCACAATGAGGACATAGAGGGTCCATCTCATTATGATATTGGTTATTTGCTTTGAGTCCATTGTGCCCTAGCCTTAAACGGGTATATGCTCTATCCATTTGCCTACTATTTGAGTACTGGGTGATCTTCGTTGGAAGCATGCTGTCAAGTTCCCAACGCTGACCATGCCCATATTGTTCCCATTGTGATGCCCATTTCTTCCTTACTTGACGTTTAATAATTGAATATGTCTCATTTTTGCTGAGCTTTATATCTAGAGGTTTACCTGTTTTAGACCCTAACTTAGCTGCTTTATCGGCTAATTCATTCCCCTCAATATTGCAATGTGATGGGCACCATTCTAATATAATGCTGAGATTTTTATTTATTATTTTATCAATAAGGTCTTCAATTTCTAAGAGGATATCTGGTCTAGAATTACATGTTCCAGAAGTAAGGGTCTGTATTGCACTTAAGGAGTCTGTCAGTATTACTGACTTTTGTGGTTGGTTCTCTTCAACCCATTTAAGGGCTTCCCTTATTGCAATTAATTCTGCAGTGAAGACTGTGAGATTTCCATTTAATTTATAGTGTTTAGTTATCCTTAGCTCCGGTATAGTGAAAGCACATCCTGTGAGAGAATTTTCTTCATCTTTACTTCCATCTGAATAGATTTGCAAAACAGAATTATACTTTTCTCGAATATGTGTTTTAGCCTTGCACTCAATAACCTTAATATTATCTGTTTTTTTTATTAATTACACCTGACAGTGTAGCATTTGGTATGATTGACTTGAGAGCAAATTTATTTCTATAGGTTGGCTCTTGTATTTGGATGTCTGGCATATTGTAGTCTTTTTTAAGGTCCTCGAATATGTGTTTTAGCCTTGCACTCAATAACCTTAATATTATCTGTTTTTTTATTAATTACACCTGACAGTGTAGCATTTGGTATGATTGACTTGAGAGAAAATTTATTTCTATAGGTTGGCTCTTGTATTTGGATGTCTGGCATATTGTATTCTTTTTTAAGGTCCTCCACAGCGATGACGTATGGTATCTTTTTGTTTATTCGCTTTAATTCAGTTTCATAGACAGAATGACCAAAAAGCTCGTTAAGTGGTAATTTGTTGCCATGAGGAATTGACCTAGCCCAATATTTAAGTATCATCTCTTCTCTTCTGAGGTTTAGCGGTAAGACATTACATTCAGCTTCAACAGACACATTTGATGTTGATTTGTATGCGCCAGTTACAATTCTTAGAGCTGCAGATTGTATTCGGTTCAACCTGTTCAGCTGAGTTTGACTTGCTGTTGTTGCATAGGCTTGACAACCATAGTCTAGTTTGCTTCTAATTAAGGTTTTGTATAACATCAGTAGTGTTTTCTTATCCGCACCATATTTGGTTCCAGAAATGTAGCGCATTAGATTCAGATCTTTTTTGCACCTTTCTAAGAGCGTATCAAAATGAGAATTCCAGTTTAGGTTGTTATCAAAGGTTATCCCTAATAATTTGGCCTGTTTTTTGTATTCAATGGTTTTGTTCCCAATTTTCAATTTAGGAATGTCTTCGGATGGTAATTTTCCATAGTTAAAGACTACACACTCAGTTTTTCCTGCAGATATCCTTATCCCCCATTCCTCTGCCCATGGTTCAATCTGTTCTAGAATTCTTTGGCACAGAACAGCTAAGTGTGTGAGACTTTTAGCTGTTCTCCATGTTGCGGAATCATCAACATATTGTATTAGATCTGCATCTAAGTCCTTAAGTGCATCATATTGAGTGTTCATCAGTAAATTGAAAAGAATTGGGCTTAGTACGCTACCTTGTGGGGACCCATTATCTAAAGTTTTGATTTCAGAAATGTCTTGACCTACCCTTACCTGTATTCGCCTGTCACTTAAAAAATCCTTAATCCATGCTAACATTCTACCTTTAATATTAAATTTTACTAGTTGAGAGAGAACCCCATTAGTCCACATCAAATCGAAGGCCTTTTCAAGATCTAGGAATATGCACATAAGAGACCTGTTTTGCATTTTAGCTTTTAGTATAGAGGATTGCAGTCTCATGATTTGGTCTAAAGTTGATCGATTTTTCCTGTATCCAGACTGAGTTGGTGCTAAAAGAGTATTGTTTTCTAAATAGGAGGTTAGCCTGTTTGTAATCATTGTTTTCATGATTTTGCAAATTGTTGACGTTAGAGAAATCGGTCTATAAGATCCTGCTTCGTTCGGTGGTTTATTTGGTTTTAAAAGGGGAATAATGGTCCCTAGCTTCCATTCATCTGGAAGTTTACCTTCTGTCCAGGATTTATTTATAAGATTTAATAATTGCCATTTTGCTTTCTCAGACAGGTTTTTCAGCATATCATAATGTACTGTGTCTGCCCCTGCAGATGTACTCTTTTTCTTGTTTAGGGCCGTTTGGAGTTCTTTAATTGAGAAAAGTTCATTATAAGCTTCATTATTGACAGCATCAATATTTTCTTTCACAGAATTAATGATTTTTGGTTCAACTCTAAATCTTCTAGCCCTAAAATTTGGGTTCAGTTGTTCATTGCTGCTTATGTTTTGATAGTGGTCAGCTAGCGTGTTGGCTTTATCTTTATTTTCATGGCTCCTACCATTGGGTTGCTTAAGCACTTCAACTGGCTTAAATGGTTTTCCATTGAACTTGGCTATAACATGCCATATGTGCTTACTGTTTACCTCATGATTCAATTCAGAAATGTATTCTTGCCATTTAGTTGTTCTAGATCTATCAAGCAATTTAGTACACTCAGCTCTTGCTGTTTTGTAGATTTCTTTGAGTTGATAAGTACCGTATTTCCTCCATTTTTTGTATGCCTTATGTTTAGCCTTAACAACTTGTGTGCATTCCGGGGTCCACCAGGGCAACTGTCGGTGTTTTTTCTTCTGATTTTGATCTGTTTTTGGTATTGTATCGTTACAAATAGCTAAAAGTTCACATATGAAATTTTCATTTGATTCATTTATGGTCAGTTCATCATAGCTTATGTTGATTTTTTTGTTAGTTCACGAAAAATATTCCAGTCAGCTTGCGATAATTTCCAGCGGTGTATAGAATGTTGCGAAATGCTCTTATAGTTTTTATTAAGTATTGTGACAACAGGAAGGTGGTCACTACTTAATGGGTCATCATGTACATACCACTGATGGCCCTGACATGCGCTTTTAGTAGCTAACGTAAGATCAAGGGCAGAAGTGTGCCCCGTTGAATCATCAATATGAGTTGCTTCACCACTGTTTAGAATTATTAAATTGTTGTCATCCATAAAGTTTAATATTTCCCTATTTTTGCAGTTTTCAGGCCCAGTGTATGCGTCATCCCAGAGGCTATCCCTTAAGTTAAAATCCCCTACCATTATGAAATTTTTGCTGACATGTCCGATTAAGTGTTCATAATCTTGTTTAGGTATGAACTTTTTTCCATTAGTATAGACATTAATTATATCAAGCTGAGAATAAGTACCGAAAATCCTTACAAATGCTGCCTCTACATTGTCATTTTGTTGCTGGTATTTAATTTCTTCAGAATCTAAGCCCTCCTTCACAAAAATTGCTACCCCACCCCCACTTTGGTTGTCCTTGTGTCTATATGATATTGGTGCCTTGTACCCATTTAATGAAAAACGATTTTGGTTTGATTTGTTCCAAATTTCTTGAATACATATAATCTCTGGGAGTTCTTCAAAAGAAAGAAGAAAATTGTAAAATTCTGCCTTTTTGTGTTGCATGGAAAACCCACAGAGACTGCGGGCATTCCATTGTACAATGGTTAGTTTCTGCCTTAAACTGTCTGAACTCATTGCAGGTTATTTAGATTCTTTTCGACTTAGTTTGAGCAGTTTTACCTAATGTGGCTCTTACTATCCCTACATTTACGTCTGATCCGTGCCCATTCAGTTTTTTGTTCTCTAAAGTTTTGGCTGGTTTTCTTGCCCTAAACTTACGTTGAGATAGTGGTGTTGAAACTTTTTTTATCTTATTTTCTATTTTTCTGAGTGGTTTTCCTGCTACTGAAGCCTTAATGGTTTTAGTCACAGTTACATCTGCATATGACTTTTCCTGCCTTAAAAGGATTTCAGACTGTTTGTAAATGACATCAGCACTGCCTTTGGTTTCTTTTTTATTGCCCTCGTTAGACTGAGATAAATTAATTTCCTCTTCAGCCTCATTAGTTAGGTTTTTCGCCTCAGGCTTAGGACCAATTTTTTTCTCGGCAGGGTTTGAAATTTCGATAGGTTCACTGGATTGGCTGGTTTGTTCAAACAATTCAGGCTGGTCTACAAGTACATCAATGAAAGCATTGCGTTCCTTATCGTTTGATATTTTAGCAATTTTGTTCAAGTTCTCTGGATCCAGTATGACCTTGAGGATAGTTCGCAGTTGCTGTTTCATGACTAGATTGCCAATTGTCCCATTTCCCTTAGGTACTCGATTAATTTGAAAATTGCCCATTGATATTTGTTCAGCTTTATTATTGTTTTCTTTGCATTGATTTTCTCTTAGCGGCCCCAAATAAGTTTCATTCAGTCCCTGTTCTTTTACTTCCTTAATACTGTTGGCTGACATATTTTGGTCAAGTTCTGCTTGATGGATAGTTTTCGTTCTTCTTTGTTCCCATTCCTGCTTAATGACCTTATTTTTTCCGTCAATGTTATTTTATATTTCAAATAAACTGGGCAAAACCTATAGTCTGCGGAGTGGCTTCCATTACAATTGGAACAATTTCTAGCGGCAGCAATATGTCTTACTTTACAATCAGCTACACTGTGGTACCAGCCTCCACAATGAGCACAGGCAATGAAATTAGATCTACAAATACTGGCATAGTGTCCAAATTTCTGGCAGCAAGCGCATCTGATAATGTTATATAGAAGTGGATTCACTGATAC
This sequence comes from Lucinisca nassula, assembly GCA_963580285.1. Classification (NCBI taxonomy): domain Eukaryota; kingdom Metazoa; phylum Mollusca; class Bivalvia; order Lucinida; family Lucinidae; genus Lucinisca; species Lucinisca nassula. Next base: position 7,747,900 of record OY757026.1, read on the forward strand.
ATTATGAGTGCCACAGTTAATCTCTAAAGGAGCGAGTTCTGTACTAAAGTGTAATATTGCTTTTCCAGTTGCTTTACCAAACCTGTTGAATAATTTTTTAATTCCTACTATTTTATTGGAGCCTGCATGAAGCCAGGCTTTTAGTTGATCTAGACTGAGGTCCAAAGGTATTGTTACAATTCCCTTACTCATTTTAATTGAGTTTGCCTGGTATTGGTTTCCATTGCTTTGAATTGGTCTGCTTTTTTGCGCTGTTTTGCTCTGGTTACGTTTTTGTAGCCTTGGTGACAGATTTTGAACCTCCATGTTCATTGCTGGTAATTTTAAATTCTCAAAATTAAAAGATTTGGCTTTATTAGCCAGCCCTATTCTTATTTTGAAAGAAAGTTTGTTGGTCAGGTCCATTGTGAAGTGCTCCCCGAAGTGTTTCCGAGAGCTAGCTGCTAATATGCTAGCATAGTCAACTTTGAAGAGCTGATTAGATAGCAGGGTAAAAACTACATAGACATAACCATTACCAATGGTTGTCTGATTTTTTGATTCAGAAAAGTTGTCAGCAAATGCTGGTTTCCGGGACCTGACTGACTCACAATCCATGCTGTCCTGATCATCCTGATCATCTATAAATTCAAAATCATTGATTTGGTTTGTGTTTTGACCACGCTCAAATGTATCCCCTAGAGACTTTCTGGTTTCCTTAAATTTCTTGGCTTGAGGTTCATCATCAATTTCACTTAAGGGACTGTACCTACTGCTTGTTTCAATATTATAATGTCTCTTACAAGACCCTGTAATTGGATTTAAAATTTCCCCGTTCCCTGCTTTTGCAAATTTGGTTGAGTTGGCCTTAAACAAAGCTCTAGCTCCTGTTTCCGTCATTTCAATTTTTTTTTGCAGTTACTGCTTTTGCAGGAGAACGTGTCATTTCCTGATAGACTTGCGTGTCTAGAACCTTACTACTATCCCTTTCTGTTTGTGACTGATCATTTTGTTTAGTCCCAACATTGAATGATTGAGGAGTAGATTCCTCTGCGGAACTACTCCCTGAGTGGGATGTCTGTGAGACCTCAGTGACCTTGGGACTTTGTATGCTTGTCACTGATTCTTGCTCATTCTCAATTTCAGCCCTTGGCATCGGCATGCTGGCCCCAATTAGCTGTGCTTGAGTCATACCTAGATGGCTATTAGATGGTACGGTTTAAACTTGATTTTAATAAAATGGAGAGATCCTACCTTATTCGATGTTTTATCACAAATAATCTACAATGTTGAGACACACAGAACAAGCACACATTAAATGTTCATACACCCTGAGAATGTTAGATCTATCCTTGTATCCTTCCAAACACTAAATATTATTCATAAAATCATAAGAACATACTGTCTATCTAACTGTCTTTCTAAAGAAGCATTATATTGACTGACCATTGAAATATATTTGATTACTCAGGGATGCACCATGTTGTTGTTGTTGTTTCCAGTTTCCCAGTGTCGCGGGTCGTCAGCTGGTGGGGTCCCAGGGAACTAATCCATTCTGGCACTACACCTTAGCCGTTCGGTGCTACCCCCATTCCACGTTGCCGGTGAATGGGGAGACCACCGCTCGGCTCCAGCCCCGTCCGTCCGTGTCTGTCGTAAGTCCGCTGCAGTCGGTCCATTTTGTCTTCTACTCGACGTTATAATTTTTTGCTTGTCAATATGCCGAACCGTGTCAGAGCAGGAAAGGGTCAATTTTGATATTGGTATTTTTGTTTTTTATTTTTTTTTATTTGATTTTTGTATATTTATGTAACGTATGTACATTTTTACATTGTTTGGTCTGTTTCCCCATCTTGTTGAGTGGTCTATTTTTTAAGTATATATGCGGGCGGATGTGCTTACCCCGCCACGGACCTGTTTTGTTTGTTTTTCTTGTGCCTTAAAGGTGGCGTTGTCCGTTTTAGGGCAAGCCCACCCGCTCACAGTTGCTGGGGAGGACAGTTTTTGTACCTGCAAGATTAAGCTAGTGGTTTATATTTTGTGTCGTTGTTTTTTTTTTTTTTTTGTTTATCTGTACATACAATATGTAACATAATAACATGAAGTGCCGGCCTACGCCGTCTCGGGCTTGAACTCGTATTTATTTTGTTAATGAGTGACGTCTATCGCGGAGGATGTGCATATTAGGTCAATCCCCTTTTATGCATTTGCCGTTTTAAGTTAAGAAAAAGTGATGCCTTCCTCGACGTAGGATGCCGCACTCTGCGGGACCATAAGTGGGTCAGTCGCCATGTTTGCATATCATTAACGCATCCTACGTGAAGGAAGGCACCATAGGATGAAAGCGTATTCCTGCCTAGCCATTTGGAGGCCCGAGACAACGTTAGCCGATCTCCTTTGTGTTGTTGTCCTTTTTGGGACAAGCCCATCCGCCCACAGTTGCTGGGAAGGACAATTTTTGTACCTGCAAGGTTGTGCTTGAAGATTATATTTGTGTTTTGTTTCTTCTGTACATACAACATATAACATAGTAACATGGTGTGTTGGCTTCCGCCGTCTCGGGCCCAAATTCGTATTTATTTTAGTTAGTGGGTGACCTCTATCGCGGAGGATGTGGAAAGTAGGTCAATCCCCTTTCATGCTTTTTCGTTTGAAGTAAAGAAAAGAAGATGCCCTCCTCGACGCAGGATGTCGTATTCTGTGGGACCGTAGGAGAGTCATTTTGTGTCGCCACGTTTGCATATCACTATTGCATCCTACGTGTAGGAAGGCATCATAGTAGAAATAAAAGTATTCTTGCCTAGCCGTTTGGGGACCCGAGACAACGTTTGCCAATCTCTTTAGTCAAAGTGGTTAGTGCAAATTGTTATATAATCATGAAGGTCGCATACAAGCGTCCGCCTGCGCACGTGCGCAGTCGAGCGCTCCTATGCGATCTTGTTTTTTAATGTTTCATATTTACACAAATAAAAATGTTTGAAATCGCTTTTTGAGAAAACTCTTCTTCTTCTTCTTCTAACTCCAGGTTTTTGATCTCTCTTTTCTATACTATCCTCTCTACTGTATTCCTATCCTACAACTATCGCTATATCTACCTATCTAGTGTGGTTGTATGTTGGTTTAGTTTCGCGTGGGTGGTTGTGTGTGTTAAAAGCCTTCCTTCAGGTCGCGCTAAGTCATGCCCTAGTTAATTAGTTAATTGCCCTTGTCTGTATTGATATGTGGCCATCTTGACCGTCTGTCTTTATTACGGTCATGGCGCAATTTGCTGTTGTTGGTGATTTTTATGTTATGTGACAAGGGCAGTACGGAGGGCTGTATGATATACCGGGTGAGATGCGGTTTTTCAGTCGTGGTGGTATGCAGAAGGCCCTTTTGAGGGCCCCCAGGTCATTCCGTTTGGGTAACCTTATAATGTACATCCTTTATTGGAAAGCGAAAGTTGCGAAAAAATAAAGAAAAAGATGTGATAAGGCGTCTTGTTTCTTATTTCTGCCCCACTTTTCTGTATGCGTTCCTGAAGGAGAGGCTTTGTTTGCTTGTGTGCTGTTGTGCCGTTCTCCTTTGGGTTGTGTGGCTCTCGATCAGCCAGGATTTTGACGCAACGCTGCTCAGTGTCAAAGTCCTAAGACCGCAAACCCCAGCGTTACATCTCGTCCTGATTTCCCGTTTGCCTCACCCCCTCAGGAGGGGCTGGGCGACGGATTTTCCTTGTGGTGGGTCCATGCCCAGTCCCGGCGTGCTTTCGTGTGGTCCTCTTTCGGGCTGTGTGGCTCCCGATCAGCTAGGGCTTTGGTGCAGCGTTCATAAGTGCAAAGCCAGTGGGCCGCAACCACAACGCTACACCTTGTCTTTACTTCTCGCTTGGCACACCCCCTCTGGAGAGTGGGTCGGGGCCATGGATTTTCCTTGTGGTGAGTCCATGCCCCGTTCTGCTATGGTCTTCTCACAGTGATCCAGGGATCGCTGTCACCGATAGGCACTCCTTAGTGCAATGCCGAGGCCGCAATCACAGCGCCTATCGTTGACTTTGTTCCCCTTTTCGCTGTGAGACGGCCGCCCTTTGATCACTAAGGCCCTTTTTGGTTGGTAGCGTCTAAGGTGCGGTTCGAATATTTATTTTTACTGTTCTGAACTCGGGTCTCTAGAGATTTTGGTTTAAAGTATGTATTCTCATACGGGGTGTGTTTTACGGTACAATGCGATTAATTTTAGTCTGCGCCCTTAGTTTTCCCCTATATTTTGTCCAGGTAGTTTGTTTTCTCAAAGAATTTGAAGACCGCGTCCCTCATTTCCTGTGAATTTAGATTGAGCAGAGAAACCGCGTTTATCTCCCCTTGGTATCCTAATGTTGTCAGTTCTCCCTTTAGTTCCCTTCTGGCGGGGCCGTGTGCGGGGCACTCTGCGAGGTAGTGTTGAACACACTCCACCCCGCCACAGTGCCCGCATAATGGATTGGCCTCGCTATAGAAGATGTTGTGTGCATTTAGTCCGTTGACCCCGAGTCTTAGTCGTGTATATATGCGATCGAGCTTTCGGCTGTCGCTATATTGTACCAATTTCGGGGTCAAGGACTGACAGATCGAGTGTCTAAAGCCGTGTTGTCCCTGCCATATGCGCGCCCATTCCTTTTTGATGCTGGCCTTAATGATTGCGTATACTTCTTGTGGGGTGGGGAGGTAGTCAAGTGCCTTTCCCCGGGTCAGAGCTTCTTTGGCCAGTGTGTCTGCGCGCTCATTCCCCTGCACGTTGCAGTGGGAGGGGATCCAATCTATGTTCAGGGTGATACCTTGTTTTAGAATTTTGTGTATTAGGATATGAATGTCCTGCAGTATATCTGGTCTTGTAGTGCTATTCCCAGAGTTTATGCTTTGTATTGAGCTTAATGAGTCTGTTAGTATAACAACACTATCGGGTTTTTGTTCCTGTATCCATTCCAAAGCTTTTTGTATGGCTATAAGTTCTGCAGTGTAGACTGTGAGTTGCTGGTTAAGTTTGAATTTTTGGTCGAAGTTTAATTCTGGTATTGTGAAAGCACACCCCGTTTCTTTTTTGTCAGCATCTTTGCTTCCATCAGTGAAAATTTTAAGCGCTTGCTTATAGTTTTCACTGATGTGTGATTCTGCGATCTCATTGCATTTTTTCTGTGATGTTTCATTTTTCTTTATGACACCCGTTAGTGTTGTTTTTGCGCATAGGCTTCTTAAGTTAAAAACGTCCGGATATGTTTGTTCCGCTGTTTTGACCTTCTCGAGGTCATGGTTTTTAATTAGGTCCTGGACTTTGATAATATAGGGGATCTTTCCTCTTAACCTATCTCTTTTAACATGATTGGGCGTGTCGGCGATCATTTCGTTTATGGGGAGACTTTCCCTAAGACTGCGTGAGCGGGCCCAGTACTTGAGTTGCAGTTCATCCCTCCGCAGGTGCAGGGGCATGACGCTGCATTCAATCTGCAGGTCCAGGTTCCGCGTTCCCCTGTATGCCCCAGTAGCGATTCGAAGGGCCGTGGCCTGTATGCTATCTAGTTTTTTCAGGTGTGAGGGCGCCGCAGACGCGTATGCTTGGCAGCCATAATCAATTTTGCTTCTTATGAGTGCTGTGTACATTTTGATCAGGGTTTTCTTGTCTGCTCCAAAGTTTGCCCCCGAGACCGCCCTTGGCACATTTAGGTCCCGCTGGGACCTGGACACCAGGTTTTCAATGTGCAGTCTCCATGTTAGATTGCTGTCAAAGTACATGCCCAGGAATTTGGCATGACCGGCGTACTTTATTTCCTGCCCGTCATACGTCAGCCTGGGCATGCCCTTTGTATCTGCGAAATTTCTATTGTAAACTACCACTGTTGTTTTTTCAGTTGACAATTTGAAGCCCCAATTTGCAGCCCAATCATGTATGGCATTTAACGCTTTTTGTAATGCAGGAATGGCACTTTTCGTTTTTTTCGCGGTTTTCCATACTAAGCCGTCATCTGCGAACATGGATATTTCCAGCGGTAATGCATTAAGTGTTTCCTGCAGTGTGTTCATTAATAGGTTGAAAAGGATAGGAGATAGCACCGACCCCTGGGGGGAACCATTCTCGCATTCATAAAAACCGGACACCTCGCTACCTATTTTTACGTTCATTTTTCTATCAGTCAAAAAGTCTCTGATCCAGGTTAACATTTTTCCTTGAATTCCGAATTTGTTTAGTTTTAGGAGGACCCCCCTAGTCCATAGTAGGTCGAAAGCTTTTTCTAAATCCAAAAATATCGCTACCAGTGAGTGTTTCATTAGTTTTGCCTTTCGGATGGCGGATTCCAGTCTGGTGATTTGATCAATGGTAGATCTATGTTTTCTAAAACCTGATTGTTCATTTGCTAAGAGGTTGTTTTTCTCAATGTGTGCTGTTAATCTAGATGCTACCATGGTTTCCATGATTTTACATATGGTTGATGTGAGTGAAATCGGCCTATACGATTTCGGCTCGTGGGGGTCCTTGTCTGGTTTTAATATTGGGACGATGGTGCTCTCCTTCCATTGTGTAGGGAGGGTCCCCTCGTCCCAAGATTTATTTATTAGTGCGAGAAGTTGATTTTTTCCCTTTTCTGGTAGATTTTTTAACATGTCGTAGTGAACGGTGTCTGCCCCGGGGGCGGTGCTCTTTTTCTTATTAAGCGCGCTCTGTAGCTCCCTATGGGAGAAGTTCGCATTGTATGCACGGCACTGGCCAGCGCGATCGGCGTCTTGAACGGCCTGCTCAATTATTGGGTCCTGCGTTTCCCTAATGCGCCTAAAATTTGGGTCTAAATTTTCGTTACTGCAGACTTTCCGGTAGTGTTGTGCTAAGATTTCTGCTTTTTCATTGTTTTCGTGATATCTTGCGTTTCCTTGTTTTAAAACTTCTACCGGTTTTAGTGGTTTTCCATTAAATCTTTTTATTGTGTCCCAAATTTTCTTAGAGTTTGTTTTATATGTGAGAGTAGACACAAAATCCCTCCAGGCTTGTTGTTTTGTTTGTGTTAAAAGGTATTTTGTTTCCTCCCTTACGCGTCTATATTCTTCTAAAAGTGCGGCTGTTTTGTTTTTCCTGTATTTATAGTATATTTTATTTTTCTTTTTGACTGCCTCGCTACAATTTTCATCCCACCATGGCAGGGTGTTTTTATGCTTATTTTTTGGTTGCGTTTTTGGTATTGATTTTTCACATGCCGCCATTATTTCCGAAACAAAATCCTCATTGCTTTTATCGATATTTGTGCCTTCGAGGGATATGTTAATGTGTTTAAGTTGCTGCCTAAAGAGGTCCCAGTCTGCTTTGTCTAATTTCCAACGTCGGGCAGGCCGCTGCGTTACGCATTTGTGAGTGATGTTGAGCGACGTCAGGATGGGGAAGAGGTCGCTTCCCATCGTGTCGTCTCCCACGTGCCACTCACTAGATCGGCATAGTGATGCGCTGACCAGTGTTAAGTCTATGGCGCTCGTGCTTCCGCGCTCGGCGTTGAGTCGTGTGCCACACCCCGTGTTTAGGATTACGTAATCTGTGCTATTTATGAACTCGACCAGTTCTAGGCCTCGCCGTTTGTCGTATGTGGGGTTGTGGTTTGTCTCCCATAGTTCATGTCTGGCATTGAAGTCCCCCAAGAAAACTGATTTTTTCCCCACTTTTTTATAAATTTCATCATAATCGTCAGACGTTACATTTGTTTGGGGTGGTGCATAAAAGTTAACGATGTCTATGTTTTCATTTTGTCCAAAAAGTCTGACGATCACCACCTCTATTTCTTTTTTTGTGTGTCTAAATTTGATTTCTTCCGAATCTAGTCCTGATTTGATAAAGGTGGCTAGTCCTCCCCCATGTTTCCCCTTTTCCCTACTGAAACTGACCGGGGTTTTATATCCTGGAAGTTTTGTTGGTTTACTATCTTTTTTTGAGAAAGTTTCTTGAATAGCTATTACCTCCGGTGTGTAGCCTAAAGTTTCTAGATAATGGCCTAAGGCCCCGAGTTTTGTTCCGTTATCCTTGCCAGACAGACTACGGGCGTTCCACTGTAACACGCGGATTTTAGCAGTGGTGCTGGGATCCATAATTAGGCAGTAATATATTTGTTTTAACGCCGTGAGTTTTTACGTCCACCCTTGATCCTTGGTCTAGGATCGGTGGAGCTATAGTCCGCGTTTTTCCTTAAGAGCTCTTGTGGTTCGCGTTTGTTATGTTGCCTCCTTGGGATTATTGTTTTCCGCCTATTTTGTGCGGGTGCAGGTGCGGTGCTTATTTCTTTTTCTTTCGTTGCTTCTGTAGGTGATTGGGGGTTCTCGCTACTTGCGGTGTGTACCCCTGTGGTGCCCGACGTATTCATGTTGTCGGTTTCCATTATGTTTGCGGTGGCATTTTCGACGACGAGGTCTATGACCTCATCTGACGCCTTGGTGCTCAGCAGATTTTGTTTGTTGAGCTCGTGCAAGATTGAGCTCGTGGCTTTTTTTATCGCCGCGGCGATTAGCGTTTCGACCTCCATTTTTGTGTAAGTCTCCTTTGTGTTGTGTGCATGGGGTGCGGTATGGGCCGCACTGGGGGTTGCAATGTAAGCCGCACTGGGGGGTGCGGTATAAGCCGCACTGGGGGGTGCGGTATAAGCCGCACTGGAGCTCATGATTTCTTTCGCGGTATTTTGTGTTTGGGCTTTTTTTTGTTCCCAATCTCTGGCTATTTGACCGTTTATTTGGTCGATTTGCGCCTTGTAATTGAGGAAAATGTTGCACCCGCGCCAGGCTACTCCATGGCCGGCTAAACCGCAGTTTGCGCATTTTTATTGTGTTTAGTTTTGCATTCATTGTGCTTATGGATCCCAGCACAGTGCGGGCATGTGCTTTTTTTACTTCTGCAGTTTTTTTCCGAGTGTCCATATTTTTGACATTTTTGACAGCGCAAATACTGCAAAAAGCATGGTTGCAGAGGATAAGTGATATCGGCTGTACTGGTTAGCTCGAAAGTCGGTGTTTCCTTATTAAAAGTCAATTTGACTAAATCGAGATCTTTGCCCCTGGACGCTATCCTACGTGCATCGCAAATCTGATAGCGCCCAAAGTCAAACATCTCCCTGAGTTTTTCCTGCCTGATATTTGCCCCGATGTTCAGTGTTGCGTATGTCATTTTTTGTTGCTGGTTATTGCGCGTGTTGTTTGCGCTACCTTGTAGTTCCGCTAAGCTTGTGCCTATTGTAATTTTGAGTTCGAGCCCCTGGTAGTGAAAACCCTTCGCTTTTACTTCTTTGGCAGCCGGGATTTTGAAAATGGGGCCCTTTCCCTTCCCAGGGGCATGGGCTTCGATGACCTCCCCTATGTAGGTCTTGAAACTGGTCGCAAACTGTTCCATTTTCTGTATGGGGAAAGCGCCCCCCACCAGCGCGAACATAACGTAAACGTACGTCATGCCCGTCGCCGCTGTTTGGCGCGCCTCCGTTCTTTCCTTGCTTGAGGCGGGGGTAGGGACGTGGGATTGAGCCCTAGCCCTAGCCATGCTCCCCTCTTTGTGTGTCCTCCCATTTTTTTTTGCTCACTTCCGTGAAGCCCCCTTTCTCCATGTCCTCCTCCTCGGCCCCAGAGTCAATGACCAGGACTGAATCCAGGTCTTCCACCCCCTCCCCCAATCCAAGGTTTATGGCCTTAGGTAATGGGCGCCCCTCGAAGGACTCCCCCTCTGAGTCGCTTGACAGGTATGTCCTATCCCGCTTCTGATCTGCTGCCTGGCTCTGATCAGTCTGATCAGGGGCCACCTTCCCTTTAGAAGACCCGGGTTTTGGGGTTGAGGTCATGTTTGACCCCAGGGATCCCGGCAGGGCGAGGGCTTAATGCCTAATCTGGCCCTCCCAGTCCTTACCCTGAGGGGTGGGCCCTCCAGGGAGGGGCTCAGAGAACTCTGTCTCCGAGCTCCCCCCTGCAGGGCTCGCCACCAGGTCCGCAACCATATCGCAAACATCCCTGGTGTTGTCCAGGCCCTCCCCCTCCCCAGCCAGCTGTTTTGGATCAGCAGAGTCCACCCCCGGGCCCGTACCCTGGGTCCGTGAGCCTGTCGCGACCTCATCATGTGTCTTTGATCTCATTTTTCTACCAATCAACAATACTAACAATACTAATCAACAATATACTAACAATATACTGACAATATACTAATACAATATACTAATCAAGATGTCACTTTTTTACACTTCTAGAAGCCAATTTTCACAGCTTGGAAAGGTGTGAAAATAGGTATGACACGGGGTATTGTGTCAAGAAGGCAAGATAAACGCAAAAAATAATAACTGAAGAGAGAGATTAATACGTCCTACCTGTCCGAAGACTGAACCTGGAGTGAGGGGATGCACCAGAAATTGGTGCGGGCTCTTATACCGTGACTTTGTATATTCCTTGGAAACTGACAGTTCGGTGTCATACCAGCAAGACAGGTAAAGGTGTGAAAATTGTTACAGAAGTGTATATTGCTTGGATACTGAAGTTCGGTGTCATACCGGCATCACAGGTAAAGGTGTGAAAATTGCTACAAAAGTAAATGTGACAGTAAACGCAATGACAATATGCAGGTTGTTTATCATTTTAACACTATCACCCCCGTCCCCAGCCCCACGCCCCCGCCCCCGGCCTGCAATTCACCAAGATTGAATAATGGATACGAGACTTAGGTGGGGTATGTATTTGATTTGAGGTTTAACCTTTAGCCTGCTGATGGCGACAAGCCCTTTCTTTGCAAACAGTATAGATCCAGATCAGATGGCTTCTGAAGAAGCCATCTGATCAGGGTCTACACTGTTTGACATTCAGTTTATGAATATGTAGAAATAAATTGCATCAAGTAATCTGATTGGTTCAAAGTCAGAAATGGGTGTGGCTTAATTGAATATTCAGCAGGTTAAAGGTTAACGTCCTCGTCAACACGGTATTGGTCATTTTTTGGAAACGTTACTTGCGATTTTGTAGGGCTTCCCACCGAAGATGAAATGAAATGACTTCTCAAGCCCTGTAGTCCAATTATACCAATAGGGTAAATCAGCATAGACGGTACGACTCGAGCCGCTTTGCCTTTGCAGGCGGAAACCCTCCAAGCGGTTTAGTTTGACGCTTATGACCCACATATAGGGTTGCCGCGTCGTTAAAAACAACTCACCAGGTTTACCTGTACTAGTGCGCGGTCAGTTTCAGCATGAAAGGCATATACAGTTCAGCGTACATACAAATAGATGAAGAACAGCATGAAAGGCATATACAGTTCAGCGTGCATACAAATAGGTGAAGAATAGCATGCAAGTGAACATATCTTTCACAATATAAGTTTGCATGCTACCTACAAATAACATACACCCTTAATTTTGTGCGATCTACATGTAGGATCACAGACCAGTTTGGTTGTAAAATTTTAACTTTACTCCAACGTTGATATAACACTGCAAAAGTTGGTGTCTGCAAAACAAGAGTGTTTGTCCGATTGTCCTTGAGTGCAGGATGGGAAATGGGTCGGACTATTTTATATAATCATTAAAATCTTCCATCTTATGCAAACAGTATACACCCTGATAAGACTACGCGTTCTTCGGCGTCTGATCTGGGTCTACACTGTCTGCCAAGCCCAACAGTTGTTTACTTATGACTCTCTTCGGACATCAGGGTAGTGACAATAACATGGCTCTGTTTGGGCGGATTGTCCATTAGTACGAAAAGCGTTATTGCTTTTAAAAGTTAACGTGAATATCACAGAGTAACTCTTTTTATAGAAAATAGCCGGTGATGTCAGAGTGTTTCGTAAGACTTAAAAGGTTTATCATGGAATGACAGGATGAGCAAACAGTGTAGACCCAGATCAGACGATGCTGAACGTGGCGTCTTATCAAGATATACACTATTTGTTTGAAACAGAAATGTTATAGTTACACCAGACCTGAACAAACGGTAAAGCGCATTGACGCCATCTGCGAGAATTTTTTTTGCTGTTTATTCGGGTCCAGGTGACACATTTCAGTCTGAATTTCATGTATGTGAAGGTATATCATTCAGTCGATGGGGGGTAAGATGATGTCTATTAGCAAATAAGCTACTGATATTACACACAACAAACCAATACGAGGATCTTACATAGGAATTGCGAGATGTCTCTCATCCATGACAACGTATAATTTAAACTTTGTCAGTTGTGTCTCTTGAACGTTGAAGATGCAGTAAACCCTAAAAAAGGGTCTGTTCTGAGTCTTCGCTGGTCGCTCAAACCTTCTTGAAGACTTTTTCATGCGCGGGCTCATATAATAAAATGGTAACGTTATTTCGTCTATTACATATGAGCCAGCGCATGACGAAACCTAATAAGAAGTCTTAAACGACTAGCGAAGATTCAGATTAGCATGCGCATCCCATTGTCACCCCCTATTGTAATAGAGGATGATTGCACAGGTTGATTTGGTCGCACCGGTCTAATTGTAGAGTTTGTCATGCGCCGGCTCTTATATCGTATGTGTTATGATTGTTAACGATAAAAAGATTTTTTTTCTTTGGTTTTGGGTTTTTCGGCCCATTCAAGGTTATTTCACTCATATCGAGCCGATCGTTAATCAGAAATTGACCGGAGTACCTGGAGACATGGTTTTCCGTTGCAGAACTTGACATCTCACAAATGTTTCTCATTTTTTTTTTAATGTTGTCAGACATTTTGGGTTGGCAGACATTTTGGGTGACCATATTAATTGGGACCCGCTATTAAGATGCTTATTTTCCATCACATAAAACACGCCTAAAATTTTTACCCTTAAACCCCACATTTAAAAAAGTAAAAGTGGGGTTCGCTGGGTTATACATTATTTTCTTATCTCCTGCTCTACGACATAGATCGTTGGTACTAGTTAGTACAGTCTCGACGAGGCGTTTCGAACAAGTGCCCGCGACATCTCTTTAGAGCAGAAATAAAAACAAATCCTTTTTTTTTTCAACAGAAATTTTTCATTTTTTTTTTTTTTTTTGTTTCAGGTAAATTTTTTAATATGTTTAAGTAGGCGTTTGTGTAATTTAAGGTAAAGTTTTTAGCACAGGTATAACATATTTTTGTCTTTATCCCTCGACCGAAAAGGTTCGGGGGATAAAGCGATCAGCCTGGCGTCCGTCCGTATACGCAATCTTGACTTGACTTGATAGATTTTGTAAGGTAACCGGGCGCTAAAAGCACATAGGGGCTACCCCTATCTCTTGACTTGACTTGATAGATTTTGTAAGGTAACCGGGCGCTAAAAGCACATAGGGGCTACCCCCATCTCGCTAAATGGGATTAGTTTATGAACTGCTCTTCCCAGGGCCTCCAATGTGCTGGCACTTGTCAATTCGACAGGTGTCAGCTGACCAATGGGAATATACTGAACTCTTAATCGGAGGAAGGCACAAATCGCACCCAATGTACAGCGTTTGTCCTAAGAAACACAGTTCTATAGCGATTTTAGAATTTTGAGTGCAGGAATCAGACCAAAGACGGGCTCTAGTATGTGATGACGTGTTGCCAATTTCGACTGCCAAATGTGTCAGAGCACAGCCCTGTTTTCGAATGTCTGATCGAGGAAAAAAGCTAACATACATTATCAGTTCTGGCTTCCATTATTCTCTGCCTCCACCCCTGACATGGCAAAGAAAACGCCTTCGGTCACGATGCTTGTTAAAGGGTGATAACGCATGACATTTTTGAATTTTGAACAGGCATCTAAAGTGAGCCAGGATGGGTGACTAATAGACCAGCCAATTCCGGCTATTGCAAAAAGTCCTAGTACCCGTGCTCTCATCACGGAGACCTGCCTATGCAAGTGGGGTTCAAAATTGGACAGGTGTGTCTTCGTGATGTGTTTGGAGGTATGTGTTTGTTTGGGAAAGGCAGTGATGAGGCTAATCAGCCGTTTTGCAATCCCGCTAATTTTTATTTTTGAATGGTCTTCCAAAAGGCATTTTTAAGGGACTTCCTATTTCCAAATACCTAGCAAATGGTGGATATTGCCGTTGCCCCGCCTATAAAGATATTTAGCGTGTGACCTGTCCCCGTTTGTATGCTCTGTTCTGGCAGTATTTATGCCTTCGCTTTGCCTACTTCAGGGGATTTCATTCTGTTGGTACCTAGGGGGAGCCCAGTACGGGCTTTCTCCCAGGTGCCCTCAGGATGTTGTCCTGACGGGCTCCGTCGAGCCTCCTCTCGTTCCTGAAATAGAAAAGTCGGATTAGTGCTTTGGGACCCCATGTGTGCGCTCGGATCAGTGTAGTTGTGTCCAGTTTCTAGTCCCCCGGGGTCCCACCTGTACCTGTAATACAAACAAAAGTCATTAGTGCATATTGTGCTTGGGCTAATATGACCCCGCCATCCGTCACATATTTTGGCTTCCCATTCTGTGCACAGGGCGGGCCGGGCTTGTGAGGGGGGTCCCCCCACAAAGGCACGGTCCGGCTCTTAGGGTAACTTGTTCAAAACCAAGTTAACGGGTGGCCCGGTTATTGTGAAGAATTACCTTCCCATGGGGGCTGCCTGTCCTGCCGCGGCATGTTACCTCATCGGAACACTCATAAGTGCAAAGCACATGAGCCGCAACCACAGTGTCCCGAATCGGCTTGTCGCCGCAGGTTCAAGCATGTCCGTGGGAGTTTTCGGGCTATGGGATTTTCTTATGATGCACCCTTGCCCGTGGTCTGTTATGATATTGAAGGTATGGGAGGGTCATTGGTTTGTCCTTTGGCGGGGGGTAGCCTCGGCGGGGCACCCATAAGTGCAAAGCAAATGAGCCGCAACCACAGTGTCTCGCTTTGACGCCCCCGTCTCAGGTCCAAGTGCAGATTGATGGTAGGTGATGGTTGCCTAAGCGCGGTGTGTGGGTAACAAAAGCTGTTTTTCTTATATTACTTCCCAGTAATTTGTGTCTTTAAGGAATTTCTTAACCACCTCGGCTATGGCCGAGCAGTGTTTTTCGGGGGGAGCGAGGAGATCTTGTAGGTGTACCGATTCGTATCCTAATTTGAACATTTCAGATTTTATCTCTTCTCGTGCATGGGCGTTTGTTACACATTCAAACAAGATGTGTTGTGTTGTTTCTAGTTCATAGTTATCGCATTTTCTGCATAGACCCGTTGTGTTTCCTAGTTGAGTGAGGTTGGCATTTAGGCCGTTATGGTTAAATCTCAAACGGGAAATTACCACGTCTAATTTTCTGTTGTTGCTAAATTGGTGGGCAGATTTACCCACTGTGGGCTGGAGGAGTTGGTAATGCCTCCCGGTGTTGGTTGGGTTTCTATCCCATAGAGCTTGCCATTTTCTCGTTATGGCGGTGTCTATGATTGTATAGATCTCCCGTTTTGAAGGGAGAGTATAATCTTTAATACCTATATCTAGTGCTAATCTGGCTGTTTCGTCGGCCGCCTCATTACCGGGGATGCCGACGTGGGATGGGATCCAGTCGATTTCAATGTCTTGTCCTTCTCTTTTTGCCTTATCTAGTTTAGACAGGATTGAGTCAATTTGGTCAGGTCGTGTTTTCGATTTTCCTGACTGTAGGGCCTGGATAGCGCTAAGGCTGTCCGTGAGTACTGTGGCTTTGGGTGTCTTAACTGTGATGGCACAGGAGATGGCCCAGTGAATGGCAATCAGTTCAGTTGTGAATACTGAGAGGTGTTGGTTTGTTTTAATCGGTACGTGAAGATTTCTCTCTGGGACAACGAATGCGGCGCCGGTTTTTCCTGTTGTGGGGTCCTTACTGCCATCTGTGTAGATTAGAGTTTTCCCAGCATGGCATGTGCGAACATAAGAGAGGCTTTTATTTTTCATGTATTCATTTGTATTTTCTTCTTTCCTCCCCAGGACCTGATGGAGGTAACAGGAGGGTGTGTTGTGTTTGAGATCCCATTTGGATCTGTACTTGGGTGCCTGGATCTTATCGGGTATGTTGTGCTCTTTCAGGAGGGCACGGACTTTCTTACAATATGGGTTGTAGTTCTTGGCTCTCCTACATGAATAGCAACCATGATCTGTTAATAGATCATTCACTGGGAGGGATTTGCCAAGTGGGGAGGATCTAGCCCAGTATTTTAGTATGAGTTCTTCCCTTCGTAGATGTAGTGGTTTAAGTCCACATTCTACCTCTAGTGCGTTGATTGGGGTAGATCGGTATGCTCTTGTTGCTATCCTGAGGGCGTGGTTTTGAATGATATTCAGAGTTTTAAGGATATTCTCTGACGCGGAGTTGTAAGCCTGGGCTCCATAGTCTAGCTTACTAAGAATAAGGGCTTTGTATAGGATCAGGAGTGTTTTTTTATCAGCTCCAAAGGTGGTACCTGACACTACTCGTAGTAGGTTCAGGTCTTTTTCACATCTTTCTTTGAGATCTTTAATGTGATCTCTCCAAGTCAGATTTTTGTCGAGGATCATGCCCAGAAATTTGATGTTCTGGGCCCATTCTATTTCCCTACTAAAGAGGTATAGTTTGTTTTGAGTGGTCTTCAGATTTCGTCGTTTGCTGAATATGATTGCTTTAGTCTTTAGGTTTGATACTTTGAATCCCCATCTTAGTGCCCAGGTTTCGATTTCTCTTAGAACTGATTGTAGGTCTTTGACCGCCAGTTCTAGGGTAGAGCGTTTCCCCCACACCGCGCTATCATCGGCAAACTGTGACAGGCCTATATTATTATGTGGTTTCAGGGCCTCGTGAAGGGTGTTAACAATTACGTTAAAGAGTATGGGACTTAGTACTGAGCCTTGGGGGCAGCCGTTTTCCAGGATTAGTTCCTCTGAGGTATTGTCCCCAACTCGGGTTTGAATTTTTCTATCCTTGAGAAAGCTATGGATCCACTTTAGCATGTTTCCGCTTATTCCGTATTCCTTTAGTTTAGTTATGGTGCCGGTTGACCACATGAGGTCAAAGGCCTTTTCAAGATCGAGGGCTACCGCTACTAGGATTTTGTGTTCCATGAAAGCCATGTTTATTTCTGATTCCAGTCGGACAAGTTGATCAGTTGTGGATCTGTTAGGCCTGAAGCCTGATTGGTTGTCTGAGATGATATTATTAGCTTCTAGATAGTTGGAGAGGCGTTTGGCGATCATGGTTTCCATAGTTTTACATGTGCATGAGGTGAGGGAGATGGGTCGATATGATTGTGGATCCAGCTTATCCTTGAGTGGTTTTTTATTGGGATTGTTGTGGCTAGTTTCCATTGTGTGGGAACTTCTCCTCTACGCCAGAAAATGTTTATGAGGTCTAAGAGTTTTTGTTTGCTATCTGGTGGGAGCTGTTTCAGCATTTCATAATGAATTTTGTCCGCTCCTGGAGCTGTGCTGCGTTTACTCTGCAGAGCCTCATTAAGTTCAAATAGGGTGAAGTCGCAGTTCAGGTTACTGCTTCTTCGGTCATCGTTGAAGAGGTCAGGGAGAGATTGGTTGAAGGTTCTCTCCTCGGTCTGTTTTATTGTTTGGAAGGCAGGATCTTGGTTGGAGGTTTTCGACATATTATGGTAGTGGTTGGCAAGGGCGTCTGCTTTCTCTCTATCATTAGTTATGGTCTGGCCGTTAATTTTGAGACAGTTTATCTTTTCAGTAGGTTTACCCCTAAATTTATTAAAAGTAGACCACATTTTCTTACTAGTGGTCTTATGGTTAAGTTTGTTGACTATTTCTTGCCACCCTTGTTTTTGTGCTATTTTTAGGGTGGTTCTAGCGTGTGCCTTAGTTTTATTATAGTTATTCTTAAGCTCGGAAGTTCTATTTTTCAAGTATTTCTTCCTCGCATGCTCGCGTTGATTTATGGCTTTCCTACAATCTTGATTCCACCAGGGTGGGAGTAGTTTTTTATGTTTAACTGAGGTCGTTGGAATTGTACTGTCACAGATCTCTTTTAGGGTGGACGTAAACTGGTTGGCAATTTCGTCTATGTTTTGGTTGTCACTAATTTCTAATTTTTGTAAGCAGAGATTTTTAAAGAGATCCCAGTCGGCCTTGTTTAGGTTCCATTTTTGGGAAACGGCTGCTCCCGTGGTGTTGTATTTGGCATTATATTTGGACAAAATGGGGAGATGGTCACTACCACAGGAATTGTCAAGGGTATACCATTCTGAGCGGGCTGAGAGGTTTGGGGTGGCTATGGTGATGTCAGGTGAAGATTCAGTTTCTGCCATGGTTGGTGCCCCATCATTGATGATGGTAGCCCCGTATTCAAGTAATAACTCTGATAGTGCCTTCCCCCTTGGGTTCTGCTTTGGGCTCCATAGCGTGTCATGGGCGTTAAAGTCACCTACAAGTATGTAGCTTTGGTGCGGGATATGGTCGAAAAGTTTTCTTAGTCTATCTAGTTCTTTTGTTGCGTTTTTATTGCTGGGCGGGTCATAACAGTTTATCAAGGCTACTTTACAGTTTTTTCAGATGGATGGTGACAGCGCACGAATCAAAAGTGGGGTCATTGATATTTAGGTCTAGCTTTTCGAATGGGATGTTATCTTTCATATAAATGGCTACGCCACCTCCTCCTTTTTCCTGTCTGTTGGAGATGGCGGCAAGTTTGAATGTCGGTATCGTAGGGGTTCTTTTATTATCTTTGAACCAGGTTTCTTGTAGGCATATAGCGTGGGGGGATATTGTTTTTTCATCTAGAAAGGCTCAAAGTTGATGTAAATTGACAGCGCTACGGGAGTTCCACTGCAGAACGTCAAGTCGGGAGGCTGGTGGAGGGGGTGGTTTTGCAGTGGAGTCCGCCATTATATATCCTTATGGGGTCGGGTGGGTGGGGGTTGGAATGTCTATGGGCTTGGGGTCGGGTTTGTTGGGTTGGGTGTTGAGGTATCCATGGGAGTTGGGTTGTCTGCTCTTAGTGCTGCTATACGCCTGTTGGTGGCATTTGTATGGCAGTGCGTTTTTTGTCTAGCCGGGGTGTCTGTTATGTTTGTACTCAGGTGTGGGTTTATGTGGGTGTGGGTTCTGACGATATTTCCCACTGCTTTCGCTTTGTCTTTTGGGGCTAGGGTCAATTTATCCAATTTCATCACCTCAACGAGGATGGTGATGAGTTGTTCTGTTGTAACATACGTTTGGTTATGGCTGGGTGTATGGCTAGGGTTAGGATTAGGGTTAGGTATGGGATAATTTGGTACTGATGGGCTGGCTATGGGCCGTGTCTGCATCTGGGTTATAGTGGGAGGTGTTTGGGTGGGGTTATGAGTGGGGGCATCGTCTAATGGGTGTGCAACATGAACGACGGACTCCTGTATACGCCTAATGTTCCATTCCTCCCTGGTTATTCTGTTAAGGGTATCTACCTTCCTTTTGTATGTGAGGAAGGTAGGGCACTGGGGGTGAGCTGCACCGTGTGGCCCCCCGCAGTTTGGGCATTTCCTGTATCTATAGTTGACTTGGCATTGGTGATGGGAGTGCCACATGCTACAGTGGGGGCAGACTTTTATTTTGTTTGGGCACTTCCCCGCGGAATGACCATGAGACTGGCAGGAGTTGCACCGTATGTACGGTACCCTGCACGGTTGGATTAAGTAGGTCCTATCAGCTGTTTTAATAATGCTGGACGCGACCTTTTCTTGAAAGGTCACTTTCACTACCCTGGTTGGTTTTTTGTTTCTTGTGAGCACACGTTTTGTATTTATTATGTTGTGCCCACTTGTGTTGATTTTGACCTTCAGCTCTTGTAGGTCAGTGGCTATGGGGACATTTTCGATGACGCCTGTGCTTTTGAGAATGCCAGTGCCGGTATTGGAGTTTATTGGAGGGTCGGGTCTTTGGGTCTTTGGACCCCTTTTTCTGCCAACTGGGGGGCTGCTTGACAGCTGAGCTTTTGGCTCGAAGGACAGCCTGTGGTTGGCTGTGTAATGTTTTGCTTTATGGCTGGCCTGGCTTGTTATTTTGAAGGTGATCCCGGGGTTAGCTTCTGGTCCAAGGGTGTATTTGATATTGTCGTATTTAAGAAAGGCTGTGAAGTCCCTGATAGTTTCTTTCCTTTCTGACTTTGAGATGGGTCCCCCGAACTTTGTAATGGTGACGTAGGTGAGGGATGGGGATAGTGGTGGGGATCGGGGTGGGCTTGGGGAGGGTGTAGTGTTTGGGCTTCCATTGGATCCTTGGCAGCTCATGTTGTTGACTGCCATATTGACTACATTCTGCAAGGAGCGATCAAAGGAATCGTCCCCTTCATTGGGGTTGATGGGGGAGATGCCTACGTTGGCTCGTTTGGGCTGGTCGTCTGGGGAGAGGGGGGATCTGTCGACCTGTTTCCTCTTTTTAAGAGTTAAAGGGGTAGCCGGGTTTTGCATTGAATTGGACTGTAGGCTGACTGTGGGGCTGGTTTTAGGGGTATAAAATTTGGGGGATTTGGCGGTGGTGTGGGTTATGCTAATCCCCCCCATTATGATAGGCCCAGCCGCCGTGACCCCGGTGGGTCTAGTGGCGGTGGCTTTTCTTCTTTGGGGCTTAGGAGTGCTGGAGCTGGTAGTTAGGCTTCCTGGACTGGCTGGGCTTGGGGTCTCTTGAGAGGGTGACTGCGCCATAGTCCCTATGGTCTGAGGGCTCTTGCCTTGTGGGTGGGACTGGTGAGATTCTGTCATGACAGGGGAGGTTAGACCGGAAGCGACCTCGGCATAGGTCCGCGGGCTTCTATCCTGGGAGGGGGAGGGGGAAAGTGACCCAGAGGTTTCGGATCCCGACAAGATTGAAGTCCCGGGACTTCAGATGCTGGTATTGGGAGTTTCCACCATGATGGTCAGGTCCCTTTCTCCCCGACCGTATGAGCTGTCCCTAGAGTTTGGGGAGCATGGAGATACAGGTAATGGGGTGTTGATCATGGTATTGATCATGTTCTCCAAGGTTTGGGATGAGTTGCTAATGTTCATACTCATGTTTACCTTTAATAAAATAACTTCCAAAAATGTGATATAGGAGTTGGTAAGAATAAGGGCACTAACCTCTATGTTATCTGTAATAAACAAATATAATTATCCAATATCCCAGTATTACAATGACACAATAGCACAATAGCACAAACACAAATGTTATCTGTAATAAACAAATATAATTATCCAATATTGCAGTGACACAATAGCACAAACACAATTAAGACACAATTAAGACACAATTAAAATCCTCTGTAATCCGCCTGGAAAATCTACAAGAGAAAGATATTCACTCGTCAGTAGCTGAAAAGAGAATGGCTTGGGGTACCCCTATCTCGCTAAATGGGATTAGTTTATGAACTGCTCTTCCCAGGGCCTCCAATGTGCTGGCACTTGCCAAATCGACAGGTGTCAGCTGACCAATGGGAATATACTGAACTCTTAATCGGAGGAAGGCACAAATCGCACGCAAGGAACAGCGTTTGTCCTAAGAAACACAGTTCTGTAGCGATTTTAGAATTTTGAGTGCAGGAATCAGACCAAAGACGGGCTCTAGTATGTGATGACGTGTTGCCAATTTCGACTGCCAAATGTGTCAGAGCACAGGTCTGTTTTCGAATGTCTGGCCGAGGAAAAAAGCTAGCATACATTATCAGTTCTGGCTTCCATTATTCTCTGCCTCCACCCCTGACATGGCAAAGAAAACGCCTTCGGTCACGATGCTTGATAAAGGGTGATAACGCATGAAATTTTTGAATTTTGAACAGGCATCTAAAGTGAGCCAGGGTGGGTGACTAATAGACCAGCCAATTCCGGCTATTGCAAAAAGTCCTAGTACCCGTGCTCTCATCACGGAGACCTGCCTATGCAAGTGGGGTTCAAAATTGGACAGGTGTGTCTTCGTGATATGTTTGGAGGTATGTGTTTGTTTGGGAAAGGCAGTGATGAGGCTAATCAGCCGTTTTGCAATCCCGCTAATTTTTATTTTTGAATGGTCTTTCAAAAGGCATTTTTAAGGGACTTCCTATTTCCAAATACCTAGCAAATGGTGGATATTGCCGTTGCCCCGCCTATAAAGATATTTAGCGCGTGACCTGTCCCCGTTTGTATGCTCTGTTCTGGCAGTATTTATGCCTTCGCTTTGCATACTTCCGGGGACTTCATTCTGTTGGTACCTAGGGGGAGCCCAATACGGGCTTTCTCCCAGGTGCCCTCAGGATGTTGTCCTGACGCTCTCCGTCGAGCCTCCATTCGTTCCTGAAATAGAAAAGTCGGATTAGTGCTTTGGGACCCCATGTGTGCGCTCGGATCAATGTAGTTGTGTCCAGTTTCTTGTCCCCCGGGGTCCCACCTGTACCTGTAATATAAACAAAAGTCATTAGTGCATATTGCGCTTGTGCTAATATGACCGCGCCATCCGTCACATATTTTGACTTCCCATTCTGTGCACAGGGCGGGTCGGGCTTGTGAGGGGGGAGTCCCCCCACAAAGGCACGGTCCGGCTCTTAGGGTAACTTGTTCAAAACCAAGTTAAGGGGTGGCGCGGTTATTGTGAAGAATACCCTTCCCATGGGGGCTGCCTGTCCTGCAGCGGCATGTTACCTCATCGGAACACTCATAAGTGCAAAGCACATGAGCCGCAACCACAGTGCCCCGAATCGTCTTGTCGCCGCAGGTTCAAGCATGTCCGTGGGAGTTTTCGGGCTATGGGATTTTCTTATGATGCACCCTTGCCCGTGGTCTGTTATGATGTTGAAGGTATGGGAGGGTCATTGATTTGTCCTTTGACGGGGGGTAGCCTCGGCGGGGCACCCATAAGTGCAAAGCAAATGAGTCGCAACCACAGTGTCTCGCTTTGACGCCCCCGTCTCAGGTCCAAGTGCAGATTGATGGTAGGTGATGGTTGCCTAAGCGCGGTGTGTGGGTAACAACAGCTGTTTTTCTTATATATTACTTCCCAGTAATTTGTGTCTTTAAGGAATTTCTTAACCACCTCGGCTATGGCCGAGCAGTGTTTTACGGGGGGCCGAGGAGATCTTGTAGGTGTACCGATTCATATCCTAATTTGAACATTTCAGATTTTATCTCTTCTCGTGCATGGGCGTTTGTTACACATTCAAACAAGATGTGTTGTGTTGTTTCTACTTCATAGTTATCGCATTTTCTGCATAGACCCGTTGTGTTTCCTAGTTGAGTGAGGTCGGCATTTAGGCCGTTATGGTTAAATCTCAAACGGGGGAGCACCACGTCTAGTTTTCTGTTGTTGCTAAATTGGTGGGCAGATTTACCTACTGTGGGCGAGGAGTTGGTAATGCCTCCCAGTGTTGGTTGGGTTTCTATCCCATAGAGCTTGCCATTTTCTCGTTATGGCGGTGTCTATGATTGTATAGATCTCCCGTTTTGAAGGGAGAGTATAATCTTTAATACCTATATCTAGGGCTAATCTGGCTGTTTCGTCGGCCGCCTCATTACCGGGGATGCCGACGTGGGATGGGATCCAGTCGATTTCAATGTCTTGCCCTTCTCTTTTTGCCTTATCTAATTTAGACAGGATTGAGTCAATTTGGTCAGGTCGTGTTTTGGATTTTCCTGACTGTAGGGCCTGGATAGCGCTAAGGCTGTCCGTGAGTACTGTGGCTTTGGGTGTCTTAACTGTGATGGCCCATGAGATGGCCCAGTGAATGGCAATCAGTTCAGTTGTGAATACTGAGAGGTGTTGGTTTGTTTTAATCGGTACGTGAAGATTTCTCTCTGGGACAACGAATGCGGTGCCGGTTTTTCCTGTTGAGGGGTCCTTACTGCCATCTGTGTAGATTAGAGTTTTCCCGGCATGGCTGGTGCGAACATAAGAGAGGCT
Organism: Lucinisca nassula; assembly: GCA_963580285.1. NCBI lineage: Eukaryota > Metazoa > Mollusca > Bivalvia > Lucinida > Lucinidae > Lucinisca > Lucinisca nassula. Next base: position 7,771,591 of record OY757026.1, read on the forward strand.
TTTATTTTTCATGTATTCATTTGTATTTTCTTCTTTCCTCCCCAGGACCTGAAGGAGGTAACAGTAGGGTGTGTTGTGTTTGAGATCCCATTTGGATCTGTACTTGGGTGCCTGGATCTTATCGGGTATGTTGTGCTCTTTCAGGAGGGCACGGACTTTCGTACAATATGGGTTGTAGTTCTTGGCTCTCCTACATGAATAGCAACCATGATCTGTTAATAGATCATTCACTGGGAGGGATTTGCCAAGTGGGGAGGATCTAGCCCAGTATTTTAGTATGAGTTCTTCCTTTCGTAGATGTAGTGGTTTAAGTCCACATTCTACCTCTAGTGCGTTGATTGGGGTAGATCGGTATGCTCTTGTTGCTATCCTGAGGGCGTGGTTTTGAATGATGTTCAGAGTTTTAAGGGTAATCTCTGACGCGGAGTTGTAAGCCTGGGCTCCATAGTCTAGCTTACTAAGAATAAGGGCTTTGTACAGGATCAGGAGTGTCTTTTTATCAGCTCCAAAGGTGGTACCTGACACTACTCGTAGTAGGTTCAGGTCTTTTTCACATCTTTCTTTGAGATCTTTTATGTGATCTCTCCAAGTCAGATGTTTGTCGAGGATCATGCCCAGAAATTTGATGTTCTGGGCCCATTCTATTTCCCTACCAAAGAGGTATAGTTTGTTTTGAGTGGTCTTCAGATTTCGTCGTTTGCTGAATATGATTGCTTTAGTCTTTAGGTTTGATACTTTGAATCCCCATCTTAGTGCCCAGGTTTCGATTTCTCTTAGAACTGATTGTAGGTCTTTGACCGCCAGTTCTAGAGTAGAGAGTTTCCCCCACACCGCGCTATCATCGGCAAACTGTGACAGGCCTATATTATTATATGGTTTCAGGGCCTCGTGAAGGGTGTTAACGATTACGTTAAAGAGTATGGGACTTAGTACTGAGCCTTGGGGGCAGCCGTTTTCCAGGATTAGTTCCTCTGAGGTATTGTCCCCAACTCGGGTTTGAATTTTTTTATCCTTGAGAAAGCTATGGATCCACTTTAGCATGTTTCCGCTTATTCCGTATTCCTTTAGTTTGGTTATGGTGCCGGTTGACCACATGAGGTCAAAGGCCTTTTCAAGATCGAGGGCTACCGCTACTAGGATTTTGTGTTCCATGAAAGCCATGTTTATTTCTGATTCCAGTCGGACAAGTTGATCTGTTGTGGATCTGTTAGGCCTGAAGCCTGATTGGTTGTCTGATATGATATTATTAGCTTCTAGGTAGTGGGAGAGGCGTTTGGCGATCATGGTTTCCATAGTTTTACATGTGCATGAGGTGAGGGAGATGGGTCGATATGATTGTGGATCCAGCTTATCCTTGAGTGGGTTTTTTATTGGGATTGTTGTGGCTAGTTTCCATTGTTTGGGGACTTCTCCTCTACGCCAGGAAGTGTTTATGAGGTCTAAGAGTTTCTGTTTGCTATCTGGTGGGAGCTGTTTCAGCATTTCATAATGAATTTTGTCCGCTCCTGGAGCTGTGCTGCGTTTACTATGCAGAGCCTCATTAAGTTCAAATAGGGTGAAGTCGCAGTTCAGGTTACTGCTTCTTCGGTCATCGTTGAAGAGGTCAGGGAGAGATTGGTTGAAGGTTCTCTCCTCGGTCTCTTTTATTGTTTGGAAGGCAGGATCTTGGTTGGAAGTTTTCGACATATTATGGTAGTGGTTGGCAAGGGCGTCTGCTTTCTCTCTATCATTAGTTATGGTCTGGCCGTTAATTTTGAGACAGTTTATCTTTTCAGTAGGTTTACCCCTAAATTTATCAAAAGTAGACCACATTTTCTCACAAGTGGTCTTATGGTTAAGTTTGTTGACTATTTCTTGCCATCCTTGTTTTTGTGCAATTTGTAGGGTGGTCCTAGCGTGTGCCTTAGTTTTATTGTAGTTATTCTTAAGCTCGGAAGTTCTATCTTTCAAGTATTTCTTCCTCGCTTGTTCGCGTTGATTTATGGCTTTCCTACAATCTTGATTCCACCAGGGTGGGAGTAGTTTTTATGTTTAACTGAGGTCGTTGGAATTGTACTGTCACAGATCTCTTTTAGGGTGGACGTAAACTGGTTGGCAATTTCGCCTATGTTTTGGTTGTCACTAATTTCTAATTTTTGTGAGCAGAGATTTTTAAAGAGATCCCAGTCGGCCTTGTTTAGGTTCCATTTTTGGGAAACGGCTGCTCCCGTGTTGTTGTATTTGGCATTATATTTGGACAAAATGGGGAGATGGTCACTACCACTGGAATTGTCAAGGGTATACCATTCTGAGCGGGCTGAGAGGTTAGGGGTGGCTATGGTGATGTCAGGTGAAGATTCAGTTTCTGCCATGGTTGGCGCCCCATCATTGAGGATGGTAGCCCCATGTTCAAGTAATAACTCTGATAGTGCCTTCCCCCTTGGGTTCTGCTTTGGGCTCCATAGCGTGTCATGGGCGTTAAAGTCACCTACAAGTATGTAGCTTTGGTGCGGGATATGGTGGAAAAGTTTTCTTAGTTTATCTAGTTCTTTTGTTGCGTTTTTATTGCTGGGCGGGTCGTAACAGTTTATCAAGGCTACTTTACAGTTTTTCAGATGGATGGTGACAGCGCACGATTCAAAAGTGGGGTCATTGATATTTAGATCTAGCTTTTCGAATGGGATGTTATCTTTCATATAAATGGCTACGCCACCTCCTCCTTTTTCCTGTCTGTTGGAGATGGCGGCAAGTTTGAATGTCGGTATCGTAGGGGTTCTTTTATTATCTTTGAACCAGGTTTCTTGTAGGCATATAGCGTGGGGGGATATTGTTTTTTCATCTAGAAAGGCTCTAAGTTGATGTAAATTGACAGCGCTACGGGAGTTCCACTGCAGAACGTCAAGTCGGGAGGCTGGTGGAGGGTGTGGTTTTGCAGTGGAGTCCGCCATTATATATCCTTATAGGGTCGGGTGGGTGGGGGTCGGAATGTCTATGGGCTTGGGGTCGGGTTTGTTGGGTTGGGTGTTGAGATATCCATGGGAGTTGGGTTGTCTGCTCTTAGTTCTGCTATACGCCTGTTGGTGGCATTTGTATGGCAGTGCGTGTTTTTTTCTAGCCGGGGTGTCTGTTATGTTTGTACTCAGGTGTGGGTTTATGTGGGTGTGGGTTCTGACGATATTTCCCACTGCCTTTGTCTTCTGGGGCTAGGATCAATTAATCCAATTTCATCACCTCAATGAGGATGGTTATGAGTTTTCTGTTGTTACATACGTTTGGTTATGGCTGGGTGTATAGCTAGGGTTAGGGTTAGGTATGGGATAATTTGGTACTGGTGGGCTGGCTTTGGGTCGTGTCTGCATCTGGGTTATAGTGGGAGGTGTTTGGGTGGGGTTATGAGTGGGGGCATCGTCCAATGTGTGTGCTACATGAACGACGGACTCCTGTATACGCCTAATGTTCCATTCCTCCCTGGTTATTATTCTGTCAAGGGTATCTACCTTCCTTTTGTATGTGAGGAAGGTAGGGCACTGGGGGTGAGCTGCACCGTGTGCCCCCCCCCCCCCGCAGTTTGGGCATTTCCTGTATCTATAGTTGACTTGGCATTGGTGATGGGAGTGCCACATGCTACAGTCGGGGCAGACTTTTATTTTGTTCGGGCACTTCCCCGCGGAATGACCATGGGACTGGCAGGATTTGCACCGTATGTACGGTACCCTGCACGGTTGGATTATGTAGGTCCTATCAGCTGTTTTAATAATGCTGGGCGCGACCTTTTCTTGAAAGGTCACTTTCACTACCCTGGTTGGTTTTTTGTTTCTTGTGAGCACACGTTTTGTTTTTATTATGTTGTACCCACTTGTGTTGAGTTTGACCTTCAGCTCTTGTAGGTCACTGGCTATGGGGACATTTTCGATGACGCCTGTGCTTTTGATACGCAATCTTGTGATGGCCATAACTTAAATACCCTTTGAGATATATTGGTGAAACTTGGCATACTTGTACACAAGGTTGAGACGGCGTGTCATGCGTAAGAATGGTTTTTGAGTTATCTTCCCTTTCAATAAAATAGAATGACTATCTTGTGATCGCCATAACTCCTATACCCTGCAAGGTATATTTATGATAGTTGGCATAATTGTAGACAAGGTTGAGATGGCGTGTCATGCGCAAGAACCACAACTCTTGGTACCACGGTTTTAGGGTTATATCCCCTTCCAATAAAATACTATGACTATCTCGTGATCACCATAACTCCAAAACCCTTCAAGATCTATTGACAATACTTGGCATAATTGTTCACATGGTTGAGAATGTGTGTAATGCGCTTTCTATTTGTGAAAAAAAATTCTGAAGGCAATATTGCCTTTTGGTCGGGGGATTTGCCAACCACTCTGATGTCTATTTTTTTAATAATCATAATTGATAATTAGCGAAAAAAAAAGAAGAAAAAAAAAGAAAAAAGATCTTAGTTACTTGTCATGCTGGCGGACTTCTAGAGATTGCGGACATACTCGAATCCATATATTCTAATGCTTATTTCGGAAGGTGAAAATTTTTAACATGGATTTAACGTCTTTTTATTTAATATTATTTGAAAATTAATAAACAAAAAAACATGCGTTCTCGTCCAATTTTTACGTTGTTGGACATTTAGGGATGGCGGACACTTAGGGATGACCATATTGGGATCCCTTATCAAGATGCTTATTTCCGAAGGTATTCTTTTTTAGCATAGGTTTAATTACTTCACCTTTTTCTTTATAAATCATTATTCATTATTAGCGGTAAGAACTATTTTCCAAGTTACTTGTCATGCTGGTGGACATCTAGAGATTGCGGACATATTCGGATCCATATATTGCAATGCTTATTTCCAAAGGTGAACATTTTTAACACAGGTTTAACGTTGAATTTGTCTTTTTATTTATCATTGATTGATTATTAACAATAAAAATGCTTTCTTAGTCAATTTTCATGTTGTCGGACATTTAGGGATGGCGGACACTTAGGGATGCATGGGACACCCCGAAATGTCCGACAAGAAAAAAAAATTGAAGTTAAATTTCGAATATTTCCAAAAAAAAAATTCTTCGAAATTTTCCCTTAAAATGTCATAATTGAACATTCCCCACCGTTTCCAACAATTTTGCGAGAAATTAAAATTTTGTCGGACACTTAGGGATGTCGGACGTTTAGGGATGCAACATACGTCCTACTATTCTCGGATTATATAGGGTCTGGTCTCACTTGGTCAGTTTATATCGACGAGGTAGCACTCTAAACTAAACAGGACAAAGTAGAAGTAAAACAAAGATCAGGAATTGATGCAATTAACTTACTCCACCCATAAAAGACACCAAAGGGAAAGAAATGTGACCCGTCACGCGAAAAGGGACCTTCTGGGAATTTTTGGCGAAAATGAGTTATAACTGATTTCAGATATATTGGTATTTGCGAAACAATTTGACACCAAATTGAATAAAATACTCCTAAAGGTTTCAGATTTACAGTATTTTAAACATAGGTACCCTAAACATAATACTGTCACAGAAAACCGATTCGACGTCATGGGTTATTCGACGTCATAGGTTACGTCAACAAACTGTTAAAGGTAATATACCGGGTTATAATGCAAGGAAACATCTGAAAGGCATTTTGAAACACTAACATATTTATTTCCTAAACACTGTTTAATTATTAAGCATTTTGAGAAATCTGGCATATTGCCGTCGTATGAAACTGTATAGTTTTAGTGATAGCCATGGGAAGATCAATATTTTTTGTTTACACATTATATGAGCAAGGAAACCTGCTATATGCAGCCTGTGCATCAGTATAGACTGATCAGCGCATATAATACACGTTTTTGTGATCGTGTATATGACGTAGAAGTTCTGTGCCAATATTCAGGTCACCTAAGGCCTCTCATCGCTGTGGGTTTGAGCCTGGTTCGGGTCACTTGTGAGACGCCAAGTTTTGCAACCGAACGTCAGGTGTTTTTACAGGAACTCCCAGTTTTCATCCACCTATGATTAACGATCGGCTCGATATGAGTGAAATAATCTTGAAAGGGCCGTAACACCAAAACCAAATAAAAAAATAATAATAAAATGTCAACTAAGGCTTCTGAGACTGAGAAGACTGGTATGTTGGCTCATCTGGTTCATGTGGTTGGAAATACCAAAGACCGATTTCCTCATGAGATAAGAAAAAACAAAACAAACAAACAAAAAAAATAATAATAAATACAGAACTCAATATTCACCGCTATGGTTCGAACCTTGCTCGGGTTAAAAGTAAGATGCCATGTTCTGCAACGGAAGGTCATGTTTTTCTCGGTACTCTGGTGTTCGCCCACATTTGATTAACGATCGGCTTGAAATAAGTGAAAAAAAAATATTGAAAACAAAACCCTTATACTCGTGTAGTCTATCTATCTATCTATCTATCTATCTATCTATCTATCTATCTATCTATCTATCTATCTATCTATCTATCTATCTATCTATCTATCTATCTATCTATCTATCTATCTATCTATCTATCTATCTATCTATCTATCTATCTATCTATCTATCTATCTATCTATCTATCTATCTATCTATCTATCTATCTATCTATCTATCTATCTATCTATCTATCTATCTATCTATCTATCTATCTATCTATCTATCTATCTATCTATCTATCTATCTATCTATCTATCTATCTATCTATCTATCTATCTATCTATCTATCTATCTATCTATCTATCTATCTATCTATCTATCTATCTATCTATCTATCTATCTATCTATCTATCTATCTATCTATCTATCTATCTATCTATTGTTCCTGCGATTGCCCTCGCCCATCGGGCTTGGAGAAATGGATTGGGCTGCATGATGCTTCCTCACAGAGCTGAAACCAACCGCACACGAGTACTGGTAAACCGCTTAGAAAGTCTAAACCAGCCCGGGCAAAGTGGTGCGAGTCGACCCGTCCATGCATATAAACCCGCAAAGTGATGCGAGTCGACCCGTCCATGTATATAAACCCTATTGGTTTCATTAGGCGGCAGGCTTTGAGATGTCATTTCATCTCAGTGTCGGTCCAACAAAATTGGAAACAACGTCTCCAAAATGACCTAAATAGTGTTGACGGGACCTCAACCTCAACCTGTTAAACCTCAAATCAAACAAACAAAACTGTTATTGCGATCGGTCAAGTTTCACCATTTCTCCACTTTTGTATGATGAAAGCCTACACAGTATTCATGTTATTGCGGTAGGGATTTTAACATGCATGCGCAGGAGAAGATTCTGCATGCACATCGGGTCTCCAATTAAAGTCCCAATTGAAAGGACGGTGCACTTTGATGCTTCGTCTCTGCAAATGATGCCAGTGGAGCATGTTCTGACATCGCAAATTCATTACCGCTACCAGGAATTGAACCGGAGGCATCATACATCAGCGACAACTAACCACTGATCTACCTGCACCGGGAAAAATTGGTACCGTCTGACGTAAACCACACCGGCAGGTTCTGATGCTGTCAAATTATAAGTTTTCGTGAAATACTTCTGCAAAGTCTTCCATTCTTTTAACTGTCCGAAATTCAGAATAGAGTTTCTCAGGCTGGTGTGGTCCGCTAACCGACAAATAGAACTATTAAATAAAGTTATGTTTGCATTTCAATACACCAAAATGGACCTCATCTCCAGAATCTTTTGATGAGTCTATAAACCGAGATCCCCGTCGCAGTATGACCTTAGATGTTTTTGGGACGTGACACCCCCCCCCCCCCCCCACACACACACACACACTCAAGCACAATGAGTCTTTAGACCGAGATCCCGTCGTCGTATGACCTTTAATGTTGGTGGCACGTTAACGCCTCCCCCCCAACCACCCCACAGCTAGCTTTCTTTTTTTTTCTTTTCTTTTTGCCCCATCAGTTGTCACAGTGGAGATTCAAATGATTACACAGTCTCATTCATCAGTAAGTTCAGCCTCGTCAAGTTGATATATAACCTGGTTGGGTAATTGTTGGCAGCCGGCCCCCGCCCATCGGGGCTTAAAGAAATAGATTGGGCTGCACGATGCTTCCACGCAGAGCTGAAACCGACCACACTTGAGTACTGGTAGAGGTTCTACGAGGACTGTTCAAATGTGAATGCAAGTAGAACGTTTTCTCATGCACTAATTCGAAAATCACCTGGAAATAATTATCACAGCGTAGAAAAACATTTTACCTATACATTGATACCAAAATTGTTAAAATCCGTCCACTTTAGCCATGTATATCGTTCGATAAACACTGTCTACTCTTGTATACCAGTACAAAACATGGTTGGAAGAAGGTCAGAGTACGCCGTTGAAATACGGTCCTATATTAAGAATCGTTGTTTTCTTGGTATACGGTGCAAAGACATTTTCGATGAAATATGTTCGGTTTATGGGCATAATGAAATGTCTTTTCCGACAGTTTTCGTTGGTGTAAGAAATTCAGCTGTGGGCTAGGCTAAATAGAAGATGCACCAAATGATCGTCGGCCGAAAAGAGCAACATCTGCCAAGAGTGTTGCTAGAGTGAAAGAAATAGTTGCCACCGATGCACGATACACCACTAGGCAAATAGCTAGTATGGTTGGCATCTCATTAGGAGCAGCTCATATAATTCTGAAACGGGATTTGAAAATGAGAAAGATCTGTGCTAGATGGATTCCCCATCTGTTGACAGATGAGCAGAAAAAGACACGCGTTCAGTGCGCCAAGAAGTTGCTTTAAAAGTTTCCAAATTACAATGCACGGTCTTTCGCTAATGTCGTCACAGGTGACACGACATGGGTTCATTTTTTTAGCCAAAACGAAAGATTCAGAACAAAATAGGCAACAAAGTATTGCAAAAGACCATGCATTGCAAAGCGAACCATGAGCGTCAAGAAGGTATGTATGCCATATTCTTTTCAAATCAGGGCCCTGCTATTCCTGAGGTTGCTGTGCCTAAAGGCAAATCTGTAAATGCGAAGTTTTACAAGAATAAAGTTCTCCGAAAATTGAAGCAGACATGTAACCTGTAAACGCTGTTAAATTCAAGAGAATAATTCTTAGGTAACAGCTGTAACATGGTGCGGAATTCAACTGTGACGTTTACTGTTTATTTTTATTTTTACTAAAACAAGGGACGATACTCGAATAGGAACAGTGAAAGGTCTTGAAAAGATGCCATTTCGCGATATGTAAGGTGAATTGTAAGTCCAATTAAGACGCAGCGTAATAAAATTATCAGTATCAATTATGACGTTAACGTGAACATTATTTTCTAACGTCATTTACGCTAAATGACGTAACTTCCCAGAAGGCCCCTTTTCGCGTGACGGGTCACAAATACAAACATTAACCGACCAGACCATAATGGAAACCTAAACAAAGGACGGCCATAAGGACAGTTACTTTCCCACAAAATGGCCATATGGCCATCCAAAATTAAAAGACACAAGTGATACACACAGTAAGTAACAAACAACAACATAAATAAATCGCCACAGAAGAGCCGCCTTGGAACGGTCAGTGGAAGATTTCCCCTGGGGGGCTTAAATCGATTTTACGTGGCCACAATCCTCGCCCTTACTTCCGTCGCGATTTAGACAAATAATTTGTTCAGTCCGCATGAAGGCCTCCTAACTTATCAGTGCAACATCTCCGTGAACACAAAAATCAAAGGACAAGCCGGTTCTGCAAAATGGACAAAATCGATAAAAGAGCAGTGGTTCAATATTTGCGAAAATAAAAGTTTTAACCCCTGAGTAAATCCATAATGATATGGTAGCAACACTAGGGAAAGATGCCCCTCCGTTCATATTCTTCAGTGAAAAGGTGGGTGATGGAATTTAAGCGCGGCAGACAGAGCCTTGAGTATGACCCCTGCCCTGGAAGGCCTGTCAATGTTGCAACCCCCAGCAATGGTCAAAAAAGTCCATAATATTGTTATGACTGACAGACGAGTCACAGACAGATATATTGCCATTAGAGTTGGTATTTCCAGAACAGAGTACATTCCATTCTGACAGAGGATCTTGCAATGAGAAAGCTTTTCAAGACTTCTGACAGTTGATCAGAAGCACACCAGGCGCACACTATCGCGTGGTAATCTTAACCTTTGTTCTGCCGTCTTTCGTCAGAGATTTGCCACTATGGGTGAAACATGGGTCCATCATTCTACCCCAGAGGCCAAACAGCAATCGAAACAATGGAAGCACCCTGGCTCGGCCCGCAAAAGAAAGCAAGTACTGTTCCACCAACTGGGAAGGTTATGGCCTCGGTTTTCAGGTATGCAGTTGTTATTCTGCTCGTAGATTATCTCCAGAAGGGACAAACAGTAAATGGCGACATACTATGCTTCACTTCTGATCCAGTTACGGGAAAATATTATAAACTTAAGCGCCGCGGAGAGCTCACTATAAATGTGTTGATCCATTAGGACAATACTCCTGTTCACAAGTATGTCATTGCTATGGCTGCCATTCACGGTTGTGGCTTTAAATTGATTGAACATCCGCCTTATTCACCTGATCCCGCTCAATCAGAGATCTAATTCAAGGTAATGTTGGTTGGTGCCTGATGCTCTGTCTCTGGTCGGGCCCATCGGAGTCTAACTGTTGGTTTTTGCTTTTGCTCCAGCATTTCAGTGGTTTCTTGCTGTAGAGTCCTCACCGTTGTCTCACCTCTGTGGTTCTTTGATTTTTGTGTTCACGGAGATGTTGCACTGATGAGTTAGGAGGCCTTCATGCGGACTGAACAAATTATTTGTCTGAATCGCGACGGAAGTAAGGGCGAGGATTGTGGCCACGTAAAATCGATTTAAGCCCCCCAAGTGGAAATCATTCCACTGACCGTTCCAAGGTGGTTCTTCTGTGGCGTTTTATTCATGGTGTTGTTTTTTACTTACTGTGTGTATCACTTATGTCTTTTTATTTTGGATGGCCATATGGCCATTTCGTGGGAAAGTAACTGTCCTTATGGCCTTCCCTTGTTTAGGTTTCCATTATGGTCTGGTCGCTTAATGTTTGTGTTTCTTTCCCTTTGGTGTCTTTGATGGGTGGAGTAAGTTAATTGTATCGATTCCTGATCTTTGTTTTACTTCTACTTTTCATCTACACGGCTATCTCAGGCACCCACTCTCAGTCCGATTATGACGTCATATATGCAGTGGATGACTTTCTGTATGGCACCTAGGCCCTTAAACACCGCTGGCAAAAGTGTATAGATACTGAAGGTGATCATGTTGAAAAATAATACAATATGTCCGACAAAATTCAAATCCTTCAATATGAGGCTCACAGCTTATCAATCAGCCCTCATACAGTCGAACTTCAATGGCTCGAACATCTTTGGGACCTCGAAAATCTGTTCGAGACAGGGGTAGTTCGAGCCACTGAGGTTAATGTCAGGAGGCATAACGAGATACTTTTAGACATCTTTTCGGTGTTGTATAATAAAAATGTATGCTGTGTGTACTCATTAGAATCGCCTCATCGAGGCGATTCTAATGAGTACACACAGCATATATTTGCAAGATAAAATACTAAAATCTCCTTAATTATCCCCCACTATTTCTTATGTAGAGGAATTCGCTAGGGGCTCAAGAATGGGTTCGACTCATCCATGGTAAACGAGCCATAAGTGTTCGAGCCATCGAGGTTCGACTGTATATGCAATCGCAATCCAAGCACCGAGAGTACTGGTGGATAGATCGTCTCTGTGTGCAGGCTGAGAAAATAGTCCCGCACTGAGACCTACACTGATTCGTTTAACCCTAAAATTCCTGTATCGTTAGCAAACAGTGAGGATCCTCATCAGACTTCGCTTTCTGCGGCGTCTGATTTGGGTAAACACGGTTTGCCAAGCTTAACCCATGATTCCAGTAAAGATTCTATAGATAACCTTACGCATCGATAAGAATTGCGCGCCCATTTTCTATAAATAACCGTTACCTGGTTTTCCGACAAGTCATTGATAGTCACGTGAACTTCAGCACTGAAAAGCTCACTGCGCTTTATAACTTCGGGTCGATTGTTTGGGTCGATTCATAAACGATCAACCCTTAAATAGAAGTGGAGACAATGATCAGGAAGCGATACAGTTACCTACATTCCAAGACATCGCAGTGAAAGAAACATCATCCAAAAGGCCATTCAAACTGACACAAGTATATACTATAAATTAGCAATCCATACATGCAAAGAAATAAACCACAACAGAAGAACCGCCTTGGGACGGTCAGTAGAAAGTGACCACAACCCTCGACCACAAGAAGTATTTCTAACTGATCAGTGCTGAATCTCGGAGAACATATAAATCGAACGATTACAGAGATGAAACAACGTTGAAGACTGGAAATCATGGAATTAACTAAAGGGGAATGGAACGCCTTCAGGGGAGGCAACACCTGCAAAAGTATTTTTGTGTCCCATGTCAATAGGGGTCCACTCTTAAAGGAAAGAATTTACTCCTGAGGAGCAAATTCTTTCCTATAAGAGTCGACCCCTTTTCTCAGTGGGACAGGGTTTAAAGAAAAGTGAACGGGAAGTCCCGAAAGTTGTCTCCCTTTGAAAAATGGCGGGAATATTTTCCAGCTGTTCCCATTCCCCTTAAATGCTGGAGCAAAGGAAAATCGGTTTGCCTGACATGTTATATGATTCACTTACGATACGAATATTATTTTCTGTTGTTCATGAAAATATGAACGCAGTGGTTCGCATACAAAGTATGGTGTTCATGTAAAGTTTGCTAGCGACCCGCTATCGTTCATACTTTCATAAAAAGCAGAAAAAAAGTTATATTTTTATATTTACATTCTTTGCCCGTATTCACTGGGCGAAACTGTTAAAGCTGAAAAACATTTACACGCTGTTTTTCCACAAAGAGCGGATCAGCGTTGACGTCACAAACGCTCGTAGAGAACCCTGGTTTAGACAGACGTCACTGAAAATCATGTGACTCTATGCGTTCATGGAAGTATGAACTACATTGTTTTCTATAGGTTTACATTAGACTTTACGCTGGAAATGTAAATATTACCGTAGCAGCTTGTGCGTTAAAATAGCATAGAACGCGAGTGTTGGTTGGTTGAGCAGGGGTTTAATGTCCCCGTCGGCACTGTAAAGGTCATTATGGAGACGTTGATTCCAGTTTTGTGGGACTTTTACCCGATATTGAGATGAAATTACAGCTCAATCCCTGCTGTCCAATGAAACAAACAGGGTTTACAAGCATGGACGGTCCGATTCGCACCGCTTTGCCTGGGCAATGTATCTTCACGGATTCTGAATGAATACACGTGGAGTTATATAGGAAACATCTTTTAAAGATAGGGCTTCTTTCTTACGACCTGAAAGCCGTAACAAAGGAAAGATGCATAGCCTGAAAAAATCCCCGCCTATGGTGGGATTCGAACCCGGGACGCTCGGGTGACAGACCACTGCTCTTACCCCTGAGCCAAAGAGTCGACTCCCTGACGCAGTTGTCAGAGAGTGTTTATAAACCTAGAAGCTATGCATATGATCTACCAAGGTAGATAATGGAAGGGAGGTAACACACCCCCTCTTCAAGGAAGTCATCATTTATGATGACGTGAAGGATACCAACTTCGGCACAAGCCAATTCTGGCATTTCGGACGAGCCCCCATCTTACGACCTGAAAGCCGTAACAAAGGAAAGATGCATAGCCTGAAAAAATCCCCGCCTATGGTGGGATTCGAACCCGGGACGCTCGGGTGACAGACCACTGCTCTTACCCCTGAGCCAAAGAGTCGACTCCCTGACGCAGTTGTCAGAGAGTGTTTATAAACCTAGAAGCTATGCATATGATCTACCAAGGTAGATAATGGAAGGGAGGTAACATCTTTGTGTTTAAGAAATAGATCAGCTCTAGCTGTGATTTGTTGTGTAATAAATCACAGTTTGGAGGTCAGTTGTAAAGTAGACAAATCACGAGCGCGTAGCGCGCGTGATTTGTCTACTTACAACTGACCGACAAACTGTGATTTATAACCCAACAAATCACTGGCTAGAGCGGATCTATTTCGATTCTAACAGGCTGAAAATCGGCAATAATGTTGTTGTTTCCTTCAAAATCTCACAACTTTTCGCCATTGTTAGAAGAAATCCCGCTAAAATTGTCGACTGGAACACATGCATTTATATCCTTTTCTAACGTTTTCGATGCGAGAAAATGACGTTACACCGTCCAACGTCAAGGAAATCGACTAGTGACGTAATAAATTTGGAGTTTTTAATGACGTCACCTATCACGCTCTTCTGAGCTGTGATTTGTTGCATAATAATTCACAGTTTCTTTCCATTGCCTATATAGGCGCGCTGTGTTAGAATCTTCCTTTAAATATGTGACGGTGAATATTCTGTAACCCGACGACCGAGGGGGTCGGGGCTATATATCGCAGCCCAACATACCATGGGCACAGGATAAGACATGTAGGCCTAATGTTTTTCTTTCATCTGGTAAGGAAAACCAGGTACACATACACCACTGTGTGAAAAGAGTTTTGTCAGTGAATCGCCAGTGCGAGGCTCCAGGCCGCGACCTGCAGCCCATTGTCGAGCGTTGGGACCACGGGGCGAAGGCTCTCTATAGTGTCTTAGGGTGCCGCTTCGCCTACGAAACTTGACTTCTTGATTAAGTAGTTTATGAACCGAAAGAATCGCTTTCAGGTACTCAAATAAGCTGATATATACATTCCGACATTTTACATGGTATAATAGAGAAAACCAGGTGAACAAGCTGATATAACCATTCCGACATTTTGCATGATATAATAGATAGAGAATTCCAGGTTCGTGTCATTTGATATCAAGTTTATCAGGCAAGGCTTCGTGAACGTTTGTAGAATCGCGAGGCTTGCCAAGCGATTCTACATGCGTTCTCGAAGCCGAGCCTGATAAACTTGGCATCAAATGACACGAATCTTGTAATCTATTTATCAGTCAACCCCCTTATACACTCTTACAGTTTTGCCAGTTTTCCAGTGGTCCAGTTCATAGAAGTGGAATGTCACGTTGACCTGATAAAGCTCGCTTTTCCAGAGATAGCATACCTTTATCAGGTCAAGGGGTTAACTGATGAACAACTTTTTACAGACAGATGCTTCTCTGGTCGGGCCCATCGGAGTCTAACTGTTGGTTTCTTTTGCGCCAGCATTTCAGCGGTTTCTTGCTGTCGAGTCCTCACCGTTGTTTCATCTCTAAGGTTGTTTGATTTTTAGGGTTCACGGAGATGTTGCACTGGTGAGATAGGATGCCATCATGCGGACTGAAATAATTATTTGTCTGAATCGCGACGTACGTAAGGGCGAGGATTGTGGCCACGTAAAATCGATTTAAGCTTTCCCCACCCCCACCCCCGCCCCCAGTGAATTCGTTTCACTGACCGTTCCAAGGCGGTTCTTCTGTCGCCGTTTATTTTTGTTATTGTTCGTCTTTGAGTGTTTGTATCGCTTATATTATTTTGTTTTGGATAGCCAATTGGTCATTTTGTGGGAAAGTAACTGTCCTTTTGGCTTTCCGCTAAAGATGTTTCCATAAGGGTCTATTGTTTCATGTTTATGTTTCTTTCCCTTTGGTGTCTCTGATGGGAGCTGTGGGTTAATGATATCGATTCCTGATCATTGCCTCCACTTCTGTTTTAGAAACATGGTTGTATTCAGCGTTCAAACGTTCATTTTGTATTTATACTGTTGAAAAGATACTGTCATGTAAATATTTTGTAAGCCTGCCCAGGCAAAGCGGTACGAGTCGGACCGTCCATGCATATAAACCCTATTGGTTTCATTGAGTGGCAGGGCTTGAGATGTCATTTCCTCTCAATGTCAGGTAACAGTCCCACAAAATTGTAAGCAACGTCCCCAAAATGACCTTTACAGTGTTGACGGAGACGTTAAACCTCAAATCAAACAACAAATGTTTTGTTATTGTTCATTTTGCAGAAATCAATAATATGTACACCAATAGACACAAATATGCGTTCTACACACTGTTCTTTTGCAGAAATCAACAAAATGTACACCAATTGACACAAATATGCGTTCTATACACTGTTCATTTTGCAGAAATCAACAATATGTACACCAATAGACACAAATATGCGTTCTATACACTGTTATCTTTTGCAGAATTCAACAAAATGTACACCCATAGACACAAATATGCGTTTTATACACTGTTCTTTTGCAGAAATCAACAAAATGTACACCCATAGACAAAACGACGGAGTCTACACAAACTGTGTGATGAACGAGACAATGTGGTGCGTCAACGATTTTTGAAGATATTGTTCTAAAATATTACAAACTCTCTCTTTCAGATCAAATAACTTTGTTGTTGATAATGAGCCAGCGCACGAGAAAACCTACAATAAGCTTTTAAGACATGTGCGCACAGCAAAGACTCAGATCAGCCTGCGCATACGCGCAGTCTGATCAGAGTCTTCGTTGTGCGCTCTAATGATAGCAAAGGGCCCAATGCTCCTTCATGCAGCAAGAGAAGTCTCTGGTAAGACTATATGGATGCGCAGGCTGATCTGAGTCTTCGCTGGGCGCACTTGTCTTATTGTAGGTTTTGTCGTGCGCTGTCTCTTATTTTGTCTTTCTTGTCAAGAAGGGTGTACACTAAAACAGGGTTAATTATGTCAACAAGTCCATGTAATGTAAACCCCACTTTATACAGAGAAAGCTGGGGTATACATGGGTAAACATTATCTTCGCTCAAAAACACATAATATGGGTACAGATCAGAACCTTCTCAAACATAGATTATGGGAGCGCGTTAGAGGGGCCTCATTGAGGCGGTTCTATCGAGCTGCCAGAATACATGTTTATTGCAGAAGTAAGACAAATATTCTACATTTTCATCAGAAAGATGTCGATTTTTGATCAGGAGTAATATATTGAGGCGGTTCTAACGAGCTGCCAGGATACATTTCTGTTGCAGAAGCAAGAAAAATATTCCACATTTTCATCAGGAAAATGACGATTTTTGAGCCATAAAATAATGCATTATGTCGCATCATCGAGGTGTTTCTAACGAACGCCAACAATCTATGCTTGTGCGGATAGAGTAATGTACATAAAAAATTACTATATTAAGACCACCTTTGGGACTGTTCAAAAGTGGTCTTATAACCACTTTTGAACAGTCCCAAAGGTGGTCCCTGACCAGAGGACATTGTAAGCAGAAAACGTAAAGAAACATTAAGTGTACCCTTCTGAATAATTTTTATAGCAGAATTAGTCCTAATTTTAGGTGGTCTTAACAGCGGAATTTCACTTTAATAAATTTTCAACAAACGTGTGTGTTGCAGATAAATCAAAGGACGTGTTATCTCGTATTTGGGAGTCATTCTTAAAATAAATCATCTGTATTTGTTTGTTTGATTTGACTTTTAAGTCCCCGTCAACACTGCATTGGTCATTTTGGAGACGTTGCTTCCAATTTTGTAGGACTTTTACCCGACATTGAGATGAAATGACACCTTAAGCTCTGCTGCTCAATGAAACCAATAGGGTTTATACGCATGGGCAGTCTGACTTGCACCACTTTGCCTGGGCAGGCTTAGATCCTCTAAGTGGTTTACCAGTACTCATGTGCGATCGGTTTCAGCTCTGCGTGGAAGCATCATGCAGCCTATCTATTTCTTCAAGCCCCGATGGGCTGTAGAACATAGGCAAATGCCTATTAGCGAGCTCGCAATTCACTAAGCTTTGAAGAATCACATTTTGCAGTTACACGTTTATGGGTGCATACTTCATAATGGGGCGCGACCTTTTTATAACCCAAGGTAGTCAGTCCCCGCCCATCGAGTCTTCGAGAAATAGATTGGGCTGCACGATGCTTCAACGCAGAGCTGAAACTGACCGCCTATGAGTACTGGTAAACCGCTTAGAAGGATTATTCTTGCACACCAGACAAGGCAATCCGTGATTTTACCCTGGGATAGAAATTTATGTTCTGACCCTGGTGTTCCGACCCAGGCAACTCACATAAATGCGCTCCAATTCTATTCAACTGCCGGAACTACTTCCGCACTACTTTTATTTTGTAAACAATGTACATGTGCGAGCTGTCAAAACCAACCGGAGGTGTTGTGCAAGAAAAAGAATCCAATATGGGGTTCTGTTGTAGATGGCCGTTTCCAACCCTCGGGATGACCGTGCTGAGCGGAACCTCGGCGTAGCCTCGGTTCCGCTCAGCACGGTCATCCCGAGGGTTGGAAACGCTCATCTACAACAGAACCCCATATCAGATTCTTATAAACCTGCACAGGGAAAGTGGTGCGAGGCAGACTGTCCAGTGCTGTTGGTTTTATTGAGTGGCCGGTCTTAAGATGGCATCTCAATGTCTGGTAAAAGTCCCACAAAACCGAAAGCGACGTCTCCAAAATGACCTCAATGTGTTGACGGGGACGTTAAACCACACTCAAACAAACAAGCAAACAAATAACCCAAGGTAATCAAAGCGCCAAAATGCACTGAAATGACAGATTCTATGAGAAAATCATAACACTGTGAAAACTTACAGAAAACCTTTCTAAAAATTTAAGAGCTTAAAATTTAGAAAGGTAGTTCTGCAAATTCCAATATATATATGATATGTTTGCAGATGCCGGTGGTATTATGAAACGCCATTCGATGTTTCAAATTTTTGAAAGACACTATTTACGTCTATAAGTAACAGTTTTGTCTGAACGGTTATGGACACCTCTATCCAAAGATACTCTATGGGAAAGAGATCGGAGGAAAAAGGTTGGCTAGTCCAGTACATAAATTCCATTGGCTTGAAGACATTCTTGGGTAAGAACAGCACTATGAGCCCGCTCGTAATCCTGCTGGATAAGATATCCCGGATTCTGAGCGTAAACAAATAAATGGAACCATGTGAGGCCGAAACACTTGATTGATGTAACGTCTCGCTGTTCAATCCATGTCTCAGCTATGATCTTGAATGTTCTTAATGACACTAAGCTGCGTTCGCTAACTACACGCAATACCTCGCCACACAGTTACGCTTATTTCACCCGATATGTCATGCTCTATTACGCACACGTCGCCTCCGCATACCTTACACCTATACGTCGAAACACCCGGAAACGACAACCGGCGTGATTCACGCTGAAGTGCGAATTGTCACTGAAATGCAATTTACGTATTTCATGCACTAGCGTAAGGGTTCCGTACAGTGTCGACACGTTAACTATGGTCACGACAGGGATGTCTAGCTCTCAAAGGTGCATCGCATAAGGGCGACGATCAGTGTCAGTGCTTATTAGTCGGTAGTTGAGACCCCTTGTTTATCTACAGGTACAGTGTAGCAGCTGCTGGTAGAGATCTGTTTCGCATATGCGTCTGACGGTCGAATCGATCTTGACGTACTGACGTCGGTCTTCCGCTACGTCGACGTCCACTAGCGTCTTCTGTATGTAGTGAGATGTCGCTCCAATAGACATTAGATCACACACATGTGGCACCCAAAATCGGAGTCAACGTCATCCGCTTTCCGACCAGCTTCTAAGTGTCCAGGGGCACGCTTACGATCCTTTAATGAAAAATGTTGCAATACGCTCTCACTAAATGATTTTTTGAGAACAAATTTCAGTTTCTTCTTTTCTAGGCACGACCTTAAATTAGACATCAAAAGTTTGATCCTGAACATGATTGTGGTTTCTATCCGTACTTGTGTGAGGGTGGTGCACAGGATCGACGTGGCCGGACTGGTAACCAGACATCACGGTTGATTGATTTAACCGTTTTAGCTTAAGGGCATGGTGCCTGAGTGTGTTCTAATCGTTTGGTTTCAGAATCAAAGCACTGCGAGTGTGGGATGTAGGTTGGAGTAATAGTCTTGGGCTGAGATTTAAACTGTTTCATTTAACCCTGAAATTCCAAACAAATAGTGACGATTTTGATAAGAAGCCGCCTTCGGCAGCGTCTGTCCATGGTCTACACTGTTTGCCAAGCTCACCCTATGATTCCAGGATAATCCATTTCCGTCTTATGGAATACCCCGATCTCACTGTGGCTATTTTCTACAAGACAAAAAGTTATTCTGACAAGTCAGTGCTAGTCACGTAGACATTAGCACTGAAGCCCTTTTCTTATTATCAACTTCGGGTCGAATGCCAAACAATCAACCCAAACATAGCCGCGTCGTTTGTCAGTGATGGGTACAAACCGTACATGTAAGTGTTACCTGTAAAATCTGCACGTGAATCAAATGTTGGATCTGGCAAACAATGTAAACTCAGTTCAAAAGCCACACAACACGGTGCTGATCTTGCTCTACACTTTTTGGCATTAGTAACTAACATCTTAAGTTAAAACGAATCAGCCCAAGTCCCCGTTCATGACCAGCCTGCATTTAGAGACAATCGGCATGAGTGTTGTCAGTGCTTTGATTTATTCACTGCCTTGGGTTCCTGGAGTGCACTCTTCCATCACTGAAGTTGGGCTCGTCCATTCTGCTAAATATATGGCACCTAGGATTATGTGTGTGTGTGTGTGAAATCGGATTTAACGTCGCTTTCAACAATTTTTCAGTCATATCACGACGGTGTCTGGTTGCGACAGGGAGCTCAAGGCTCACGTTTATAGTGCTGCCTCACTGAAGTATCATGTCCCAGACACATTACATGATACCACACCCAGTCACATTATCCTGACACTGGATCGACCAGTCCTAGCTCTACCCCGTAAATCTGAGTGCCAAGCGAGGAGCAGCTAGTACCATTTTTAACGACTTTGGTATGTCGCGGCCCGGGATCGAACCCGAGACCTCCCGTTCCCAGGAGCGGACACTCTACCAACTGAGCTATCGGGGCCGGTACCACCTAGGATTATATCAGAGGACCTACACTAAGTATCTACCATATTCCAGGGTTGAAAGGGACAGCCTTTCTTTTCAATTTCTCAACGCAAAGTCAATATACACCTAAGTTGTAACTGACCTAAACTTGACCTCGAAAGTCAGAAAGAAAACCCATTAATATTCTTGTCTGCAGCTGACCTGGTCCAACAGCAGGCTGGTCTTTAAGGATTAAATATTGGCAGCACTGATAGAAAACAGTGTATAATCTGAGCAGACTGCTTAGCAGACCCCGCATTGATCTGGGTATACAGTTTTCGCCAAACCCGTTGCATGATGCTGCTGATTCATATGAAATGCTGAATCGTCAAGTCGTCTGCTTCAAAAGTTTGTATTACGCTTACAGGATAACTAATAAGCTTGTACAATTTTGATTACTGCGCCAAACCGGACTACATTTTGTGAGGACTCATATTTCTATGGCGGTCAAAGCCGGAAGAAAAAGCCTGAATTACTTTAAACGTGCAGCACAGCAAGAATAGACAGATGGAATCTGTCATTAAAAACTGTGTTAGTGTAAAAGCAGTTATAGCCAAACAAAAATAAATCGGTTATTTTGAAAAAAAATGTCCTTTTGTGATAATTGGCTATAAAACTCGTATTCTTTTATATGGATTTATGGTCATTTTTCTGTATACCGCTAATCTGTACATTTGGAATCCATCTCCCTTTTTTGTACCCTGCCCATTGGGGCTTGAAGAAATAAACCGGGCTGCATGGTGCTTCCACGCAGAGCTGAAACCTACTAAATGTACACTTGAGCACAGGTGAACTACTAAGGTCTAAACCTGCCCAGGAAAAGTGGTGTGAGTCAGACTGCTACTTAAAACCTAGTGGTTTCTTTGGATGGAAGTGTTTGAACTGCAGATCAAAGCCCCACAATATCAAAAGCACTGTCTCCAAAAATGACCTAAATTATGTTGATGGGGCTGTAAAACCGCAACACAAACCCAAGGTACATTTATGTGAAATTATTTCACAATCAGTCTAAGGCTAGCTGTGTGGAGTAGAAGTCATTTCAAGACTATATTTTTAGCTCTGATGGCCATCATGTGTAGTGGAGCAAAAGGAATATTCCTTTGAAATAATTTTGAAATTGGGCCAGTTGCCTAGGTGGAAAATGCTTTTAAAGGTTTGTTTTTTGCCTATTTTTAGCTCTGGTGGCCATCTTGTTCAGCGAAACGGAACCATTTAGGAATGTTTGGTAGCAGGTCACCCAAGGAACATTCCTGTAAAATTATTTTAAAATCTGTTCACTGGTTTACGAGATGTCTTTTAAGTTTTGTGGGTTTGTGTGGGTTATAAACCCAAACTCATTATGATGCTTTCAACGAGATTTATGTAGGTGACCCGTGCGACATAATGCTTTTTTTCTCATCTTTTTTCTCAACGACTACTTTTCTGATAAAAATCCGTGATATTTTTCTTATAAATGCTCGAAACATAGGTTGTGGGTGCTCGTTAGAACCGCCTCATTGAGGCGGTTCTAACGAGTACCCACAACCCATGTCTTGGAACAGAAATAAGAAAAATAATGTACACCCCCGTAAACCCCAGTTTTCTCAATACAAAGTGGGGTTTAAGAGGGGGTCTTCGTTTCACGGACTGGTTATCGTGATGAATTATGTAAATAATAAACTGTGACCTCAAATGAAAGCCCAAGATTTCTCTTCTAACCTGAAGCCGAGGTCCTGTATTAAGGTTGCCTTGAAAGTGGCTTATATGATTATATACAGATACCATTGGTTAGCATGCTGCATAAAATTAAAAGCCAAATAATGCATAAAAAGAAACTTTCATCAGATTGGCCAGCTGTCCGGAATTTCCAGGACTTTTTAACGACCATTTCAAGATTATTTTACTAATATCGAGCTGACTGTCAATCAGAGGTGGGCAAAAAAAAAAACTTGAGTACAATGTACCCACAAACTATGTCTTTGAACAAAAATAAGGACAATCATAAAACCCCTCTTAAACCCCACTTTTCTCTATACAAAGAGAGGTTTAGGGAGGTATTTCTTTCATGGATTTGTTGACCTGAGGTTCAAACCATTTCGAAAAGTAACCACCTAACACCCCTAAAATTTTCCAGCTAATACAGTAGAGCTAATGTTTATATATTCAGTGCACCATTCTTTCACAAGGATCTGACAACTGCCCTTCTTGGATCAGCGGAAGGAAGAGAATGACCGTAGAAAATATTTCATGATCAATCTCATAGAAAGAATTTAACCAACCTCACAGATATCGAACCCGCAACCTCTTGATCACGAGTCAGAAGTGCATCCGACTGAACAACCCAGACCGGCTATCGAGATAACTACTTGTCAACTCCAAACTGCAGCTTGTACAGGCTGATCTAGGTTTTCCCACTGTGCATATAGAATTCGTCCTTGACCGTATTTTCATTATCTTTGTTCAGTGAAAGGTCAACGAAATACGTGTCTCTTTTTAACTTTTCTCTAAAGTCTTGTCTGCCAGGATTTGAAAGTTTGTGCTAATTATGCCGAAACGTAAGTTGACAGTATTTCAGTATTACAGTTTTGTTTATTTTCCAGGGGCCAGTTGTTCAAAACTAACGACGTCGTTAGTTAACGTATCGTTAAAACTTTGATAATTAAATATGGCAAATATGCTGGAATTTTTGCTGAAAAAATGTGAGCAGCTGCTCACATTTTTTCAGAGCTGCTCACATTTTTTCAGCAAAAATACCAAAATTTACGTTATTATACTTGCTAGAACCGATAACAATATGACCACTAACGAGCTCGTTAAGCTAACGATGCTTTGAACAACTGGCCCAAGATAAATACTGAAACACAGTGAAATTCTGCTATTAAGACCACCTGAAATTAAGACAAATTCTGCTTAAAAAAACTTATTATTTTGAAGGGTGCACTTAATCTTTCTTTGTATTTTCCGCCCGCGGTGCCAAGTGGTCAGGGACCACCTTTGGGACTTTCAAAAGTGGTCTTAAAGACCACTTTTGAACAGTGGTCTTAAAGACCACTTTTGAACAGTCCCAAAGATGGTCTTTATATAGGAATTTTACTGTATGGTGACATTAAATGTAGTTGTTGGACTTGATGCAGATTTTTGGTCGATTATCGTCTTTTCCATCCAACTGAAAATCGTTCAAACATCGATTAAGGAACTGCCAGAAATATAGTATTATTCAGGCATTAGTTTGAATCGATGTTTAACGCCCCTGTCATTTTGGAGATGTAGCTTCCAGTTTTGTGGGACTTGTTCCGACATTGAGATGAAATGACATCTCAATGCTTGCCTCCCAATGAAACGAGAAGACTAAAATACATCGGACGATCTGACTCACACCGCTTTGCCTGGACAGGCTTAGTCCTTCTAAGCAGTTTACCCGTGCTCGTGTGAAGTCATATTCAGCTCTGCGTGGAAGCATCATGCAGCCCAATCTATTTCTCCAAACCCTTATGGGGCGGAATATGGTTAAGGTAAAACCGATTTGAGCTCTATCCTGTAAAGTCTACAAATCATATAGGAAACCACATTTTTTATGTATTTTGTTTGAGTTGAGTTTTAACGTCCCCGTCAACACTGTAAAGGTCATTTTGGAGACGTTGCTTCCAATTTTGTGGGACTTTTACCCGACATTGAGATGAAATGACATCTCAAGCCCTGTCACCCAATGAAACCAATAGGGTTTATTAGCATGGACGGACCGTCCATGCTAATAAACCCTATTGGTTTCATTGGGTGACAGGGCTTGAGATGTCTCGCACCGCGGTTCCTGGACAGGCTTAGATCGTCTAAGCGGTTTACCAGTACAAGTGTGCGGGCAGGATTCAGCTCTGCGTGGAAGCATCATGCAGCCCATATATTTCTTCAAGCCCCTATGGGCGGGGGCTATACATTTTTTATGTGGGCCCCGTCAAGCGATTTTGGTACTTATCGCCTAAGCGAGCAGCGAAGGTTCAGGCGAGCCTGCGCATCCGCGCAGTCTCGCCAGAACCTTCACTGCTCGCTCATACAAGCAGTGAATCAAGAGGAACCTTCAGACAAAAAGCCATATCCCTGGCCCTTCTGAATGGCTGGGCATGCGCAGTTAAAACTTGTCATGACGGAATGCTCGAAGACCCAAATTCGCTTGGCGGGGCTCATGTAATCTCTAACATTTTGAATAAGTTCATGCAGTTTCAGTAGTAAACATCCATTTTTAATTTGCTGACAGGGCTCATTTTAGAAGGCAATAATCAGGAATCGATACAATTAGCCCACAGCTCCCATCAGGGACACCAAAGGGAAAGAAACACGAACATAAAATAACTAGACCCTAATGGAAACATCAATAGCGGAAAACCAAAAGGACAGTTATTTTCCCACAAAATGGCCAATCGGCTATCCAAAACAAAAAGGTATAAACGATACAATTCGACGGCAAATCTGCTTCTATCTTGCATATAGAACTGAAGTGCGCCCAGCGCTCATTTGGTTGCCTACGTTCTTGCTACGATGCGGAAACCGCAGAGTACTCACTACCTAGGCAAGAAAGGGAGGGTTCCGTGAGCGCCCGCGTTGTTGAAGTTCTGTAGGCAACAAAGAGAGCGCTCCGCGAGCGCCCGCTTTGTTGAAGTTCTGTAGACGACAAAGAGAGCGCTCGGAAAGCGCCCGCGATGTTGAAGTTCTGTAGACAACAAAGAGAGCGCTCCGCGAGCGCCCGCGTTATTGAAGTTCTGTAGGCAACAAAGTGAGCGCTACGCGACCGCCCGCGTTGTTGAAGTTCTCTATGCAACATAGTGAGCGCTCGGAGAGCGCCCGTGTTGTTGAAGTTCTGTTGGCAACAAAGAGAGCACTCGGCGAGCGCCCGCGTTGTTGAAGTTCGCAAGGCAACAAAGAGAGGGCTGGGCGAGCGCCCGCGTTGTTGAAGTTCGGTAGGCAACAAAGTGAGCGCTCTGCGGCGCCCGCGTTGTTGAAGTTCTGTAGGCAACAAAGTGAGCGCTATGCGGCGCCCGCGTTGTTGAAGTTCTGTGGGCAACAAAGGGAGCGCTACATGAGCGCCCGCGTTGTTGAAGTTCTGTAGGCAACAAGGAGAGCGCTCCGCGAAGACCCGCGTTGTTGAAGTTCTGTAGGCGACAAAGAGAGCGCCCCGCGTCCGCCCGCATTGTTGAAGTTCTGTAGGCAACAAAGGGAGCACTTGGCGAGCGCCCGCGTTTTTTAAGTTCTGTATGCAACAAAGTGAGCGCTCTGCAAGCGGCCGCGTTGCTGAAGTTCCTTTGGCAACAAAGAGAGGGCTCTGCGGCGCCCGCTTTGTTGAAGTTCTGTAGGAAACAAAGTGAGCTCTCGGTGAGCACCCGCGTTGTTGAATTTCTGTAGGCAACAAAGAGCGCTCGCCGACGCTTGCGCTGTTGACGTTCTGTAGGCAACAAAGATAGCGCTCGACGAGCGCCCGCGTTGTTGAAGTTTTGTAGGCAACAAAGTGAGCGCTTGGCGAGCGCCCGCGTTGTTCGAGTTCTGTAGGCAACAAAGCGAGCGCTCCGCGTGCGCCCGCGTTGTTGAAGTTCTGTAGGCAACAAAGATAGCGCTCTGCGGCGCCCGCGTTGCTGAAGTTCTGTAGGCAACAAAACGAGCGCTCCACGGGCGCCCGCGTTGTTGAAGATCTGTAGGCAACAAATAGAGCGCTCGGAGGCGCCTGCGTTGTTGACGTTATATAGGCAACAAAGATAGCGCTCGGCGAGCGCCCGCGTTGTTGAAGTTCTGTAGGCAACAAAGTGAGCGCTAAGCGAGCGCCCGCGTTGTTGAAGTTCTGTAGGCAACAAAAAGAGCGCTCCGTGAGCGCTTGCCTTGTTGAAGTTCTGTAGGCAATATATATAGCGCTCAGCGAGCGCCCGCTTTGTTGAAGTTGTTGAAGTTCTGTAGGCAACATAGTGAGCGCTCCGCGAGCGACCGCGTTGTTGAAGATCTGCAGGAAACAAAAAAGTTCCGTGAGTGCTCGCGTTGTTGAAGTTCTGTAGGCAACAAAGTGAGCGCTCCGCGAGCGACAGCGTTGTTGAAATTTTGTAGGCAACAAAAAGGGCGCTCCGTGAGCGCTCGCCTTGTTGAAGTTCTGTAGGCAATATATATAGCCCCACGAGCGCCCGCGTTGTTGAAGTTCTGTAGGCAACAAAGTGAGCGCTCCGCGAGCGACAGCGTTGTTGAAATTTTGTAGGCAACAAAAAGGGCGCTCCGTGAGCGCTCGCCTTGTTGAAGTTCTGTAGGCAATATATATAGCGCTCAGCGAGCGCCCGCTTTGTTGAAGTTCTGTAGGCAACATAGTGAGCGCTCCGCGAGCGACCGCGTTGTTGAAGATCTGCAGGCAACAAAAAAGTTCCGTGAGTGCTCGCGTTGTTGAAGTTCTGTAGGCAATAAATTGAGCGCTCAGCGAACGCCCGCGTTGTTGAAGTTCTGTAGGCAACAAAGTGAGCGCTCGGCGAACGCTCGCGTTGTTGAAGTTCTGTAGGCATCAAAGTGAGCGCTCTGCGAGCGCCCGCGTTCGGAAGTTCTGTAGGCAAGACAGTGAGCGCTCCGCGAACGCTCGCGTGGTTGAAGTTCTGTTGACAACAAAGTGAGCGCGATGCGGGGCCGCGTTTTTGAAGGCACCTCAGGACGAATTCTGCATTTTGATACTTGTACATGTAGCGCTGAATAGCTTAATCAAAAGCAGAAAAGTCTTCAAGCTTTTGCCTGATGTACATGTAAGCGTGTCAGCCATTGTGAGACAATGATTACATTATTATTTTAGCTTTTTAAAAATGCATGTATGTATGTGTTCTTTTGAATTACGTCCAACAAACAGCTTAGTTCATACGGAGACGGGAGAAGGCCAGGATCGAACCAATGACGCATATAGAGGATCTTACATGAGTGTTCATGTATTAATATTTACATTTCCAGTGTAAAGTCTATTGTAAACCTATAGAAAACAATTGCGTTCATACGTCAATGAACGCATCGAATCACATGAATTTCAGTGACGTTAAATGACGTCATTCTAAACCATTGTTCTCTACGGGCGTTGATGACGTCAACGCTGCTCCGCTCTTTGTAGAAAAACAGCGTGTAAATGTTTTTCAGCTTTAAAAGTTTGCCCTACAAGCATTTTTTTCGCCCAGTGATGAGGGGCAAATAATGTAAATATAAAAAATGAACTTATTTTTTCTGCTTTTCATGAAAGTATGAACGACAGTGGGTCGCTAGCAAAGTTTACATGAACCCCTTCGGGGTTCATTTACTTTGCACGCGACCCACTGCGTTCATACTTCCATGAACTGCAGAAAAATAAATTTCATTTCTTAATTGAATTTATTAAACGAGTTGAGGAAAAGGGATAAAATGCGAGGCTTTGCCGAGCATTTTATCCATTTTCCTCAACGAGTTTAATATATTCAATAATACATGAGCACGAATGCAAGATTCTATTTATCATATGACATTAAAACCGCATTTTATTCACGATTGTTTACGAAAATGTCAATATTCCGACGTTAGGAAACGCGACGTCCTTACGGACGTCGTACATGTAACGTTACGGGACGTATCTAGCTAATTTGCATATTTAATCCACTAGTGGATTATCGAAAATAATACATGGCGTTATTACACTCTCAGACGCGACGTCATATGATAAAATAATAATAATCATAATAATAATTATAAGACCACACTCACTTATCTTTTTTATGCATGTCGCATAATAATAATAATAATAATAGAAATAATAATAATAATAATATTAAGACCACACTCGCCAATCTTTTTTATACAGGACTCTTATCTAACACATTTCAGATAGTTTGTCGAACTTTGTTTTTGTTTTGTTTTTTTTGTTATCTAGGAATTGTATTTAGTTCGTTGAAATATATTTATCATTTTATTGTATTTTTATTTATTTATTTATTTATTTATTTATTTTATTTATTTATCCATTAATTTATTGTATTTTATTTATTTATTTTATTTTATTTATTTTTTTTTTTTTTTTTTTTTGGTTTAACGGCCCTTTCAAGATTTTACTCCTATCGAGCCGATCGTTAATCATAGGTGGGCGAAAACCGAAGTACCCGGAGTAAAACCACCTGACCTTCCGTTGCAGATCTTTGCGTCTCTCTTGCGACCCTAACCAGGCTCGAACCACGGCGGTGAGAGACCTAATGATTAAGAGTCAGCGCGCTTATCCCTTAGGCCAAGGAGGACCGTTGAGATTTGTTTGTACCCAGTATTGGTACTCAACGACATATATAATACGTCCTTGTATAGTGACAAATGGTACGGGCCTCCGTGGCCTAGTGGTTAAGAGCGCTGACTCTTGATCATTAGGTCTCTCACCGCTGTGGTTCGAGCCTCGCTCGGGTCACATGTGAGACGCCAAGTTCTGCAACGGAAGGTCAGGTGGTTTTTCTCCGGGTACTCCGGTTTTCGCCCACCTCTGATTAACGATCGGCTCGATATGAGTGAAATAATCTTGAAAGGGCCGTAAAACCAAAACCAAAAAAAAAAAAAAAAAAAAAAAAAATAGTGACAAATGGTGTTCATACAGATAAAAATATGCAAAAAGATGTAGATCAAGTTTCTGACTCCTTTGATAGCGACACCTTGTGACACAAAACCCAGTTTCCTTGTAGTCATTAAATATATCCTAACATCCTGCCAGTCAACTGTCAGGCAGAACAAAAATCATAACACAACGTGGTGTAAATTTCATTGCAGACTCCTGTACTACCCAATCAAAATACATCTTAAATGTCAATCAGAATGCGTTCGCCAAAATGAGGCCAATCGACTGCTTGATCTAGTTTTAGAGTTGTTTGACGAATGGCATTTACTTGTAAAACTAACTTGATGCAAAAAAAAGGATTCATTGAAAGGTACTTCATATAAGTTTGAAGAGTTTTGTGTCTACAGGTGTATCACCTTCATCATGCTAACAAGTCCTCGAAATAAACACCCCTAAACACACTTTGTATAGAGAAAACTGGGGTTTACGGGGTAAACATTATTTTTCTTACTTGTGCTCCAAGACATAGGTTGTTGGTACTCGTTAGAACCGCCTTAATGAGGCGGGCCTAACGAGCACCGGGCCACCCACAACCTATGTTTAAAGTAGAAATAAGAAAAATACAACGATTTTTTTTATCAGAAAATAAACCGTTTTTGAGATTTGAAAGATTGCACTGTGTCGTACGGATATGTTATCGTAATCATTTGTTTGAATTGAGGTTTTACGTCCCCGTCAACACTATTTAGGTCATTTTGGAGGCATTAATTGCTTCCAATTCTGTGGGACTTTTACCCGACCTTGAGATGAAATGACATCTCAAGCCCTATCGCCCAATAAAACCAATAGAGTTTATATGCATTGGGCGGTCCGACTCGCATCAATTTGCCTGGGCGGTGCGGTCAGTTACAGCTCTGCGTGGAAGCATCATGAAGTCCATCGGCGGGGGCCTGACATTGATGATAAAGTCATCGCCAGGATTTTTTTCTATTTAAATGTTAATAAAAAATTAATAAATAAATAAATCTTTGTTTATGAAACATAATTTATGTCCAATTTGGTGACGTTGATTTGACGTTGTTCTAGCGACGTGTGCCTGCTGGATATATATTTAACATGTATAAGATTGTTGGCTGACTTTGTTGCTTGACTCGAATCGTATTTTACACATTCCAGATATCTGGCTGACCTTTCTTATTATCCAGTACGTGGCTGCACACCATCACCACTGGGGCACAAACCATGGAACTACAAGTAAGAATCCATTATCCTTACGATCAGAATAACCCATGTAAGATTATAAGAATCTTATATGGGTGTGAGGGGTGGATGGAAAAATCCGTACCGAGGGTCACTGTCCGGCATCACGAGGCTTGACAGACAGTGATTCCGAGGGACGGATTTTTCTTTTCGCCCCTCACACCCATAAAGGATTCTTTTTCTTGCATACCTTCATTTCTTTACGCGGATTATTAATGCTGCGGTCACTTCGAGTACCGACGTCCGCAATATTGTGATGACACTACAGGAATGTTTAGTGACGTCACGTAACGTGCATGACGTCAACCTTAACGACGGCCCATACGAGGTCGTATTCAACCAGTGCATTTATCAAACACTCGGGCATATTCGATTTTGGGTCGGAACACCAGGGTCAGAACATAAATTTCTATCCCAGGGTAAAATCATGGATTTCCTTGTCTGGTGTGCAAGAAAATATTTTCTTGCACACCGGATAAGTAAATCCTGGGCTTAACCCCGGGATAGAATTTTTTGTCCCCATTAGGTTATCTTTTCCAGGGATAGGATTTAAACCTGACATTAAGACAGCACATGTTTCAAGCCTCAAAAAAGGCAATTTTCTGAAGAAAATTGGAGATATATTTATTTAGACTCCAAACATAGGTTGTTGATGTCCATTCCAACCGCCTCTAACGAGTACCCACAACATATGTCTAAGAGCAGAAATAATGAAAGTAATGTTTACCCCCGTAAACTAATCTTTTTTTTTTTTTCAAATATAAAGTGGGGTTTAGAGGTGTTACGAGCCAGGCGTAGCAGAAAGAAAAAGCAAACAAGCCTTTTGGAAAAATTTAACAAAATTTATTTACAAGTTAACTTTAACCTGTAGAAGTAAGAAAATTAAATGTACTTAGCTCTGTTATGAAATATCCTGAATGAATCTATTTTCCTTGATCCCACAGAATTCACAGTCCAAAATGAAAAGTAATATCCTTTAACAATCCAACACAGAATTTAGAAATAACTTTCCTTATAAGCCCAAACATCAAACTCCAAAGTCTGCCTCAATGAGAAAAATCAAGCTCTTTTATAGACCCTAAGATTTCTCTAGAACATTCCAGAGGGCTGTGGAATAAGATGAGGTATTTTTCTAAAAATAATGCAACCCAGAACTTTCTGGAAGGTTCTGAAGTACTTTTCCTTGTAAACATGTTGTTTACAAAAATGAAATTAATCTGTGACTCAGTTTTCTAGAATCTTCTATAAGAAGATTAACAAGATATTTATAGCACTATTAGGTCACAGTGGGGTGCAAGTGGGAATCAGAAAAATAAATTCTTATGCATAACACTCCCCCTCTTCGAGGAAAAGAAAGATTTATGTAATAAAGCTTTCTTTTGCTTTAAGAATAATAAAATATTGAGCATAGCATATAAAATTACATGTATCTACAATCCACTTTAGTAGGAAAGAAAAACACAACTCCTGACACTGCTCAAGCTCTTGAAAGGGCATCAGGGATAATGTTATCTCTCCCTCTGATATGTCTTATGTCTAAATTATACTCTTGTAGCATAAGACTCCACCTGAGCAAACGCTGATTTTTGTTTTTCATTTTATGTATGAAAGTCAGTGGATTGTGATCACTGAAAACAACAATCGGTGCAGTAGTAGGGGTAAGATAAACTTCGAAATGTTGCAGAGTGATTCTTGCTCTGCATCTGTCTATGTTCGAGAATTAATCCTTGTAAGAGTCTATAAACATTTTTGTCCTTTCATGTTCTGGTATAAGAATACTAGGAGAACTCCATTCCAGTCATTGTCCAGCAAATACTGAATTTCTTCTTTAAGATTTTTCTGTTTTATAGGATTCATCCTGTATGGGTGTTGTTTTACAGGTTTAGACCCATTTATGTCCACATCGTGAAATATTTTGTCTGTCCGTGTTGGAATGTCAGGAAATAATTGTTCATATTCAAAAATCAGCTGTTTCAGTTCATTCCGCTGATTTGGCTCTAGATGTGACAGTTTCTGGTCAAGATTCCGTAGAATGTCAGAATTCTGAAGTTTTGATGATGTGGGATCCGATTTCACTGAATTAATATCCTCACAGTCATTGTCACATGAATTAAGTGGAACAGAGCTAACTAGATTGACTGATGTTAAAGATGTATTGTCCCTATCTATGTATTCCTTAAGCATGTTAATATGACATAGCTGCTTTAGCTTGCGCCTCCCAGGAGTGTTTATTATGTAATTTACGTCACTGATCTTTTTGTCTACAGTGTATGGACCATAATACCTGGCCTGCAACGATTTTCCTGGAATAGGCAAAAGAGCTAGTACCTTATCACCTGGTTTAAAATTCCTTTGTTTTGTCCCTATGTCATATAGCTGTTTCATTTTCCTTTGGGCTGACTGAAGATTGGTCCGAGCAGCCTCACAAGCTTTTGAAAGTCTAGTTTTGAAATCAGACACATACTGAAGTAAATTCAGGGAGGTGTCATCATTGGAGAGAAATTTCTCTTTGAGAAGTTTCAAAGGACCACGAACAGTATGGCCAAATACTAATTCAAATGGACTGAAGCCAAGAGATTCTTGCACAGATTCTCTAACAGCAAATAAAAGGAGATGGATGCCTTCATCCCAATCCTTCTCTGTGTCAAAGCAATATGATCTTATCATGTTTTTCAATGTTTGATGGAATCTTTCAAGGGCGCCTTGACTTTCAGGATGATAGGCCGATGACTTATACTGTACAATGCCAAGTTCATGCATTACTTGTTGAAATATTCCAGACATAAAATTTGAGCCTTGGTCTGACTGAATAGATTTAGGAAGCCCAACAAATGTGAAAAACTTCACTAAGGCCTTGACGATTGTCTTAGTTTTGATATTTCTTAAAGGAATGGCTTCAGGAAAACGTGTGGAAGCACACATAATGGTCAAAAGATATTCACAGCCGGACTTAGTTCTGGGCAAGGGACCCACACAGTCTATAATTATTCGACTGAAAGGTTCATCAAAAGCAGGTATAGGCTGCAAATGAGCCTTAGGTATAGTCTGATTGGGTTTTCCTACCATTTGGCATGTATGGCAGGACCTACAATGCTGAGAAACATCTGATTTTAACCCAGGCCAGTAAAAATGATTAAGAATCTTGTGATAGGTTTTATTTACACCTAAATGTCCTGACATTGGAGTTTCATGTGCCAAGTTTAATATTTCAGGACGGTAAATCCGTGGAACCACTATCTGATGGTTGACAGTCCACTCGTCTTCTGCTGAGACGTCTGGTGGACGCCATTTTCTCATAAGAATGTCATTTTTGACATAATAACAGACTGGGACCTGAGATACTTCCTGCTCATCTAAGGCCCTTTGAAATAAAGGCGAAATTTCAGGATCCTTATGCTGTTCTATAGCTAGTTGAGACCCAGACATTATGTCATGGCCTAGATCTAAAGATGAGTTATTCTCATGAAAATCTGTCTGCTTATCAGGCAGGCTTGAAGACAGAGACCTTGTTATCTCGTCATTAAAAGACTGACCCAAAAAGGTATCAGTTAAATCAAAATCCTGTTTCCCATCAGTTTGCTTGGCCTTACGTGCCATCGCCCTTGTGACTGCACAAGACGGATAAAGATCAGGAATTTCCTGCTCAATGGGATCAGGCGGTTGGTCTATGCAAGGATTAGTAGTCAAAAGTGGGTTTACCACAACCTTATCTCCAGCTAAGTCATTGCCTAGCAACAAATGAACACCTTTAAAAGGTAAAGAAGGTCTAATACCAACAGCCACTGAACCGGATACCAAGTCTGATGACAAATAAACGTTATGGAGCGGAACATTAACAAATCCACATTCCACACCCTGAATAAGGACACTTTGGCCTAAAGAAGTCTTCTCAGAAAAAGGCAGAGTATCTGCAAGAATAAGAGATTGAGAAGCTCCGGTATCTCGTAAGATTTTGATAGGGGTAGGATGGGCATAACTGTCACCATTTAGTGACACAAAACCATCTGATAAGAATGGTTCATAAATCTCCATAACCGAATCAGTCTCAGATAATTTGATATCAGAAAGAGTTTCCTCCCTTACACAAGACTGTGGTTTTGGCCTTATAGAAGTCAAGCCTGTAGGCTTAAGTTCCTCTTGTCTTTCTCTTTCTTTCCTTCGCTTTAATTTTAAACACTCAGAGATCAAATGACCTGTATTTTTACAATAATAACAAACTACTTGAGATTGAGATAAGGGATTCTGGTCTTTGTTTTCACCAGAAGGTTTGGGAAAATTTGGGCTTCTGTTTTCACCAGAAGGTTTGGAAGGATTCTGGCTTTTATTTTCACCAGAAAGTTTGGGCATAGTACTAGATGTATGGCTATAACTACCAGAAGGATTACTGGGATAGAATCTTGGACCTGTCTGTGGATTATAAGGTTTTCGAGGATAAGGCCTGTTCACAAATGAGACTTTATGAGTCAAAGCATAATCATCTGCCAAACGAGAAGCTTCCTCCAAAGTTTCAACCTGTCTCTCATCGAGAAAAGATTTAATGTCTGAATTTATGCACCGTTTGAACTCTTCAACAAGGACGAGCTGTCTAAGTTTTTCATGATCAGAGCCTACTTTTTTAGAAGAACACCACCTATCAAATAGCTGTTCTTTGGTTCGAGCAAATTCTACATGGGTCTGGGAAATTTCTTTTTTGCAATTCCTAAATTTCTGCCTGTAAGCCTCAGGGACCAACTCATATGCCTTAAGAATAAGCTCTTTGATCAGATCATAGTCTGAGCTTTGCTCGACAGTCAGCTGAGTGTAAATGTCTCGAGCCTTTCCGACAACAACGCTTTGCAAAAGTAAGGTCCAATGCTCTTTTGGCCATTTTAAATTTTCTGCAACTTTTTCAAAATGCAAAAAATACTTATCTACCTCTTTTTCCTGAAATGGAGGAACTAATCTGATGTGCTTTGTGGCATCAAAGTAACTACCAGAGTCAAAAAAAGGGGTATGTTTCACCCTATCTTGACCCTGGAGTTCCATTTCCTTCAATCTTAACTGAAACTGCCTTTCCCTTTCTTTTTCTTCAATACTATATCTCATTTTTTCCTTTTCCAACTCAAGCCGTTCTTCTTTTTCTAATTTTTCTTTCTGAAGGCGTTCCTCCATTTCTCTTTTTTCCCTTTCCATTTCTATTTTTTCCATCTGCATTTGTCTCTGCATTTCTCTTCCTTTTTCCTTTTCTCTTTCTTCCATTTCTAATCTTAACTTCTCTAATTCAATTTGCCTTCCTATTTCAATTTGTCTCATTTGCAATTCAGTATGTGAAACCATAATGAGAGACAAAGCAGATGGATCAAAAAGTTCTTCATCAACAAAAAACTGTACCAAAACATTCTTGATTTCATGTTTTTTCATGCTTGTTTTGACAGCAGTGACCCCATAATGGGAAGCAATATCTAGCAAATCTGTTCTTTTGGCCAGATGAAACAACTCCTGAGTAGGCTGAGCCAAAAAGCTTCTCAAATCAAACGACATGTTTGCTTTTTGTTTGTTTTAAAAAGTATTTATGGAAATACAGATCGAGGTTAATTTTACAAAAAAAATTTTTCGAAATGACAAGCCCAACGAGAATTTCACATGAAATGACAAGTACTATTTCACCTGAAATGACAGTTCACATGAAATGACAATCCCCTATATGCCTATAGGGAAATACCAATCCTGTGAAGCAACTGCAAAGTCTATTTGATAAGAAATGACAATTACCTGCGTCACAAGAAATGTAGGTTTTAAAATGCTTAAAATGGTTTTATCCCGGACGAGCCCCCAATTTCTGTTACGAGCCAGGCGTAGCAGAAAGAAAAAGCAAACAAGCCTTTTGGAAAAATTTAACAAAATTTATTTACAAGTTAACTTTAACCTGTAGAAGTAAGAAAATTAAATGTACTTAGCTCTGTTATGAAATATCCTGAATGAATCTATTTTCCTTGATCCCACAGAATTCACAGTCCAAAATGAAAAGTAATATCCTTTAACAATCCAACACAGAATTTAGAAATAACTTTCCTTATAAGCCCAAACATCAAACTCCAAAGTCTGCCTCAATGAGAAAAATCAAGCTCTTTTATAGACCCTAAGATTTCTCTAGAACATTCCAGAGGGCTGTGGAATAAGATGAGGTATTTTTCTAAAAATAATGCAACCCAGAACTTTCTGGAAGGTTCTGAAGTACTTTTCCTTGTAAACATGTTGTTTACAAAAATGAAATTAATCTGTGACTCAGTTTTCTAGAATCTTCTATAAGAAGATTAACAAGATATTTATAGCACTATTAGGTCACAGTGGGGTGCAAGTGGGAATCAGAAAAATAAATTCTTATGCATAACAAGAGGGGTTCTTTATTTCACGGATTTGTTCACGTGATGATATTTGTTACGTGTTTGGTGTGCACTGGTTGACTAGGACATCACGTATGCCGTCCTTAAGCTTGGCTGCACTGCACGTACAAAGAGTCAAAAACGCCGCATTTTTGCTAACAAAATATATAGCGGACTTCGACAATCGAAGAGACTGCATTACAAAACCAGAGGGCTATGTTGGCTCTGGATCGCTCACCTGATCTATACTGCACAAAATGTGCCTCAGGGACCATTTCTGCGATACTCGTAGGTGATGAAATAACTTCTCTAGTGGCCATTTTGTTTATTCGAGTGGAACGGTTTGAGGAATTTTGGCAGAGCGTCAAATATGGTTAAGAAGGAGAAGTCATTTAAAGGTGTTTCTTTTTTTTTTTTTAGCTCTGGCGACCATCTTGCTCATCCGAGCGATACGGTTTGAGCAATTTTGGTACAGGGTCAACCATGGAATATTTCTGTGAAATTATTTCAAGAAGTCTTTCAAAGGTATTTTTGGGTCGATTGGTTTACAATCGACCCAATGTTATAAAGGACAGAAACTGAAATCCTGCTGTTGTCCACGTGACTATCGAAATCAATGGAACTTATTTATAGGAAATAGAGAGTTAGTTCAGGGTGTTGCGTAAAAGGGTTATCTGTAAAATCTGGGCTGGAATCATGGTTTGGGCTTGGAAAACAGTGTAGACCACGATCAGACGCCACAGAATGCGGCGTCTGATCAGGGTCTACACTGTTTGCTTACAGTACAGGAAATTAAGGGTGAGCCACCAAAAAAAACGTAGCGTCTGATCAGGGTCTACATGGTTTGCTTACAGCACATGAATTTTAGGGTGAGCCATGTCTTTGTGTAAGTCCTCGTTCCAAATCTACACTCGGAGACAATCGACCCACCAGTGCTCTCAGTGCTTTAATTATCTTTAGCTCTGAAGGCCATCTTGTTCATCCGGGCGGTAGAGAGGGGTACCCAAGGCAAATTCCTATGAAATTATTTCCAAATCCACCACTACTGAGTTGAGGAGGAGAATTCGTTAAAAGGCTTTCTAACCTTAGCTCTGGTATATAGTCATCTTGTTCATCCGAGCGAAATGGGTTGAGCAATTTCGGTAGGGGTCATCCAAGGAAGTGGCTCAGTTTTTTTTTGTTGTTTTTTTTTAGCTCTGGCAGCAATCTTGTTTATCCGAGGGAAACGGTTTGGGCAATTTCGATAGTGGAATTACCCAAGGAACATTCCTGTGAAATTATTTCAAAATCTGACCAGAGTTTTGGAGAAGAAGGCGTTAAAATAAAAGATGGCGACGGACGCACGGACAGAGGCAGATTACAATAGCTCACCTTGAACAATCAGATAAAATCCACTCTCAGAAATCAAAGTTATGCAAGGAAGGAAAATAATCTAGCATGAGTATGAGGGTAGACAGAAAAACCCGTCCGTCGCGATCATTTAGGTCATTTTGGAGTTTGTAGGAATTTTACCAGACATCGAGCTGAAATCACATCTCAAGCGGAGAACGTTTGAAGCTCACAATTTTTAAACCATATTGGCCTAGCGCCCGTGATTGGGACTTAAATACAGGAGCCTTTGGTAAAATTTAAACAAAAAAAAGCAAACATTACGATAACACACCCATGTCACATAGTACGTTCCTTCATTTCTCAAAAAAAGCTACTTTTCCGATGAAAATTTGTGACAGTTTTCTTAAACATACGCCGAACATAGGGTTAGGGTGCTCGTTAGAACCGCCTCATTGAGGCGGTTCTAACGAGTACCCACAACCTATGTCTTGGAGCAGAAACAAAAAAAATAAATAAATAAAGTTTACCCCCGTAAACCCCAGTTTTCTCTATATAAAGTGGGGTTTAGAGGGGTGTTCATTTTACGGACTTGTTTACATGATGTTTGACAACCCATAACTGGAGATGGTTCTTAGAGTCTAGTTGGTCACATGGGTCTACGGGTTAAGTGAGTGAGTTTAAGTTTTACGTCCCACCAACAGCTAAGGTCATACGGAGACGGGACCTCGGTTTAAAGACTCATCCGAAAGTCTGGAGAAGCCCGGGATCGATCCTGCGATCCCTGGTTTACAAGGCGAGTAGCGTAACCACTGCACCACGGAGGCTTCTGGGTCTACGGGTTAAATACTGCCTTTTACAGAACCATGGCGGATAGAATTTAGGTGCATTTCCTAGTAGACGTTTGCATCACGAAAACACGCCTATATAATTTCGATACCCTTAAACCCTACTTGTATTGGGTAAAACTGGGGTTTACAGGGTTATTTTTCTTATTTATATGTTAAATATTATAATTTTTCATCTGGAAATTTTCATTTCTGCTGGTATAATTTACAATATAATTGATTTGATTGATTGATTGATTGAAGTTTTACGCCCACGTCAACACTATAATGGTCATTTGGAGACGTTGCTCCCAATCATGTGGGACTTTTACCCAACATTGAGATGAAATGAAATCTTAAGCCCACACAAAGCAAAGGGTTTATATGTATGGACGGTCCGACACGCACCACTTTGCGTCGGCAGGCTTAGACCCTCTAAATGGTTTACCAGTACTCATGTTGCAGTCGGTTTCAGCTCTGCGTGGAAGCATCATGCAGCCCAATCTATTTCTTCATGCCCCGATTGGCGGGGGTATAATCAATATATTTGAATAGGAGTGTTTTCGTAATGGGATGGCGGAAATGTCATCCCAGATGGAGCTATATGACCTGTCACCTGTAATGCAGTCAAGCCCTTTATACCGACATACGTAATAACGACAAAGCTCGTTATAACGACAATGTCAATGGAATGATTTGTTTGTTTGATTTGAGGTTTAACGTCCCCGTCAACACTGTAAAGGTCATTTTGGAGACGTTGCTTCCATTTTTGTGGGACTTTTACCCGACATTGAGATGAAATGACATCTCAAGTCCTGTCGCCCAATGAAATCAATAGAGTTTATAAGCATGGACGGTCCGCCTCGCACCGCGGTTCCTGGAAAGGCTTAGATCCTCTAAGCGGTTTACCAGTACTAGTGTGCGGGCCGGATTCAGCTCTGCGTGGAAGTATCATGCAGCCCATATATTTCTTCAAGCCCCTGTGGGCGGGGGCCTATGGAATGAATTCTTAGCTCAATGCTTAGCGTCGGTTCCAGGCGGCGTGGTCTTCCCTCGGGCTGGAAACGCCTAAATTGAATCCATAGTTACGAAAGATTCTTGTAACTAATACTCCAAGAAACAAATGTTATAGATATTTGTTAGAATCGCCTCATCGAGGCGATTCTAACAAATGTCTATAACATTTGCTTCTTGGGGTATTGATGGGGAAAAATGCCTTTTATTACCTATCATACTCTTAACTGGGCTGCGTGATGCTTCCACGCAGATATGAAACCGACCAACACACGATGCGAGTCGAGGCGGTGTGAGTCGGACCGTCCATGCTTATAAGCCCTATTGGTTTCATTGGGCGACAGGGCTTGATGTTATTATAACAGATGTTATTTCACCTCAATGTCGGGTAAAAGTCCCGCAAATTTGGAAGCAACGTCTCCAAAATGACCTATACAGTGTTGACGGGGACGAACTGTTAACTGGGATTCGTTATAACGGCAACTTCTTTATATCAACACAACAAGTGGGAACAAATACTGTCGTTATAACAAGGGTCCTATGTACTCTGATTATGATACATTTACGTTGGTGAATTCATTGTCGTAAATAGTTGTCGCTATCGGCACCGGTATACGTAGACGTCATTTTTATGACAGTGCACCGGAACTGCTTCGTTCCGCTGACACGTCATACAAGTCCGTCTTGTTTGATTTCTGGCGGCCCGATCTGCAAAGCTATGTTCAGTTCCAGTGTTGGACAACATTAAGTCTTAGTCTTACTTACCGAAAACACAGTCTTCTGTTTGCGTTCAAAACAAATGTTGACTTTTAAAAATCATTTGACATCAATATTATATATACGGCTGTAGAAAGTCTCCCCGTGCTTCATTATAGTGCAGATTATATTTTCTTTCCCTTTGGGAGCATTGAGCCCATTCTGGTTACATTGAAAATCGACTACCGCTTAAACCGGTGCTAGGGTGCAAACTACATTGCTGTATATGAAGAGGCTCTATTAAACAGTATCCGATTTTCGTTCTTTTATGTGTTCTTTGTTTCCAATAGCTTTTTATTTCATAGACGCGCTATTCTTACGCAGCAGATAAGGAAATCCATAGTTTTAGCGTAGGATAAACATTGGTGTTCTTGCCCAAAATCAAATTCCTGTAGGACCTCATATGCGACGTCACAACAGGTTACGTGACGTCACTAAACATCACGTTGGGTTTCATTACAATATGGCAACCTAAGTGACCGCAATATTTAAACATCCACGCTCCGAAATGGAAGGTATGCAAGAAAAAGAATCCTACATGGGTGTGAGGGGGGTATAGAAATATCCGTCCCTCGGGATCACTATCCGGCATCACTGAACAAGCCTCCATATTTTTTTAATTTATACTGCAAACATAGGTTGTGTGTGCTCGTTAAAACCGCCTCATTGACGCGGTTCCAACTAGTGCCCCCAACTATATGTTGGAGCAGAAATAAGGAAAATAATGTATACCCCTTTAACACCAGTTTTCACTAAATAAAGTCGGGTTTAATGAGGTGTTCATTTCCCGGATTAGGTAATGTAAGGTCTGGCCCAGACGAAACTTGTGCACTCTGCAATCTTAAGTTCCGTTGTGTATGTATTTCTGCCGTGGATAGAACATACGGTTATAATGGCATCATTATTTTTTTTTTTTGGTTTTGGTTTTACGGCCCTTTCAAGATTATTTCAGATTGTTAAAAAGAGACGGGTGAAAACCGGAGTACCCGGAGAAAAACCAGCTGACGTTCCGTTGCAGAACTCGGCGTCTCACATGTGACCCAAGCACGTCTCGAACCTGCAGCGGTGAGAGACCTAATGATCAAGAGTCAACGCTCTTATCCATTACGATAACAAACCTGTGCGACAAAGTGCATTT
Source organism: Lucinisca nassula (assembly GCA_963580285.1). Lineage (NCBI taxonomy): Eukaryota > Metazoa > Mollusca > Bivalvia > Lucinida > Lucinidae > Lucinisca > Lucinisca nassula. Next base: position 7,813,674 of record OY757026.1, read on the forward strand.
TTTCACTTCTCCAAAATGGCTACTTTTCTGATAAAAATCTGTGATATTTTTCTTATTTCTGCTCAAAATATAGATTGTGGGTACTCGTTAGAACCGCCTCGTCGCGGCGGTTCTAACGAGTACCCACAACATGTCTAGGAGCTGAAATATGAAAAATAATGTATACCCCCGTAAACCCAGTTTTCTCTGTATAAAGTGGGGTTTAAGGGGGTGTTCATTTCACGGACTTGTTCACGTGACTAGGAGGCCCGTCAAGGCATCAGTATACCATTGTAACAATATTGTAATAATGGCGGTATTCGACTGGTGATTTCGTGGTCCACGAACTGAAGCGTGGAGCACGTTTTGTGTTCGACTGGGAGATTCGTGAAATTTCGAACAATTTCGTGGAGCACAACGACCACGTTTGAAAAAGAGCGTGAAATCAGTCACGTGACTCAATTAATATGACTGAACATAGAAAAGTATATGGCGTGCCGTTTTACTATTTAATACAATTTCGAGATATCTATAATTTTACGAGATATCTATAATTTTTAATAGATATCTATAAATCAAATTATATATATCTATAATAAACATTGGAGGTCATAAAAATATAAGTAACTGGCTTATAATATAATGCCATTGATCAAGTAATTTCGCATTGACCTTAGGATCGGGACGTTAACTGGTGGCCCCCTGTGCAGGGAGAACCATCCCCTGTGCAGGTTAAAGAACCCTGCCGTAATTACATGATTACTGTGTAGGCTTTCATCCTGCAAAACTGGAGTGTATGCAATGTACACCGTCTGTGTCCCCTCCTGGGGTTACGGTGAAACCGGAAGAAAGAAAGGTCCGAGGTCTGCTGCATTGGCCTTAGAAAGTAACCATAATACTAGTTTATAAACAAATACGAAACTTAAACTATTTATTGTGCTTGTCATTTGCAGTTAATATGGAGCTAAGACACAGCTCGGATCTATCTGATTATAAATGATTGGCTTGGAGGTGCCTCTTTGCCTTATTGACTGTTAATCATAGCTATCTCACGGCTGTGTTTCGAAACTGGCTAGGGTCACATTTGAGACGCCAACCGGAGGTCGGGTGGTTTTTCTCCGGGGATGCCGGCTTCGATTTTCGCCAACCTATGATTAACGATCGGTTAGACATAAGTGAAATAATCTCGACAGAACAAACAAGGCAACGCAAGCGTAGCATCCCCTCGCAACAGCACACCATTCATCGACATGAAGGTTTGAAGCTTCTACGATGATAGCTGTATATTCTGTCCTGTTCATAAGATTTTTAAGGTCAAGTCCATTGAGACCTTGACCTCTGACCACTGACCTTTAAAGTCAATACGGTTCATCGTCTCCCCATGGAGAACATTTGTAGAAGGTTTGAAGCTTCTACGATGATAACTGTGTATTCCATCCTGTTCATAAGATTTTAAGGTCAAGTCCATTGTGACCTTGATCTCCGACCCTTGACCTTTAAAATCAATAGGGTTCATCGTCTTTCCATGGGGAAAATTTGTGGAAGGTTTGAAGCTTCTACGCTGATAACTGTGTCTTCTATCCTGTTCATAAGGTTTTTAAGGTCAAGTTCATTGTGACCTTGACCTTGAAAATCAATAGATTTCATCGTCTTTCCATGGGGAATATTTATTGAGGGTTTGAAGCTTCTATGATGATAAATGTGTCTTCTATCGTGTTCACAAGGTTTTTAAGGTTCATTGTGACCTTTGACCTTGAAAAGAAACAGGGTTCATTGTCTTTGAATGGGGAACATTTGTGGAAGGTTTGAAGATTCTAGGATGATCTATTTGTCTTCTATCCTGGTCACAAGGTTTTTAATGTCAAGGCCATTGTAGCCTTGACCTTTTACCCTTGACCTTGAAAATCAATAGGAGGTTTTAGAGATTCCGTTTATGGCGTCATTCTTCCGCATGCGCAAAGCACTGTCCGCCAATTGAAACGGCCATCGCTATTCAAATGTATTGGCGGAACTTAAAATGCTAACAATATTCAGACATTTTGAGAGAAAACATACCCTAATGCCTCGAGAAGGAAAGAATGATATTTTGCTTTTATTACTGAAATTCATTTATCCTGGATCCGTTTGTTATTGACGAAAATCTCTTCGTGAATGATCCATGTCAATGGCTTACGAAAGCTTACTTGAATGACCCATGTCAATGGCTTACGAAAGCTTACGTACAAAATAGGTTTTACGTAACTTATCGTTATTCGCTATCCAAGTATAGCTATCACATACGGACATAACTTCTATCTATCTATCTATCTATCTATCTATCTATCTATCTATCTATCTATCTATCTATCTATCTATCTATCTATCTATCTATCTATCTATCTATCTATCTATCTATCTATCTATCTATCTATCTATCTACTATCTATCTATCTATCTATATATCTATCTATCTTTTATCTATCTATCTATCTTTTATCTATCTATCTAGCTATCTTATCTATCTATCTATCTATCTATCTATCTATCTATCTATCTATCTATCTATCTATCTATCTATCTATCTATCTATCTATCTATCTATCTATCTATCTATCTATCTATCTATCTATCTATCTATCTATCTATCTATCTATCTATCTATCTATCTATCTATCTATCTATCTAGCTTATCTATCTATCTATCTATCTATCTATCTATCTATCTATCTATCTATCTATCTATCTATCTATCTATCTATCTATCTATCTATCTATCTATCTATCTATCTATCTATCTATCTATCTATCTATTGAGTAAACTGTCCAACGATCTGTCCACATGCGCAATTAAAAAAATGTCCAACGATCTGTCTAGAAGTGCAGTTTTAATAAATTGGTTTAAACAATATTTTATTTCGATCAAATATCATGTAGAGAGAGAGAGAGAGAGAGAGAGAGAGAGAGAGAGAGAGAGAGAGAGAGAGAGAGAGAGAGAGAGAGAGAGAAAGAGAGAGAGAGAGAGAGAGAGAGAGAGAGACAGACAAAGAGAGAGGTTTGACTGAAAAACTGACAGTAGACAGACAGACGACAGACAGACCGACTGACTGAATGACTGACTAACAGATGAACGGACGGACAGTTAGACAGAAAAATAAACTGATACTGACAGTAGAAAACAACTAATGAGTGGACTGACAGACGGACGTCGAGTTAACGTTGGTTCGACGTCATGTCGTCGACACCAACTCCAACTCACTTCAACGTCAAATGGCCGTTGAGAGAGAGAGAGAGGTTTGACTGACAGACGACAGACCGACCGACTGAATGAATGAATGACTAACAGACGTACGGACGAACAGACAGAAAAACAAACATACTGACAGTCGAAAAAAAAGCTAATGAGTGGACTGAAAGACGGTCGTCGAGTCAACGTTGAATCGACGTCAAACCGTCGACACCCACTCCAACTCACGTCAATGTCACGTGACCGTTGAGATGAGAGAGGTTTGACTGATCCGTGTATCCAAGAAGATATTGTGGAGCTAAGCTAATAAGCCATTAACCCTTTTTGTACCAAATAATGGAATCTTCCTCCTTATATATAGCAGGAGTCCATTTCAAAATTAAGGCGTGTCAGGTTGTGTTTTCTTCAAAATTTATTTGGAAATTGGCTTGACTTTTGCAAACAGTGTAGGCCCTGATCAGACGCCGCGTTCTGTGGCGTCTGATCTGGGCATGCACTGTTTGCCAGCGTACCCGTTTCGGGGTTCCTGGTAATGTAAGGGCTGGGCAGGTTGATCTACCTAATTTTACTGTAAAATCTTGCACTTGCGAAGGAGTGTTTCATTCTCATGCACTGAAAGGGTGTTCTACGTTTGTTTTGAATTTAATGTTCCAATCCCACTGAGTCTTGATGGGTCCGAGCACTGGGCAAATGACATCTTATTAAGCAACGCCGTATTATCGCCAAACCAACGTTCTGACGTTTCATCGACGTTGCAAAGTCAAATTCAGTGCATCGCGTTGGATGTTTGTTTGATGTAGACACGACGTTGTTGACACGTTACATGCCGGTTGACGTGGAAACTGTAATTTACCTACGCTCGCTAAGTGTTGGTACGCTAAGAGAGAGAGAGAGAGAGAGAGAGAGAGAGAGAGAGAGAGAGAGAGAGAGAGAGAGCAACATGTAGGCCATGGCACACTCACAGAGAGAGAGAGAGAGAGAGAGAAAGAGAGAGAGAGAGAGAGAGAGAGAGAGAGAGAGAGAGAGAGAGAGAGAGAGAGAGAGAGAGAGAGAGAGAGGATCCTGTTGGGTCGTTTGTACAATATATCTTGAAGAGCAGTTAATTAAAACATAAGACTAGGGATTTGCCATCATGAAAAACACGCCTATGCGATTTTTACCCCCTCAAACCCCACTTTTATAAAGTAAAACTGGGGTTTACAGGGTAAACATTATTTTTCTTATTCCTGTTTGTGGGTACCCGATAGAACCGCCTCAAAACATAGATTGTAGGTACTCGATAGAACCGCCTGTACTTAATGCACAAAATGATAAATGATTAAATGTTAAAAAAAAACAAACGGGCAAATAAATAAAAATTTCTTATCTCGTAGAGGCGGTTCTATCGAGTCCCCACAATCTATGTTTCGAGCAGAAATAAAAAATATCACATTTTTTCATCTTAAAATTTCCGTTTTTTTCCCGAAAAATTGATAATATAGTTGTATAGGCATGTTTTCGTAATGCGAAATTTCACACCTGGTAGCAAATAGGTGTTTGTCCCATTATCTTACATTAGAATTTGTCAAAAGTTAAATTTACGCTGTAATTAACACTTTATCTGTCCCACTGCCTTGAAGCATATACGATGTTGACGGCCAGGGCTTTTCCCGTTCTGTTTTTAGAAGCGGAAGTGCGTCACGAAAAAAGCTCCTACAGGGGTCGTCGACTTTCCATGGGAAACATTTGTGGAAGGCTGGAAGCTTCTACGATGAAAACTGTGTCTGCTATCGTGTTCACAAGGTTCCGGACGGACACACACACACACACTAACACACACACACACAAACACACACATGGACGCAAGGTACCGATGCTTAATCCCCGTCACAACGTTGTTGCGAGGGGATAAAATGGGGTTGTCAGAAGACAACATAGCTCGCCTATGGTGTCCTAAGTTGAATGAAGGCAAGTTATCAAAAATGAAATTTTAATAACACACTTTTGTTTGATTTGAGGTTTAACGTCCCCGTCAAAACTGTAAAGGTCATTTTGGAGACGTTGCTTCCAATTTTGTGGGACTTTTACCCGACATTGAGTTGAAATGACATCTCAAGCCCTGTCGCCCATGATGAAACCAATAGGGGTAATTAGCATGGACGGTCCCGCCTCGCACCGCGGTTCCTGGACAGGCTTAGATCCTCTAAGCGGTTTACCAGTACTAGTGTGCGGGCCGGATTCAGCTCTGCGTGGAAGCATCATGCAGCCCATATATTTCTTCAAGCCCCTAATGGGCGGGGGCCGAAAAAAATAACACACTATTTGACCCAAAATGTCGATTTCTTTTCAAAAGAGCCCAACAGATTACAACAATTAAAAGACAACCAGAAAGTGTCCCTATGAACCACTAAACAAGAAATCTCATTTTAGTGCTTCTGTTTCACAAAACAATACAATTTCAGCTTGCTGTTTTTGCACCTAAAAAGAGCTAAAAAGACGGCGAACTAATCAGAATGAATTAAATAGCATTTTAAAACACATTTGTTTTTTTATTTTTATTATTATTATTTTTCAGTTTTTGACAAAAAATCTACAAACGTGCAAGTGATAATAGCAGTAAATATGTTTAAATAAAAAAAAAAAAAAAAAAAAAAAAAGAAATAAACATCCACTGTGATTTGAACTCACGACCCCCTTGCGGTGCAAAATTAAACTTTTTGACCATAGTCCAGTAGTTTATCCACTGCGCCACGAGATTCGTCGATATGAGTCGTTGACTTCAAGCAATATAGAGCATATATACGAATATATTTGATAATTTATTCTCTGTTTGTTTGTTTGATTGATTCGAGGTTTAAAGTCCCCGTCAACACTGTATAGGTCATTGCTTTCTGTGCAACCGAGGGACATTCAAGAATGCTAAACTATAAAACAGTCACATTAGTTTTTCATTTTCTTGCTTTATGCATCAAACTGGAAGCACGGATCACATTTGACTGGTACAAAAACGTGGAGCACAATTTTCCACTGCGCATCATGGGCGGAGCTCAGTCGTGCTCCACGAAATGTCTCCAGTCGAATACCGTCAATGACATCAATATGGCATAACTACAGTAGTCGCTGGTAAGATTGACTAGGCGGAGCTATCGTTTGTGCCTGCCTTAGGAATATCCCACTATAAAATAAAGGTAAACCAAGTCACCCGATTGTGTGAATTCAACTGTAACACAAGCATAGCTTGGGGTATGTGACCATTTTGTCCGCTTGTAGAAAACATGCGAAGGGCACTATACCGCATCTTCTGGAAGACTCAGCGAATTCGATAAATATTGACAACACCTGAATAGCTCCACCTAGTCAATCTTATCTGCGACTACTGCTCTCTGAAGATAAGTTGACAGTGACGTGAAAGACTAAACCACCACAGGCAGGTTTGACAGGTTGTACCATTATCATTATCTTACCCATCATTGGTTGGCAAGACAGACAGTACCGTTATACTTATCATTACCGAAGCGTCGTTACCCTTTGGCAATAGTGGACAATGCTTAATAACAAAACATTCGCTGACGTCACTCTCAACTTATCCTCCGACAACAGTACTATACTGTATTGTTATCAGTAAGACATTATCAGATTATAACAATATCGTTGTATTGACATCAGAATGACAACCCAGCCAGCAAAGAATCCGGGATAACGTCGGGCCGATAGCGATACGACGTGGAACGACGTTGGTCCGCTATTATGTGTTGACAGGGTTAGTGTTGCAATATCGATATACTGACATCAGAATGACAATGATGCCGTATTGTTAAATTGACCTTTATCAACTGACATCAGTATGACAATATTACAATATAATTATACTGTCACCAGTATGAGATTGCACGACCCGCAGAAAAAGCGACCGACTGAGGTCGGTTGATTTTCTAAGAGTGCCCTAAAATCGTCGTGTCATTCTGTCAGTCTGTCTGTCCTTCCGTAACCCGTTTGTGAAAATTGGTGATAGTGACTTAACCGCTTGGAATATTTAAACAATTTTTGGCATACTGATAGATATCAATGTGATCAAACCCATGAACTTGCCAAATATAACATTCCATTTAGTATAGCCTCGCCGAGGCGAAAAATGGGAAAATTTTCGAACTGCTTCTCCTCGGAAACCGTTGGGCCGATTGAAGTCAAATTTCATATGGAGCCTCTATTGGATGGGGAAAACCAAAATTTGTTCATGGGGTCCAGGTCACATGACCAGAATGGCCGCCGAGCCATATATGGTAAAAACCCTCCAAAAATAGTCATCTCCAGAACCACTGGGCAGATTTCCACGAAACTTGATAAATAGCATCTGGGACGTAGGTCCATCATAAAGTGCTAAAATGGTGGCCCTGGGTTGACGTTGACATTCTTTGTGCCTAGGTCAAACTTTGACACATATGCTTTTGTATTGGAAAAGTAAGAATGCATTTTATCCTGCAAACGATTCAGAATACAGTACTAAAGTATAAGATATATTTTTGCTCCTTACGATAATGTGCATTTATTGGGGGGACCGTTTAAGATCCAGCTCACATGACTAAAATGGCCGCCATACCCATATATGGTAACACTCATAAAGCTAAAAGCATTTGGCGGGTCATGCGCTTCAGCTGAAGCACTGGTTATTACACTATTGTTATTAAGGCATCAGTATGAGCATGTTACAATATTGTTATATTGGCATCAGTATGATCTTGTTACAATATTGCTTTATTGGCTTCAGTATGAGATTGTAACAATATTGTTATATAGAAACCAATATGAGATTGGTACAATACTGTTATACAGACATCAGTATGAGCTATTTACAAAATAGAAGTGGAGGCAATGATCAGGAATCGATACAAACTCAAACATGAACCAACAGACCTAATGGAAACACCAATAGCGGAAAGCCAAAAGGACAGTTACTTTCCCACAAAATGGCCAATAGGCTATCCAAAATCAAATAATATAGGCGACACAAACACCCAAAGACAAACCATAATAAAAATAAACCGCGACGGAAGAACCGCCTTGGAACGGTCAGCGGAAACGAATTCCACTGGGGGGCTTAAATCGATTTTACCTGGCCACAATCCTGGCCCTTACTTTCGTCGCTATTTAGACAAATAATTTGTTCAGTCCGCATGAAGGCCTCCTACTCATCAGTGCAACATCTTTATGAACACAAAAAATCAATCAACCACAGAGATGAAACAACGGTGAGGACTCGACAGCAAGAAACCACTGAAATGCTGGAGCAAAAGAAAACCAACAATTAGACTCCGATGGGCCAGACCCGAGATAGAGCATCAGGCACCAACCAACATTACCTTGAATTAGATCTCTCTAGTTCTCAATAAGCCTTTACACTGGAACCGTCATAGAATATGAGGCCTGACCCATCGGCGTGCAATTAAAGAGGAAAGCAAAGTTGTCAACCGTGATTAGGTTAATTACCATGCATGCAGTCTGTCGTATAACATTTGTGTTGTACCCAATCTTTTTATATCGAAGAATGATTTTACGCAATTGGGTGTTGAAGTCATTGCGGTTATATATTTTTTTTCTGAATTTATATACTAAGTCACCATAAAATTCGGGTTCCGACAGACCTTGTTGCAGAAGAGATTTAAGCCCAATATTGAATTTTGAAATTTAATCAGAATGACTTCTATAAAATTTTGAAAATGCTTTGCGTAGTTTATGGTACCGATAACCCTGATTAAGAAGTTTAGCCGTTAACAATTTATTACGGGTGTTGAAGTCAGTTACATGACTACACACTCTGGCAAATCGAATTAATTGCGAAATATAAACGCCATAGGATGGCGCACGAGGAACATCACCATCCAAAAAAGGAAGCTTTACAATCTCAAAATCCAAATCATCGCGTTTATCATAAATTGTGTACGGAACAAACCCATTTACAAACGATAGATGTTAATCCAAAAACGGGGCCTCGGTATCAGAAGAATTAGCTTTATTTAACTGAAGTTATGGTGGGGGGGGGGGGTGTAAATTTGACTGATCAAACCATCGAAATAGGTATTATCAATATTTAATAAATCATCCAAATATCTAGAAGTGGAGCTAAAAGCTTCAATGATTTCGGACTGGTTTTCAGCAGAAAGGGACATCACGAAGTCTCTCTTATAACGAAACAAAAACAAATCAGCCACCAGTTGTGCGCAATTAGTACCCATCAGAATACCCACAATTTGTCTAAATAACTTAGTACCAAATCTTATGTAAATATTGTCAAGTAGAAAGGTGAGAGCTTCACACACTTTCTGACATGACCATAAAGTATAATTTTATGCTCTTCAGAAGTAAAAAAAGCGAGTCCTCAACCTTGTTTCATCTCTGTAGATTTTTTATTTGTATTTTCTCGGAGATGTTACACTGATGTGTTAGGAAGCCTTCATGCGGACTAAACAAAATTAGTATATACCGCGACAGAGGTAAGGGCGAGGATTATGGCCATGTAAAATCGATTTAAGCCACCCCCCACCCCCACCCCCACCCCAGTGGAATTCTTTCCACTGACCGTTCCAAGGCGGTTCTTCTGTGGCGGTTTATTTATGTTGTTGTTTATTACTACTGTGTGTATCACTTGTGTCTTTCTATTTTGGACGGCCATATGGCCATTTTGTGGGAAAGTAACTGTCCTTATGGCCTTCCTTTGTTTAAGTTTCCATTATGGTCTGGTCGCTTCATGTTTGTGTTTCTTTCCCTTTGGTATCTTGATGGGTGCAGTTAATTAATTGTATAGATTCCTGATCTTTGTTTTACTTCTACTTTGCATTTCTTACATTACACGCAAGATAGAGGGAGTCTTCCCTATGAAATGTCCATTCAATTAAAATCATAAGTAGACAGACTTGAAGCACAAAAACGCCTGGATTTCAATTTACATTGTTGTAGTGATATCAGTATAACAATTACAATACTGTTATATTGACATCAAGCTGAGATTGTAACAATAGTCTTACATTGACATCAGTATGACAAATTACAATATTATTATAATGCCATCATTGTGACATTGTAACAATATTGTTATATAGACATCTTTATGGCAATGATACAATATTCTTATATTGGCATCATAAGATATTCTTTCAAAATTGTTATAATGACATCTATATGGCATTATTACTGTATTGCTATACTGAGATCAGTAAGACATTATAACAATATCGTTATTTTAACATCAGAATAACACGGTTGCAGTATTGTTTTATTGACATCATTCAGACATTGTTACAATACCGTTGCACTGACATCAGTATGACAATGTTACAATATCGTTCTACTGACACCATTATGAGATTGTTACAATATTGTTATATAGACATCAGTATGAGCTTGTTACAATATTGCTATATTGGCATCAGTATTAGATTGTATCAGTATTGTTATATTGTCATCTCTATCGTTATATCGTTATATTGACATCATCTTGAAATTGTTTGATTGTTATAATATTGTAATATTTGTATCAGTATAACAATATAACAGTACTGTTATATTGACATCAAGCTGAGACTGTAACAATATTCTAACATTGCCATCAGTATGGAAAAGTTACAATATTATTATATTGACATCGTTATGACATTCTTACACTATTGTTATACTGACATCATTATGGCAATGTTGCCATTTTCTTATATAGACATCATTATGAAATTGCAACAATATTGTTATATGGACATCATTAAGGCAATATTAGAATATTCTTATATTGACATCATTATGACATTGAAGCAATATTGTTATATTGACATCATTAGACACTGTAACACTATTGTGATATTGTCATCATTGTGACATTGTTACAATATTGTTATATTGACATCAGTATGGCATTGCTACAATATTGTTATATTGACATCATTGTGACATTGCTACAATATTTTATATTGACACCATCATGGCATTGCTACAATATTGTTATATTGACATCAGTATGGAATTTTTATCATTTTGTTACATTGACATCAGTATGACAATGTTGCAATATTTTATAAATTGACATGTTACACCGCAAACTAGCACCCCGCACATCGAGAAATGGCTTGGAGAAATTGATTGGGTTGCATGGTGTTTCCGCGCAGAGCTGTAACCGACCGAATAGAGAACTGGTCAACCGCTTAGGTCTGAGCCTGCCAGGGAAAAGTGATGCGAGTCTTACCGCTCTTTAAATCCTAGCGGTTTCTATTGTCGGTGTGGCTTGAGATCTCATTTCATGTCAATGTCGGGCAAAAGTCCCTCAAAATCGGAAGCATCGTTTCTAAAATGACCAAAATAGTGTTGACGGGGACGTACAACCTCAACTGAAACAAACACCGGTAAAAAATGGCCTCTGTCTGAAACCCTCGCTACACTACTAAAATCGTGCAGTCATTATGATATCACACACCCGTGCAACATAGTGCATTTTTTCATGGCTGCTTTTCTGATGAAACACCGTGATATGTTTCTTATTTATACTGCAAACATAGGTTGTGTGTGCTCGTTAGAACCGCCTCAATGAGGCGGTTCTAACGTGTACCCACAACCTATGTCTTGGAGCAGCAGAAATATGAAAAATAATGTATACCCCCGTAAACCCCAGTTTCCTCTATATAAAGTGAGGTTTAAGGGGGTGTTCTTTTCACGGACTTGTTCACATGATATGGCCTGTTATTTACCGGGCCCAATGTCGTATAAATTCAAGCGTCCGAAAGATAATCGGTATGATGCAGGCTGCTTTATATTGTTACTAAGTTGAGTGAGTGAGTGTTCGAGTTTTACGTCCCACCAACAGCTTAGGTCATACGGAGACGCGACCTCGGTTTAAAGACTCATCCGAAAGTCTGGAGAAGCCCGGGATCGATCCTGCGATCCCTGGTTTACAAGGCGAGTAGCGTAACCATTTACTATGTTGATTACTAACAGAATTTTATGAATATTTTCAGACATTAATTCGGGGACAAGTTCTTACTCCTGTCATAACAGCGACTGCAGTTGTGAAGAGTATTCCAGTAAGTTCTGTTTAACCCTATAGATGACAATGGAAACTTCCACCTAGTAAGTTTGGAGTGGTCCATTTCCAATTATAGGGGTGTAAGGTTTGTTTTTGACTGTGGCAAATTTTACAAAAAAATAATGTTCTCTAAGCAAACAGTGTAGTCCCAGATCAGACGCCGCGTTCTGCGGCGTCTGATCTGGGCCTGTACCGTTTGCCAACGTCACAGAAAAGGGCCCCTAGGCGTATATGGGTTAACTGCAACTGCCAAACTTCAGTGGGCTCGAACGCCTTTGGGACCATGAAAATATGTTCGAGATATGGGTAGTTCGGGCCACTGCGGTTCTTTATAGCCGGGCAGGTTGGTTATTTTGGGTTTAAAGACAAGTAAACCATTGTGGGTCAGTTTTAGGACTGAAAAAAATAGCTGTGTTTCCGCTAAGATGCCGACAAAGGGTATGGGTCGGTAGGTCGCTAAAACCTTTTTATTATTTGTCAACTTTTTTATTTGATGAAAAAAAAAAAAAAAAAAACAAATATTAGTTAAAATGGGTAAATTCTAACAATATTACCTTAAAACATTCAAATAGTGAGGTAAAAGGCATCAAGGAAGCAAAAGCAAAAGAACAGGATTTCGATTATAAATTTTGATATTTTGACAGTTTACACCTGTGGACACAAAAACGTTCAAACTTTGATGAGCTTCATTTCATTCTGACTTGAAACATCCTTCAATATATCCTAACATCATATCAGTCAACTGCCAGACAGAAATAAATTCAAAACACAAGGGGGTGTACATTTCATTGCTGACTCTTGCACTGTCCACTGTCCATCTCAAATGTCAATTAGAAAGTGTTTTCCTAAATGAGACCAATCAATTGCTTGATCTAGTTTTAGAATTCTTTGATAAATGACATCTGCTTGTCAAACTAACTTGATGCAAAGAGATTCATTGAAAGTTATTTCATAGGAGTTTGAACGGTTTTGTGTCCACAGGTGTAATAAATTTTCATCAAAAGTGCTAGAAAATATTATGGTCGGTAAGTAAGATTTTTTTTCAGAATGGAAAAAGAATTGCAGAGGCGGCTTAAAAAATCAGGGACGGTCGTGTTTGCGGACACACAGCTTTTAACCCTTGTCCTGCTGAATATTTATATATGCCACACCCACTACTGATTATCAACCAATCAGATTAATTGATGCAAATTATTGCAACAAATTCACAATCTGGATGGCAAACAATGTAGATCCTGATCAGATGGCTTCGTCAGAAGCCATCTGATTTGGATCTACATTGTTTCAAAGATAAGGCATATCCGGGATTAGCAGGACAAGGGTTAAGTGTCGTCTCCAAGAGAACGGGGGAAAAATTTAGAAAAGATGATAGAGGAGGTAGAATTGAGAGACAATGGAGAAATGACCTATACAGTGTTGACGGGACATACAGGGCTCATATTTTACAGGCATATGCAGGATTTCAGGTTTTTAGAGCTTGATTTTTTCCTTGATTTCAGGCTTTTAGAGTTTCATTTTTGTGTATATAGTCGATTTAAAAAACTATTTAACCCTTATTTCTGATTTTAAGTCAACCTAATTACTTTATATTTTCACATACTCTATGACAAACAGTGTAGATCCTGATCAGATGGCTTCTTCAGAAGCCATCTGATCAGGATCTACACTGTTTGCAAAGGTAATAGTTGTGTCTTGTTCAGCAGGATAAGGGTTGAAGCTGCAAACTCTGGCCTTTCAAGCATGGTAAAGCGTGGTCAGTATGAGGCCTGGACATAGACAAACCGTCAAACTTCAAATCCAACAAATCAAAACAATGGAGAAAGGGAGGTGTAGAAACAGAATAAATACATGTAACAACACTCATCTCTACACTTACCTGTTGCAAGGACAGCAGACCATGCCCAATTGTTCGACGCAGAATAAATAGCAACACTCATCTCCACACTTACCTGCTGCAAATATGGCAGGCCTTGTCCGACTTTTCGACGCACCAGTGACGTAAGATACACGCCACCTTTGCCTCACCCAACCACGCCTGACCAGGTATTATGATTAACCCTCGATGGCTCGAACTACCCCTGTCTCGAACAGATTTAATGGTCAATTGGTCTTCGAGCCACTGAAGTTTGACACCTCATTCGGACAAGAGTTAACCTTTTCACCATCATTACCGCAAGTCCCACGAAATTGGAAGCAACGTCTCCAAAATGACCTTTATAGTGTTGACGGGGACGTTTAACCGCAAATCAAACATATTAAAATCAGCACCATTACAATATCACTTCCCTACGACTTAGAGAACACTTCCTTTGCCCCCAAACGGTAATATTTCTGTTGAAAATCTGTGATATTTTTACTATTTTTATTCCGATCATAGGTTGTGGATACTCGTTAGAACCGCCTTAGTGAGGCGGTTCTAACGAGTACTCACAACCTATGTTTTGGAAGAGAAATAAGAAAAATAATGTATTTGTTCGGTACAATTCCCGACGGCTTGAAGAAATATATGGCCTGCATGATGCTTCCACGCAGAGCTGACTCCGGCCCCCACACTAGAACTGGTAAACCGCTTAGAGGATCTAAGCCTGTCCAGGAACCGCGGTGCGAGGCGGACCGTCCATGCTAATAAACCCTATTGGTTTCATTGGGCGACAAGGCTTGAGATGTCATTTCATCTCAATGTCGGGCAAAAGTCCCACAAAATTGGAAGCAACGTCTTCAAAATGATATTTACAGTGTTGACGGGGACGTTAAACCTCAAATCAGACAAACAAACAAACAATTCCGGAATTGTCCCTGCGCATCCCAATCTGTTTCTCCAAGCCCGGATGGGCGGGGATGCTGCAATCAGTGTTTATTCTGATAAGACTGCTGAATATAATGGCATGTAAAGAAGTTCGTTTCGTGCATACCGTTGTTTATTTGTTTGATTTGGGGTTTAACGTCCCCGTCAACACTATTTAGGCCGTTTTGGAGACGCTGCTTTCAATTTTGTGGGGGTTTGTATCCGACATTGAGCTGAAATTACATTCTGCCGCCAAATGGAACCAATAGGGTTTATGTGCATGGACGGCCCGAGTCGCACCTCTTTTCCTTGGCAGATTTCGACCCCCTAAGCGGTTTTCCAGTCCTCATATGCGGTGGTTTCAACTCTGCGTGGAAGCACCATGCAGCCCAATCTCTTTCTCCCAGCCCCGATTTGTGGGGGCCCGAATACTGTTGTAAGCCCCGACTTTATTTAAAGAAATCGAAGTTTACATTACTACTATAGCCCATCGCGAAAACAAGCCTACATAATTTCGACCCCCTTAAACCCCACCTTTATGTAGTAATACTGGCATTTACAGGGATATACAGTATTTTTCTTATTTCTGCTCAGGCGGTTCTAACGAGTACCCACAATTAAGTTTTGTGCAGAAATATAAAATAATATCAGGATTTTTATCTTTAAAATTTCATTTTCGGTGATAAAACTTTACGAATATATTTGAATAGGCATGTTTTCGTAAAAATGATTGTTTCTGTTAACTCTGCTCCAAATCAAAGACTGAAATAACCACCTTACCATCCATAATTAGGGCATTGATAGTAAAAAAAAAAAAAAAAAAACTTATTAACTTATTTCGTCAGAACCTTGCCAATGATATCGACATTGAAAATACATGCATGTTAAACATACATATTATTGTCTACGCCCATGGGCTTAGACATTATAGACGTTGTGTTTAACACGGACGTACAGCCATTAGTTACCCACAATGCAGGTTGACCTTTATATTTATGCAACAACAAGAATAAGCTTTCATAAGGAGAAAAAAGCGACCTATAACAAGTATAGGCTTTCACCAAAAAGAGGCCAACGGGCATAGTTCTGGTACAGAATTGCGATCACATCTGTACAAACCCATATTTGCTGTCAGATTTTTATAGGCTAATACGAAATATAGCAAACGAGCCTTTTTAATGGCGTAATAATATTTCAATGTTTCCTTCTTTCAGTGCTTAGAGAATTAGGAACCTCAAATATATGTGTGGACGAGAATAAAGGTATGCACTATCCAATGAATCCTACTGCATTATTTCTGACACCATGTTTTAGCGGGAAATGTATTTCCTGTCATTGACAAGACAACCAAGACACCTCTTTTCTGAGCTTGAAAGCACGGTGTTATTAGTTAGTTAACATATTGTTAAAACTTTGATCATTTCAGAAAGCAAACATTTTAATATTTTGCTGAAACAAATGTGAGTAAAGCAAAATAAATAAATAGATACATAAATGTGAGTAGCTTTTGCTACTGCAAAAGCTTCTAACATTTTTTGTCAGCTGAAAAAAAGTAAATAAAGAAATAAAAAAGTAAAGAAAAAAAAAAAAAGAAAAGAAAAAAAAAGTTTTGTCTAAAAGAATGTGAATAGATTTTCTAAACAGAGAATACCAGGTTCGTGTCATTTGATATCATCATACTAACAAGTCCGTGAAATGAACAACCCCTTACAACCCCACTTTATATAGAGGAAACTGGGGTTTATGGGGGTATACATTATTTTTCTTATTTCTGCTCCGAGACATAGGTTGTTGGTACTCGTTAGAACCGCCTCAATGAGGCGGTTCTAACGAGCACCCGCAACCTATGTTTTGAGTAAAAATAAGAAAACATTCACGCATTTTCATCACATCAGAAAGTAGCCATTTTGGAGATGTGAAAAAATGCACTTTGTCGCACGGGTGTGTTATCGTAATGTCAAGTTTATCAAGCAAGGCTTCGAGAGCGCATGTAGAATCGCGAGGCTTGCCGAGCGATTCTACATGCGTTCTCAAAGTCAAGCCTGATAAACTTGATATCGAATGACATGAAACTGGTATTCTATTTATCAATTAATCCCCTTGAACACTCTTACAGTTTTGCCAATTCTTCCAGTAGTCCAGTTCATAGAAGTGCAATATCACATAGATCTGATAAAGCTCATTTGTCCTGAGATAGCATATATTTATCAGGTCAATATGTTACAATGCAATTAATATAGGGGGTAACTGATAGTATATTGTTCTCACTACAACAGTAACATTTTGATCATTAACGAGATTGTTAAGCTTACGATGCTTTAAAAAACTAGGTCTTTACGGAAAGTACAGTCGAACTTTGTTGGCTCGAACCCCTTTGGGACCATGAAAATTTGTTCGAGACAGCGGAAGTTCGAGCTACTGTTGCATACTTCCAGAAAACATAACGGGGGTATTTTTGGACTTCTTTTCGGTGTTCTGTAACATAAATGTATGCTGTGTGTACTCATTAGAATCGCCTCATTGAGGCGATTCTAATGAGTACACACATCATACATTTGCAAGATAAAAGTCGAAATTCTCCTTTATTATCCCACACTTTTTCTTATGCAGAGGAATTCCCTAGGGCTCAAAAATGGGTTCGACTCAGCCATGGTAAACGAGCCATCGGTGTTCGAGCCATCGAAGTTCGACTGTAACTACTTTCAGTTCAGGCAAGACCCCTATCGATACGGGATAAAAAATAGCTTGATAGATTTGGACATGTTAAATTGAGGTTTTACGCACCCGTCAACATTATTTAGGTCACTTTGTAGACGTTGCTTCCAAGTCTGTGGGCATTTTACCCGACGTTGGGATGAAATGATATTTCAAGCCCTGTCGCCCAATGAAACATCAGAATTTATGTGCATGGATGTCCGACTCGCACCTTTTTGCCTGGGCAGGTTTAGACCTTCTAAGCGGCTTATAAGTACGCATGTGCTTTAAGTTTCAAAGCACCATCCTTGCACAAAATCTTATGAATATAGCTTTACGGCCTCCGCTCATCGGGGCTTGAAGAAACATATGAGCTGCACGATGCTTCCGCGCAGAGCTGAAACCAACCGCACACGAGTACTGGTAAACCGCTTAGAGGATCTAAGGCTGCCCAGGCAAAGAGGTGCGAGTCCATGCTTATAAACCCTGTTGGTTGCATTGGGCGACAGAGCTTGAGATGACATTTCATCTCAATGTCGGGTAAATGTCCCACAAAATTGAAAGCAACGTCCGCAAAATGACCTATACAGGGTTGACGGGGACGTTAAACCGAAAATCAAACAAATATAAATTAATATAACTTAATATAGATTTTTTGGGCTTTTTTATCACAATTTGCAGTTGAAAACGTAAGTTATGCAAGAATATTGATCATCCGTTGTTTTTTCTTTTCAATAACATTCGGATATTCGAGCACTCGGCCCAGCGGCCTCGTGCTCAAACAGCTTCCTAGGGGCCGGCAGTTCATCATGAAAACACAGCTATATAACTCTTACCCCCTTCTTACCCTCATTTTTATATAGTAAAACTGAGGTTTGCAGGGACAACCTTATTTTTCTTATTTCTGCTCTAAAATATAGACTGTGGGTACACATTAGAACCGCCTCGATGAGGCGGTTCTAACGTGTACCCACAATCTATACTTTGAACACAAAAAAGAAAAATATCACACTTTTTCATCTCATTTTTTTTTTTTTCATTTTTACGGGGGTAGTGTTTACAGTGTATTTGTATAGGCGTGTTTTCGTAATAGTTATTGCATGAATTTGATTGAATATTAGTTTAGCAGCCCAGTCAACGCTGTTTTAGGTCATTTTTGAGCCGGTCATTTTACCTATCCAAAATTTACCTGTGCAGGCTTATACGTAAGCGGTTAACAAGTACAGTGCACATTCTTTCGCCAGAAACTACCCTTCTTGAATCAGCGGAAAGGAGGGAATGACCGTAGAAAAGATGTGATGATCAATCTCCACGTTGTATGAAAATTCATGGGTGATTACTATTTGACACTTTCTTTTTCCAGTGTTCTCGGTATTAAGTGATTACTATATGACACTTTCTTTTTTCCAGTGTTCTCGGTATTAAGTGATTACTATATGACACTTTCTTTTTCCAGTGTTCTCGGTATTAAGTGATTACTATATGACACTTTCTTTTTTCCAGTGTTCTCGGTAATAAGTGATTACTATATGACACTTTCTTTTTCCAGTGTTCTCGGTATTAAGTGATTACTATATGACACTTTCTTTTTTCCAGTGTTCTCGGTATTAAGTGATTACTATATGACACTTTCTTTTTCCAGTGTTCTCGGTATTAAGTGATTACTATATGACACTTTCTTTTTCCAGTGTTCACGGTATTAAAGTCACTGAACGACAAGTCGTATACATGTCGAAGGAATATCATTAATTATCTGGCTGGTAAGTTTATTATTATTTCTATTATTTGATTATTATAATTTTTACTATCAAGTAATATTGTTTATTTATTGTGATCGATTGGTTGATTTATTGGTGAAGTGATCGATAGATGTATGGGTGGATAGGTGGTTGGATGGATGGATGGATGGCTGGATGGATGGATGGATATATAAATAGCAGCATTAGACGACATAACTGATTGGGCTTTTCAGTGATGTCTTAGCAAAAGCAATGTTTAGCAAATTGATTGATTGATTGATTGATTGATTGATCGATCGATCGATCGATCGATCGATCGATCGATTGATTGGTTGGTTGGTTGGTTGATTGATTGGCTGACGAACGGACGGATGGACTGACGGATGGATGGATGGATGGATCGATTGATGGATCGATGGATGGGCCTTCGCATCAACACAATATTAGGCGACAGAACTGATACGGAAATTTCAATATTGTTTTAGCAAAGTTGAACAAAATAGGCATTCTATGTTTTCTTGCTTTCAAGGCCGTTTCTTATGTCGACCGGTCGTCAATCAAAGACGGACGAAAATCGGTGTACCTAACATTCAGACCTTCTGCTGCAGCACTCGGCGTCTTATAAATGACATGAGTGAGGCTTGAACCTAACGTTTAGGAGGTGAGAACAATTAGCTGGATGGCGAGACAGCAGAATGAAATTACAAAGTTGGCAGAACAGTAGGATGAATTATATTAAGTTAGCAGAGTCGCAAAACAGCAGGATGAAACATATTATGTAACAGAGTCGCAAAACAGCTGGACGAAAAATATTAAGTAAGCAGTGTCGCAAAACAGCAGGATGAAAGTATTAAGTTAGCAGAGTAGCAAAACAGCAAGATGAAAAATATTAAGTTAGCAGAGTCGCAAAACAGCAGGATGAAATATATTAAGTAAGCAGAGTAGCAAAACAGCACGATGAAAAATATTAATTTAGCAGAGTCGCAAAACAGCAGGATGAAACATATAAAGTTAGCAGAGTCGCAAAACAGCAGGGTGAATACATTAATTAAGAAGAGCAGCAAAACAGCAAGATGAAACATATTAAGTTAGCAGAGTCGCAAAGCAGCAGGATGAAACATATTTAGTAAGCAGAGTCGCAAAACAGCAGCCGGATGAAATTAATTTAGTTAGCAGAGTCGTAAAACAGCAGCCGGTTAGCTGAGTCGCAAAACAGCAGAATGAAACATATTCAGTTAGCAGAGTCGCAAAACTGCAGGATGGAACATATTAAGTTAGCAGAGTCGCAAAACAGCAGGATGAAACACGTTTACTTAGCAGAGTCGCAAAACAGCAGGATGAAAAGTATTAAGTTAGCAAAATTGCAAAACATCAGGATGAAATATATTAAATTAGCAGAGTCGTAAAACTGCAGGATGAAATATATTACGTTAGCAGAGTCGCAAAATAGCAGGATTAAACATATTATGTTAGCAGAGTCACAAAACAGCAGGCTGAAACATAATATGTATTAAAGGCACTGCCTTTTGAGCAAACACACTCAATTACACCCCTATCTATCTTCATATACTGAGTCAGTCATATTTGGCTAAACGAAAAAGGGGAGGGGTCGGGTGGGGGTTGTTGGATGGGTCCTTAAAACTATTTACAATCTGATTGGCAGAGGTATACAAAAAGGCAAGTAATAGTCAAGTGTGACATAATGCAGTTGAGAGAGAGAGAGAGAGAGAGAGAGAGAGAGAGAGAGAGAGAGAGAGAGAGAGAGAGAGAGAGAGAGAGAGAGAGAGAGAGAGAGAGAGAGAGAGAGAGAGAATAACTGTAGCTTACTAAATAGGCTTTTTAAAGCAGAATACGACTTAATTTTAGGTGGTCTTAATGGCTGAATTTTACTGTATAAACCACTTGCAGTTGATCCAGAGCTTCCTCACCAACAGGGGCTATCCAGGCCTGATTGCCGCGATTGCCCCAGCTGTATCCGGTGTCCCTCAAGGTGCCATGCTCAGACCTTTGTTGTTCTGCCCATGCACAAATGACCTACCACAGAAAGTTAGCCCTGGAGCTCACCTCTTTGCTAATGCCAGCCTTGTATATCACGAGGTCTAAAGCATGACTTATACTGAACACTTCAGAGGGATCTTGACAGATTACAGCAATGCTTATAATGGAATACGGCCTAGCAAAAGTCTTCTCAATCCAACCAAATGTGCGACAGTCAGGGCAAAAAAATGTAAATGAAGGCCGAAGATTTGGAGCAACTTACATGTTAAAGATACCCAGCCATGAACTGTCAATCTTAAAGACTTTAAAGTATCTGGGCATCATTTATTTCAGAAACATGTCATCGGAATCCATTTTGATGCACCTGTAAAAAGGCAAACAGCAGTCTGGCGTTTCTTTGGAAGGGAGATAACCAGCTGGTCTGAAGATGTTGAAGCATGATGGTAGAGACCATGATAAGACTTATCCTGGATTATGCCCATCAGTATGGGGCCCACATACAGTGTCCAGCAGCTCGATACGCTGCAACGGCGAGCAACTTGGTTTGTCAGAAATGGCTACCACACAACCAGCATTACCTTCCAAGTGATACAGCACCTTGGCCGGCAAACGCACCAGCATGGAGGGCATGGTCTAAATGTATCTCTGGGCTAAGCGGACATCCATGTTTGCCGGTTCTCCAACCCAAAAGCGGCGAACAGTAGGGGATACTCCCCGGAGTATATGGACCGACAGCTTCTTCAACTCTCCTTCATCGGCACGCGCATCACACTTAAGGGCCATCTTTCACACACTCTTGCCACTTCTGGGATCCTTGAGGGCTTCAAAAGGGATCTTCCCTGAACTACATAAAACTGTTTTTAAAAGTTTTGATATGCTCCGTTGTGAGGCAAAGGTGACGGGAGTCCAACTGATATTGACTTACAGTTGGGCAAGGCCTGCTGTCCTTGCAGCAGGTAGGGATAGAGGGGGGCGTTGTTACTGCTTCTGTTTGTACACTTTTATTCATTTTCCCCTTTCTCCCTCGTCCGCAACCTACCTATCTTCTCCTCTACTACCTCTTATATCTCTTTAGTTCCTTTCTCTGGGAGACGACTCAAAATGACCCCAGGGTTGACGTGTCATTAAACCCCAAACTATTATTTGTGCTTCACTGCCGATATGCACATAACCTTAGTATGATGATGCTCCAGTGTTGGTCCTGTGTGCACTTCGTGAAAAGAAAATTAGATAGGGTGACTCAGTAAGTTTGCAGTATGGACACATAAGTGTCCTGAAGCATTAGCATTATGCTATGGATTTGGAGCTCATGAACATTTTGTAAATCTTAGGAAGACAGAAATCCACAGGTAGCCAGATAGCGCATTGTGCCTCTTACTATTCTCAGGGCTTTATTCTACACCCCTGAGTGTTTGTGAAAAGTTTTAATTGCTTAGCCCGACGAGATGCGCTTTTCCTCCCAACCGAGAAGCTCCGGTAAATGCTCCGGTAACTCGTGTGACCAATCGCGGTACTGGATTTTACCGGCTAATCTTTTCGGCTCAGTATGGTACGTTTCATTTCATCTAAATGCGTGACGTAGTTCCGAAACTTTCCCGCGACAAAACTTCAGCGTATGATGCAACGGTAGCCAAATATTACTTTTCCCAGGGCTTTATTTTATATCCGAGTAATAATTTATGAAAAGTTGTAATTGCTTGGCCAGACGAATAGCGCTTTCCACTCCGGTAAATGCTTCGGTAAATGCTCCGGTAACTCGTTGGTCCAAGCGCGGTGCTTGATTTTAACCGGCTAACATTTTCGGCTCAGTGCGGTACGTTTCAGTTCATTTAAAACGCGCGACGTAGTTTCGAAACTTTCCCGCGATCAAACTTCAGCGTTTGATGCAGCGGTCATCGAAAAGAGCTTTTAAAAATTATTTCGACGCTTTTTGTGTTTCTTTTGTACTGGGACTTGACTCCTTTTGATTTTGAGAAGCATTTTTTGGATGTGAATACAATTCTCATGAGCTCTGTAAAGATGGCGGATTATCGCGAGAAATTGAACGAGATTCCAGGTGAGATTTGGGTGCCTAAGTATGTTGTTCCAGCCTCTCTACAGTAAAGCAAACACTTCGTGTGTTTGCTATTAAGTTAGCAGAGTCACAAAACAGCAGGATGAAACACATTTAGTTAGCAGAGTCGCAAAACAGCAGGATGAAACATATTAAGTTAGCAGATTTGCAAAACAGCAGGATGAAACTATAAACAAGAGGGCCCAATGGCCCTACATCGCTCACCTGTGTACCAGAAAATCATTAGTCTAGGAGACCACTTGACGTTGCTACATACTAAATATCTAAGCTCAGGCAAAGCGGTGTTCATGCTTATAAACCCTACTGGTTTCATTGGGCGACAGGGCTTGAGATGTAATTTCATCTCAATGTCTGGTAAAAGTCCCACAAAATTGGAAGAGACATCTCCAAAATGACCTATACAGTGTTGACGGGGATGTAAAACCTCAAATCAAACAAAGTCTGTGCCTTATGGTTTTGGAGAAAAGTTTTTTTTTTTTTTAAGTTTTTTACAGTATAAGTCTATAGGAGCTAATGAGCCCTGGGGCTTGGCCAATTTTGACCCAAAGGGCATGGTTGACAGGATTTATGTAGGTGACCGTTTTGTGTTGCTATATACTAAATATCTAAGGTCTGTACTTCATGATTTCAAAGAAGATGTTTGAAGCTTTTTTCCATTATAAGTTTGTTGGAGTTAAGGGGCCACAGGATTTGGACCCCAGGGGCATGATTGGCAGGATTCAGGTAGGCGACCACTGGACATTGCTACATGCTAAATACCTAAGCTCTGGGACTTATGGTTTCAGAGAAGAAGATTTTTGAAGATTTTTTCCCCATTTTAAGTTGTTGTTGTTGTTGTTGTTTTTTGTTGTTGTTGTTTTTTCATTATAAGGGCCCTGTGTTTTCATTGAAGACGATTTTTGAAGTTTCTCCAATTGTAAGTCTATGGAAGCTTAAGAGCCTTGGGGTAGGGCCAATTTGGATCCCAGGGGCATAACTGGCAGAATTTATGTACGGGGCCACTTGACGTTGCTACATACTAAAAATCTAAGCTCTGGGCCTTATGGTTTCATAGAAGGAGATTTTTTTATATTTTTTTTTTCCTTTATAAGTCTATTACGGGCCTCCGTGGCCTAGTGGTTAAGAGCGCTGACTCTTGATCATTAGGTCTCTCACTGCTGTGGTTCGAGCCTCGCTCGGGTCACGTGAGACGCCGAGTTCTGCAACGGAAGGTCTGGTGGTTTTTCTCCGGGTACTCCGAATTTCGCCCACCTGTGATTAACGATCGGCTCGATATGAGGGGGCCCCTTAGCTCCCATAGACTCTAATGGAAAAAAAGCTTCAAAAATCTTCTTCTCTGAAACCACAGGGCCCAGAGCTTAGATATTTAGCATGTAGCAACGGCCAGTGGTCACCTACATAATTCCTGCCCATCATGCCCCTGGGTTCCAAATGGGCGATGCCCCGGGGCCCTTCGCGCCCTGTGGTTTTCGAGAAGAAGATTTTTGAAGCTTTTTGTTCCATTATGAGTCTATGGGAGCGAAGGGGCCCGGGGCGTGGCCAATTTGGACCCCAGGGTCATGATTGGCAGGAATTATGTTAGTGACCACTGGCCGTTAATACATGCTAAATATCTAAGCTCTGGGCCCTGTGGTTTCAGAGAAGACATTTTGATTTTTTTCCAATTGTAAGCCTATGGGAGCTATATGTTGCCATGGCAACCAGAATTCCAATCTGATCAGCCCAAAACCCTTATGCAGCCTTTCCCCCTACCTGATGATGCTTCTCATGAAATTTGATCAAGATTGACCATGGGGTATGAGAGATATACATATTTTAAATTGTTTACGGACGCACGGTTTAACAAATTCAATAATACATGAGCACTCATGTAAGATCCTTTATAAAGACCACCTAAAATTAAGACTTATTCTGCTTATTCTTTCTGTGTGTTTTCTGCATACCGTACCCTCTGGTCGAACACCGCTTTTGTGATCACTTTTTGTCCGTCGTGCGTGCGTCCGTGCGTGCGTCCGTAAAGGATAAAATGCGAGGCTTTGCCGAGCATTTTATCCCTTTTCTTCAACGAGTTTAATAAATTCAATAATGCACGAGCACGAATGCAAGATTCTATTTATCATATATATGAAATGATAAACGCATTTTATTCACGATTGTTTCACAAAAATGTCAGTATTCCGCCTTAAGTAAACGCGACGTCATTAAGGACGGCGTATATGTAACGTTGCGGGACGTATCTGACTAATTTGCATATTTAATCCACTAGTGGATTATCGAAAATAATACATGACGTTATTACATTCTAAGCCGCGACGTCATATGATAATTAGCGTATTTCACTGTACTTTGTTCGTATAAAACTGCTGAGCTGATTGGAACCCCAATATGTTCGAGGCTTTGGAGGTCTTACCGGCCCCGATAGCTCAGTGGTAGAGCGTCCGCTTCGGGATCGGGAGGTCGCGGGTTCGATTCCGGCCTCGCCATACCAAAGGCGTAAAAATGGTACTAGGGGCTCCCTTGGCTGACGCTCGCATTATCAGGGGCAGCCCTAGAAAGATAAATGAAGGCAGGAAAGTATTTGTTAATTGATATGTGTATTTTGTTTGTCGAAAAAAAACTCTGCAAAGCTTATGTTACTAATTTCTAATATGCGACATTAATTCTAACACAGTGCGCCTATATAGGCAATGGAAAGTAACTGTGTTTTATTCTACAACAAACCACGGCAAGTAAGAGCGTGACGAGTGACGTTATTAAAACTGCAAATTTATGACGTCACTAGTCGATTTCCTTGACGTTAGACGGTGTAACGTCATATTCTCGCATCGAAAACGTTAGAAAAGGATATAAATGCATGTGTTTCAGTCGTGGATTTTAGCGGGATTTCTTCTAACAATGACGAAAAGTTGTGAGATTTTGGAGGAAACAACAGCGTTATTGTCGCTTTTCAGCCTATTAGAATCGAAATAGATCAGCACTAGTTTGTGATTTGTTGAGTAATAAACCACAGATTGTCGGTCAGTTGTAAGTAGATAAATCACGCGCGCTATGCGCTCGTGATTTGATCTACTTTACAACTGACCTCCAAATTTTGATTTATAACTCAACAAAACACAGTTAGAGCTGATCTATTTCTTAAATAAAGCTTCTTGCATAAATATGATGACGTAAGATGGTTACTGCTTAACAACGTCATTGTAAACAGCATTCTGAACTGGCCGCCATGTTGGTTCGTCAGTCGCATTTGAAGAGTTTAGATGGAGTTTATATGGAGCTTTTGGGCGTTTTCGTCAAACTTTCTGTCGGAATCGTAAGAACAACGATCATTCATGGTTATTTTATTGCATTTATAATTGCGGGATCCCTCGGAATATATTTGAACATTCGGCCTGGCGGCTTCATGTTCAAACAGCTTCCGCGGGACCCGGCCAATGTTAATGCATGAAAAACCATGGTTGCTCCCTATATTATTTATCTTTATCTTTATGTCTTACCATCACGTCATGAAGTCCGTGAAAAAACCCAACTTTATATAGAGAAAAGTAGGGTTTTATTCCTTATTTCTGCTCCAAGACATTGGTTGTGGGTACTCTTTAGAACCGCCTCATTAAGGCGGTTCTAACGAGCACCTAAAACCTATGTTTGGATTATAAATAAGAAGAATATCAAAAATTTTCATCAGAAAAATTACCTTTTTGAGGTTTGAAAAATGGACTCTATCACACGGATGTGTTATCGTAATGCTTTTAAGGTCAGGTGTTCATCAATCGACCCAAAGTAACTAACTGTAGAAGCTTCTAGCCTGATATTGTCCACGTGCTCATTTATGTATATGTGCAAAATCCAGGTAACGGCTGTTTATAGCAGATGTACGTCAGAGCATTGATTACCTGTAAAATTTGGACTGGGTTTGTGTACTGGGTCATTGGCAAAGAATGAAAACCCTGATCAGACGTCAGGTCTCCATTGTTTGCTTTAAAAAACTGGAATTTAATTTTTTTTTTTTTTTTTTTTGGTTTGGGTTTTACGGCCCTTTCAAGATTATTTCACTCATATCGAGCCGATCGTTAATTGTTAATTAATTAAAACCGGAGTACCCGGAGAAAAACCACCTGACCTTCCGTTGCAGAACTTGGCGTCTCACACTGAATTTAAGAGTTAAATGAAACAGTTTAAGACTCAATTCATGATAATTTTCTCATTCTACACTCAGAGACAATCGGCCCACCAGTTGTGTCAGTGCTTTTAGTGTTTTGATTCATTCCTTTCAGGGGTGTTTTCCGATGACACAGCCACGCCCACCAACTGTCATTGTTCCGGAAGGAACACATTCCAACGCTTGGATACACACGAAAGTAACGTTATATTGTATAAGTCTTTCATGAGTATGGCCTCGATATAGGCAAGTTTAAACCTCAATGTGGCCGGGGGTCGGCAACATTCTTACGTTGAGATTGATCTTGAAACCTTTATTGGTTCAGTGTATTGCTGATTCAAGAAGGGCAGTTGTCAGCTTCTGGCGAGATAGTCCGCATGGCAGTATATAAACGCTTATGTATAAGACTGCCCAGGACGTGTGATGACCTAAATAGCGTTGACTCGGTCGAATATCCAATATTAGATACGAGTATGAGCGTAAAGTTAGTTTCCATATCCCAGTTGCCGTTTCCTAATTTCCGGTGCCCGGTTATCCGTTGTCGGTTTATTTTATTTTTTATTATTTATTTTATTTATTTTATTATTATTATTATTATTATTTTTTTTTTTTTTTTTTTTTTCATTTTTATATCTTGAAATTTCGAATTTTCGGGGGTATAAATTTCAAGGTTGTTGTATAGGCGTGTTTTCGTAATGTGCTACAGTAAGAAAGTAGCATTGGAACTGTTAAAACTTGATTTTGAACACTTCCAAAAGTGGTTTCGATACCGAAAATTTAATCTAAATTTAGTTGTTGTTGATTTGTATTTATATATTTTCAGACTTATTCGCTTGCTGGCCGCACAGTTCGTTTGATAGTAAGTAAAAACTAATTTTCAAGTCATGATCGGGAAGGTACATAGAGGATCTTACATGAGTCTTCATGTATTATTGAATTTATTAAACGAGTTGAGGAAAAGGGATAAAATGCGAGGCTTCGCCGAGCATTTTATCCCTTTTCCTCAACGAGTTTAATAAATTGTTGACATAGATGATCTTACATGAGTGGTCATGTATTATTGAATTTATTAAACGAGTTGAGGAAATGGGATAAAATGCGAGGCTTTGCCGAGCATTTTATCCCTTTTCCTCAACGAGTTTAATAAATTCAATAATACATGAGCACGAATGCAAGATTATATTTATCATATGACATTTAAAACGCATTTTATTCACGATTGTTTACAAAAATGTCAATATTCCACCGTTAGTAAACGCGACGTCGTTAAGGACGTCGTACATGTAACGTTGCGGGACGTATCTAGCTAATTTGCATATTTAATCCACTAGTGGATTATCGAAAATATTACATGGCGTTATTACACTCCCAGACGCGACGTCATATGATAAATATATTTTCATCCATGCGTCTATCAGATCTCTAGAACGCTTATTTTTCTAATGTAAAGTTGTGGTATTTTTCTTATTTTTACTCCAAACATAGTTTGTAGGTGCTCGTTAGAACCGCCTTATCGAGACAGTTCTAACGAGTACCCACAATCTGTGTCTTGGGGCAGAATTAAGGAAAATTATTTACACCCTGTTAACCCATTTTTTCACCGTATAAATTGGGGTTTAGAGAGGTGGTCATGACACGGACTTGTAAACGTGATTTGCGCGCGTGTATGCGTGCATGAGTGTGTATGTGCGCAATGAATCTTTTTAAAGCTGGGAATATATCTGCTCCAAGACAAAGGTTGTGGGTACTCGTTAGAACCGCCTCCGTATATTTAGAGTACAAAATAAAAGAATAGCACAGAGTTTCTTCCGAAAAGTCGAGACAAGAAGAGAGCCTTATGTGGCCCGGTTGTATTAATCTAATGCAAACAACAGTTTAGCAATAAAAGTTCTCCCAATCCCGCTTTTGAAGCTGTTTACAACAAAAAACAAAGACGCACCGAAAAGTTTGTCGCAACCATCACGAAAACACGCCTATATAATTTTGACCCCCTCGAACCCCACTTTTATATAGTAAAACTGGGGTTTCCGGGGGTATACCTTATTTTTCTTATTTCTGCTCTAAGATATAGATTGTGGGCACTCGTTAGAACCGCCGCGATGAGGCGGTTCTTACGAGTGCCCACAATCTATATTTGGAGCAGAAATAAGAAAATTATCGCAATTTTTCATCATAAAATTTTCATTTTTTCGGCGATAAAGGTGGCAATGTATTCGTATAGGGGTGTTTGCGTAATGCGTATTGAACTTTCCATCCTCTGCTTCAGAACATATTTTAGAAATGACTGACAAAGTGGGCGGAACGATTGCGTAGTTAGTCCTTCTCAGTTGATTGGCCGAAACTTTCAGACAACTGATGTAATGTTAATAACAGTTTTGAATATACAGCGCAAATCAGAAGAAGGTGGGATTGCAGTTGTATAGATTTTTTTGGCAATCGCTTAGCTCCGCCCCAACTTTCTGTGTAAGGTGGAAATTTTCCATATGGGCCCCGTCAAGTGATTTTGGTACTTATCGCCTATGCGAGCAGCGAAGGTTCAGGCGAGCCTGCGCATCCGCGCAGTCTCGCCAGAACCTTCGCTGCTCGCTCATACAAGCAGTGAATCAAGAGGAACCTTCAGACCGAAAGCCATATCCCTGGCTCATCTGAATGGCTGGGCATGCGCAGTTAAAATTTGTCATGACGGAAGGGCTCGAAGACACAAATTCGCTTGGCGGGGCTCAATTATTCAATAAGCTAAATATGGATTACGGTTTCTTGGCAAGTACATGTACTTTGAAAAACATGTCACTTGTGATGCAAATTCTTGTTAAGCGTGTCATTGTGTTTGGACGTATTTGCACTTTAATATTTACATTTCCAGTGTACAGTCTGATGTAAACCTGTAGAAAACAATGTAGTTCATACTTCCATATACGCAACAAATCACATGATTTTCAGTGACGTCATTCTAAACCATTTTTTTTTCAAACGGGCGTTGATGACGTCAACGCTGCTCAGCCCTTTGTAGAAAAAACAGCATGTAAATGTGTATTAGCTTCAAAATTTGTCCTATAAACATTCTTCCGCCCAGAGATGAAGGGCAAATAATGTAAATATAAAAAATAAACTTATGTTTCTGCTTTTCTTGAAAGTTAAAACGACAGCGGGTCGGTAGCAACGTTTACATGAACCCCTTCGGGTTAATTTACTTTGCATGTGATTCACTGCATTCATACTTCCATGAACTGCAGAAAAATAAATTTCATATCTTAAGGGAAATGGGAACACCTTCAGGGGAAGCAACTCCTGCAAAAGTATTTTTGTCTCCAATGTCATTAGGGTCAACCCTTAATTAAAGTAAAGAATTTTCTCCAGAGGGGCAAATTCTTTGCTTTAAGAGTAAGACCCCTTTTTAGTCGGACAGGGCTTATAGAAAAGCGAACAGGAAGTTCCGAAAGTTGTCTCCCATTGAAAAATGGCGGAAAATCTGCAAGGTGTTACCGTTCTCTTTAAATGAACAGACAAAAGAATCAGCATTGCTAAACTGCTAGTTACGTGGTTGTATGATCAGCTAAATAGAAGACGCATTCTACTTTTAAAAGCATATTTCTAACGGTTTCATGTTTTATTCTTTGTCTTCATGAAACCAGTGTCCTCTAGTCAGAGATTACGTGACGAAAACACGCCTTTACAAATACATCTTTTTACCGCCTTAAAACGAATATTTTGAAATGGAACGTTGTAAGATTTT
This sequence comes from Lucinisca nassula, assembly GCA_963580285.1. NCBI lineage: Eukaryota > Metazoa > Mollusca > Bivalvia > Lucinida > Lucinidae > Lucinisca > Lucinisca nassula. Next base: position 7,845,092 of record OY757026.1, read on the forward strand.
TCTTATCTCTGTAAAATAAGGTTTACCTCTGTAAACCCCAGTTTAACTATATAAAAGTGGGACAAGATAATTATTATATAGGCTTTTTCGCGATGACATTTGGGGATGTTCAAAAGTGGTCTCAAAGCCACTTTCGAATATTTTCGTAAATTTGCCCTTTGCACAGTTCCAAATGTGGTCCTTTACAGAAAGTATACTGTAATTAGTTCGCAAACTTACATTTCGAAAACACGCCTATAAAAATACATTGTAAACTTTACCGACGAAAAAAGAAAAAAATAAGATGAATAATTGTTATATTTGTCTTATTTCTGTTCAAAAGAAAATTGTGGGTACTCGACAGAACCGCCTCATCGAGGCGGTGCTTACGAGTACCCACAATCGTCAGAACCGCCTCATCGAGGCGGTGCTAACGAGTACCCACAATCTATATTTTAGAGCAGAAATAAGAAAAATAACCCATGCAAATCCCAGTTTTACAATATAAAAGTGGGGTTCAAGTGGGTCAAAATTATATAGGCGGGTTTTCGTGATGTTACCGAAATTTCAGCGTATTTGTCTTATTTCAGATCTGTACAATCGTTTCTTCTATCATATGGGAGACCCCCATTCCCCTCCATCATGCAGATCCCACCATGCAGGTAAGGTCCTTCTCCTAAAAATGTGCATTTTACTCCCATACTGCCTTGTAAACGCTTGTGTTTTTTTTTCTTTTCATTATATTGTCAGGCAGCAAGCTGCATAAGGTCTACCTGGAAAGCGAAATGAAAGGTTAACCTAGAATACGAAATGAAAAGGTTAATCTAGAATGCGAAATAAAAGAAACCGTGGATGCAGGCATGCAGTGCACGTAGTTGTAATTGAAAGTGAAGCATCGGTAATTTTGTTTTTATATCACAAAAGAGAGAACATTTGAGAATCCTTATTTGTAATCTGTGACTGTTATACACGTACATAGCAACTGACAAATTATTTCAACATGCACGTGATAAGTTTTGTCATTTAGCTTCCCAGTCCAGGTACTACATAAATTAGTGCGTGCTGGGCGCAGACATCAGTATTTGTTAAAGCTTATACTTGTACTAATTTATTTTAGTTCGATTGCGATGGAAGCTTCGCTCTCGAACACTCACTCATTCCGGGTGTTTGTACGATACAGTGCGTTCTTTCAGATTTTTAAAACTGTTAATTTTCTGATGAAAATGTGTGCTATTTTTCTTATATCTACTCAAAACATAGGTTTGGGGGTGCTCATTAGAACCGCCTCATTGAGGCGGTTCTAACGAGTACCCACAACCTATGTCTTGGAGCAGGAATAAGAAAACTAATTTTTACCCCTGTAAACCCTAATTTTCTTTATATACAGTGGTGTTTATATGGGGTGTCCTTTACACGGACTTGCTTACCTGATGCCGGAAATATGACGGAATACAAACACTTTGTCACATGGATGTTTTATCGAAATGTGAAAGTTATGTGCACCTCCTTGTCCGGCTTCACCTGAAGCCAACTACATCACACCTACAGGCCCCCGCTCATCGGGGCTTGAAGAAATATATGGTCTGCATGATGCTTCCACGCAGAGCTGAAACCATCCCGCAAACGAGTACTGGTAAACCGCTTAGAGATTCTGAGCCTGCCCAGGCAAAGCAGTGCGAGTCGGCCCGTCCATGCTTATAAACCCTATTGGTTTCATTGGGCGACAGGGCTTGAGATGTCATTTCATCTCAATGTCGGGTAAAAGTCCCACAAAATTGAAAGCAACGTCTCCAAAATGACCTTTACAGTGTTGACGGGGAGGTTAAATCTCAAACAAACAAACAAACAAACAAACAAACAAACAAACAAACAAACAAACATCACACCTACGGCAAATCCGTAAACAGCCAATCAAAAACGAAGACTTCTACCGCCATTTTAAAGAGTGCCCATCAGTGCGCATGCGTGGAAAACCGGACTAACAATTCCTCAAGACACGGCTTCATTAGTTTCATTGACATGCGCAGATACTGATCGCATGACCTGCTAATAGTACTTGTCGTCTATGATCAACTGATTCTGTCGTTGTTTTTGACGTTTGTTTGTTTGTTTGATTTGAGATTTAGCGTCCCCGTCAACACTGTAAAGGTCATTTTGGAGACGTTGCTTCCAATTTTGCGAGACGTTTACCCGACACTACGATTAAATGACATCTCAAGCCCTGTCGCCCAATGAAACCAATAGTATTTATAAGCATGAATGGTCCGACTCGTGGTGCTAATTACGATTTCTGAATACACATCACGTGAACAAGTCCGTGAAATGAAGACCCCACCTCACCTAACCCCACTTTATATATAAAAAACTTGGGTTTACGAGGGTATACATTATTTTTTCTTATTTCTGTTCCAAGACATAGGTTGTTGGTACTCGTTAGAACCGCCTCATTGAGGCGGTTCTTACGAGCACCCTCAACCTATGTTTCAAGCATTTATAAGAAAAATTTCACGGATTTTCACCAGATAAGTAGCCACTTTGGAGATATGAATAGTGCACTATGTCGCACGGTTGTGTTATCGTATTGACATGTGAGTTTTGTTATTTCTTTTTTTCCAGTTTGGTCGGTATTGTCGGAGGTTGATAGCAAGACTCATTATGGACGAAAATCTTGTCAGAATATTTTAATAAGTCTGATCGGAGGTAAGTACAGATCTACAGATGGTCAAAATATAAGAATCTTATATGGGTGTGATGGATGGATGGAAAAATCCGTTCCGAGGGTCATTGTCCGGCATCACGTGGCTTTCCGAGTGATGCCGGACAGTGATCCCTATGGACGGATTTTTCCATCCACCCCTCACACCCATATTGGATTCTTTTTCTTGCATACCTTCCATTTCTTAGAGCGGATTTTAATGCTGCAGTCACGTCCGCCATATTGTGTTGACACTTCACGAATGTTTAGTGACGTCACGTAACGTGCTGTGACGCCAACCTAAAGGACGGCGCATAACGAGGTCGTAATCAACCAATGCACTTATCAAACACGCGATTATACTCGATTTTGGGTCGGAACACCAGGTCAGAACATAAATTTCTATCCTAGGGTAAAATCACGGATTTTCTTGTCTGGTGTGCAAGAAAATACCGTCTGTTACGATGTTTTTAATTTATGCGGGTCGCATTGATGAGGTCATTATCCGTGTTATTGTCTATGCATGTGGGCGTAGACTTCCTAAGGTTTACTTTTGCCCAAGAAGCATTAAAGAAAAGGTAATTACTGTTTGAATGCTTGGAGAGCTCAATGAGGCAGTTCTAACGAGCACCCACAACCTATGTTTGCAGTATTTATAATAAAAATATCACGAATTTTCATCAGAAAAATGACCATTTTGGAGATGTGAAAAAATGCACTCTGTCACACGGGTGTTTTATCGTAATGTAGGGCTCTAACTTGATTGGAGCATCGGGGCAATATGGAGATTCAGAATTGTGTACCGGAGCTGAATTGAACCGAGTGAGTGGGCGAGTGTTTTGAATTTTACGTCCCACCAACAGCTAAGGTCATACGGAGACGGGACCTCGGTTTAAAGACTCATCCGAAAGTCTGGAGAAGCCCGGGATCGATCCTGCAATCCCTGGTTTACAAGGCGAGTAGTGTAACCACTACACAACGGAGGCTCCTCTGAATTGAACCGAAACTTGATGGGAGTCATTAGCGTGACATGGACATCACGAAAACACACCTATATAAGTCTGACCCCCTTGAACCTCACGTTTATATAGTAAAACCGGGGTTTACCGAAGTAAACCTGATTTTTCTTATTGTTTTTTCTTATTTCTGCTCTAAAATATAGATTGTGGGTACTCGTTAGAACCGCCTCATCGAGATTGTGGGTACTCGTTAGAACCGCCTCACGAGTACCCACAATCTATATTTTGAGCAGAAATAAGAAAAATATCACAATTTTTCATCTTAAAATTTTCATTTTTTCGGCAGAAAAGTTTTCAATGTATTTGTATAGGCGTGTTTTCGTAATGGATTCAGATTTTTAGAACCGTTCTGTTCTGATATCCCAGATGGCTGACACGATCGCCATTTTGAAACTCTTCAAACCACATCTGCTACAGAACGGTCTATTGCACTGAGTAGAAATTTGAGGGAGGCATTTCAGGAGACAGCGAGGTTCAACATTGCTCAAGTTGTTGCATTTTGATATCCAAGATGGTGGCCATCTTGAAATTCTTCAAAGCACGTGTATAATGATTGCATGTAAGATTTTCAGGGAGGGGCAGCTCAAGTGTTGTCATTATATGTCAAACTCGCTGAGTCCGTAAGAAGATTCGGTATTGTGGCTTTTTTTTTTTTTTTGGCAAGCGGCCATATACACCATAGATTTGTTTGTAGTGCAGTTGTATTCACATGATTGCTTGACTTGGTAAACATGTACATTTTTGATAACAGAGAACGTCAAAGTCGGTGCAAACAACAGGTCTGGCCTGCCAAACAGTACACTTCCACTCTGCATTAGCATCATCTCTTCCGGAATCCTTAATTAGACTTCGATGTTCAGAAACTTAATACAACATGCAGATTAACCCATTTAGGACCGGAAACTCCTAAAGGGGTACTTGGCAAACAGTGCAGGCCCAGATCAGACGCCGCAGAACGCGGCGTCTGATCAGGGCCTCCATTGTTTGCTAAAGGTTCAGCCATTTTCCTAATCAATTTTGATGAAAACACAACCTGACACCCCAAAATTTTTTAAATGGACTCCTGCTATTTGTAAGGAGGAAGATTCCTTTGGTACAAAAAGGGTTAAGAACTCCTTAAGGCAAAGTGATCTGATGATCACCAAGACACAATGCAATGTATGATCAGCCGCATCCAGATGAGCGATTCTGGTCCACTTGGACCTTTAGTATTCCATCTTTGCATGTATTCTAGTAGTCGCAGATAATATTCGTCTGTACCTGCTATTAACAAAATAGTAAACCAAGTCACAACGTTGTGTGAATTCAACTGTAACACTAACAAAAGCTGTTGCGTGTATGGCCATTTGGTCCGCTTGCAGAAACTCGTCCGAGTCTTCTGGTGGACTCAGCGAAGTTAACATCTGAATAGCTCCGTCTAGTCAATTTTATCTGCGACTACTATATTGAATATTATCATGGATAGCCATTTGGTTGTTTTGTGGGAAAGTAACTGTTCTTTTGACTCTCCGCTTCTGATATGTTAACCCTTTTTGTACCAAATGGAATCTTCCTTCTTATATATAGCATGGGTCAATTTCAAAATTTAGGGGTGTCAGGTTGTGGTTTCTTCAAACTTGATTTGGAAAATGACTGGACGTTCTGCAAAAAGTGTAGGTCCTGATGAGACGCCGCGTTCTGCGGCGTCTCATCTGGTCCTACACTCTTTGCCAACTACCCGCTTTTGGGTTTGCCGGTCCTAAGTGGGTTAGAAACGGTGATACTGCTTTATGCCTGATCATTGCCTTCACCTTTTTTCAGATTTGTTTGAAAACAGTGACCCGTGTTCTTGCACTAATGGTAAGTCAGATGATACAGGTAGTCAACTTGCATCACGGTAACCGGTCCGTATAATTAACACCCCGCCCATCGGTGCTGGGAGAAATAGATGGGCTGCATGATGCTTCCACGCAGAGCTGAAATCCGGCCGCACACGATTACTGGTAAACCACTTAGAGGATCTACGTCTGCCCAGGCAAAGCTGTGCGAGTCGGACCGTCCATGCATATAAACCCTATTGGTTTCATTGGGGGACATCTCATTGGGAAAAAAAATCCCACAAAATTGGAAGCAACGTCTGCAAAAGAACTATACAGTGTTGACGGGGACGTTAAACCGAAAATCAAACAAACAAAAAAAACACCCCTGAAATCTTCACTTTATAAAGAGAAAAGTTGGGTTTACAAGGGTATATATTATTTTTCTTTTTTCTGCCCCAAGACATAGGTTCTAACGAGCATCTACAGCCTATATTTGCGGTATTACTAAGAAAAATACCACATACTTTCATCAGAAAAGTAACCATTGTAGAGATAAGAGAAAAATGCATTATGTCGCAAGTAGTGTTATAGTAAGGGCCGGTTGCTTTTAGAAGGAAGAATTGGAGTTTCTTCTTACCGTTCGTGTTATACATTCTGAAGTCAAAAGCCTTTCCAGCTGGCACATGACGCAATTGTGACCTCACACAACGTCATAACATTTATGCAACGTCACATCCACGTTGCTGCAACGTCGAAACACTGCACCGACCTAGATTTGACGTTGCCCTAGCGACGTTTTCCGGCTGGTTCTCTCTTTTGTCTTCTGACTAATTGATTCACACAGCCATCAGTTTTTGAAGCTCTTCCGATCTTCCAAATACAATAACACACCCGTGTGACATTTTTTCACATCTCCAAATTGGCCATTTTTCTGATGAAAATCAGCGATATTTTTCTTATAAATACTGCAAACAAAGGTTGTTTGTGCTCGTTATGAGGCGGTTCTAACGAGTACCCACAACCTATGTCTTGGAGCAAAAATAAGAAAAATAATGTATACCCCCGTAAACCCCAGTTTTCTCTATATAAAGTGGGATATAAGGGGTCTTCATTTCAGGACTTGTTCACGTGGTGATACAATGACAGACTCAAAAGGGTTGGATACAACACCAACCAGATCGTATTCGGAAACGCCCCCCCCCCCCCCACGCCCATCGCGGCTAAAAGAAATAGATGGGCTGGATGATGCTTCCACGCAGACCTGAAACCGACCCGCACACGAGTACTGGTAAACCGCTTAGAGGATCTAAGCCTGCCCAGCAAAAGCGGTGCGTGTCGGCCCGTCCATGCTAATGAACCCTATTGGTTTAATTGGGCGGCAGGGCTTGAGATGTCATTTCATCCCAAGGTCGGGTAAAAGTCCCACAAAATTGAAAGCATCGTCTCCAACATTACCTTAACAGTGTTGACGGGGAATTTAAACCTCAAATCAAACAAACAAACAAAATCGTATTCGGAAAAGAGTATTTTGTACAGACGATGTATGTGAGAAGGCTATGGAACCCAGGAAGGGACATTTAATTACAATTATTACATTTTTCAGTGGTGATTTACTGAGATTAATCTATAATTCACTGAGGGCATTATTTCATTTCGAACGTTTTAGTTTATACTAATTTATTTTAGTTCGATTGCGATGAAAGCTCCAAGCTTATTGAATCGCTCTCGAACACACATTCCGGCATCTTCGCAAGCCAAGGGTACTAAGTTCCTTGCGTAAGGAACGTAGTGGACTTAGCACCCTTGGGTTGCGAAGATGTCATTCCGGATGTTATCGAACGTTTTGACGTCATAATTGCTAGGCGACATTGCTGACATCATTTGTAACAACAATAACAATAGCTGACGTTTGTCGGAAACTCTGCTGATAAAATCGTCGAAATCAGACTTCAATTTTCACGTCCATTTTATGTTCCTGAGGAACGACCTGCAAGACGAAGATAAAGTATGGTTTTCTTTATAATACAGTTCTACTTTTTGTCATTTTTGGCATCTTTAATTCAAGCATAAGATGATTTTTGCATTGAAGTGAAAACAATATGGCGACTGATTTTCACACTAAACCACGCCCCCTGAAATTCAATTCCTGACTGGAATTATTTTGGTAGGAAATCAGGACGGCTGAATTTGAAAATTGAAAGGTAATGCATAAATGAAAATGCACTAAACAGCTAATTTCTTTTATTGATTGAATACGAAGAAATTATTCACACGTGTTTTTAGGCTTTCGTGTAAAAAAGCTCGTTCACTATCGCTCACTCGATTTTTTACTCGGAAGCCTTAGAACACGTGTGAATTATTCCACCGTAATCGATAAATGCACTATATATCCAGGAGAAAAAAAATGAAACAAGAAATCAGCCATAAGAGATGCGGATTAATACAAGAACGTAGAATGAACATTACGATCACACACCCGTGCGACATAGTGCATTTTTTCACATCTCTAAAATGGCTACTTTTCGGATGAAAATCCATGAATTTTATCTTTTTTATACTGAAAACATAGGTTGTGGGTGATCGTTAGAACCGCCTCATTGAGGCGGTTCTAACGAGTTCCCACAACCTATGTATTGGAGTAAAAATAAGAAAAATAATGACCCCCCCCCCCCCACACACACACACACACGTAAACCCCAATGGCCATTTTCCTGATGAAAATCATTGATATTTTTCTTATAAATACTGCAAACAAAGGTTGTGTGTGCTCGTTAGAACCGCCTCGATGAGGCGGTTCTAATGAGTACACACAACCTATGTCTTGGAGTAAAAATAAGAAAAATAATGATCCCCCCCCACCACGTAAACCCCAATTTTCTCTATATATAGTGGGGTGTAAGGGGGTGTTCGTTTCACCGACGTGTTCAAGTGATGTATTCAATAAAGAAAAACAGGAAAAAGGGCGAAATTATCACGATAACAAGTCCGTAAAATAAGACACCCCCCCCCCCCCAAACCAATTTTTATATAGAGAAAAGTTAGGTTTACATGGGTTAACATTATATGCCGTGTTTATGCTTAAAAACAAAGAGTGTGGGTACGCGTTAGAACCGTCTCATTTGATTTACATAGATTGTGGGCACTCGTACTCATGGAGGCGGTTCTAACGAGTATCCGCATTCTTTTTCGAAATGAGAAAGATGTTAACTTTTATACCTAATATCATTTTATCTAATATTTGTCATTTCTTACGATTCCAAAATGACATTAAACCTCAATTCAAACGACCAAAGGAAGCCTCCGTGGTCAAGTGGTTACGCTACTCGCCTTGTAAACCAGGGATCATGCGCAGGTTCGACCCTGGGCTTCTCCAGGTTTTCGGATGAGTCTTTAAACCGAGGTCCCGTCTCCATATGACCTTAGCTGTTGGTGGGACGTAAAACTGAAACACTCACTCACTCAAACAAACAAAAACTTCTGACACCATGTTGGGCGCCATTATTTCACATGGGCATGTTTTCCTCATTTCCATGACTAATTATGTCGTTTTTTTTTTACTTTAAAATCTCGTTTAAACAACATAATATCTCGTTTTTTCATTCCCTTTCTACGGAACCCGGGAAGGGACATGCTTTTTTATCTTTATTATGTTGTGCGAACAAGATAATATCTTGAGCGGACAAGATATTATCTTGTTCGGACAACATATTATCTTGTGTGGACATTATCTTTTGCGCAAAAGATATTATCTTGTTCGCAAAAGATATTATCTTGTGCGCACAAGATATTATGTTGTGCAAACAAGATATTCATTTTCCACACAAGATAATATCTTGTCTGCACAACATATATCTTGTGCGGACAAGATAATATCTTGAGCGCACAAGATAATATCTTGTCCGCACAAGATATTATCTTGTTCGCACCACTTAATATCTTGTCCGCACAAGATAATATGTTGTCCGCACTACATAAATTATGTTGTCCGCACAAGATAATATCTTGTTTGCACAACTTCCCAAGATCTATGTTGTGCAAACAAGATAATATGTTGTGCGAACAAGATAATATCTTGTCCGCACAAGATATTAAGTTGTGCAAACAAGATATTTTTTGTCCGCACAAGATAATATGTTGTCCGCACAACATAAATTATGTTGTCCTCACAAGATAATATCCTGTCCGCACAAGATAATATCTTGTCCGCACAACATATTATCTTGTGCGCACAAGATAATATCTTGTTTGCACAACATATTAAAAACAATTTATGTCCCTTCCCGGGTTCCGTACCTTTCTAACTTTTGTTCTGATTTCCTTTTAATTTCACTGTTTTAATTTCTTGTCTGATAAAATTTGAAAAAGGACGTATACAGCTAAAAGCCTCTTCAAACAACATTATGATAATATATGGTCTGCATGATGCTTCCATACAGAGCTGAAACTGACCCGCACAGAGTTCTGGTAAACCGCTTAGGGGTTTTAAGCCTGCCCAGGCAAAGCGGTGTGAGTCGGCCCGTCAATGCTTATAAACCCTAATGGCTTCATTAGGCGACAGGGCTTGAGAAGTCATTTCATCTAAAGGTCGGGATAATATCACACACTTTGAAGCAACGTCTCCAAAATTACCTATACAGTGCTGACGGGGACGTTCACCCCCGCCCCCACCCCCCACCCCCCCCCCCCACACACACACACATCGAGAAATCCTGCTTCCACGCACATGAGTACTGGTAAACCGCTTAGAAGGACGAAGCCTGCCCAGGCATAGTGTTGCGAATCAGACCGTCCTTTTGGTTTCATAAGGCGGCAGGGCTTGAGATATCATTTTATCTCGTTGTCGGGTATAGTCCCACAAATTGGAAGCAACGTCCCCAAAATGACCTAAATATTGTTGGCGAGGATGTAAACCCTCAGTTCAAACAAAAAAAACTTACTTGTTTTGGTCTCTTATCTATATTTGTTTGCTTCACGAAAACACGCCTGTGTAGTTTTTACCTCCTTGAACCCCACTTGTATATAGTAAAACTGGGTTTACAGGGGTAAACCTTATTTTTTATTTCTGCTCTTAAATATAGATTGTGGGTACTCGTTAGAACTGCCTCGATGAGGCGGTTCTAACGGGTACCAACATTCTATATTTTGTGTAGAAATAAGAAAATTATCACATTTTTTTTTCATATTATATAGTTCTTACCCCCGTTGAACCCCACATTTATATTGTAAAACTGGGGTTTATATGGGTAAACCTTATTTTTCTTATTTCTGCTCTTAAACATAGATTGAGACGGGCCTCCGTGGTCTAGTGGTTAAGAGCGCTGAATCTTAATCATTAGGTCCCTCACCGCTGTGGTTCGAGCCTCGCTCGGGTCATATGTGAGACGTCAAGTTCTGCAACGGAAGGTCAGGTGGTTTTTCTCCGGGTACTCCAGTTTTCGCCCACCTCTGATTAACGATCCGCTCGATATGAGTGAGATAATCTTGAAAGAGCCGTAAAACCAAAACAAAATAAATAAATAAATAAATAAACATAGATTGTGAGTACTTGTAGGGACTGCCTCGATGTGGCGGTTCAAACGAGTTCCAACAATCTATATTTTTAGCAGAAACAAGAAAAATATCACATTTTTTTCATATTATATAGTTTTTAGCGCATTGAACCCCTCTTTTATATACATGTAGTAAAACTGGGGTTTACAGGGGTAAACTTTATTTTTTTTCTGTATCGAGGCATTTCTAACGAATTCCATAACAAAACTATGCTCGTTTAAACGACTTACTTGTTTTGATATCTTGTCTTGTTTTAGTTAAAATTTCGGTTCTGTTTTACAATTTTGATGTTTTTGTTATAAGTATTGAAACGGAAATTACCCTCCGGGGCTCAGTAGATCTGCTCTTGTTTCCTTGAGCAAGAGATTTTATCCACATTGCTTAGCACTGGAAGTCCGAGGAATGACCATCCCCCTAAACCCCACTTTATATAGAGAAAACTGGGGTTTATGTGAGAGTACCTTATTTTTCTTATTTCTGCTCCAAGACATAGGTAGTGGACATTGAGGCAGTTCTAACGAGCACCCACAACCTACGTTTAAAGTATAAATAAGAAAAATATCGAGGATTTTCATCTGAAAAGGAGTCATTTTGGAGATGTGAAAAAATGCACTATGTGGCACGGGTGTGTTATCGCAATGTATGCCCAGGAAGAGGGAAAGAGAGCCACGTGGAAGATTAGTAGTACTAACACTCTGTAAATAAAGTTGATTATTATTTTTTTTTTTTTAAAAATCAGTTTGCTGTTTTAAAATGACCGTGCAGGGTGAATATTTTCATTTGACTTTGTGCAGTGTTCAAAGACGTTTTCGTTTACGTTACGTTGAGCGACGTAGCACTTTAGAATTTTATGATGACGTCAGAGGGGTATTGCGGAACAACGTCACTGTAAACAACATTCTTAACTAGCTGGTCCCATTGTAGAGTTTATACGGAGCTTTTGAGCGTTTTTGTCAAAATTTGCCAGCTTCCAAGGTACCCGACAAATGTTAATGCATGAAAACCCATGAGTGACATCTATATTATTTTAGTATCCCTTGATCACGACACGACAACAAAACGTCAACCATCAGCGAATCCAACAACGACGACGACGACGTCGAAACGGCCTACAGCGACGTCAAAAGCGCCTATACATCACGTATCAGCTACCAGTGACCATGTTCCTAACGCTTCAACAAAACAGCCTATCTCAGGTACGGTTTATTAGCTCACCTGAGCCGAAGGCTCATGTGAGGTATTAGTATACCACGAGCCGGCGTCCGTTGTCCGTCGTCCGTCGTCGTCGTCGTCGTCCACACTTTCAAAGAAGTATATCTCCGGAACCAGTGGGCCAGTCTTGATCAAATTTCATGTGAAGCATTATAAGGTAGGGGGAAAGGCTGCATACTGTTTTCGGGCAGATCGGATTGGAACTCTGGTTGCCACGGCAACAAATAGCTCCCATAGACTTAACATAGGAAAAAGTTTGTCATCACTCTAGCTCCGTCAATTTTTTTTTCTGATCGACTTCATTCTTGCAGATAACGAGGACAGGCATGAAATCTCGATCAAGTTCGATTTTGGGCTGAATCGGATTATTCACTCAGGAGTTACGTGCCCTTGAGCGTTGAAAAAATTGCCTATTGACTTAACATGGGGAGAATGTTGTCATCACCATAGCTGCTCCAATTATTTTCAGATTGGCTTTATTCTTGCAGATAACCAGCACAGCCATGAAATCTCGGTCAAGTTCGATGACTGGCAGAATCGGATCATTCACTTAGGAGTTACCTGCCCTTGTGTGTTTTTGCATTAGGGTTAATGGGAATTTAAAAAATGTATATCTTAAAGACTACTTGGCCAACTTTGATCAAATTTCATGTGTCGCATTATTGGGCAAGTGGAAAGGCTTCATTAGGTTTTCAGGCAGATCTGAGTGGAACTCTGGTTGCCATGGCAACATCTAGCTCCCATAGACTTCACATAGGAAAAAGCTTGTCATCACTCTAGCTCCGTCAATTTTTTTCTGATCGACTTCATTCTTGCAGATAACCAGTACAGGCATAAAATCTCGGTCAAGTTCGATTTTGGGCCGAATCGGATTATTTGCCTTGGAGTTACCTGCCCTTGAGCATAAAAAAATACGTTGTGACCACGATAGCAACTTTATTTTTATTCAGATCAGCTTCAAACTTGTCGGCTTCATTCTTGCAGATAATAAGGACAGGCATAAAATCTCGGTTAAGTTCGATTTTGGGCAGAATCGGAATATTGACCTCGGAGTAACATGACCTTGAGCGACAAAAAATTTGCCCATAGACTTAACATAGGGAAAATGTTGTGACTACGATAGCGACTTGAATTTTTTTCAGATCAGCTTCAAACTTGCAGGTAACGAGGACAGACATAAAATCACGGTTAAGTTCGATTTTGGGCCGAATCAGATTATTTGCCTTGGAGTTACCTGCCCTTGAGCATGAAAAATACGTTGTGACCATGATAGCAACTTTATTTTTATTCAGATCAGCTTCAAACTTGCAGGTAACGAGGACAGGCATAAAATCCCGGTTAAGTTCGATTTTGGGCCGAATCGGAATATTGACCTCGGAGTTACGTGACCTTGAGCGACAAAAATTTGCCCATAGACTTAACATAGGGAAATGTTGTGACTACGATAGCCACTTGAATTTTTTTCAGATCAGCTTCAAACTTGCAGGTAACGAGGACAGACATAAAATCTCGGTTAAGTTAGATTTTGGGCCGAATCGGATTAATTGCCTTGGAGTTACCTGCCATTGAGCATAAAAAAATACGTTGTGACCACGATAGCAACTTTATTTTTATTCAGATCAGCTTCAAACTTGCAGGTAACGTGGACAGGCATAAAATCTCAGTTAAGTTCGAATCGGAATATTGACCTCGGAGTTGCATGACCTTGAGCGACAAAACATTTGCCCATAGACTTAACATAGGGAAACATAGGGTAAATGTTGTGACTACGATAGCGACTTGAATTTTTTTTCAGATCAGCTTCAAACTTGCAGGTAACGAGGACAGACATAAAATCTCGGTTAAGTTCGATTTTGGGCCGAATCGGATTATTTGCCTTGGAGTTACCTGCCCTTGAGCATAAAAAAATACGTTGTGACCACGATAGCAACTTTATTTTTATTCATGTCAGCTTCAAACTTGCAGGTAACGAGGACAGGCATAAAATCTCGGTTAAGTTCGATTTTGGGCCGAATCGGAATATTGACCTCGGAGTAACGTGACCTTGAGAGACAAAAAAATTTGCCCATAGACTTAACGTAGGGAAAATGTTGTGACAGAAATAGCGACTTGAATTTTTAGCTCACCTGAGCCAAAGGCTCCAGTGAGCTGATAGTATACCCAGGCTCCGGAGTCCGTCGTCTGTCGTCCGTCCATCCGTCGTCCACAATTTCAATGCAGCATATCTCAGAAGGCAGTCGACCAATCTTGTTTAAATTTTATGTGTAGCACCATTGGGCAAGGGGAAAGGCTGCATTAGGTTTTGGAGCTAGGCTGGTTCATTTGTTCCTTCATTCTTCTTTCTCTCCATATAGAGATAATAGACCAATGTTAAATTTTTAATCAAAGATTTCTCAGGAACTATAAAAGCTAGAAGCATCAAATTTGGTATTCAATAGAATAATGATGACTTATTTTGTGTAAGAGACATTGGGCTTTCTCAGCTTATTTGTTCATTTGTTCTTTCATTCTTCTTTCTCTCCATTTTGACCAATGTTAAATTTTCGTCAAAGATTTCTCAGGAACTATAGAAGCTAGAAGTCTCAAACTTGGAATGCAATGCAATAATGATGACTTATATCCTGTAAGGGTCAATGGGCTGGATTCTATTAGCAGATTTAGTAGTCAAGTCTGTGAATTGTTAAAACTTAAGTTCCTCAGGTGAGCGGTTTAGGCTCATTGAGCCTCTTGTTTTTATGCCAATTTGCACATCATATTATTTTCGCCTGCAAAGCTAAGCCCAGTATATGACAAGGGATTATCTCCCCCGCCCGTCGCGGCTTAAAGAAATAGATTGGGCTACATGATGCTTCCAAACAGAGCTGAACTTGGCCACACATGAGTACTGATAAAGCGCTTAGAAGGACTAAGCCTGCCCAGGCAAAGTGTTGTGAGTCAGACTATCCAATACATACAAGCCTTTTGGTTTCGTTGGGCGGCAGGGTTTTAGGTGTCATTTCATCTCTATGTCGGGTGAAAGTCCCACAAATTTGGAAGCAGCACCTCCAAAATGACCGTAATAGTGTTGACAAATGACAAGGGATTCTCTTTTTACATGTTATCAAAGCAGCACTAGCAGCATTGGTGGATCGATTATCTCTGGGTTCAGACTGAAAAAACGGTTCTTCAGTATTAAACTCATATTCCAGTACTTGCGAGTGCTTTCTATTCATTACGCTGTTACTTAAACCATATGTGCACTACGTTCATAAAATAGGACATTGGTAGAAAGTTGTAACTGATAAGGGTCTTGTCTTCACTGTTTGCTGAATGCACGGAAATTGATGTGGTCGGGCCCGCCGAACTCCAATGTTGGCTTTTGAACTCACATGTCACGTAGTGACAAGGTGAGCTTTGTGGTCACTTTTCGTCCGTCGTTCGTGTGTCCGTCCGTGCGTGCATCCGTAAACAATTCTTCAAATGACATCTCCCCCTAAACCACTTATCAGATTTTGACCAAACTTTACAGGCATGGTCGTTAGGTGGTCCCCTTTCAAAGTTGTTCGAATGACTCTGGTCCATAGCACATCAGGAGCTAAAAATAGATTTTTGAATGAAAATTTTTAAAATCTTCTTTGAAACAGCAAGGCCCAGGACATCGATATTTAATATAAAGTTTCATCTATAGGGCCTCGACCGACCAAGATTGTTCAAATTATAGCCCTGGGGCCAAAAAATGCCCCCTTGCCGGGGCCTACAAGTTTTACATAGACTTATATAGGGAAAACCTTTAAAAATCATCTTGTCTGAAACCAGAAGGCTCAGGTGTTTGATATTTTGTTTGAATCTCCACCTGGTGGACCTCTATCAAGATTGTTCAAAGTATATCCCAGGGGCCAAAAATGCCCCCGCCCCAGGGCCCTTTGGTTTTACATAGGCTTATATCATGAAAATCTTCAAAACTCTTCCTCTTTGAAACCGTAAGGCCCAGGTCTTTGATATTTGGTATGAAGCTTCATCTAATGGATCTCTACCAAATTGTTTAAATTATAGCCCTTGGACCACAGATGCGCCCGCCCCGGGCCCTTTGTTTTATATTGACTTACATAAGGAAAATCTTAAAAAAAAATATCTATTCTGAAACCGCAAGGCCTATATCTTTGATATTAGATGTATAGCTTCATCTAGTTTACCTCTACCAAGATTGTTCAAAAAATAACCATTGCGCCACAAATGCTCCCGTGCCGGGGCCTACCAGTTTTACATAGTCTTATATGGGGAAAACCTTTAAAAATCTTCTTGTCTGAAACCAGAAGGCCCAGGTGTTTGATATTTTGTGTGAAGCTATATCTAGTGAACCTTTATCAGGATTGTTCAAAGTATAGCCTAGATGCCATAAAATGACCCCGCCCCAGGGCCCTTCGGTTTACTAAGGCTTTTTTTGTGAAAGTCCTAAAAAATCTTCTTCTCTGGAAACGTAAGGCCCAGGTCTTTAATATTTGGTATGAAGCTTCATCTAGTGGACTGCTACCAAGGTTGTTCAAATTATAGCCATTGGGCCACAAATGCCCCCGCCCGGGGCCCTTTGTTTTATATTGACTTATATAGGGAGAATCTTAAAACAATCTTCCTCTCTGAAACCGCAAGGCCTAGGTCTTTGGTATTTGATGTATAGCTTCATCTAGTTGACCTCTACCAAGATTGTTAAAATTATAACCATTGTGGCAAAAATGCCTCCGTGCCGCGGCCTACCAGTTTTACATAGACTGATATGGGCCAAACCTTTCAAAATCTTCTTGTCTGAAACCAGAAGGCCCAGGTATTTGATATTTTGTGTGAAGCTTCGTCTAGTGGACCTCTATCAAGATTGTTCAAAGTATAGCTCAGGGGCCAAAAATGTCCCCGCCCAAGGGCCCTTTGGGTTTACATAGGCTTTTCTTGTGAAAATCCTAAAAAATCTTCTTCTCTGAAAACATAAGGCCTAGGTCTTTGATATTTGGTATGAAGCTTCATCTAGTGAACCGCTACCAAGATTGTTCAAATTATAGCCCTTGGGCCACAAATGCCCCCGCACCGGGGCCCTTTGTTTTATATTGCCTTATATAGGGAGAATCTTAAAAAAATTTCTTCTCTGAAACCGCAAGGCCTAGGTCTTTGGTATTTGAGGTAAAGCTTCATCTAGGTGACCTCTAATAAGATTGTTCAAATTATTGCCCTTGTGCCAAAACTGCCCCCGCCCCAGGGTCCCTTTGGTTTTATGTAAACTTATATAGGGAAAACCGAAAACCGAAGGATCAGGTATTTGATATATTGTTTGAAACTTCAATCAAGTGGATCTCTATCAAGATTGTTCAAATTATAGCCCTTGGGCCAAAAATGCCTCCGCCCCAGGGCCCTTTGTTTTTTGTAAACTTTAATAGGGAAACTCTTTAAATCTTCCTTGAAACCACAAGGCCAAGGTCCTTGATATTTGGTGTGTACAGTCATCTAGTGGACGTCTATCAAGATCTTTCAAATTATAGGCCTCTGACAAAAAATCCCCAAACTGGGGGCCCTTTGGTTGTACATAGACTTATAAAGGGGAAATCTTAAAAATCTTCTTCTCTGAAACCGCAAGGCCCAGGTCTTGATATTTGGTGTGAAGCTTCGTCTAGTGGAGCTCTATCAAGATTGTTAATATTGTAGCCCAAGGGGCCCCATAGGGCCCTTTGGTTTTACATAGACTTATATAGGGAACATATTTTAAAATCTTGTCTGAAACTAGAAGGTTCAGGGTTTTGATATTTGGTATGAAGCTTCGTCTAGTGGACCTCTATCAAGAGTATTCAAATAATAGCCCTTGAACCAAAAATTCCCCCTACCCCGGAGCCCACTGGTTTTAGATTGACTTATATAGGGAAAATCTTTAAAAATCTTCTTTGAAACCGCATGACCCAGGTTTTTATTAGCTCACTTGAGCCGAAGGCTCCGGGGGAGCTATTGTGATTGGTCACCGTCCGTCGTCGTCGTCGTCGTCCGTCCGTCCGGATGTCCGTCCACAATTCCTTTAAACGACATCTCCTCCTAAACCACTGAACAGATTTCGACCAAACTTAGCAGAAATGATCTTTGGGTGGTCCTCTCTCAAAGTTGTTCAAATAATTCCAGTCCATACAGAACTCTGGCTGCCATGGCAGCGATAGGGGAGAATAAGAAAAAAACCTTTAAAAATCTTCTTGTCTGAAACCAGGAGGCCTAGGTCTTTTATATTTGGTATGAAGCTTCATCTAGTGGACCTCAACAAAGATTGTTCAAATTATAGCCCTGGGGCCAAAAATGCCCCCGCGCCGGGGCCCAGGGGTTTTACATAGGCTTATGTAGGGAAAAACCTTTAAAAATCTACTTGTCTGAAACCAGAAAGGCCAGGTCTTTGATATTTGGTATGAAACTTGATCTAGTGGACCTATACCAAGATTGTTCAAATTATAGCCCTGGGGCCAAAAATGGCCCCGCCCCGGGGCCCACTGGTTTTATATAGGCTTCCTTTGTTTAAGTTTCCATTATGGTCTGGTCGCTACATGTTTGTGTTTCTTTCCCTTTGCTGTCTTTGATGGGTGGAGTAAGTTAATTGTATCGATTCCTTATCTTTGTTTTACTTCTACTTTATATAGGGAAAACATATAAAAATCTGCTTGTCTGAAACCAGAAGGCCTAGGTCCTTGATATTTGGTATGAAGCTTCACCTAGTGAACCTCTACCAAGATGGTTCAAATTATAGCCCTGGGACTTAAAACGCCCCCGCGCTAGGGCCCACTGGTTTTACATAGGCTACCAGTGGAATTCGTTTCCGCTGACCGTTCCATGGCGGTTCTTCTGTTGCGATTTATTTTTGTTATGGTTTGTCTTTAGGTGTTTGTGTCGCTTGTGTTATTTTATTTTGGATAGCCTATTGGCCATTTTGTGAGAAAGTAACTGTCCTTTTGGCTTTCCGCTGTTGGTGTTTCCATTAGGTCTGTTGTTGCATGTTTGTGTTTCTTTCCCTTTGGTGTCTCTGATGGGAGCTATGGGTTGATTGTATCGATTCCTGATTATTGCCTCTACTTCTATTTTACATTGGGAAAACCTTTAAAAATCTTCTTTTCTGAAACCAGAAGGCCCAGGTCTTTGATTTGATATTTGGTATGAAGCTAGTGGATCTCTACCTAGATGGTTCAAATTATAGCCCTGCGTCCAAAAACGACCCCGCCCCGGGGCAAACTGGTTTTACATAGCCTTATATAGGGAAAACCTTTAAAAAATCTTCTTCTCTGAAACCAGAAGGCCCAGGTCTTTAATATTTGGAATGAAGCTTCATCTAATAGACCTATGTCAAGATTGTTCAAATTATAGCCCTGGTGCCAAAAATGCTCCCGCGCCGGGGCCCATCAGTTTTACATAGGCTTATATAGGGAAAAAGCTTTGAAAAAAAATCTTGTTTGAAACCAGAAGTCCCAGGTCTTCAATTCCTGATCTTTGTTTTACTTCTACTTTGATATGAAGCTTCATCTAGTGCACCTCTACCTAGATTGTTCAAATTATAGCCCTGGGGCCAAAAACGACCCCGCCCCGGGTCCAACTAGTTTTACATAGCCTTATATAGGGAAAACCTTTAAAAAATCTTCTTCTCTGAAACCAGAAGGCCCAGGTCTTTGATTTTTGTCATGAAGCTTCATCTCATGGACCTATACCAAGATTGTTCAAATTATAGCCCTGGGGCCAATAATGCTCCCGCGCCGGGGCCCTCTGGTTTTACATAGGCTGTTACAGGGAAAACCTTTAAAAATCTTCTTGTCTGAAACCAGAACGCCCAGGTCTTTGATATTTGGTATGAAGATTCATCCAGTGGACCGCTACCAAGATTGTTTAAATTAAAGCCCCGGGGCCAAAAATGCCCCCGCACAAGGGTCCCCTAGTTTTACAAAGGCATATATAGGAAAACCCTTTATAAAACTTCTTGTTTGAAACAAGAAGGTGAATCAAGAAGGCCCAGGTCTTTGATATTTGGTATGCGACTTCACCTGCTCGACATCTACCAAGATTGTTCAAATTATAGCTGTGGGGCCAAAAATGCCCCCGCATGCATCAGGCCCAACTGGTTTTACTTAGGCTTATTTAGGGAAAACCTTTAAAAATCTTCTTGTCTGAAACCAGAACGCACAGGTCTTTGATATTTGGTATGAAGCTTCATCTTGTGGACCTCTACCAAGATTGTTCAAATTATAGCCCTGGGGCCAAAAATGCCCCCGCACCAGGGCCCCCTGGTTTTACAAATGCATTAAAGGGAGCTATTAAAAAACTTCTTGTCTGAAACCAGAAGGCCCAGGTCTTTGATATTTGGCATGAAGCTTCATCTGGTGGACCTCTGCCACGATTGTTCAAATCATAGGCCGGGCCCAAAATTCACCCCACCACGGGGCCCACTGGTATTACATAGACTTATACAGTGAAACTTTTAGAATTCTTCTTGACTGAAACCAGAAGGCCCAGGATTTGATATTTGTTATTAAGCTTCATTTAGTGGACCTCTGCCATAATTGTTCAGTTTATGGACCTGAGGCCAAAAATTGCCCTGCCCAGGCACCCGCATATCAATCTCTTAGATCAGGTGAGCGATATAGGACAATCGTGGTCCTCTTGTTAATCTTCTTGTCTGAAACCAGAAGGCCCAGGTCTTTGATATTTGGCATGAAGCTTCATCTAGTGGACCTCTACCAAGGTTGTGCAAATTATGAGACCCGGGGCTAAAAGATACCCCCGTACTAGGGCTCTCTGATTTTACAGAGACATTATAGGGAAACCTTAAAAAATTCTTGTCTGAAACCAGAATGCCAGGTCTTTGATATTTGGTATGAAGCTGATCTAGTGGACTACTACCATGATTGTTCAAATTTTAGCCCTGAGGCCAAAAATTGCCAAGCCTGGGGCCCACTGGCTTAACATAGACTTTCATAGAGAAAACATTTGAAAATCTTCATGTCTGAATCCAAAAGGCCCAGGTCTTAGATATTTGGTATGACGCTTCATCTGTTGGACCTCTGCCACGATTGTTCAAATCATAGGCCGGGCCCAAAATTCACCCCACCACGGGGCCCACTGGTATTACATAGACTTATACAGTGAAACTTTTAGAAATCTTCTTGACTGAAACCAGAAGGCCCATGACTTTGAGGCCCCCGCCCATAGGGGCTTGAAGAAATATATGGGCTGCATGATGCTTCCACGCAGAGCTGAATCCGGCCCGCACACTAGTACTGGTAAACCGCTTAGAGGATCTAAGCCTGTCCAGGAACCGCGGTGCGAGGCGGAACGTCCATGCTAATAAACCCTATTGGTTTCATTGGGCGACAGGGCTTGAGATGTCATTTCATCTCAATGTCGGGTAAAAGTCCCACAAAATTGGAAGCAACGTCTCCAGAATGACCTTTACAGTGTTGATGGGGACGTTAAACCTCAAATCAACCAACCAACCCATGACTTTGATATTTGTTATTAAGCTTCATTTAGTGGACCTCTGCCATATTTGTTTAATTTATGGACCTGAGGCCAAAAATTGCCCTGCCCAGGAATCCGCATATCAATCTCTTAGATCAGGTGAGCGATATAGGACCATCATGGTCCTCTTGTTAATCTTCTTGTCTGAAACCAGAAGGTTCAGTTCTTTGATGTTTGGTATGAAGCTTTGTCTAGTGGACCGCGACCAAGATTGATCAAATTATATTCTTGGGGCCAAAAATGACTGGTTTTCCTTAGACTTATATAGGGAAAACCTTTAAAAAACTTCTTGTCTGAAACCAGAAGGCTCAGGTCTTTAATATTTGGTATGAAGCTTTGTCTAGTACACACACCTCTAGCAAGATTGTTCAAATTATAGCCCTGGTGTCAGAAATGGCCCCGCCCCGGAGCCCACTGGTTTTACATAGACTTATGTAGGGAAAACCTTTAAAAATCGTCTTGTCTGAAACTAGAAGGCCAAGGTGTTTTATATTTGATATGGTGGACCTCTACCAAAATATTTAAAATTAGTGCCTTAGGGCCAAAAAATGGGCCCATCCAGGGGCCACTTATTTTAAATAGACTTATATTGGGAAAACATTTGAAAATGTTTTGTCTAAAACCAGAAGGCCTAGGTCTTTGATATTTGGTATGAAGCTTTGTCTTGTGGATTTCTACCACGATTGTTCAAATTATAGCCCTGAAAACCTTTGAAAATATTCTTGTCTGAAACCAGAAGGCCGAGGTCTTTGATATTTAGTATGAAGCTCATATAGTGGACCTCTACCAAAAATATTCAAATTAGTGCACTGGGCCAAAAATGGGCTCACCCGGGAGGGCACTTGTTTTACTAAGACTTATATTTGGAAAACTTTTGAAAATTTTCTTGTCTGAAACCAGAAGGCCAAGGTCTTTGATATTTGGTATGAAGCTTTGTCTTGTGGATTTCTACCAAGATTGTTCAAATTATAGCCCCGGGGCCAAAATAGGCTGCACCCCGGGCCCGAAGATTTTCTATAGGCTTATATAAGGGAAACATTTAAAAATCTTGTCTGAAACTAGAAGGCTCTTGTCTGTGATATTTGGTATGAAGCTTCAGCTATTAGACCACTATCAAGATCCCGCAAATTATGGCCCTGGTGCCAATAATTCCCGGGGCCCACTTGTTACCCTGTTTGGAGGTTAGTTGTAAAAATCAAATCACGAGCTTGTAGCGCGAATGATTCGTCTACGCCCAACTGACCGACAAACAGTGGTATATAACTTAATAAATCACGGCACAAGAGCGATTTAACCCACTCAACTTCGTCGACGAAAATGCTATTGATTCTCCCTATCTTCCGCTATTGCTTAAAGGATATAAATGACCATAACCTATGTTTTTGCCTGTTTTCATAATGTATTTGATAGAAGAAAACGACTTTACACCATCTAACGTCAAGATAACAATCAATGACGCCATGAAATGGGATGAAAACAGAGCTCTTCGCGTCGCGCTCCTACGCCCAGTGATTTATCACTCTATTTCTTGCACACCAGACAAGGAAATCCGTGAATTTATCCTTGGATAGAAATTTATGTTCTGACCCTGGTGTTCCGACCCCAAATCGAATATAATCGCGTGTTTGATAAATGCACTTGTTGAATAAAACCCCATGCGCGGCGTCGTCATGCGTGACTGTCACTAAACATTCCTGTTGTGTCAACACAATATGGCGGACGTTGGTAACCGAAGTGACTGCAGCATTAAAATCCGCGCTAAAGATGGAAGGTATGCAAGAAAAAGAATCCCATATGGGTGTGAGGGGTGGATAGAAAAATCCGTCCCGAGGGATCACTGTCCGGCATCACTCGGCAAGCCTCGTGATGCCGGACAGTGACCCTCGGGACGGATTTTTCCATCCACCCCTCACACCCATATAAGATTCTTATAATATCACCCGATTTTACTATTGGCTGTCTAGGCGACCAGTGTTAGAATGTTAAACAGAATCTACACTCGTGGTCATTTCACATGAAATTTATGAAGGCTGGTTTCATAAGTTTAATATTAAATGACCACTCATGTAAGATCCTGTGTATACCTTATTAGGTGTTTAGGATTATAACATCAGTATTTCTGTTGACAGGGCTTTGTTTGTTTGTTTGTTTGTATTGTTTATTTAACTTTGTTTTGCGTCCCAATAGCAGCTAGTAAAGCCATGTGGAGACGGGTTTGGTTTACAGACTCATCCGAAAGCCGGGAGAAACCCAGAATCGAATCTACGATCCTGGTTAAGCACAACAGCGCGTAGGTTTCTAATGAAAGGGTAGATGTATTCCAGTTCCCGGCGTACCGTCTTTAATATCTTCTTTGTTCATGTTTTTACTTGTAATTTTCACTTGCACGCATTACGATTCGTGAAAATTCGGTGTGTATTTCATTTAGATCATTTCCCTTTAAACGTCACCATGTTGAAACCGAACATATCCTTTTTTGAAAACAGTGTAAATCAGATTGTCTGGCTTCTGAGAGGCCAGCTGATCAGAAACCGATCTCAATCTGCGGCCATGCGTTACAAATGCCTGTAAATCTTGGAGGAGTGTAGATTCTTGCACACCAGATAAGAAAATCCATAGTTTTAGCGTGGGATAGAAATACTGTTCTAACCCTGGCGTTCCTACCCCAAATCGACTATTCTCGCGTGTTTTATTAATGCCCTGGTTGACTACGACCTCACATGCGCCGTTGTAAAGGTTGACGTCAAAGCACGTTGCTCGGCGTCACTAAACATTCCTGCAGTGTCATCACAGTATGGCGGATGTCGGTAACCGAAGTGACTGCAGCATTAAAATTCCGCCATAAGAAATGGAAGGTATGCCAGAAAAAGAATCCTAGGCTATATGGGTGTGAGGGGCGGTATAGAAAAGTATGTCCCGAGGGATCCTTGTCCGGCATCACAAGGCTTGCCGAGTGATACCGGGCAGTGATCTCTCGGGACGGATTTTTCCATCCAAGCCTCACAACAATTTCAGATTCGTAAAGTATTGTAATAATCATGATGGTGTCGATGTTGACAGCTTCAAGAAGGTGTGCGTTAATGGAAATGTAAACGTCATCACATTCTCTTACATTTCAAGTTCGCTGGAGATGTGGAAAGCTCAGCACAGTAGAGAGCATTGCCATTCAGCATCATCTAGACCAACAGAACGCAACACCCTGTAGCCATGGAAACCATGCTGGCTCCGACGAGGCGTTTGTTTTAACAAACTGTAATACGCCGAACCCAAGCGAATGGAAACCGGGTGTGAAAGTAGGCTTAGACTTGGCATGAACAGCTTTGTTTATTTGTTTGTTTGTTTTGTTTTTCGGCCCTTTTCAAGATTATTTCACTTATTTTCGAGCCTATGGATAATCAGAAGTTGGCAAAAACTAGAGTATCCGGAGAAATACCACCTGACCTTCTTTTGCAGTACAAAGCGAGGCTCGAACAACAGACCTGAAACGCCTGATGACTACGAGACAGCTCTCGTACCAACCAGGCCACTTATGTCCGTAAAAAGCTTTATTAAGGGGAATGAGGACACCTTCAGGGGAGACAATTTTTTGTCTCCCATGAGCTGATTCTTTCCTTTAATAGTAGATCCTTTTGCAACAGGATAGAGGTAAAAGTAAAGCGAACAGGAAGTCCCGAAAGATGGTTCCCTTTGAAAAATGGCGGGAAAATATGTCAGGTGTATTCCTTCCTCTTAAATGTTGCATATCGTGAGAAACATGTTCAGCCCTTTAAGCATCACGTGACCAAGTTCGTGAAATAAAGACCCCCTAAACCCCGCTATATATGGAGAAAACTGGGGTTTACTGGGATAAATATTATTTTCCTTATTTCTGCTCCAAGACATAGGCAGTGGGTACTCGTTAGAACCGCCTCGATGAGGCGGTTCTAACGAGCACCCAAAACCTATGTTTGCAGTACAAATAAGAAAAATATCACACATTTTCATCAGAAAATTACCTTTTTTGAGGTTTGAAAAATGCACTATATTACACCGGTGTGTTATCATAATGGTATCATTCAAGACTAGCATACAACCTCTTTTTAAACATATTTCAAAGATTTTGTTTTTCTTCTCCTGAGAAAATTAGGTTTGTCTAAATCGCGACGGAAGTAAGGGCGAGGATTGTGGCCACGTAAAATCGATTTAAGCCCCCCAGTGGAAATCTTCCACTGACCGTTCCAAGGCGGCTCTTCTGTGGCGGTTTATTTATGTTGTTGTTTGTTGCTTACTGTGTGTATCACTTGTGTCTTTTGGTTTTGGATGGCCATATGGCCATTTTGTGGGAAAGTAACTGTCCTTATGGCCTTCCTTTGTATAGGTTTCCATTATGGTCTGGTCGCTTAATGTTTGTATTTCTTTCCCTTTGGTGTCTTTTATGGGTGGAGTAAGTTAATTGTATCAATTCCTGATCTTTGTTTTACTTCTACTTTGTCTCTAGTCAGGTCCACCGGAGTCTAACTGTTTTTTTTTCTTGCTCCAGCATTGCAGTTATTTCATGCTGTCGAGTCCTCATCGCTGTTTCATCACTGTGTCGTTTGATTTTTATGTTCTCGGAAATGTTGCGCTGATAAGTTAGAAATCCTCCATGCGGCTTACCAAATTATTTAACTGAACCGGCGTGGATTGTGGCCACAGAAAATCGATTTTAGCCGCCCAGTAAAAAAAAAAAAAAAAAAAATTACTGACCGTCAAAGGAGGTTCTTCTGTGGTGGTTTATTATCGTGATAGTTGTATTTTCAAATGAACTGCTCTTTATTTATTTTGGATAGCCGTTGGGCCGTTTTAAGGAAAAGTAACTTCCGCCTATGACGTTTACATTTGAGTGAATTTATTTCATGCAAAAAAGAAAAAAAAGGATTTTTTTTTTTATTATTATTATTTCATTTTTTTTCATTGTTCAAGCCCCTATGATGTTCGCAATGTCTTTGATAGGAGGTGTGAGGAATGTTTATCACTTCCTGGTTATTAGCTGTATTTCCATTTGGCATAGCATTTGTTCGTCTGCTGCCAGACGGTCAAATCTCATGCACAGACAGTGCACATAAAACGTCAAATTTTGTTTTCTCAGAAATAATACTAGAATTTCATCTTCTCTAGTATTTGCCTTCGTACTTTAAGAGTTTTTGTGAAAAGTTCTTCAGAAACTCGAGATCATGGATAGCTCGTTTACCACGGCTAATTTACATCAAGTCCATGAAATTAATATTCCCCCCCCCCCCCAACCTACCAAATGTTTATGCCCAACCACACAATAGTGTGTCACTCCTTGGACTAACCCTGACAATGCGAGTTTCTTACATGCTTTTCAATGAAATATAGAGATTTCTCAGTGAAATAGAAAACGATATTGTCACTGTTTCAAACAGTGACTGATATCAATTTTATTTTTCACTGTTTGGGACTACTTTTTTCTCCAAATCTAATTCTGTGGTCAGTGTTTCCGTCGTCAGATGATTGAAATTTAATGAACTATGTTAGAACTGACGCTAAGCCCGTCCACACGTCACGAGGACGTTAATGACATCATTTTCGGCGCTGACGTCACGTATTTTGTTGCGCGACGTTAGATCTGTCCGCGCCTTCTTTGGGAAACTAATATCTCAATCATTTCAGTAACAATTCGTAAAAATGCCATCCCAGGCTATTTCTCAGGTGCAAACTTTTAGTTTACACCCAATATTGTACCCAGTAAATACGTTGGGCACCACTAAATTGACGCGAAATGACTAGGAAGAAAGTTAGTTTTATCTGAGGGTGAGTGACGCGATGAGTGAAGCTAAATATTGTCGTTTTAAAGCATGTAAGAAACAGAAAATTTGATTTTTTCAGAGTAAGATCAAATTTTATTTCACTCATGAACACCAAAACTGGTATTTTCACTCGTGGCTACGCCACTCGTGAAAATACTGGTTTTGGTGTTCATTCGATGAAATAAAATTCGATCTTACACTGAAAAAATCAAATATCCTCTATGTCCTAGTACCATTTCACGCCTTTGTAATGGCGCGGTCGGGAATTGATCAACCGATCACGAAGCAGACGTTTTACCACTAAAGTACCGTTTTCAGGTTAAAATTCTGATATTTTTCTTATTACTGCTAAAAATGGAGTGTGGGTACTCTTTAGAACCGCCTCGACGAGTACTCACAATCTATACTTTTTGCATAAATAAGAGAAATAATATAAACCCCTCTAATGCTAACACGAGTGAAGGCACTTTTGGGTCGATTTTTGGCTTGAAAAATTATTTTGAAAATTTCGCTGAAAAAAAGCAGTTTTTTAGATTTCAATAAAATGTTTGTTTCTCGATAAATTTTAGATGTAATGTTATTTTTTTATTCCTTGTTTTTCACTTGTTACCTATACGCAAAAATGTTGAAGTCAAAATTTGATTACTAACAGGCTTTGTGAAAAATGCATTTTGTTTTACATTTTCCCCAAAAACTTTTATTTTAAACACCAGATTATCTTAAAATTGTTACAGGATTAATGTCTTTAGTTAGTCAAATCCTTAATCAGTAATTTTTAACTGAAGTATCCACTTGTTTTGTCAGGCGAGACAATTTAAAAGTGTATAGTTTCTATTTCCGGTGAGTTTATACTCGCCGGAAATAGAAACTATACACTTTTAAATAAATAAACTGAAGATATGAGATTTCCTTGTCTCGGTCTTAACCTCACCAAAGATTTGATTAGTCTCATTGGCTTTGATATCATTTGTATTATTGTTATTAATATCATCATTATTTGTAGGTATTGCAG
Organism: Lucinisca nassula; assembly: GCA_963580285.1. Classification (NCBI taxonomy): domain Eukaryota; kingdom Metazoa; phylum Mollusca; class Bivalvia; order Lucinida; family Lucinidae; genus Lucinisca; species Lucinisca nassula. The sequence continues at coordinate 7,873,636 of OY757026.1, forward strand.
CACTGTAGAGACATACCGACATATACCCCAGTCGCCACATTTATCGGCGGCACATACCATCCATCGCTGGCAGAGTCAGGTGTATTCATGGGGTGTCTCAATGGAGGATTTAAGGTTGGTTTTTACTAAACATAAATTCGCATTTTCCTTAGGAACATTTTTATATTTTTTTATTTTTGTGGTAAATCAGAGGTTTTACGGTTGGAAATTTCGTTTTACGGCGACGCGTCAGCGGAGCCTTAAAACGTAATTTGCGACCGTAAAACCGACGATTTACCTCCCCAAATCACAATATTGAACACAGTTATCCCCATTCTAATACTCTTATACGGTTGTTTTGTTACATGTAAAACTGTACTATTTTGCACAAAACGGCTAGCGCGGTGAGCTGCGTAAAACCAAATGCCAGCCAATGAAAAGCGACGTTACGCGATGACGTCGGGTTTCCGACTGTACATCGCAGAATATACGGTCGCAGATTTTTGACGTTATCCAATCAGACGTCGCGTTACATATGCAAGTGCATTAGAATTGTATTTCAGTTATCTTTAATTTGTGTGGTATATTTATTGAGTTATTTACCTTCAGTTGGTCCATGTATTTTGTGTATTGTAAATAGTATTAGGACCTAGAGTGAAGGTTGGGCCCATAAAATCGATTTAAACTCCCGAGTGGCTCTCGCTATTGACCATCCTGAGGCGATGGTTCTAATGTTATTTATTTTGAAATTAGCTTTGTCTGATTATCCCATGAGTTTCTTTATGTTGTATGTTATTATGGTTGTGTATTATAATTATTATTATTATTATTATTATTATTATTATTATTTGTTCATTTTTTAATATTCACATTTACAGTGTAAAGTCTAATGTAAACCTATAGAAAACAGCGGCGTTCATACTTCCATGAACGCATCGAATCACATGATTTTAAGTGACGTCATTCTTAACCATTGTTCTCTACGGGTGTTGATGACGTCAACGCTGCTCCGCTCTTTGTAGAAAAACAGCGTGTAAATGTTTTTCAACTTTAAAAAGTTGCCCTACAAGCATTTTTTTCGCCCAGGGATGAAGGGCAAATAATGTAAATATAAAAAATAAACTTAACTTTTCTGCTTTTCATGAAAGTATGAACGACAGTGGGTCGCTAGCAAAGTTTACATTAACCCCTTCGGGCTTAATTTACTTTGCAAGCGACCCACTGCGTTCATACTTCCATGAACTGCAGAAAAATAAGTTTCATTTCTTAATTAAATTGTGCCTGTTGCATCTTGATCGCCTCTAGCTGGTTGCTGTGCAGTTGTTGTTGTTTTTCCTCATTGTAGTATGTCTATCTCTTGGTACCATTGGAAGGCTGTAATATTTGATTGTGGCTTTCCTTGACATCTATTTCAATATTCTAACAAGGGTATAGTATTACATGTTCAGTAACATTCTTATATTAAGACTACCTTTGAGACTGTTTAAAAGTGGTCTTATAGACCACAATTGAACAGTCGCAAAATTATTCTATTAACAGGCGTCACTAGGTCTAGAAAACAGAAAGAAAGAATAACGGAAACCTTCTCAATAAGCTTTGGTAGTCTTAAAAGCAGAATTCTACTATACACTTGTGTTCTTATCTCTGCTCCAGTCAGAGATCTTTGCTTCTCCTTTAGGCAGTTCAAACGAACACCATAACGTATGTCGTGGGCATTGATAAGAAAATATCACAAGTTTTCATCAGAAATAAAACCCATTACGAAAAAATGCCTATACTTATACATTGTAAACTTTACCGCCGTTAAAATGCAAATTTTCAGATGAAAAATTGTGATATTTTTCTTATTTCTGCTCAAAATATAGATCGTGGGTACTCGTTAGAACCGCCTCATCGAGGCGATTCTAACGAGTAGCCACAATCTATAATTTAGGACAGAAATAAGAAAAATATGGTTTACCCCCATAAACCCCAGTTTTACTATATAAAAGTGGGGTTCCAGGGGGTCAGAATTATATAGGTGTGTTTTCGTGATGTTTAGCGCTGTGTAACACGGATGTACTGCCCTAATTAGAACAGGCCCGGCGGTTATTTAACATTTTCTATGCTCAACTCATTTGGGCATACAATTTGTCCTGCTTATTAATATTAAAATCATTTTAAAATTTATAACCGGACAATTAACATTCTGCGGTAATTTGAGCAAGAAAATTGCCTCTTTTATCTGCAGTTTAATATTTATGAGCATTAAAACTTTCCATGCTCAGCCGAGTTGAGCATGAAACTTTTTTATAACTTCGGGGCCAATTTATGTCCTACTTGTTCGGATACTCCGGGAGTTTCTTGTGATGGGGCCCTTACACAAGTCGGACTATTTTTCTTGTTATTTTATATTCCAGCTTGGGGTGCAGCACTGTAACTCTACTCCAACTATTGATCATGTCTTGACTAGCTCCGCCGGACTGGAAAATGCTGACTATTACTATGTAATTGAGTGAAAAACACACCCACTATGAATATTAAATGCTTAGTATTAATATGTAATTGAGTGAAAACACACACTATAAACATTAAATGCTGAATATTACTATGTATTTGAGTGAATACACGCACTATGAATATTAAATGCTTAGTATTACTATGTATTTGAGTGAAAACACACACTATGAATATTAAATGCTGACTATTACTATGTAATTGAGTGAAAAACAGACACTATGAATATTAAATGCTGAGTATTACTATATAGGAAAGGTCTATTGCCAGTCGACTGGCAATAGCCAAAACACGTTAAAATGACTATTGACAGTCGACTGGCAATAGCCAAAACACGTTAAAATGGCTATTGACAGTTTACTGGCACTAGCCATTTCAACTTATTTTGGCTATTGCCAGTTGCTTCTTTTTTTATTGTTATTATTTATATCATACGATTGTTATTATTTTTACGAGCAGGTCATATTCCATATAACGGGCCTCCGTGGCCTAGTGGTTAAGAGCGCTCACTCTTGATCATTAGGTCTCTCACCGCTGTGGTTCGAGCCCCGCTCGGGTCACATGTGAGACGCCAAGTTCTGCAACGGAAGGTCAGATGGTTTTTCTCCGGGTTATTCCGGTTTTCGCCCACCTCTGATTCACGATCGGCTCTATGAGTGAAATAATCTTGAAAGGGCCGTAAAATCGACCCCCCCACCCCCAAATAAAAAAAAAATATTTCATATACTTTGATCCTGGGCAGACACAATTTTCTAACATTAGGATACTCATTTGTGTGTGATATTGCTATCAAAGCCGTAAAATGGTGTTTCTGTCGGATATGTTCTTATTTCCTGCTATATACATCCGCGCCCATCGGGGCTTTGAGAAATAGATTGGGCTCCACAATGCTTCCACGCAGAGCTGAAACTAACCGAACATAAGTACTGGTAAACCGCTTAGACGGACTAAGCCTGCCCAGGCAAAGTGGTGCGAGTTAGACCGTCCACTGCATATAACCCCTATTGGTTTCATTGGGTGGGGGGGGGGGGCTTCAGATGTCATGTGATCTCATTTTCGGGTAAAAGTCCTATAAAACTGGAAGCAACATCTCCAAAATGACCGCAATAGTGTTGACGACGACGTTAAACCACAATCAAATAAACAAACCGAGGCGGTTCTAATATTTGTACATCGTCAACGGTTTTAAGCAGTAAATGAGCTAACACCTCCTTATTAGGACCCCCTCCCCTATTAACACCAGTTTATACTGAAAAAAGGAGTTTAAAGTGCCGTACCTCAATCTCCTATATTCTTTGCTTATAACATAGATTTTTGATAAGTGATTGAGGCATTTCTACCGAGTACCCCCAATCTATGTTTTGACTGAAAAAAATACTCAAATTTTAACTGGAAATAAAATGGAGTTTGTTTACGATTTTCTTTCCTGATTCCCTGCTACATACTTTCTTGTTTCCTACTACATACATGGAAATTGCGTCAAATCGAGGCGGTTCTAATTAGTGTCCATCATCAACGGTTTAGCAGTACTAACACGTCCGTATAAGGAACACTTCTGTTAGCCGCACTTTATACAGAGAAAGTATAAGACTTACATGGGTGTACCTTATTCTTCTATAATTTTGCTCATAACATAGATTTTGGAAACTGAGTGAGGCAATTCTAACGAATACCCACAATCTATGTTTCGATTGAAACAATATGCATATAAACTCTATTGGTTTCATTGGACGACAGGGCTAAAGATGTCATTTAAACTCAATGTCGGGTAAAAATCCCACCAAACTGAAACAACGTCTCCAAAATGACCTATACTGTGTTGATGGGGACGTTAAACATCAAAACAAATGAATTACCTGTGATTTGGGTGTGTGAAACTATAATCAAGCTCTCGTTATACAACTATGAAGGAAATATGGCAGGCGATGGGGTTTTGTCCAGGGGGATTTTGTCCACCTAAACAAATGATGCGGGATTTTGCCCACCTTTACAAAAACTGTGACTTTTTTTCGTGAAGTTTTTTTCCTGTGACTGTTTTTCCTACATACGTATTTGTTTAGGCGTGTTTTCGTAATGCTGGGAAAGATATGCCTTTACTAACAGTGAAGAGACAGTGAAGACCCATTTCAGACTTACTCAGGCAGTTCTAACGAGTACCCACTACCTATGTATCGGAGCTGGAAGAAGAAAAAAATAACGTTTACCAGTCACCGATTTTCTTTATATAAAGAGGGGTTTAGTGAGGGTGATTATTACACGGACTTGTTTACACGATGTGGACACTCATTAGAAGCGCCTTATAATAAGAATCACGGACAAAATCCCCCCCCCCCCCCCGGACAAAATCCCCCCTTTTTGTAAAGGCGGACAAAATCCTCCCCCCCCCCAACATTTGTTGAGGTGGACAAAATCCCCCCTGGAAAAATCCCCCCGGACATAATCCCCCTGCTGTTTATAAAGGCAGACAATATCCCCCCACACCTCCACATGAACAATTACTGATTTTTTGAAAATCAGTCTGTATATACAGGTGTCATTTTGAAAACTGCAGATCCCAAATCAGATTTGGTGCAATACTATCAAAGCTGTATTGGTGCTAATGTAGAAATTATTGCAACAAGCAGGTAGTACTGCACAAGTACAAAAGGTGACAAAATATAGAACAATGAAATCATCAATGAAAAATTCTAACAATGAATTAGACTTGGAAGGCTAATTAACTAGACTAATTTAGAGCAAGGGTGATTTGGTCTGGGAGGGATTATGTCCGGGGGGATTTTGTCCATCCTGACATACTGTGAAGGGGATTTTGTCCGGGGGGATTTTGTCCAGGGGGATTTTGTCCGCCTTTTTTACAAAAAATGGGATTTCTTCCGGGGGGGGGGGGGGTATGTCCGGGGGGATTTTGTCCGGTTACCTAAAATACATATATTGTGGGTATTCATTAGCAGCGCCTTTTACTAAACGTGTTACGGGTACCATTACTCATAAACGTTGCCTCATTGTGTATCTCAAAAGTGTTGGTTCAATATGACCAAAATAGTACAAAAGCTGATCGCAGAAATTTATGACCCTGTAAGACCAGTTCATATACCTGTGCAAACAGTGTAGATCAAGATAGCCTCAAAATGCACCGTCTCAACAGCAAGTAAGCGAATTATACTCGGACCCAATACAGAGAATTATATTTGAAATCATTATTTTAGAAAATGATCAATTCCTAATCAGAACTTCAAAACTCGGGGTGAAAGGGTTATTTACCTATCCCTTAGGGGTAAACAATAGGCAATTATTACTTGTCATGCATAGTGCAATAAACAGTTTCGGTGACTTTATACTTAAACCTTAAGATGCCAATCACAACAATTCTCGTTGGCTTTGTTGTCAGCTGGTTTGTTGCAAAACATTGTTAACCCAGAGCAGACTGCTACTTGAGGAACAGTCTGATCGGGATCTACACTGTCTGCATGCTTGCCAAATGTTTTAGAAAGTTTGCAAGTATGAAGCAGACGGCCAAAAAATGACAATATTTTCAGATGCAGTTTTTCTTGGCATCTTAAGGGTTAAAATAGTTGTTTCATAAAACATATGAGCCTGTGCATGACAAAACCTACAATAATATTAGTACAGCCAGCAAAGACTCAGATCAACCGGTAAATACATTCAGTTTTGCCAGTTTCCCAACAAAACAAATCTTTGGCTAATCCGGATGCCTTAGAAGACTCATTCGAACAGCAAAGACTCTGATAAGACTGCCCACATGCGCAGGCTGATCTGAGTTTGCTGGTCGCAACGGTCCTATTACAGGTTTTGTCATGCGCAGGCTCATATATAATAATTTTTCGAACAAGCAAACAGTTCAGCCCAGATCTAGATCAGAGGTTCTGTATATAAAAAAACTCATATATGATAAGCCCCCGCCCATAGGGGCTTGAAGAAATATATGGGCTGCATGATGCTTCCACGCAGAGCTGAATCCGGCCCGTACACTAGTACTGGTAAACCGCTTAGAGGATCTAAGCCTGTCCAGGAACTGCGGTGCGAGGCGGACCGTCCATGCTTATAAACCCTATTGGTTTCATTGGGCGACACGACTTGAGATGTCATTTCATCTCAATGTCGGGTAAAAGTCCCACAAAATTGGAAGCAACGTCTCCAAAATGACATTTACAGTGTTGACGGGGACGTTTAACCTCAAATCAAACAAAAACAAAAACTCATATATGATACTGGCGTCCCTTTTGTTTATATACGCAAACGAATGTAGGAAAAAAAGGCACAGTCCCTTTTTTCCGCGCACCACGCAAACAGTCCAGACCCAGAGCATATGCCGCTATCTGATCTGGGCCTTTACTGGTCCATCAATTACACGCGAACATCATAATGTCATGCGAAAGAAAACCTGTTTATGCCTTACATTGGAAAACACGCCTATTCATATATTTTTTTATGAAATAAAAACAAAAGTGTCGCTATATATTCTTTTCATTTCGCCGCTATTATCATTACAGGTAAATCGGATAAGGCGGTCGCCCAAAGTTGGATACATGTCATTTCATCTCAATGTCGGGTAAAAGTAACACAAAATTCGAAGCAACGTCTCAAAATGACCTATACTGCGTTGACGGGGACGTTAAAACTCAAATCAAACAAATAAAAATGTCCTCCCTGCCAAAGTTTAGCAGTGTTCCATTGTCCTGTGGGATAGTGCCCAATGGGTTATTGCCCTAGTGGGCTTTTGTTCCAGTGGACTCTTGTCCATTCACCATAATGACACTTTGTGTGTCCTCGTCCGTTAATGATGCAGAAAGCAGAATACCTTGCACAGAATATTTCTCTTTTGCCCTCTTATTACATAAATGTCTGTTGTTTATGGGTGTCTGCTCACAAACCCGGTCATATGAATAAAATGCAGTCAATTCGATGTGAAAACGAACAACCTGAACAACCCTCTCCTTTTCTCTACATAAATTGTATTGGCTAATCGGACTTAATTTCTGACAATCTGAGGAATTCTCGTGAGATCAGCGGGTTTCTGTTACTGTTTTTTTTTCTGAGAAAATAGTTTTTTTCTGAGAAAATAGTTTAACTTGATGCAAACTTACATTTAACGGGCGACTAGTAACAGCCAAAAAAAGTTAAAATTCCTTAGCGACAGTCGACTGGTAATAGCCAAAACACGTTAAAATGGCTATTGCCAGTCGACTGTCACCAGCCATTTTAACGTATTTTGGCTATTGCCAGTCGACTGTCACTAGCCATTTTAACGTATTTTGGCTATTGCCAGTCGACTGTCACTAGCCATTTTAACGTGTTTTGGCTATTGCCAGTCGACTGTCAATAGCCACTCCGTACTATGAATATAATTGAGTGAAAACACACACTATGAATATTAAATGCTTAGTATTACTATATAATTGAGTGAAAACACACACTATTAACACAAAATGCTCACTGTTATTAATTACTGTGTTATTGACTGAGGACACATATTACGAGGGTAGGCTGAAAAATTCTGAGCCTGACCAAGATCCAATGGTTTGTCCATGCTGAAAGTGCCTTATTTTTCAACATAGTCTCCCTTCCTGTCCACACACTTCCTCCAGCGATGCTGGAGTCCATGGATCCCAGTGGTATAGAAGGTCTCATCTTGGTCCCTGAAAAACTCCTACACAGCAGCTATCACCTCCTCGTCTGACTGATAATGCTGCCCAGCCAAGTGCTTTTTCATGTTTGGAAACAGGAAATATTCTGATGGAGCTAGATCAGGTGAATACGGAGGGTGATCGACATATGTGAAGCCACAGTCATGCACAGCAGCCATCGCGACAACCAATTTATGAGCAGGTGCATTGTCCTGATGGAAAAAGACCCCTTTTGTCCATTTTCCGGGTCGTTTAGCCTTAATTGATTTTCGCAATTGTTTTAGCAGATCTGCATAATACTCCCCATTAATTGTTCTGCCCTTTTGAAGGTAATCTATTAATATTATACCCTTGACATCCCAGAACACTGATGCAACCACCTTCCCTGCAGAGGAGACGACCTTTGCCTTCTTTGGAGGGGGTGAGCCAGGGTGCTTCCATTGCACGGATTGTCTTTTGGTCTCTGGCTCAAAATGATGAACCCAACACTCATCCTGAGTGACAAAACGGTCAAGAAAACCATCTTGGTCTGCTTCAAAAATAGTCAAATTGGCTTGTGACAGGTTCAGTCTGGTCAACTTTTGGTCAGTCAAAAGCCGTGGCACCCATCTGGCGGAAACCTTCGACATTCCTAATTCACTGTGTAGAATGTTCTCTACTCGTTCACGGGAGATGCCAACAGTGTTAGCTAATTGATTCACAGTTAAACGCCTGTCATCCATCACGGCCCTGTGCACTTGGCTGATGGTTTCCTCAGTTCTTGCCGTTGTGGGTCGTCCACACCGGTCATCATCTTCAAGGCTGTCCTTGCCCATCTTAAAATTTGCCGCCCACCTTTTGACGGTTGCATACGAAGGAGCATCATCCCCTAATGTAGCAACCATATCGGCATGAATGTCCTTAGGAGCTAATCCCTTTTTATGGAGGTACTCGGTGACACCACGATGCCAGATGTTGTCCATTTTCTCAAAAACGTGCTAGTATCAATTTTCAAAGTCTAGAATTTCTACGTTATTGCAGGGAAACTTGAACTCATTTGAGTCAAATCAAGTAATAAAGGTTTGGATTTAATGAATACAAAAATTCATGGCTGTGCGATGCCTGCTTCTTGGTCAGGCTCAGAATTTTTCAGCCTACCCTCGTAAGTGTTAAACTACTCCCATAGCAAGCTGTGGCGACTTAGTGCACTGTCTGTGCGGTTTGCTCTAGTTCCGACTAGATTAACCCTTGTCCTGCTGAGTCCGGATATGCCTTATTTTCCATACAATGATCAGGATCTACATTGTTTGCCATTCAGATTGTGAATTTGTTGCAATAATTTGCATCAAGTAATCTGATTGGTTGATAATTGGTAGTGGGTGTGGCAGATTAAAATATCCAGCAGTACAAGGGTTAATGCGACTTGTACTCGAGTCCGCGATGACACTCCCATGTCTACTGTTGCTACTTTCTCTGCGTTTAGCTCCATCACGATTGCTGACTATTGCTGTGTGGTTTGATCGAGAAATAAATTCGTAAGTGCATGCGCAAAGGCACACAGAAATGTTAATGTACACGTGTCCATTACCATGAGATAAATTTAACAAAAACAATTAAGCCCCCGCCCATCGGGGCTTGAAGAAATATATGGGCTGCATGATGCTTCTACGCAGAGCTGAATCCGGCCCGCACACTAGTACTGGTAAACCGCTTAGAGGATCTAAGCCTGTCCAGGAACCGCGGTGTGAGGCGGACCGTCCATGCTAATAAACCCTATTGGTTTCATTGGGCGACAGGGCTTGAGATGTCATTTCACCGCAATGTCGGGTGAAAGTCCCACAAAATTGGAAGCAACGTCTCCAAAATGACCTTTACAGTGTTGACGGGGACGTTAAACCTCAAATCAACCAACCAACAAAAACAAAATGTTGACTATAGCTACGTGATTGAATGTGGTCATATATCAGAAAGCATCATATAAATAAGTATGTGTAATAAACATTTTTACAGGAATAAGTGTGGTTTACGAGGTAAATGTCATTTCCCTTTTTTTTTTGCTCAAAACCATAGAGTGTGGCTACTCGTTAAAACCGCCTGAATGCGGCGGTTTTAACTAGCACCCACAGTCATTGGTTGGACTAGTTATAGAAAAATATCAAAAATATTCATATAGAAATTGCTGGTATTTGCAGAATGACAGCTGCCTTTTAAGTGCACGGACTTGTTGTCGTAATGGTAAAATTATAGTTACACGGTACAATGATTTGTTTGTTTGTTTGATTTGAGGTTTAACGTCCCCGTCAACACTGTATAGGTCATTTTGGAGACGTTGCTTCAATTTTTTTGGGACTTTTACCCGACATTGAGATGAAAAGTCATCTCAAGCCCTGTCGCCCAATGGAACCAATAGGGTTTATAAGCGTGGACGGTCCGACTCGCAGCGCTTTGCCTGGGCATGCTTAGATCCTCTAAGTGGTTTACCAGTACGCGTGTATGGTCAGTTTCAGCTTTGCGTGGAAGCATCATGCAGCCCATCTATTTCTTCAAGCCCGATGGGCGGGGGCCGCACGGCACAATGGCATACAATTGGTACAGTATACATTATATATCTTCTACCACATATGTTAAAGAAGTTGTTTGAAGCCATGTACTATTTTTGGTCATCCACTGAAAAATCAATTATGCAAATGAGGTCCGCATCCCTATGCGCTGTCAAAAAAGAAAAAACAAACAAACAAGATGGCGTCCAAATTGGTTTGTCTCGATCGACTGTACAAGTCGGCTAGGGGTCATTGAGCCTGTGTGCCGAGGGGTTGGAACGACATAGTTGGTGAAACTGTGTGGTGCTTAGTTGCTAAGTATGAAAAGTAGAAGTAAAACAAAGATCAGGATTCGATACAATTAACTTACTCCACCCATCAAAGACACCAAAGGGAAAGAAACACAAACATTAGGCGACCAGACCATAATGGAAACCTAAACAAAGGAAGGCCATAAGGACAGTTACTTTCCCACAAAATGGCCATATGGCCACCCAAAATTAAAAGACACAAGTGATACACACAGTATGTAACAAACAACAACATAAATAAATCGAAGTCGCGTTACACAAATATATGTTTATTAGATATCCCCTATATTAATTGCATTGTAACATACTGACGTGATAAATTCAACCTGGACGCCTGGAAAAAAATGGCAAAACTGTAGGACTGTTCAAGGGGGTTAACTGATAAATAGAATACCAGATTATTGTCATTTGATATTAACGGGGCTTTGCCGAACATTTTATCCATTTTCCTCAACGAGTTTAATAAATGCAATAATACATGACCTCGAATGCAAGATTCTATTTATCATATGACATTTAAAACGAATTTTAATCATGCTTTCTTAACAAAAATATCAATATCCCGCCATTAATAAACGCGCCGTCGTTAAGGACGTCATACATGTAACTTTACGAGACGTATCTAACTACTTTGCATATTTAATCCACTAGTGGTTTATCGAATTTATTATATGGCCTTATTACATTCTTAGACGCAACGTCATATGATAAAGTGCATTCTTTCATATCCCTAAAATGTTTATTTTTCTTATCAAAATTTGTAATATTTTTCTTTTTTATACTGCAAGCTAAGGTTGTTGGTGCCCGTTAGAAACGCCTCATTGAGGCGGTTCTGACGAGTACAACCTATGTCGTAGAGCAGAGATGAGAAAAATTATGAATACCCTTTAAACCCCAGTTTTCTCTATAAAAAGTGTGGTTTAGATTTGTGTTGATTACACATACTTCATAACATGAGGGGCTTTCAGTCAGCATAAGGAAATTTACTTTATACTCCGCAGTGAACTTAACGCATATCTGAAACAAATTGCAATATACCCGTATGATATTTTGTGAAAAATAACATGACCTTGTTGTTTTCACAGTAGCAACCCGGACTAGTTTTTCTCGTCAAAATCCATATGTTATCGATAAAATAATTCTGAAAAGTACCTTGAAAAGCACTCCTTGAACTGTAAAAATGCTGTATTCAAAATGGCGATCTATTTCTGTCTTTTTTAAACTGACAGTTGTGACGCCATAGCCTGGTCAAAATTGTGACGTACGAAACGATTGATCAGTTAACGTAAATATCCGCATAAAATTATAAAATAAAAAGAAAAATGTCTGTTTATTTTCTGCGCATACTAACAATATTTCATCTCGTATGTTGAAAACATCCGAATTTTCACTCGTGCTTCGCACTCGTGAAAATTTGGAAGTTTTCAACACGCTCGATGAAATGATCGAGCGGGCTTCGCACTCATTAAAATTTGGATGTTTTCACCACACTCGATGAAATATTTTCGCACTCGTGAAAATTGGATGTTTTCAACACACTAGATATCCACCTCAAAAAAGTAAATATCCTCTATATCTTTAACTTTGTACTCCTCCCAAAATGTTCCTTGTATTCTAGCCCATTTTGGACAATGTTGACGGCGAAAGCATACATGTGGTGATGTCTTCTCTCAAATAATTTTGCGTATTGTTGAAGCCGAATCCTCAGCACAATTTTGGGTGATGTCTTCTCTCAGATAAATAAGTTTTGTTGAAGTTGAATACTCAGCACAATTTTGGGTGATGTCTTCTCTCAGATAAATAAGTTTTGTCGAAGTTGAATCCTCAGCTCAATTTTGGGTGATGTCTTCTCTCAAATTAATAAGTTTTGTTGAAGTTGAATCCTTAGCACAATTTCGGGTTTCAGGCAAATGATTTATCTGCATGCCTGTCCATCATCTTTTAGAGTACCCCAAAGAAATACGGTTGAAAATCATTGAGAGTGATAGTTAATCCCGCGCAGTCGAAATCGGATTTTCTTTTAAGTCTCGTAATTATGCCCCCAACTTTGAAAGTTGGGGGGGGGGGGGGGGGGGGAGTGCATATTGCTTCTGGCGTGTCCGTTCGTTCGTTCGTTCGTTTGTTTGTTTGTTTGTTCGTTCGTTCGTCACGCTTTCTTGTGCATTGCATAACTTAAGAACCATGTATGCCAGTGTTTTGAAATTTCATATATGGATTCCTCATGAAAAAATAGTTGACCTATATTTTTTTCTTATCTGAATTATCTCCTCTTTTTGAGTTATTTCCCTTTTAATAGGATAACATATGAATCTCGTTAGCAAGATATCTCAAAAAGTATTTGAGCTAGAGCCTTGACATTTGGTGCACTGATTTGGACGAAGAAGGAGATCACCTGATTAAATGTTAAAAAAAATGCAGTTATGTTGGAGTTATTGCCCTTTGCAATTTCTGGCCATTTAATCCTGTTTTTCAAGTGCATCACATAACTTAAGAACCATGTATGCTAGTATTTTGAAATTTCATATATGGATTACTCATAAATAATAGTTGATACGTATTTTTTTTTCTTATCTGAATTATCACCCCTTTTTGAGTTATTGCCCTTTTAATTAGATAACATGGGAATCTCGTTAGCAAAATATCTGAAAAAGTATATGAGCTAAAACCTTGACATTTGGTGTTGGACTGAGGCGGAGATCACCTGATTAAATTTTCGAGAAAAAAAATATGCAGTTTTGTTGGAGTTATTGCCCTTTGCAATTTTTGGCCATTTAATCCTGTCACTTACAAATGCATAGCATAACTTTAGAACCATGTATGCTTGTGTTTTGAAATTTCATGTATGGATTCCTCATGAAAAAATAGTTGACCCGTATTTTTTTCTCATCAGAATTATCTCCCCTTTTCGAGTTATTTCCCCTTAAACTAAATAACATAGAAATCTCGTAAGAAATCTCGTAAGCAAGGTATCTCAAAAGTATTTGAGCTAGAGCCTTGATATTTGTTTACTGATTTGGACTGAGCCGGAGATCACCTGATTTATTTTTTAACCAATTTAATGAAATTTTGTGGGAGTTATGGCCCTTTGCAATTTCTAGCTGTTTAATTGTGTTGCTTTCTTGTCCATGGCATTACTTAAAAACTGCGTAAGCTAGTGTCTTGAAATTTCATGTATGGATTCATCATGAAAGAATAGTTGAAATGTATTTTATGTCTTATCTGAATCATCTCCACTTCTCGTGTTATTTCCCTTTAATAAGATAACATATAGATCTTGTTAACAAGATATCTCAAAAAGCATTTTTGCTAGAGCTTTGATATTTGGCATACTGATTGGGACGAAGCAACAGATCACCTGATTAAATTTTATACCAATTTAATGAAATTTCGTAGGAGTTATGCTCCTTTTATGTAATTTCTGGTATTTCTGATGGTGTTGCTTTATGGCCCTTTGAAAATTTGGGCATTTAGGGTCAAGCATATGGTTGGGGGCATAGTATTTTACAAACACAAGTTCTAGTTTTAAGTTTAAGTTACTTCGTTACTTGTGCTTGAATTTTAAGAATGCCATATTAACCCTTGTCCTGCTGAGCCCGGATATGCCTTATTTTCTAAACAATGAAGATCCAGATCAGATGACTTCTGACGAAGCCATCTGATCAGGATCTACATTGTTTGTCATTCAGATCGTGAATCTATTGCAATAATTTACATCAAGTAATCTGATTGGTTGATAATCGGTAGTGGATGTGGCATATACAAATATTCAGCAGGTCAAGGGTTAAATGTTATGCTCATATAATTGGCTATTTTCATACAATAGATGCATTTAGATCGGGATATACTAACCACTTTGTTTTAGCTGCAACATTCTATTCTTGACACCTGCTGTCAAATGTTTCTTTTCTATGTAAAGATCAAAGGTATGGCTACCAATCAAGAATATTTTGCCAATCAAATGTTTCACTATACTAGTTCAAGAGCACACCCACTTGTCAGTGATAAGTAGTGATTGGTCAGTGGCACCAAACATATGTGCCATAATGATAATTGTTGAAATTAACATCAGACAGTGTAATGTTTTGATGTCAAAGCTACGAAGTTGGCACATTGACTGTCAATAATGATTGACTTGTCTTCACAGTGCATTGGGACAAATGGAATACATTCTTGTTATCAAAGAAGTAGAGGTAAATCAAAACATTTTGGTCTGACAATTTGGAAATAAATTCTATCACATGACGTCGCGTCTGAGAGTGTAATAACGCCATGTAATATTTTTGATAATCCACTGGTGGATTAAATATGCAAATTAGCTAGATACGTCCCGTAACGTTACATGTACGACGTCCTTTACTAATGGCGGAATATTTACATCTTTTGTAAACAATCGTGAATAAAATACGTTTTAAATGTCATATGATAAATAGAATCTTGCATTCGTGCTCATGTATTATTGAATTAATTAAATGAGTTGAGGAAAAGGGATAAAATGCTCGGCAAAGCCTCGCATTTTATCCCACTTCCTCAACTCGTTTAATAAATTCAATAATACATAAGCACGCATGTAAGATCCTCTATGTTTTCTTGAAAGATGGGGATGTTGCACCTAAAACATAATAGATAGTAATATGGATGTTTTGTTTCGATCTTGTATTTTGTTTGTTTAGTTTGGATTGAGGTTTAACGTCCCCGTCAACACTGTATAGGTCATTTTGGAGACGTTGCTTCCATTTTGTGGGACTTTTACCCGGCATTGAGATGAAATGACATCTCAAGCCCTGACGCTCAATGAAACCAAAACGGTTTATAAGCATGGACGGTCCGACTTGCACCGCTTTGCCTGGGCAGGCTTAGATCCTCTAAGCGGATTACCAGTACTCGTGTGCGATCGGTTTAAGCTCTGCGTGGAAGCATCATGCAGCCCATCCATTTCTTCAAGCCCCGATGGGCGGGGGCCATTCGATCTAGTGTAAAAAGGTTTATGCCTTATTGAGGAAATTCACAAATGTAGAGAAACGTACTACCACACGGAAAATCGTTCCATGTTCTGTCACTTGTTGGCGTAAGTATTAGACCAAGACAGTCTTCGATACCATTATAATCATTAGGTTCAGTTGGAGCCCAGTCCCTATACTCGAAGGTAAACCCAGGATCCTGCAGCCCCCACACCCAAACTCCCTCAGTTTCCTGATCATTCCCTGCAGTCCAGAAACTTTCATATTCTTTGACATTCAGTTCCTTCAGCTTTGCCAAGATAAATTGGTTCTCCTCCTCCGTTTCAATTTTCACCAAGTGAGCTGTATTCAGGATACACGTGTCTTCCGCGCTCTGCCAAGTTACCTTCATCTCTTCATTTGTTTGCATGAAATAACATGAACCATGATAGTGGTACCAGCCCGCTGGACACCGACCTGCAAAAGGGAACCATACGTGCAAAATACAGTAAAATTCCGCTATTAACCCTTATCTTGCTGAATTTCTGTATATCAACCAATCAAATTACTGGATGTAATTTATTGCTACAAATTCATAAACTGAATGCCAAACAGTGTAGATCCTGTTAAACAGTGTAGATCCTCTACACTGTTTGCAAAGATAGGGGTTGTCGTGAACAGCAAGATAAGACTTCTTCAGAAGCCATCTGATCTGGATCTACACTGTTTGCAAAGATAGGGGTTGTCGTGAACAGCAAGATAAGGGTTAAGACCACCAAAAATTGAGAATAATTCTGCTTCAAAAAGCTTATTTGGAAGGTTTCAGTTTTTCTTTCTTAGTGTTTCCTCCATACAGTGTCCTCTGGTCAGAGACCACCTTTGGAACTGTTCAAAAGTGGTCTTTAAGACCACTTTTGAACAGTCCCAAAGGTGGTCTTAATATAGGAATTTTACTGTACATGACTGTTCAACATGTTCGTTGATCTTTAGAAAAAAAATAACAAATTTATGTTTTAAATATTTTTATCATATGACGTCGCGTCTGAGAATGTAATAACGTCATGTAATAAATTTGATAATCCACTAGTGGATTTAATATGCAAATTAGTTAGATACGCCCCGTAACGTAACATAAACTGCGTCTTTAGCGACGTCGCGTTTACTCATATTTTTATTAAACAATCTTGAATAAAATGCGTATTAGTTTAAAATTTTATTTCATTTGTATACATATAACATTACAATAGACAAAAACACGTGACAATACATCGATTCATACAAATGGGATTTGAGGGTTTTTTTAATCTGTATCCCAAACAATAATATACATTAGTACAACTTATTAGTGATCTTGGAGCAGGTTGACAGTAATCAGTAATGGAATATGTGGTGTCAATAAATATAGTGAAAATTAACGTTGTTTAGTCTATTTTAGCAAAAATAGTAAATATGATATGTTTTAGTGTATTTTTTTGTCCATGTCAAATGCGTTTTAAATGTTATATGATAAATAGAATCTTGCATTCGAGTTGATGCATTATTGAATTTATTAAACTCGTTGAAGAAAAGGGATAAAATGCGAGGCATTGCCGAGCATTTTATCCCTTTTCTTTAACGAGTTTAATAAATGCCGAGCATTTTATCCATTTTCTTTAACGAGTTTAATAAATTCAATATTCCTAAACACATTTAATAAATTCAATAATACATGAGCACTCATGTAAGATCCTTTAAATAAAAGACAAGACCTGATATTTTATGTGTATCGTCTGTTCAGCTGACGATAAACATTCATTATCAAGTCATGTGCTTTCTGAAGAATCAAGATGTGTTTGTAAAGCACGAACATGACCGCGGGCCGAAGTTATTTTTAATGCCCCCCACCCAGAATCTTTGATTCGAAGTGCATATAGTATTTGCCCTGTCTGTCTGTTTGTTTGTCGAACTGCCCGTCACAAAAAAAACTTTAACCTTGATCATAACTTCAAAAGTATTTGACCTAGCCCCACGAAACTTCACACACTTATTCACCATCACAAGGGCTACATTCTGACCAAGGGCCATAACTAATTTATCATTTTGGCTGAATTATCTCCCCTTAAAATTTTGCAAAAACTCAGAAATGGGCTCCCACGGGCGGGGGGGGGGGATTGGTCAACTAAAGTGAAATCTCTTGTTCTTTTAAAGTAGGTCAATGGACAAGGTCACAGGTCAAAAGCTTTGTATGAGTGGGAAGCCATTGTCACAAGGAACCTAATTGCTCGATATGAAAGCTCTATCTCCAACGGTTAAGAAATTATGAGAAAGTAGGTCAACGGGTCAAAATTTTATATGATTTGGAAGCCCTTGCCACAAGGAACCTACATTCCAAGTATGAAGGCTCTAGTTCAGTCACGGTACAAATGTTATGACAAATTCTAACACAGCGCGCCTATATAGGCAATGGAAAATAACTGTGTTTTATTCTACAACAAATCACGACAAGGAAGAGCGTGACCAGTGACGTCATTAAAAACTGCAAATTTATGACGTCACCAGGCGATTTCCTTGACGTTAGACGGTGTAACATCATATTTTCGCATCGAAAACGTTAGAAAAGGATATAAATGAATGCGTTTCAGTCGATAATTTTAGCGGGATTTCTTCTAACAATGGCGAAAAGTTGTGAGAATTTGAATGAAACAAGAGCATTATTGTCGATTTTTAGCGTGTTAGAATCGAAATAGATCAGCTCTAGTTTGTGATTTATTGAGTAATAAATCACAGTTTGTCGGTCAGTTGTAAGTAGACAAATCACGCGCGCTACGCGCTCGTGATTTGTCTCCTTTACAACTGACCTCCAAACTGTGATTTATTACCCAACAAATCACGGTTAGAGCTGATCTATTTCTTAAGTAAAGGTCAAGGTCATAGGTATTTTGTATGGGTGGGAAGCCCTTGCCACAAAGAATATATGCCCTTCTTGAATCAGCAGGCTCCATCTCAAACGGTTCAAAAGTTATGATAAAGTAAGTCACAGGTCCAGGGCATAGGTCAAAAAATTTTGTATGGGTTGGAACTTCATGTCACAAGGAACCTACATGTTAATTACGAAGGTTCTATCTCAAACGGTTAAAATGTTATGATAAAGTATATCTAAGATATAGATCTGTATTCCACTCACAGCGTTGTTCACATTTCTTTGAAGCTGCCACGTGCCGTTGCCTAGATATTGTTCTCAGCTTCTTCTGCGTTTGATAAATGAAAAAAAGACAGTCGTCGAGTAGTACAAAATATTGGACAGCGATTTACTTCTGGTTTAAACTCATCCTATAGCCAAAAATGCATCATAACACTTTGTACAAGGGATTGGGTAATCCCTCAGGCCTGGGAAAGTCACGAATCGGCCCCGGTGGCTCGGTTGGGTGGGTGTCCGGGGGAGGGAGGGGGGGGCGGGAGGTCGCGGGTTCGATCCCGGGCCGCGACATACCAAGGTCGTTAAAAATGGTACTAGCTGCTCCTCGCTTGGCACTTAGATTTACGGGGTAGAGCTAGAACTGGTCGACCCAGTGTCAGGATAACGTGACTGGGTGTGGTATCATGTAATGTGTCTGGGACATGATACTTCAGTGAGGCAGCACTATAAAACTGAGCACTGAGCTCCCTGTCGCAACCAGACACCGCCGTGATATGACTGAAAAATTGTTGAAAGCGACGTTAAACCCGAAGTCACCCCCCCCCCACACACACACACACACACACACACACATACACACTGGGAAAGTCACGTGAGGTATAATAGTTTAAAATGATAGAACGACAAAATATTTGGATCATTGTAAATTTTGTTTACCAATATGTAAATAGACCAGCCACAAAAAATTCAGTCGTACGAATTTACTTTCCTTAAAGAAAGAAAGAAAGAAAGAATAGATAAAGAAAGAAAGTATGAAAGGAAAAGAAAGAAAGAAAGAAAGAAAGAAAGAAAGAAAGAAAGAAAGAAAAACTCAACGAAAAACTTACCAGCTGCAAAATAGTAAGATACCCAGCCTTCTATCTCTGGACTAGGATATTTAGAGTTCTCTCCAAAATTCTGTTCCACTTTGGAAATCATTTCACAATATTTTATTCTGGCGTTGTAGCTTACAGCTTTGCACGTTTCATCATTGAAACAATGTATAAGACATTTTCTCAAAGATACTTTATCCACTGCTTGATATCTGTGAGACAGACGGACAAACGTATCAGAAATTGGCTTCATTTTCATAAATGTTAGTTCTGATGAAGACGTCACACATAATGTTACATGTATCTTTAGAATCAAACTTACAGAGACTAGAGTAAACGCTTTTGCTAAACAGCTTAGATTTCTCATTGTTCTTTTTTCACTTAAACCATCACCTTAAGTAGCCTGTGAAATGATCACCCCCGTAAACCCCACTTTATATAAAGAAAACTGGGGTTTACTTATGTTTCAAGACATAGGTTGTGGGTACTCGTTAGAACCGCCTAAATGAGGCGGTTCTAACGAGGCGGTTCTAACGAGCACCCACAACCTATGTTTTAGACTTTCGGATGCGTCTTTAAACCGAGGTCCCGTCTCCGTATGACCTTAGCTGTTGGTGGGACGTAAAACTGAAACACTCACTCACAACCTATGTTTTGAATATGAATAAGAATAATATCACCTTTTTTTTTCAGAAAATAAGAAAAAACGTGTGAAAGAGTGTGCTCAAAGACAGAGGTTGTGGGTACTCGTTAGAACCGCCTCGATGAGGCGGTTCTAACGAGCACCTACAACCTATATTTTGAGTATAATTAAGAATAATATCACTTTTCTTTTTCAGGAAAAAAAAGTGTAAAAGAGTGTGCTAGGTCGCACGGATGTGCTATATCAATATGAAAGGCAATCAGCAACTTTTCAAATCACTCTTATTCTAAGGCAAGTGCTTTAAAAGTAGTCTTGCACTTTTATTATGGGCATTAAAAAGTAAAAGAGGGTCACTCAAAAAGTTATAAATCCACTTACCAAATTTCTTTTAGCACAAAGTTTCTCAAAATTTGTTTCAGCTTAAGGTTCTAATGCAAGCATTGGCGTTTTTTACAAATAGAGGTTCTTACACGTCTGGTCATTTTATATGAAATTTATGGAACAAGTCTTCGCCGAGTTTCATAGTTTTCATATGAAATTAACTCGAGTGCTAAGGACTGTTTATCATAAAACAGGTTTGAATAGGATTGTATTACTGAAGAAATTCAGACTTCCAAATGAAAACATAGGGTTATCATGGACGGCGTCCTGACGTTAGAACCAGTAACCAATGTGTTATTAAACGTGAAGTCGTTATTTTTACGACATTACGTCATCCACTTAATAACTGTGACGTCATATGATAAAGAGAAGATCTTACACGAGTGGTAATCTCCTATGATCCGCCTCAATGCAGCGGCTCTAAAACGAGCACCTACAATCTATATTTGGAGCAAAAATAAGGAAATCATCAAATGCTGGAACTTGTGTGAAAGTCATAAAAATAGCATACATAGTGTTATCACATAGAATAATCAAAGCATTGAGAGTACTAGTTGTTCGAGCAAAAAGTGTAGACCATGATCAGATGTTGAGTTTTTCGGCGTCTGACCCTTAAATTCCTGTACCATAAGCAAGCACTGTAGATCCAGATCAGACGCCGCGTTCTGCGGCGTCTGATCTGTGTCTGCACAGTTTGCCAAGCCGAACCTATAATTCCAGTCACACAAAAAAGCCGAGCTGCTTTTTTCATATGTTACCTTAGATTTCCTAAAATTCAGTGATAGTGACGTGAACTTAAAACTCTGAAGGCCTCGGTAGCTCAGTCGGATCCGAGTCTGACTGGTGATCAGGGGGACGCGGGTTCGATACCTTCCGGGGTCGGCAACATTCGTCCGTAGAGATTGATCATGAAATCTTTTCTAAGGTCATTCTCTCCCTTCCGCAGATTCAAGAAGGGCAGTTGTCAAGTTTTTGCGAAAGAATGTGCACTGGTTAACAGCTTACCTATATGCATTCTACACCGTTTGCTGAAAGTACATGGACTTAATTATGCCCCAGCCCTTAGGGGCTTGAAGAAATATATGGGCTGCATGATGCTTCCACGCAGAGCTGAATCAAGCTCGCAAACTAGTAGTGGTAAACCGCTTAGAGGATCTAAGCCTGTCCAGGAACCGCGGTGCGAGGCGGACCGTCCATGCTAATTAACCCTATTGGTTTCATTGGGCGACAGGGCTTGAGATGTCATTTCGGGTAAAAGTCCCACAAAATTGGAAGCAACGTCTCCAAAATGACCTTTACAGTGTTGACGCGGATGTTAACCCTCAAATCAAACAAACATGGACTTAATTGTATCAGGTCAGTCCAGGGACTATTTTCAAGCCTGCACTCTGAAACTGTATGAGCCGGGGCATAGCATTTCCTGCAATTTACATGTGCGTCCAGCGAAGAATCAGATCAGCCTGTGCATCAATATAGTCTGACCAGACCTCCTCTGCATGAAGGAACAGTGGGTCCCTGGCTATCCTTAGAGCGCACAGCAAAGAGGCTGATCAGACTGCGCGGCTGCACAGGCTGATCGGAGTGTCAGTTGGGCGCACATGTCTTATTGTAGGTTTTATCATGCGCTGGCTTTATTATCTAAACAAATTACTGGACAATGAATGGCATTAATATTCTGATTTTTTTTTTGTTACATGTTTCATGAAAATATTTTATGTTTGTAAAATCAATTAAATCCATTACTGTCGTTTTATTATTTTGGTATTTAATACAAACGGAGCAAAGAAATGTAAAAAAGCGCGGCAATTATTTTTATTCTTTTGTTTACATTGATTCCATAATTGAATACTCATGAATACTCAAATATTGCTCAACAAACCAGAAAGAGAAATCTTGGTCGTTTATAAAGTGATGACAAACTCAGGATTGCCCTTAACTTGCTTAACTATCCCAATTTTGAACAATTTTTCTTGGTCTGCAATGGGCACGGTGCATTACGCAAACATGCCTATACAAATACATTGCCACCTTTATAATATAATATCGCCGAAAAAATGAAAATATTAGGATGAAAAATTGTGATATTTTTCTTTTTTCTGCTCAAAATATAGATTGTGGGCACTCGTTAGAACCGCCACAATCTATGTTTTAGAGCAGAAATAAGAAAAAATAAGATATACCCCCGGAAAAAACAGTTTTACAATATAAAAGTGGAGTTCAAGGGGGTCAAAATTAAATAGACGTGTTTTCGTGATGGTTGTTTTGTATCATTTGCACACCCGATAATTAAATCCTGGATTTAACACTGGGATAGAATTTGTATCCTATCAAGGCTATCCTACACAGGCGTAGGATAAAAATCGAGAATTTTCACGTGCTTGGTGTGCCCTGGTGGAATAAGACGTCACGTACGCCATCTTTACGTATGACATCACTCCGTGTATAATGACGTCAAAACGCCGCATTATTGTGAATGTCCACAACATAATGGCGGCATTATAGTAAAATTCACTCACAGGAATGAAAGATATGCAAAAAAAAAAAAAAAAGAATCTCATATGGGTCAGAGGGGTAGAATATAAGAATCCATCATGACTGTTTATGAAGGATAGGGAAATGTCACCCAAGGGGTCTGAATTTCAACCTGGGATGAGGCTTTGCCGAGTCCCTGGTTGAAATTCAAACCCCGAGGGTGAGATTTCCTTATCCTACTTAAACAGACCCATGATGGATTATTTTTCATTACTTGAGCTGAGGACCTAGCTTGTATATGCAAAAGTTGGAGAATTTTCTATCCATCGAAAGATTCTTATAATCTAAAGGTACAATTTAAATTTAATTTTGGGACATAACAGCTTTCTTTCTGGGACAGTGATATTCCGTGTGATATTAAAATGTCAAAGTATCCGCGCTGTTCGAGCTTGCAGTCCATGACCTACTGAGCGGAAGCGATTTTTAACAGATTCAAGAAAACATACGCCTCGATTTATATGAAAACATGCAGTGGAACACTTCGCTGCGAAACTGTACACTTTTTTAGAAAAGGGACGAAAAATATGTTTGCATCTTTCGACTTTTGCGTTTTGCTAAGGCGTATAGTCATTGAGCTGATTTCAATATAGGAATGCATTTCATTTTGTTGATTTTATCGGTGTGTAAACTCCGGCGAATCAATTTTTGTGGATTTTACCGATGTGTAACAACACGAAAACAAGCCTATATAATTTTGGCCCCCTTGAACCCCACTTTTAAATAATAAAACTGGAGTTTCCTGGGGTATACCTTATTTTTCTTATTTCTGCTCTAAATAAAGATTGTGGGTACACGTTAGAACCGCCTCGATATAGATTGTGGGTACTCGTTAGGACCGCATCCTGGAGGCGGTACTAACGAGGGCCCACAATCTACATTTGGAGCAGAAATAAGAAAAATATCACAATTTTTCAGCATAAAATGTTCATTTTTTCGGCGATAAAGGTGGCAATGTATTTGTATAGGCGTGTTTGCGTAATGAGTGACAGCTATTGTTTTTTCTACACAGGATTGTTTATTTCATGGATTTGTTAACATGATGATGGTTTGCAGGGTAATACCTGTGCCATTACGAAAACAAGCCTATACAAATACATTGCCAACTTTATCGCCGAAAATAAGAAAACTTTATGATGAAAAATGGTGATATTTTTTTTTCAGCTCAAAATATAGATTGTGGGTACTCGTTAGAACCGCTTCATCGAGGCGGTTCTAACGAGTACCCACAATCTATGTTTTAGAGCAGAAATAAGAAAAAATAATGTATACCCCCGGAAACCCCAGTTTTACTATATAAAAATGTGGGCTCAAGGGGTCAAAATTATATAGGCGTGTTTTCGTGATGGTTGTTTTGTATGATTTGCACACCCGATAATGAAATCCTGGACTTAACACTGGGATAGAAATTGTATCCTATCAAGGCTATCCTATACAGGCGTAGGATAAAAATCGAGAATTTTCACGTGCTTGGTGTGCCCTGGTTGAATATGACGTCACGTACGCCATTTTTACGTATGACATCACTCCGTGTATAATGACGTCAAAAAGCCGCATTATTGTGAACGTCCACAACATAAGTGGCGGCATTATAGTAAAATTCACTCCCAGGAATGAAAGATATGCAAGAAAAAGAAACTTAAATGGGTCAGAGGGGTAGAATATAAGAATCCATCATGACTGTTTATGTAGGATAGGGAAATCTCACCCAATGGGTCTGAATTTCAACCAGGGACGAGGCTTTGCCGAGTCCTTGTAGAAATTCAGACCCCGAGGGTGAGATTTCCTTATCCTACATAAATAGACTCATGATGGATTATTTTTTCGTCAATGACCTGAGGACCTAGCTTGTATGTTTTTTTGTTTTGTTTGATTTGAGGTTTAACGTCCCCGTCAACACTGTAAAGGTCATTTTGGAGACGTTGATTCCAATTTTGTGGGACTTTTACCCGACATTGAGATGAAATGACATCTCAAGCCCTGTCGCCCAATGAAACCAAAACGGTTTATTAGCATGGACGGCCCGGCTCGCCTCGCGGTTCCTGGACAAGCTTAGATCCTCTAAGCGGTTAAGCAGCACTAGTGTGCGGGCCGGATTCAGCTCTGCGTGGAAGCATAATGCAGCCCATATATTTCTTCAAGTCCATATGGGCGGCGCCGCTAGCTTGTACATGTATGTGCACAAGTGGGAGAATGTTCTATCCATCGTAAGATTCTTGTAATCTAAAGGTACACTTTAATTTTGGGATCACAAAGCTTTTTTGAGTGATGCTCATTCGGGCAAGTGATATGAGGTTTAAATGTCATAGTATCCACGCTGCTTGACATACTGAGTGGAAGCGATTTTTAACAGATTCAAGAAAACATACGCCTCGATTTATATGAAAACATACAGTGGAACACTTCGCTGCGAAACTGTACACTTTTTAGAAAAGGGACGAAAACTATGTTTGCATCTTTCAACTAATGCGTTTTGCTAAGGCGTATACATGTATCAGTCATTGGGCTGATTTCAATATAGGAATGAATTTCATTTTTGGATTTAATCGGTGTGTAAACTCCGGCGAATCATTTTGTGGATTTTATCGATGAGTAAACTCCGGCGAATCATTTTTGTGGATTTTATCGATGTTTAAACTCCGGCGAATCATTTTTGTGGATTTTATCGATGTGTAAACTCCGGCGAATCATTTTTGTGGATTTTATTGATGTGTAAACTCCGGCGAATCATTTTTGTGGATTTTATCGATGTGTAAACGCCGGCGAATCATTTTTGTGGATTTTATCGATGTGTAAACTCCGGCGAATCATTTTTGTGTATTTTATCGATCTGTATACTCCGCCGAATCACGGGTGATTCGCCGGAGTTTTCACATCGATAAAATCCACAAAAAAATGATGATTCATTCCTTATAATTCGACTTTGTGGGAAAGTAACTGTCCTTATGGACTTCCTTTGTTTAGGTTTCCATTATGGTCTGGTCGCTTCATGTTTGTGTTTCTTTCCCTTTGGTGTCTTTGATGGGTGGAGTAAGTTAATTGTATCGATTCCTGATCTTTGTTTTACTTCTACTTTGTCATTGAAATGTTTCAAAATGCCAATAAAAGTGGTATTTTTTTAGGTTTTAAATTCTTTCGAAAGCGTAAGAAAGAACTTACCCATGGCCACGGCGGAATGATTATTCAATTAGAAGCTACCTTCTCTGAAAAAAATCCAAGCGAGAAAACATGAAGTCCTTAAATTTAATTTACTTCTCTTCAAACATTTACGTTTTCAATAGTTCTCCTTCTTTTAATCTAGATATTTGGATGATTTTGTAAATATTGACAATGCGGCCTGTTTCGATTGTTTGATCAGTCAAATTTAGCCACCTAACCCCCGACCCAACGACAACAGTTAAATAAAGCATATCATTCTGATACCCAGGCCCCGTTTTGGGATTTACATTCATCTATTGTAGATGGAGTTATTTCCTGCAAAATTTATGACAAACCCGATGATTTTGACTTTGAGATTGTGATT
This sequence comes from Lucinisca nassula, assembly GCA_963580285.1. Taxonomy (NCBI): domain Eukaryota; kingdom Metazoa; phylum Mollusca; class Bivalvia; order Lucinida; family Lucinidae; genus Lucinisca; species Lucinisca nassula. Next base: position 7,900,586 of record OY757026.1, read on the forward strand.
TTTTCCTTTCTCGGATGGTGGTGTTCCTCGTGCGGCATCCTATGATGTTTATATTGCGCAATTAATTTGCTAGAGTGTCTAGTCATGTATCTGACTTCAACACTCGTTATATATTGTTAACTACTACACTTCTTAATCAGCGTTATCGGTATCAAAGGTCCGAGTCCATCTTCGGTCACATGTGTGACGACAAGATCTGCAACGGAAGGTCAGGTGCTTTTACTCAGGGTACGCCGGTTTTCGTCCACCTCTGATAAACAATCGGCTCGATATAAGTGAAATAATAATAATAATAATAATAATAATAATAATAATAATGTATTTATTTATAGAGGATAACACATTAAGCATGTAGATACTTTTCTAACAAATGGTCCTCTCAGCTAATAAGCAAAATACATAATATATATTATATAAAACTATTTCAATTATCTACAATATATACAGCATTTATAAAACATTTACTGAAATCTAGGAATAAAACTTTAGTTTGTGATAGTACTTAAAAGTTGAATATGTGTTCTTACAGAAACTGAAAACACAAGTGTTGTTCTACGCTGATAAGAACTGTTATAATGCATACGATAAAACATGTCTGAAATAAATGCTTAAAATCTTAAGCCTAAAAACTATGACAGTGATGGTAAAAGGCTCATTATGATAATTAAGATATAAAAGAAAGTATAAATAGCAGATTTATAGGGTCCCCTCTTCATCGTTCGTATACGCCATGCACCGTAAGACGCCCGCCACAGTATGGAGCAGGGAGTATGTGGCGGAAACCAATGTCCAAACAGCATACGATCCACAACAGCGACGAGAGCATCCGCGATGCATGCCATGTACAGCACAAAGTAGTTTCATATTGCTATAGATATATTGTTATGGAATGGCCGTAAAACCAAATGCAAAAAAAAAATACGAAAAGACTTTTTCTCAGTTTCATAGATCTCAGTTTTATAGACGTCATTTCGAGTTGGTTACAAAATTCAATGTTGGACTTAAATCTCTTCTGCAACAAGATCTATCGGAACCCGAATTTTATGGTGACTTAGTATATGAAATCAGAAAAAAATATACTTGCAATGACTTCAGTACCCTATTTCGTAAAACAATATTTGATATAGAATGATTAGATACAACATAAATGTTATACAAAGACTGCATGCATGGTACTAGTCGGTTGATAACTTTGATTCCCTCTTAAACTGATGCCGATGGGTCAGGCCTCAGATTCTATGACCATTACGCAAACACGCCTATACAAATACATTGCCACCTTTATCGCCGAAAAAAATAACATTTTCAGATGAAAAATTGTGATATTTTTCTTATTTCTGCTCAAAATATGGATTGTGGGCACTCGTTAGAACCGCCTTATCGAGGCGGTTCTAACGAGTACCCACAATCTATATTTTAGAGCAGAAATAAGAAAAATAAGGTGTACCCCCGGAAACCCCAGTTTTACTATATAAAAGTAGGACTCAAGAGGGTCAAAATTATATAGGCGTGTTTTCGTTATGGGTTCCAGCATGAAGGCTTACTTGAAATTAAAATTAAATTTTATGTAATATTTGTTGGTACATGTTCCTGATGCTCTCGGAATCTGACTGTTGGTTTTCTTTTGTTCCAGCATTTCAGTGTTTTCTTGCTGTCGAGTCCGCACAGTTGTTTCATCCGCTCTGTGGTACTGTGATTTTTGTGTTCTCGGAGATGTTACACTGATGAGTTAGGAAAATAGGAGTGAAGGCAATGATCAGGAATCGATACAATTAACCCACACTACCCATCAGAGACACCAAAGAAAAAGATACATAAAATAACTAGTCCATATTGGAAACATAAATAGCGGAAAGCCAAAAGGACAATTAGTTTCCCACAAAATGGCCCACTGGCTATCCAAAACAAAAAAATATAAGCGGCACACACACTCAAAGACAAACCATAACAAAGATAAAGTGCGACAGAAGAACAACCCTGGAACGGGTAGTGAAAAGAATTCCATTGGAGGCTTAGGTCGCAATCCTCGTCCTTAGTCACGTCAAAAATCATAAGCCCATTCCAAATGCTGCTCCAGATTATTGGTCTCAAGCCTCTCTATGACAATGTGCTGCTTACGTGTGAAAAGAGACATAACTCTGCAAAGAGAAGCGAGACAAAACATTTCAAAACACGCCTATACAAATACATTACCACCTTTATCGCCAAAAATGAAATTTTAAGATGAAAAATTGTGATATTTTTCTTATTTCTGCTCCAAATATAGATTGTTGGCACGCGTTAGAACCGCCTCATCGAGGCGGTTCTAACGAGTACACACAATCTATATTTTAGAGCAGAAATAAGAAAAAATAGGTACACCCCCGGAAACGCCAGTTTTAATATATAAAAGTGGGGTTCAAGGGGGTCAAAATTATATAGGCGTGTTCTCGTGATGAAATGCTGCTCCAGATTATTGGTCTCAAGCCTCTCTATGACAGTGTGCTGCTTACGTGTGAAAAGAGACATAACTCTGCAAAGAGAAGCGAGACAAAACAAGGGAGTTTCAAGTTCTTAGCATAAACAGGCTTTCGAGTTTTCAGTATCAAATCAATAGGATTTTTCATCTGCCTTATGTATACATTATCTATGTATTGCTTTCATGGCAGTATTAATGACAATTTGTTTGTATAACCTAGAAACAAACGCAACATACAAACAGGAAAACACGTTTATACCTATACGAACTAAAATTGAAATTATAGATCAGCTGTGGAAGAATAAATCAGTTTTGATAAATCAGTCTTTGGTCGGGCCCCTCGGAATCTAACTGTTGGTTTTCTTTTGCTCCAGCAATTCTGTTGTATGCTGTCTAGTCCTCAACCTTTGTTCATCTCTGTAGTTTTTTGATTTGTATGTTCTCGGAGATGTTACACTGATGAGTTAGGAAGCCTTCATGCGGACTAAACAATATTAGTGTATACCGCGACAGAGGTAAGAGCGAGGATTATGGCAATGTAAAATCGATTTAAGCCCCCAGTGGTATTCTTTCCATTGATCGTTCCAATGCGGTTCTTCTATGGCGGTTTATTTATGTTGTTGTTTGTTACTTACTGTGCGTATCACTTGTGTCATCTTATTTTTGATGGCCATTTGGCCATCTTGTGGGAAAGTAACTGTCCTTATGGCCTTCCTTTGTTTAGGTTTCCATTATGGTCTGGTCGCTTTATGTTTGTGTTTCTTTCCCTTTGGTGTCTTTGATGGGTGGAGTAAGTAAATTGTATCGATTCCTGATCTTTGTTTTACTTCTACTTTGAGATCAGTTGAAAAGTAGATAATATCACGCGCACGTTTCTCGAGTGATTTGTCTACTTATAACTGACCGAAAAACTATGATTTATTAAACAAGAGCTAACCAACACACGTATTTCGATTTAAACACACCAAAAATCGACAATAATTTTGCTGTTTCCTTAAGACTATCCCAACCTTCCGCCATTAATGTATAAAAAACACCATTATAACGAAAACACGCCTATACAAATACATTGTAAATTTAACCACGGAAAAAAAGAAAATTTTCAGATGAAATATTGTGATATTTTTTCTTATTTTTGCTTACAATATAGATAGAACCGCCTCCTCGAGGCGGTTCTAACGAGTACCCACAATCCATATTCTAGAACAGAAAGAAACAAAATAAGGTTTACCCCTGTAAACCCCTCTTTTACCTTATAAATATGGCGTTGGAGGGGGTCAGTCTTAAATAGGCGTGTTTCGTGGTGAAATATTATTGACTGTGTCACACAGATTTTTGTTCTTGTGTAGTATCTTTGATGCGAGAAAAGAAAGTTTCACCGCCTTATATCAAGGAATCAACTAATGACGTCATAAACCGGCGACTTCCATTGACGTCACTGATTACGCTATTTCGATTGGTGATGTGTTGTATAATAAATCAGTTCCCTTCCATTGTCTATATAGGCGCGTTGTTCAAGAAAGGAATGTAAACATATCGTATTAATTATATGATTTGGCTGAAAAGAGAAAAGTTCTGTTTTTCTTTTTGAAAGTGGTCCTCCTTACGAAAGCCTAGGAGGACCACTTTCAAATAGAAAAAAAAACTTTTGTCGTTAATACGAGATAAGTATGTCGTTATTACGAGATAAATATGTCGTTATTACGAGATAATTATGTTGTAATTACGAGAAAACTAAGTCATTATAACGAGAAAATTTTTCTCGGTATAACGAGATAATTATGTCGTTTTTACGAGAAAACTAAGTCGTATTAACGAGATACTATCTCGTATAAACGCGATAGCTATCTCGTTATAACGAGATAGCTATCTCGTTATAACGAGATAAATAAGTAATCTTCAGCAACAAAGTTTTTATCTACTGGATACCCGACCTAGCACACTCATTCACACCAATGCTAGAGGGAACTCAGAGAACAGTGTTTTTGGCACCGACGAGAAGATCCGAACTAACAACACCACTTCAACAAGAGCACCTTCATTAAACAGACACAGATCCAGACAGATGGACAGGCGTGCACAGACGCACATTGACAGACACATACGCATGTACCCTCGGCTCCCCGCCCATCGGGGCTAGAAGAAATAGATGGGCTGCATGATGCTTCCACGCAGAGCTGAAGCCGACTTGCACACGAGTACTGGTAAACCGCTTAGAGGATCTAGGCCTGCCCAGGCAAAGCGGTGCGAGTCGGTCCGTCCATGCTTATAAACCCTATTGGTTTCATTGGACGGCATGGCTTGATATGTCATTTCATCATGTCGGGTAAAAGTCCCACAAAATTGGAAGCAACGTCTACAAAATGCCCTTTACAGTGTTGACGGGGACGCTAAACCTCAAATCAACCAACCAACCAACCATCGCATGTACCCTCCTCCCTCACCCCCACGCACTTTTAAATAATGATTGTGACAGGTGGCAGGTATTGTTTATCTCATATTTTATGGCCCTCTCAACAACAATTCAGTCGTTCTGAGATGGCACCTCGGTTTGAAACGAAGGAGCAAGGCATTCTTCTGCGACACCTATGTTTTTTTGCTTGATTTGAGGTATGATGTCCCTGTCAATACTATTTAGGTCATTTTTTAGGTCAAGTGGTTTTTTTTTTTGTTTTGTTTGTTTTTTTTTTGTTCGTAAAGAGGTCCTCCTAGGCTTTCGTAGTAAAGGCATAGGCGTCTCAAAGGAGGCACACAATAAAATATTACATTACAAACTCTGACCCCTTGAACCTCCATTACGAAAACACGCCTATATAACTCTGACCCCTTGAACCTCCATTACGAAAACATGCCTATATAACTCTGACCCCTTGAACCCCCATTACGAAAACATGCCTATATAACACAGATCCTTGAACCTCCATTACGAAAACACGCCTATATAACTCTGACCCCTTGAACCCCCATTACGAAAATACGCCTATATAACTCTGACCCCTTGAACCTCCATTACGAAAAAAACGCCTATATAACTCTGACCTCTTGAACCTCCATTACGAAAACACGCCTATATAACTCTGACCCTTGAACCTCCATTACGAAAACACGCCTATATAACTCTGACCCCTTGAACCTCCATTACGAAAACACGTCTATATAACACAGACCCTTGAACCTCCATTACGAAAACACGCCTATATAACTCTGACATAAGACATAAGACAAATTTTATTTAAAGTCGGACAGTAAACAATATAACATTAGCTATGAATAGCTATTTACCGACTTACAAATATTACACAACACATTTCCACATATTAAGTCCTTATTTTGACCCAAATACACCATGCTGATCCTCCAGCTGTACGGGCAGTCTACACTCGCTGGAAATCAGCAAGGCGAAAAGTACTAATAAGAAAATATTTAATAAATAGATAAATAAACAACTAAATGAATACATTAAATGTATATAAAAAACAGATGCATGTATATCTGGTAAAAAATATAGGTGATTTATAGATCTAAGTCTGCATAAAATAATGTGTAAATAGAAAGATCCTAGATTCATGTCAAAGTTTACAAATACGATTAAATGTTTATAACGAAACCATAAGCAAATATTATAATAGGTTTTAAACTAAATGCACATTTGATTAAGATCATTACATTAACTCGTTATAGCACATAAATGGCAAATTGTAACAAAATCTATAACTACAAGTATCACAGAGAAGCATATCAACTTTCGCAACAGAATGAGCATGCACAGTTCCCTCCACTCCATGCAGCTATCTGACTTTTGAATTGGCTCAAAGAAGCGGCGTCTCTGTAATGTTGTGGAAGGGAGTTCCAGAGTTTAGCCGCCATGGAGCGAAAGGAACTGGTACCGTACCTGGTGGTTCTTACTTGTGGTATCTCTACTGTGTTAGTATACCTAAAAAGAATAAACATTATTTTTAAAGGTTAAAAGATCATGTAAATAAACTGGAGTTTGCTTATTTAAAATCTTAAAGGCTTCCAGGACCATTGTCCTCAAGCGCCTGACTCTCAGTGAAGGAAACTGAGACTTCATCAACAGCGATTCATAGCTAGAGCTGTAATCGCTGTAGATGAATCTCAGTGCTCTAACCTGTATTTTCTCTATTTTCTTTGTGTTAACTTCTCCACAAAAGTGCCAAGTGAGAGGACAATAGTTAAAATTAAATAAAATAAAAGAATGATAAACATTTAGTTTCCCTAATTTACATAAATATTTCCCTATCCTTTTTAAAACATTAAGTTGCCTGGATGCCTTTTCGCTGATATTCGAGATATGTGTATCAAAATTTAGTTGGAAATCAATTGTTACCCCTAGAAGTTTCACATTATCTTCACAGGTAATAAAATTATTTTCCAGATTAAAAGATATATTTTCGTTTCTAGTTCTTTTTCCAACTGAAATGGCTTGAAATTTTTCAGGATTAGCTTTCATCTGATTGTCTGAAAACCACTGTATTAATGACAGGCTATCCTGTACAAGATTATCAACAACATTCCCCAAAACATGCTCCGCACATGAGACAGTATTGTCATCTGCATAATTATTCAAATGACTGTGAGACACAAAATGAAAGATGTCGTTAATAAAAATGTCAAACAGGACCTGTCCGAGTATGGACCCCTGAGGCACACCCTTTAGGAGAGACTGAAAATCACTTTTGTTATTCACTAGTTTGACACATTGTTTTCTATTGCTTAAGTAACATTTGATAAGATTTAGAGCTTTTTTAGAAAGTCCATACGTTTCAAGTTTCAGAAGAAGCAGGTCATTGGGTAAACAGTCAAATGCCTTAGAGAGATCCATAAGAATTGCTGCCACATATTTATTGTCATCTAAAGCCTGCTTCCAATCTTCAATTATTCTCAAGAGTGTGCTCTGGCATCCATACCCAGGCCGGAAAGCTGACAAATATACATTGAAATGTTGATTAAAATATTCTGTTAATTGTGTATTTAAAGACCTTTCATATATTTTTGAATTCACAGGTATAATGCTGACTGGGCGATAGTTTTCCTTATCAAGAGTACTATTCTTTTTATGGAGGGGAGAAACCAAAGCCTTTTTACAGTCATCCGGAAATTCTGAGAGTTTTATTGATTCATTAATAAGACGAGTCACGTGCCTAACTATTGCTGGCTTTGCCAATTTAAGAATTTTTGCAGAAATGCCGTCATACCCTGTAGCTTTTTCTAATTCAATTTATCAATCTGTTTACTTACAAAATCGACTTCAACAGGTTTAAAATCTAGAGTTGTAGGTTCTGCAAAATTTTCCTGGATCTTGATAATACTTGGGTGTGATCTGTTAACTGGAATTGCATTTTCCCCAATGTTTTTAGCTACTTATAAGGAACTTGTTTCGGTTGACATTGTTTCTTTTTCAAAGGGGCATGTTTATTTGTGACATCCAAAAGTGTATTTTTAAAGGCTCATACATTTCATTTGCATTGTTACGCTCTAAAAAATAAACTTAGAAAGATTGTTTTCTACATTAAAACTTTCCACATCAAATTTCTTGAAACTCCTGTAAGTACTCCATCTAGGTATTTCAGACTTCAGCTGGCAAGCTATTAAATTATGAACCTCACTTAATACGCAACTAAAATTTAGGGTATGCCCTACTAAAGAAGTGTTTTGAGTTAAGATTACATCTAAAAGTGAAGGTTATTGTTAAAACTAAAACATGTAGGTTCTTTGACCGTATTGCCTAAATAAAAAATATCACAGATATTATTTAATGTTCCACTCTTCGAATTGTGAAGCATATCAAAATTCAAATCACCTAACAGAATATATCTCTCATATTTTTCGCTAATTTTATCTAAGCCTAAAGTATAGTCTGTTTCAAACAGTTCGTCAGTCATGGATGGTGGTTTATATGCTCCAATTAAAAGCCATTTAATACCATTAAGATTGACTTCAATGTTTATACCTTCAATATGTTTGAACTCAAGGTCATTTCTACGGTCACCAGCAATGTCCGATCTCAGGAAAGCTGCCACACCCCCTCCACTCTGAGTCCGATCTGCTCTCCATAAATGATAATTGTCAACCATGAACTGTGCATTGACAAATGAGTCATCTAGCTTTGTTTCTGCAATAAATAATAAGTCTACTATATTTTAGCTAGTAAATCTTTGATGTAATCAAACTTATGTCTAAGACTGTTAATGTTCAAATAAGCACAAAGAAATCTTTTGGGGTATTTTTTTCTAGTAGCCAGAAGTTGGTCAAGAATGTCACAATCAGTGGTCTGTGTTGACATAGGTCCGTCCATTGACAAAGTGTCAACTTCCATATCGTGTTCAAAAAGGAATCTGTGAAACGGAAATTAGTACAGTCTCTGCAGGTCCAAGGTTCATCTACCATACAAAGAGATGCATATTCGGCCGGAGATATACCTTCACATTTTATATGAAGCCAGAAGTAACAGGCCTCACACATCACTGCCCTATGGTTCTTGGCAACATTTTTTCTGCATTTTCCACATGGATACTTAACAAGTCCTGGATTAAGTGAAATGTCCCCGCATACAAACAGTAGAAGATAAACATTAGTTCTTTTAAGAAATTTAACTTGTATAGATAGTTGGGTATATCATGTATGCCTCAAAAAATAAAATATATGGATCCATTTATTGATTTGTAGAGCCTGAGAAAAAGGAAAATTTTCTGCTCTGATCAGGCCTGGCAAACTCTCGAATACACAATCGTGCCAAACACAAATTTTGTGTCCTACCGGTACTTGAGCAGCCTCTTGATGATATTCAGAATTAGTCAAGATCGTGAAGACAGCAGCGAAAAATGTTCCAAATAGTTTCATGTTGATTTTGTTTACACCGGAAATGAAGATTGTGTGGACGCTTGAATGTGTCTATTAGCTCGCTCTTCGTGTGTGATTACAATGTCCAAGTCTTGTAGAAGTTTGGTCAATCGTCCGTTGATCTAGATCAATAAGAAAACGTTCCAAATCGTAATTATCTGCCCTATTCCAAGATTTCCATGAATGAAACTTGATAGATTATCAGTTAAAATATCTCTGTGTCCAAAAAGTAGAAGTATAAAATTCCTTTTTCTGCCAGATTTAATTTTTCTTTGTCCCTGTTTTAAATTACGCTCAACCGTGCGAACCTTGAACCCCCATCACGAAAACACGCCTATATTACTATGACCCCTTGAACCTCCATTAAGAAAAAAACGGCTATAAAACTCTGACCCCTTGAACCTCCATTACGAAAACACGCCTATATAACTCTGACCCCTTGAACCTCCATTACGAAAATAACGCCTATATACCTCTGACCCTTTGAACCTCCATTACGAAAACACGCCTATACAAAAACATTGTAAATTTTTCGCAGAAAAAAAACTAAACTTTTAGGATGAAAAATTGTGATATATTCTTTATTTCTGCTCAAAATATAAATTGTGGGTACACGTTAGAACCGCCCCTGTAAGCTAATATAGTAAAACTGGGGTTTACAGGTGCAAACCTTATTTTCCTTATTTCTGCTCTAAAATATATTGATTGTGGGTACTTACATGTATTACATGTAGAATAGCCTCAATGAGGTGGTTCTAAGTGTACCTCGGACCGATCAATACCGGTATTGATGGGTCCGAGCGTGTACCGACAATCTATATTGTGAACAGAAAAATTAAAAGAAAAATATGTCACAAATTTTCGTCTGAATTCTTCCGTTCCCGTGGCGGGAAAAATTACAATGTATTCAAATTGGCGATAAGTTTAACTCATCTGACACCTGTCCATCATTTATTTTTCTTTTCGCTTACTTTTATAACTTATTTCACCGAATATCAAGATGTCACGTTTGAGAGAAATAAAAAAATGAAAACAACAGAAAAGAAACTAGTCAAATAGTTACTTCCAATTTTCGGCTATTTTGTAAACTCTGACTGTTTAATAGAGGGAATGAAGATTTAGTAAATAGAAGCTGTTGGCCGGAGAGGAAGGATGGCTGCTAGTATAATATAATAGTATAGTATAAACATATTTTATTGCAACATGATAAGCATTGGGGTTGGGCCACAAGTTCTCACAACATTAATTACGGCCCTCCCCCTACCGATACTTACAGCAATAGACATGCAGTAATGGCAAATATGTAGTATTTGATTTTTTTTTTTTAAAAAACAAGAAAAAAAAAAAAAAAAAAAAACAAATAAGTGATGTGTAGAGAGGTAAATGATGAAATAATGTAAATTACTATATAAAAAAGATGGAGTAAAATAAATACTGTCTGGCTGGTTGTGTCTCAATAGCGGGCTAGTTCACTAATTATTAAATCTTTGCGTATCCTTGATGAATGTTTGCGCAGCTTAAAAAAATGATGTTATTTTCTTCTGTTGATAACTTTTTGTTTCCCGAAAGAAGGGTATGTATATTCATTGTATGAAATTGTCTGGTCGATCGAAACAGTCTGACTCTTTCATTAGTATATTTTGTACATTTTAGCAAGTACATGTACTGTTCAGCATCCTCGATAACTTCGGAGCAACTACATGTAGGATTAGGATATAAATGGTTTATAAACAGATCAAAAGACAGGTAGCTGCAAGTGTTCCTAAGTCTAGCATGTAGAACTGAAAGATACCGGGTGGCTGTTCGGCAGAGGCACCACACGTTTTGCGAAATACTTTTGGGTGAACGTGGGTGCTGAAAACAGATGGCTGTGAAACAGAGGTGGCCGGAGTTTTTAAAGGTTTTATTACATGTATATATTGACATGTACATGGACAAACAATCTATAACATCATAAAACGACAAATTGCCACCCAAGAAATTACCGTCAAGATCAGACAGGCCCAAACAACCAATGCAGACCCAGATCAGGCTGCTCCTAATGGCGCAGTCTGATCGAGGTCTACACTGTCTGCTTTTCCGGCTGCACCTTTTGGACGTCTTGAAACAAAGATTTGTTTATTGTTTTAGAAGAATTACAGAAAATTCTGAAGGATTCTTACGGTAACATTTCTTACTTTGACCTTGGCGCTCTTTCACAATTTTCTGCAATATCACGAAGCTAACAATACCATGGATGACAATGTAAGCTTTGAACTCTTTTTCCACACCTGAAGGAAAATCCAATATGTTTGGCTGACGCCATGGTGACAGCTTCTTGGGACGTTTCAAAATCAATAGACTGTTTCAGTTATATCGGATTCCTATACTGAGCATAATGCGTATCAGTCACAATAAAACCGAGAGACAGTCAACATTTTTATTCGAATTGATTAATAATTGTTATTCGTTGGACAGCAATAGCATGTTGTCCAATAAATTAACCAATATATATCTCTGTTTGTTTCGCGTTTGTTTGCCTTGAGTTTGTAAACGTTCTTTTATGTCGCAGAATCAGCAAAAGATCCCAGGTGAAACTCATGACGTCATTTCTTCCGCCATATTGATTACCAGTTGGACTGTAAAGAAAAGTTGTGAATTATTCATTCTAAATTGTTCTATTAGTCTATTTGTTGTGCCTATTAAGGATTGTGGCTTCTCTCAGCTGTTGTTTAACTGCGTAAACACTTTGCGTGTTGATTTGCTTCCTTAATTTGAAAAAAAAAAAAAAAAAAAAAAAAAACAACGAGTGAAACACCGACCATTTCCTAGATGGTAAGTAAGTATATTTTTAAATTTTCAGCTCATTTAACCAAATTTTAAAACTTGAACAGCCAGCAACTTCAGAGAACTGCTGGAAATGTTCGATTATAATTTTTGGCATGATCTGCTTAGAAACAACAACAACAAAATTCTACTAAGTTCTGAAATTTGTTTTGTTTTGATGTAGATTTTGCCCGATACCGTATAATTAAAACCTCCCAGTTGAATGTATTTAAAAAATAGATCAGCTCTAACAGTGATTTATTGTCTGATTAATCACTGTTTTGGAGGTAAGTTGTAATGTACATTAGATCAATGGCGCGTAGCGCCAGTGCAGGTGATTTGATCTACTTTACAACTTACCTCCAAATAGTGATTAATCGCTCAATAAATAACGACACTAGAGCTAATCTATTCGATTCTACATGTAACATACTAAAAGTCGACAAAAATGCTATTTATTTCTTCAGATTCTCCCTATCTTCAGCCATTGTTTAATATAACTGACTTTATCATATGACGTCGCGTCTGAGAGTGTAATAACGCCATGTAATATTTTCGATAATCCACTAGTGGATTAAATATGCAAATTAGCTAGATACGTTCCGTAACGTTACATGTACGACGTCCTTAACGACATCGCGTTTACTAACGGCGGAATATTGATATTTTTGTAAACAATCGTGAATAAAATGTCATAAGATAAATAGAATCTTGCATTCGTGCTCATGTATTATTGAATTTATTAAACTCGTTGAGGAAAAGGAATAAAATACTCGGCAAGCCTCGCATTTTATCCCTTTTCCTCAACTCGTTTAATAAATTCAATAATTCATGAGCACTCATGTAAGATCCTCTATGTATCACATGCGTTTAATTGCTTTCATAACATATTCGATACAAGAAAAAGATGTTACACCATCTAACGTCAAGGTAACAATAAATATTTACATTTCCAGTGTAAAGTCTAATGTAAACCTATAGAAAACAATGGAGTTCAGTCGTAAAGCAGCTCAAATCACGAGCGCGTAGCGCAAGTGATTTTTTCCTACTTACAGCTGACCGACCAACAGTGATATATCACTCAATGGATCACGGTACTTGACTGGTCGATTTCAAGTCTAACACACCAGTCTGCGAAGTGAACACCTCGATAAACCCCCATTTGAAAACCACTCTTATAAGACAGAACTGAGGTTTACAAGGCTAAACCTTTTTTTTTTCTTATTTCTGAATTTAAATATAGATTTTGGGTACTCATTAGAACCGCCTCTAAATGAGGCGGTTCTAACATGTACCCACACTCAATATTTTGGGCAGAAATAAGATAAAAAAAAAATAAACATAAAAATGTCACAATTTTTCATCTTAGAATTTTCGTGTTTTTTTTTTTTTTTTTTTTTTTTTCGGCGGTGAAATTTACAATGTATTTGTATGGGCGGTGTTTTGAAAGTGTGGGATTCAGCCTGGCTCGGGTCACATGTGAGACGCCAAGTTCTGCAACGGAAGGTCAGGTGGTTTTTCTCCGGGTACTCAGGTTTTTGCCCAGCTCTGATTAACGATCGGCTCGATATGAGGGAAATAATCTTGAAAGTGCGTGAGAACTAAAAAAAAATCAGAATATAGAAAACACAAAGAAAATGTACCTGAAGCCTTCTTAATATACTTCTAACCCTTAAGACACCGAGAAAAACTACATCAAAAATGTCGTCTGCTTATGTTGTCTGATGAATCTTTTTGAAATTTTTTCAAAATATTTTTGCATACAGTCAAACAGTGTGGTCCCAGATCAGGCTGCCCCTGGATGAGCAGTCTGATCTTGGTCCACGCTGCTTGTATAAAAAATTTTTAAAGAACTTGGCAGACGACAAAACAGACGACAATTGTCGTGATTGACGTTTTATGGGTTAAAAGCATAATATGTCTCAAAAGAAATACCCCGATCAGACTATAAGAATCTTATATGGGTGTGAGGGGTGGATTGAAAAATCCGTCCCGAGGGACACTGTCCGGCATCACGAGGCTTGCCGAGTGATGCCGGACAGTGATCCCGAGGGACGGATTTTTCTATCCATCCCTGACACCCATATTGGATTCTTTTTCTTGCATACCTTCCATTTCTATTGTGAATTTTTAATGCTGCTGTCACTTCGGTTACCGACGTCCGCCATTTTGTGATGACACAACAGGAATGTTTAGTGACGCCACGCATGATGACGCCGCGCATGAGGTTGTAATCAACCAGTGCATTTATCAAACACGCGATTATATTCGATTTGGGGTCGGAACACCAGGGTCAGAACATACATGTCGAACTTTAACGGACATCCAGGTAACTGATGTCGGTTAAAGTTAATACATAGATTTATATAGGAACTTCATAATTATTTCCGCATAAAATAAAAACTTATAAGAATAACTTTTCTGTGCAAGCGGCTCATGATTTTACATTCTTTTTACATTATCCACACGTATTTTTAATGAAATTTTATGAACAACTTTTTAGTCCTTTTTACATATATTTGAAAGCACCCACTAAATGTATAGAATATATAGTAAAACTATTGATTACAGCGACAAAAACTGATGAATTTCTTTTCATAACTTTTTTGTAAATTGTTATTTCTTTTCTGTGCCAGCGGAAGTAAAATTGCAAATTTATTGTGAACCCGCCCATATACATTTTGTAAAATAAAAATGAAAATAATTTGGTCCTTTTTGAAAATGAAATACACTGCTCCCTTTTTCTATTTGCAGTTTACCTTGGTCACCTAGGTAACCATGGCTAGGAGCTGTGGGAGATAATCGTTTATTTTCTGTGTTGTACGCGTTAATTCCCTTCATTATCAGCATAGCTGAGAAAGGTCGTGTCCGTATAAGTCCGGTATGCCGCCTAAAGTTCTGAGCCTGACCAAGATCCAATGGTTTGTCCATGCTGAAAGTGCCTTATTTTTCAACATAGTCTCCTTTCCTGTCCACACACTTCCTCCAGCGATGCTGGAGTCCTTGGAACCCAGTGGTATAGAAGGTCTTATCTTGGTCCCTGAAAACTCCACAGCAGCTATCACCTCCTCGTCTGACCGATAATGCTGCCCAGCCAAGTGCTTTTTCATGTTTGAAAACAGAAAATAATCTGATGGAGCTAGAGAGGGTGATCGACAAGTTTGAAGCCACAGGCAAGCACAGCAGCCATTGCGACAACCGATTTATGAGTAGGCGCATTGTCCTGATGGAACAAGACCCCTTTTGTCAATTTTTCCGGGTCGTTTAGCCGTTATTGCTTTTCGCAAATGTTTTAGCAGATCTGCATAATACTCCCCATTAATTGTTCTGCCCTTTTGAAGGTAATCTATGAATATTATACCCTTGGCATCCCAGAACACTGATGCCATCAACTTCCCTGCAGAGGAGACGACCTTTGCCTTCTTTGGAGGGGGTGAGCCAGGGTGCTTTCATTGCATGGATTGTTTTTTGGTTTTGGTCCCTGGCTCACAGTGATGAACCCAACACTCATCCTGAGTGACAAAACTGCCAAGAAAGCCATCTTGGTCTGCTTCAAAAATAGCCAAGTTGGCTTGTGACAGGTTCAGTCTGGTCAACTTTTGGTCAGGCGTCAAAAGCCGTGGCACCCATCTGGCGGAAACCTTCGACATTCCTAATTAGCTGTGTAGAATGTTCTCTACTCGTTCACGGGAGATGCCACCATTGTGAGCTAACTGATTCACAGTTAAATGCCTGTCATCCATCACGGCCATGTGCACATGGCTGATGGTTTCCTCAGTTGTTGCCGTTGTGGGTCGTCCACACCGGTCATCATCTTCAAGGCTGTCCTTGCCCATCTTACAATTTGTTGCCCACCTTTTCACGGTAGCATAAGGAGGAGTATCATCCCCTAATGTAGCAACCATGTTGGCAATGAATGTCCTAAGTAGGAGCTAACCCCTTTTTATGGAGGTATTTGATGACACCACGATGCCAGATTTTGTCCATTTTCTCAAAAATGTGATAGTATCAATTTTCAAAGTCCAGAATTTCTACGTTATTGCAGGTAAACTTGAACTCATTTGAGTCAAATCAAGTAATAAAGGTTTGGATTTAATGAATACAAAATGTCATGGCTGTTCGATGCCTGCTTCTTGGTCAGGCTCAGAACTTTTCAGCCTACCCGTCTACAAACGCATTGTAAACTTTACCGCAGGTTTGATGATGATGATGATGATGATGATGATGATGATGATGATGATGATGATGATGATGATGATGATGATGATGATGACGAGTTCGTGATCAAACGGTATGAAGAATTGAGGATATTAAAAATAAAAAGTCAGAATGAAAATGTATAAAAATCTGAAACAGTTCTTTGACGCAGGAAAAACGAAAAATTTACAATAAAAAAACAAATGTGACATTTTTCTTATTTCTGCTCAAAATATAGATTGTGGGTACTCGTTAGTACCGCCTCATTGAGGCGGTTCTAACTAGCACCCGCAACCTATGTTTGCAGTATAAATAAGAAAAATATCAAGTATTTTCATCAGAAAAGTAGCCATATTGGAGATAAGAAAAAATGCTCTGTGCCGTACATGTACCGACAGTAAAACTTGTGCGATCAACGAAGTCTCGGATCAGCCTGCGCATCGATGCAGTCTGATCTTATTACGATACTAGATGCGTATGCCATAGTGCATCCTATCGCATTTCCATAATGGTTTCTTATCTGAAGAAAATTTGTGATATTTTTTTCTCCTCATTTATACTCAAACATAAGTTGTGGGTGCTCAATGAGGCGGTTCTAAGGAGTACCCACAATCTATGTTTTTGGGCAGAAAGAAGTCATGGATACCCTCGTTAGCCCCAGTTTTCTCTATAAAGCGAGAGTTTGCTGAGTTATCATATGACATCGCATCTGAGAATGCAATAACGCCAGTTATCATATGACGTGTAATAAAGTCATGTAATAAATTCAATAGTTCACTAGTGGATTTAATATGCAAATTACTTAGATACGCCCCGTAACGTTACATGTACGACGTCCTTAACGACGTCGAGTTTACTAATGGCGGAATATTCACATTTTTGTAAACAAATCGTTAATAAAATGCGTTTTAAATGCCATATGATAAATAGAATCTTTCATCCGTTCTCATGTATGATTGAATTTATTAAACTCGTTGAGAAAAAAAGGTATAAAATGCTCGGGACTCGCATTTTATCCCCTTTCCTCAAATCGTTTAATAAATTCAATAATACATTAACACTCATGTAAGATCCTCTATTTATCATATGACGTCGCGTCTGAGCATCATGTAATAAATTAAATAATCCACTTGTGGATTAAATATGCAAATACATGTAAGTTAGACGAGTTCCCTAACCTTACACGCATGGCGTCCTTAACGACGTCGCGTCTAAGATTGGCGGAATATTGGCATTTTTGTGCAAAAATCGTGAATTGAATGCGTATTAAATGTCATGTATTATTGACTTTGGGCCCCCGCACATCCGGGCTTGAAGAAATAGATGGGCTGCATGATGCTTCCACGCCGAGCTGAAACTGACCGCACACGAGTACTGGTAAACCGCTTAGAGGATCTAAGCCAGCCCAGGCAAAGCGGTGCGAGTCGGACCGGCCATGCTTATAAAGCCTATTGGTTCTATTGGGCGATAGCGCTTGAGATGTCATTTCATCTCAATGTCGGGAAAAGTCCCACAAAATTGGAAGCAACGTCTCCATAATGACCTATACAGTGCTGACGGGGACGTTAATCCTCAAATCAAACAAACAAAAAACATGAATTTATTAAACTCTTTTAGGAAAAGGGATAAAGTGCGAGGCAATACATGGACAGTCATGTAGGATCCACTATGTAACAAACTGAATAATGCACTAGTGGATTAAATATGCAAATTAGTTCAGTAACGTTATACGCACATCGTCCTTAACGACGTGGCATTTAATAATGGCGGAATATTGACATTTTTGAACAAAAATCTGAATTGAATGTGTTTTAATGTCATATGATAAATGGAATATTGCATTCGTGGTCATGTATTATTGATTTTATTAAACTCGTTGAGGAAAAGGGATAAAGTGCATTACATGGACACTCATGAAGGATCCTCTGTGTAATAAATTAAATAATCCACTAGTGGATTAAACATGCAAATTAGTTAGATACGTTCCGTAACCTTACACGCATGACATCCTTAACGACGTCGCGTTTAAGATTGGTGGAATATTGACATTTCTGAAGAAAAATCGTGAACCGAATGCGTTTTCTTGCATAAAAACCTATGCGCATGGCTGTTTGAAGCCATTGTCAAATGGACCGAAAGCCGTGGTCAAACAGCAAAAACTATGTTCAAATCATGAAATTCGCGTGCTGTTTGAACATGGATTTTGAGCTTTTGATATCACAAGACGGGCCTTGCTTTGTTTACGTTACGTTGAGCGGCGTAACGTTATCGCCCTGAACGTAGCGTTTTAGGGTTCTATGATGACGTCACTGCATGGCAGCGTCATTGTAAACATCATTCTGAACTTGCCGCCATTTTGGTTTGCCTGTCGCATTTGAAGAGTTTGTATGGAATTTATATGGAGCTTTTGGGCGTTTTCGTCAAAATTTGCTGTCGGATTCGTAAGTTATGCAAGAACAACGATCATCCATGGTTATTTCATTGCATTAACATTTGACGGATCCCTCGAAAGATATTTGAACATTCGGCCTGGCGGCCTCATGCTCAAACAGCTTCCTCGGGATCCGGCAAATGTTACTGCATGAAAAACCATGGTTGATCCCTATATTAAATGTCATATGATAAAAAGAACCTTGCATTTGTGCTCATGTATTATTGAATTTATTAAATCGTTGAGAAAAAGGGATAAAGTGCGAGGCAATACATGGACACTCATGAAGGATCCTCTATGTAATAAATTAAATAATCCACTAGTGGATTAAACATGCAAATTAGTTAGATACGTTCCGTAACCTTACACGCATGACGTCCTTAACGACGTCGCGTTTAAGATTGGCGGAATATTGACATTTCTGAACAAAAACCGTGAACTGAATGCGTTTTAAATGTCATATTCTAAATAGAACCTTGCATTTGTGCTCACGTATTATTGAATTTATTAAACTCGTTGAGGAAAAAGGATAAAAAGCTCGACAAAGCCTCGCATTTTATCAGTTTTCCTCAACTCGTTTAGTAAATTGCGAGGCAATACATGTGTATTAAATTGAATAATCCACTAGTGGATTAAACATGCAAATTATGTACGTTCCGTTACCTTACACGCATGACGTCCTTAACGACGTCGCGTTTAAAATTGGCGGAATATTGACATATTTGAACAAAAGTCGTGAATTGAATGCGTTTTAAATGTCTTATGACAAAAATAATCTTGCATTCGTGCTCATCTATTATTAAATTTATTAAACTCGTTGAGGAAAAGGGATAAATGTTCGGCATAGCCTCGCATTTTATTCCTTTTCCTCGACTCGTTTAATAAATTCCATTATACGTGAACTGAGTTGCATGACCCTTTGTTTACGGGCTCTGGGCTATTCAAAGACCAACAAACAAAGTTAGTCGCACTCACTGGTTGGCCTCTGATATAGACCCCGGGTTATCATCACAGAGGTCAGCTTAATCTCTTGTCTTTCAGTCCAGCAGGCACATGACGTAATTGTGACGTTACATAAACGCCCGTGCAACGTCATGACATTTATGCAACGTCACATCTACGTCGATGCAACGTGGTGACGTTGCACATACAATGATTTGACGTTGCCCTGGTGACGTGTAGCTGCTGGGTGGATGGATGTGCAGTCTTGTCTGAGTCTCTGCGTGTCACACATGTCCTTTGTCTGTTTTGTCAAGCGCTGGCTCAAATGTTAAATGAGCCAGCGCACGACAGAGACTACAATAAGACATCATCACGGTTTCCCCAGCGAAGACTCGGATCAGCCTGCGCATCCGCACAGTCTGCTCAGAGTCTTCGCTGTGCGCTCTAAGGATAGCAAAGGGCTCAATGCTCCTTCATGCAGCAAGAGAAGTCTCTGGCTAGACTAAATGGATGAGCAGGCTGATCTGATTCTTCTCTGGGCGCACATGTAACTTGTAGGAAATGCTGTGCCCCGGTTCAAATGGCTTTGATTTGTTGCTGAGCGCATTGAATAATGTCTTGTTGGTTGTGCCTATCAGCATGTTCCATTCTATCAGGGATCTAAGCTGGCTGCCTCGCCAGGAAAGAATGTCTGACCAACATCGGGCCGACATCGAGACGGCGTGGAAACGTCGTATCGATGTCGGCCCGCCGTTGGCCCTTTTTTGTTTGGTGATTGTACTTGGTGTGTGATTTTAGGCTTTTCCAGGGCTTTATTTGGCAGAACTTGTAGCCAGTCCCTGTTGCTTGATTTATGATGCAATAAAATATGTTTATAAAAAAAAAATATATATATATTGCATTCTTACAGGTTGCAATTCTATACAAAAATGACAAAACACAGACCTCTCTGCCGAATGCTTTTTAGAACCATGATTCGTTTCGGTCCGGTTTTGCTGTCATAATTTTGAATCTGTGGTGACAGATGAGAAAATCGGCGGTGACGAGAGAAGAAATTCGGAAGTGAAAAAAACAATAGCAAGTTAGTTGTTATAAGCCAAGATGGGTTGCTGTAATTCTAAATCAAAAGCGGACAAAAAGAAGACATACCTTCTAGAAACGCTAACAGGACATGAGGCGGGAATCAACTGCATGGCGCTGAGTGAAGACGGAAGCGTTCTCGCAACCGGAAGTGAGGATAAGACAGCTCGTTTGTGGAGTACAAGGACTGCTACATGTGAGTGTATCGGAATATTACGAGGGCACGAGGAATACATTAACTGCATTCTGATTGAAGATTGCTTTGTTTTGACCGGAAGTGCTGACAAAACAGTCCGGAAGTGGGATGTGTCTACTTGTGAGTGCGTTCTGATCATGCGCGGTCATACTTCCGTTATATACCGCATGATTTGTACTGGAGATTTTATATTTACAAGTTCGTATGATCGCACCGCCAGATGTTGGGATTTCGACATGGGAGAATGTATAAGAGTTTTCAGGGGACATAAGCGAGGTGTATATCCCCTTATTTTTATTCCCGGCGACGACGATGAAGCTGTCGAAGACACTTTTGATGGTGCCGACGGGTCAAAGGACATGTTAATTACTGGTTCAGCTGATTTCACGGCACGAACATGGAATTTTGAAACTGGACAGTGCCTTAAAGTTTTCAAAGGTCATACAGGGGCAATAACTTGTATGGCCACAGACACTATGGGGAGAGTGTTGTTCACGGGAAGTACAGACAATAGCATACGATCCTGGAACCTTCTAAAGGGGGAACAACTCAAGCTATTTTCTGGTCATCAAGGCTCTGTGATATGTATGCAGGTACGTAAATTCACATTACGATAACACACCCGTGCCACATAGTGCATTTTTACATCTCCAAAATGGCTACCTTTCTGATGAAAATCTGTGATATTTTTGTTATTTTTACTTCAAACATAGGTTGTGTGTGCTCGTTTAAATCGCCTCATTGAGGCGGTTCTTACGAGTACCCATAACCTATGTCTATGAGCAAAAATAAGGAAAATAATGTATACCCCCCTGAACCCCAGTTTTCTCTATATAAAGTGGCGTATAAGGGGGTGTTCAGTTCACGGACTTGTTAGCGAGGTGTAAATAAATAAATACATCGCCTCATCATTTCCAGAAAGTCCGAAAAAGTCTTTTTACATGGACCTTCAGAATAAAACATTATATTCCAAACTATGATATCCAAAATGGCAAGCTTCTTGGGCTCAGCATTAAAGTTAAACACCGGAGTTCTACAAATATCTTAATCGTCGCTTTAAATAGTCCTCTTGGTCATAGAAAACTTTTGTAGTTTCAATTTTTCAATTTCAAGTATAGATTATGGATGCCCGCCCATCGAGGCTTGAAGAAATAGATGGGCTACATGATGCTTCCACGCCGAGATGAAACCGACCGCACACGAGTACTGGTAAACAGTTTAGAGGATCTAAGCCTGCCCAGGCAAGGCGATGCGAGTCGGACCGTCCATGCTTATAAACGCTATTGGTTTCGTTGGGCGACAGGGCTTGAGATGTCATTTCATCTCATTGCCGTTTTAAACGCTCACAAAATTGGAAGCAATGTCTCCAAAATGACATTTGCAGTGTTGAGGGAACGATAAACCTCAAATCAAACAAACAAATATGATTAATGAGCCGGCGCATTACAAAACTACAATAAGATCCATGCTATGGTCGAAGGCTCAGTTCAGCCGGACCGTCATGTCAGCCTGGTCGAAGCATTCTCTTGTTGCCCTCTGAATAGTCCAGAGGCTATAGAAGGCTCATGCGAACAGCGAAGACTCTGATCAGACTGCGCGGATGCCTTAGCTGGTCGCCCAGGACTTATTTTAGGTTTTGTCATGCGCTGGCTCATTTTTGTGACATGATGTTATCCACTATATATAATAAACTAAGTATCAAAAGAGACCCCCTTTTCGGGGACAGATACAGGCATCCTTATCTTACACGCGAATGGCATAGTAACGATGGGACTGCTTGTGTAAAAATGTGTAAGATTTTCGTCCCTGTCAGTTTGTTTGTTTGTTTTTTTTTTGTATTGGAGTTTAACGGCCCTGTCAATACTATTTTAGGTCATTTTTGAGCCGGTCAGTTCACCTGTTCACACTTTTCCATGGCAGGCTTATACGTAAGCGGTTAACCAGTACAGTGCACATTCTGTTAAGGCGCCAGAGACTGACAACTGCCCTTCTTGAATCATCGGAAGGGAGAGAATGACGGTAGAAAAGAGTTCATGATCAATCTCCACCAACGAATGTTTCATACCCCGGCCGGTATCGAACCCGCGCCCTCCTGATCACCAGTTAGACGCGCATCCGACTGAGCTACCGATTCTGGTTCGCCTCTGTCAGAAAGTTCCAAGTTCTTTCTCTGGTAATAATTTGTGATAGTTTTCGTTTTCCCATTATGAAAACACGCCTATTCAATTACCACCACAAAATGACAAAATTTCAGATGAAAAATTCTACTATTTTTCATATTTCTGTGCAAAACATAGATTCTGTGAACTCGTAAGAGCCGCCTCGATGAGGCGGTTAATTTGAGCTTCCAAAATCTATATTTTGAGCAGAAATTAGAAAACAAAAGTTTATCGTATAAAAACCCCAGAATTACCGTAGTACATAAAAATGTAGTTGAAGGGGGTCAAAATTATATAGCTGTGTTTTTACCATGAAAAATATATACCCACACCTAGAGCAGAAATACGAAAATAAGGTTTACCATCACGAAAATAAGTCCGTGAAACGAAGACCCCCTTAAACCCCACTTTGTATTGAGAAAACTGGGGTTTACGAGGGTGTACATTATTTTTTTTATTTCTGTTCCAAGACATGGGTTGTGGGTACTCGTTAGAACCGCCTCAATGAGGCGGTTCTAACGAGCACCCACAACCTATGTTTCGAGCATTTATAAGAAAAATGTCACGGATTTTTATCAGAAAAGTAGCCATTTTGGAGATGTGAAAAATGCACTATGTCGTACGGGTGTGTTATCGTAATGACCCTTTATAACCCAAATTTTACCATATAAAAAGTGGGGTTCAAGGGGGCCAAAATTATACAGGCGTGTTTTCGTGAAGCGGAGCAATCCAGATTAAAGCTAGTAGCTTGCAAGGCTACATCAACCTTTTAACCTTATTTGTTAGTTTGATTTGAGGTTTCACGTCCCTGTCAACACTGTAAAGGTCATTTTGGAGACGTTGCTTCCAATTTTGTGGGACTTTTACCCGACATTGAGATGAAATGACATCTCAAGCCCTGTCGCCCAATGAAACCAATAGGGTTTATAAGCATGGACGGTCCGACTCGCACTGCATTGCCTGGGCAGGCTTAGGTCCTCTAAGCTGTTTACCAGTACTCGTGTGGGGTTGGTTTCAGCTCTGCGTGGAAGCATCATGCAGCCCATATATTTCTTCAAGCCCCGATGGGCGGGGACTGTCCTTTTAACCTTAAGTTTTGCCTCTGATAAAAAAAAATAATAATAATAATTAAAAAAAAATAGAAAATAGAAATACAAATACTAGAAAGACGTGATGTGTTTGCCAATAACAACATCACGTGAACATGTCCGTGAAATGAACACCCCCCCACCCCCTAAACCCCACTTTATGTAGAGAAAACCTGGGTTTACGGGGGTAAACATTATTTTCCTTATTTCGTCACCTTAGCGCAAAAAGTCAATAACTCAAATATAAAATATAATATATTGGAGTTATTGACTTTTTGCGCTAAGGTGACGATTTCTGCTCCAAAACATAGGTTGTGGGTACTCGTTAGAACCGCCTCAATGAGGCGGTTCTAACGAGCAGCCACAACCTATATGTGCAATATAAATAAGAAACATATCACAGATTTTCATCAGTAAACTAGCCATTTTGGGGATGAGAAAAATGCACTTTGTCGCACGGGTGTGTTATCGTAATGAGACCCCGGTTGGATTGATTTTGAAATTAGTTTATCATATGACCTCGCGTCTGAGAGTGTAATAACGCCATGTAATATTTTCGATAATCAACTATTGGATTAAATATGAAAATTAGCTAGATACGTCCCGTAACGTTACACGTACGACGTACTTAACGACGTCGCGTTTACTAATGGCGGAATATTGACATTTTTGCAATCAATCGTGAATAAAATGCGTTTTAAATGTCATATGATAAAAAGAATCTTGCATTCGTGCTCGGGTATTATTGAATTTATTAAACTCGTTGAGGAAAAGGGATAAAATGCTCGGCAAAGCCTCGCATTTTATCCTTTTCCTCAACTCGTTTAATACATTCAATAATACATGAGCACTCATGTAAGATCCTCAATATATTTAGCATATTGCGGATCTTAAATGCGTGGTCATTCCATGTGAAAAATTACTACATGAGCCTCGCCGAAGGTGCGTATCAAAAGTTTTATATGAAATGACATTAGGAGCAAGATTCTGTTTGTCCTAGAATGATTTTTAATCGGATTTCTGGCGAAGAATTTCAAAAGAATTTCAATAGAAACACAAGGTGATGTAACGGACGGCATCGTGACATAACATGCCACTAATAGAGGATCTTACCTGAGTGTTCATGTATTATTGAGTTTATTAAACAAGTTGATGAAAAGGGATAAAATGCGAGTCTTTGCCCAGCATTTTATCCCTTTTCTTCAACGAGTTTAATAAATTCAATAATACATGAGCACGCATGCAAGATTCTATTTATCATATGACATTTAAAACGCATTTTATTCACGATTGTTTTACAAAAATATCAATATTCCGCCATTAGAAAACGCATACATGTAACTTAACGGGGCGTATCTAACTAATTTGCATACTTTTATTTAATCCACTAGTGGATTATCCAATTTATTATATGGCGTTATTATATTCTCAGACGCGACGTCATATGAAAAATGGTGTATAATAACTAGTTGGGTGCACAGGCTGTAAATGAAGCCTCCGTGGTGAAGTGGATTTTGTTTGTTTGATTTGAGGTTTAACGTCCCCGTCAACACTGTAAAGGTCATTTTGGAGATTTTGTTGGACTTTTACCCGACATTGAGATGAAATGACCTCTCAAGCCCTGTCGCCCAATGAAACCAATAGAGTTTATTAGCATGGACGGTCCGCCTCGCACCGCGGTTCCTGGACAGGCTTAGATCCTTTAAGCGGTTTACGTGGTGAAGTGGATAAGCTACTGGCCTCGCAAACTCGGGGCCGTACATGTAGGATCGACTCCGGGCTTCTCCAGCCTTTCGAATGAGTCTTTAAACCAATGTCAAGTCTCCATATGACTTCACTTGTTATTGAGACGTAAAACTCAAATATACAAACTCACGAACTCAGGCTCTTCTGAGTCTTCGATGAGCTCAACTGCTTCAAGATCCCTTTTCCCTTGGTTTGGCTTTAATTTCAAAGGCATGATTTCCTTGATAGAAATTAATTTTTGCCACGCCATTTTTTTTTTACCATTCAAATCGCATGATGCAATTTTCTATAAATTCATAACTGATTTTTTTTTTTTTTTTGGGGGGGGGGGGGGGTTACGGCCCTTTCAAGATTGTTTCACTCATATCGAGCCGATTGTTAATGAGAGGTGGGCGAAAACCGGAGTACCCGGAGAAAATCCACCTGAACTCCCGTTGCAGAACTTGGCGTCTCACATGTGACCCGAGCCAGGCTCGAACCCACAGCGGTGAGAGACCTAATGCTCTTATCCATTAGGCCACGGAGGCCCATAAATAGCTGAATTACAAACAGTGAAAATCCAGATCAGATGGCTTCTACAAAAACCATCTGATCTGGATTTACACTGTTCTCAATAGTAGGGCATGTTCTGGTCTAGAAAGACAAGGTTTATCAATTTAAAAATGATTTGCTGTCGCGGATTTTAGACTATTATCAGCCATGTAAACTTATTAGTCTGTAACCCAGTGTATTAATATTTATAACAGATCAATAACATTACTTGGATATGACCTGCTTTTATAATTTAACATTATACTTTGTTTGCCTAGAAGTCAATAAAATAATGTTTTCACTAGAAACATTGTATCGGGGAATATGTGCCATCGCTTCGACATTCACAGCAGGCACATGACGTAATTATGACGTCACATCAACGTCGGTGCAAAGTCATTTTACGTTCGTGTGTCTTTCCTATTTGTTTTTCTGTGGGTGTCAGGTGTGGAATAATTGTATCGATTCCTGATCCGATTATTGCATTCACTTCGGTTTCACAGTTCAGCAATACCTGCTACATGTATCCTTTCATTTGGTCACTGAGTGACTGTTTGAGTTTTACGTCCCACAAGCAACTAAGGTCATACGGAGACATGACCTCGGTTTAAAGACTCATCCGAAAGTCTGGAGAAGCCCGGGATCGTTCCTGCGACCCCTGGTTTACAAGGCGAGTAGCGTAACCACTACACCACAAGGCTTCTCCCTTTCATTTGGTTAGGATAGAGTGGACTGTTTTAAGGGGCATGAGAACACCTAGCTGATTTGTCCACCATTTTTCAAAGGGAGACAATTTTTGGGACTTCCTGTTCGCTTTTATATACGCGCTGTCCCGCGATAAAAGGGGTCTACTCTTAAAGGAAAGAATTTGCTCCTCAGGAGTAAATTCTTTCCTTTAAGAGTTGGCCCCTATTGACATGGGAGACAAAAATACTTTTGTAGGAGTTGCCTCCCCTGAAGATGTTCCCATTCCCCTTAATTCCACTGAATCTTGGCACTTTCTTTCATTTTCTTCTTTCGCCCAAATCAAACAAACAAAATCCCTTTTATCCTCTCTACTGTCTCTTCTATCTCTTTTCTTTCCATTATGGAAACATGTCTATTTAAATTTAAGAAATAGGTCAGCTCAAACTGGGATTTGTTGAGCAATAAATAACAGCTTGGAGGTCAGTTGTAAAGTAGAGCAAATCACGAGCGCGAAGCGCGCGTGATTTGTCTATTTACAACTGACCGACAGACTGTGATTTATTACTCACACTCACGGACAATAGCTGATCTATTTCGATTCTAACACGCTGAAAATCGGCAATAATGTTGTTGTTTCCTTCAAAACCTCAATACCTTTCGCCATTGTTAGGAGAAACCCCGCTAAAATTATTGACTGAAACACACGCCTTCATATCCTTTTCTAACGTTTTCGATGCGGGAAAATGACGTTGCACCGTCTAACGTCAAGGAAATCCACTAGTGACGTCATAAATTGACTGTTTTAATGACGTCACTAGTCACGCTCTTCCGAGTTGTGATTTGTTGCAGAATAAAACACAGTTGTTCCCCATTGCATACATAGGCGCGCTGTGTTAGAATGCAAATTTTAACAACTAAAACTGAACATTTTCTGATACAAATTCTAATATTATTCATAATTCTGCTCAAAAAATAGATTGTGGGGCACCTGTTAAAACAACCTCGGTGAGGCAGTTGTTATGAGTACCCAAAATCTATGTTTCTGAGCAGAAATAAGAAAAAAGCATATAGACTACATCTGTAAACCCCAGTTTTACTATATGAATGTGGTGTTCTACATCATAGTGTAGATTATATTTTCTTGTCCTTTGGAATCATTGATTCCATTGTGGAGTTTGGAAAATATCTGAGGGTCACTGATGAGGCCTAATTGGCCGAAACTAGCTAGTCTGGCCCAGAAAACATATACACTTCATAGTTTCACATCTGTGGTGTAGTCTTTGCTTGCAAAGGATAACCCTTTTATAGAACATATTTAACTTCACTACAGCTGGTGTGTGGGAATGTGTGGCGGCGGTAAAACGTCTCCCTGTCCTACATCATAGTGTAGATTATATTTTCTTGTCCTTTGGAATCATTGATTCCATTGTGGAGTTTTGAAAATATCTGAGGGTCACTGATGAGGCCTAATTGGCCGAAACTAGCTAGTCTGGCCCAGAAAACATATACACTCCATATTTTCACATCTGTGGTGTAGTCTTTGCTTCCAAAGGATAACCCTTTTATAGAACATATTTAACTTCACTACAGCTGGTGTGTGGGAATGTGTGGCGGCGGTAAAACGTCTCCCTGCCCTACATCATAGTGTAGATTATATTTTCTTGTCCTTTGGAATCATTGATTCCATTGTGGAGTTTTGAAAATATCTGAGGGTCACTGATGAGGCCTAATTGGCCGAAACTAGCTAGTCTGGCCCAGAAAACATATACACTCCATATTTTCACATCTGTGGTGTAGTCTTTGCTTCCAAAGAATAACCCTTTTATAGAACATATTTAAGGGAGTCAAAATTATATAGGCTTTTTTTTGTCCTGATGTTTATCTTCGAGACGACAAAAAATGACCCACAAGGGTTGACGTGTCGTTGAGCCCCAACACAATCCACCAGAGCTATTACCTACATGTATACGCTCTAAATATGGAAAATGCCCAGCAGGCGCACGTCGTTAGGTTATAGCAACGTCAAATCAACGTCGGTGCAACGTCATAACGTTGCACCAACGTCGATGTGACGTTGCATAAACGTCATTCCGTTGTACCAACGTTGATGTGACGTCACAATTACGTCATGCTGGGTGGCCAATTTTCCGCAATTTAACAAGGGGAAACAACTGTGTAACGCCTTGTTTTCTTCCTAGTGAAAACTGAATCTCTCGAAAAATGGTCCTAACTCTCAATGGAAAGAATTTACTCTTTTCTTTCAGAGTAGACAATGAATGCCATAAGACACGAATGTATGCCATACACTTGTCCCCAAACGATGCGCGTACTTTATGAAAAATACATTGTAAACTTTACCGCCGAAAAACACTAAAAATTTAAGATGAAAACAAGAGCTGTCACTATTGGTAACCAATGCCCCAAGTGGTAGCCAATTTCTGAGTTTTTGCAAAATTTCAAGGGGAGATAATTCAGCCAAAAATGACAACAGAGTTATGGCCCTTGGTCAGAATGTAGCCCTTGTGATGATTAATAAGTCAGTGAAGTTTCATGGGGCTAGGTCAAATACTTTTGAAGTTATGATCAAGGTTAATTTTTTGTGACGGACAGACAGACAAACAAACAAACAGACAGCGGACAGACAGACAAACAAATAAACAAACAGACAAACAGGGCAAATACTATATGACCCCCGAATCAAAGATTCTCGGGGGCATAAAAATGTGATATTTTACTTACTTCGGAGTCTAACTGTTGGTTTTCTTTTGCTCCAGCAATTCTGTTGTTGTATGCTGTCGAGTCCTCAACCTTGTTATATCTCTATAGATTTTTAATTTGTATGTTCTCGGAGATGTTACACTGATGAGTTAGGAAACCTTCATGCGGTCTAAAAAAAATACAATGTAGTGTATACCGCGACAGAGGTAAGGGCGAGGATTATGGCCATGTAAAATCGATTTAAGTCCCCCAGTGGAATTTTTTCCACTAACCGTTCCAAGGCGGTTCTTCTGTGGCGGTTTATTTATGTTGTTGTTTGTTACTACTCACTGTGTGTACCAGTTGTGTATTTTTATTTTGGATGGCCATTTGGCCATTTTGTGGGAAAGTAACTGCCCTTATGGCCATCCTTCGTTTCCCTTTGGTGTCTTTGATGGGTGGAGTAAGTTAATTGTATCGATTCCTGATCTTTGTTTTACTTCTACTTTTCTACTCAAAACATAGATTGTGGATACTCGCTAGAACCGCCTCGACGATGCGGTTCTAACGAGTACCCACAATCTATATTTTACAGCAAAAATAAGAAAAATGTTTACCCCTGTAAACCGCAGTTTTACGATATAAAAGTTGGGTTCAATGGGGTCAAAATTATATAGAGCTGTTTTCGTGATGTAAATTGTTTTGGAGAAATGCATACCGTAAAAATACTAAAAATAGTCGGACGTCTTTAGAATTTGCTGTAATTCTCCTAAAATTTCAATAAATTTGTTTAACAGTACAAAATGTGCCAGTAGAATTGCAAACAGTGTAGATCTTGACAAGATCTTGGTCAGACTCCTTCAGGAACAGTCTGATCTGAGTCTGCACTGTCTGTCCAAATACTTAGGATTATTATGGTATTGGAATCAAAACCCTGACGAGGGCCGAAAGTGTCGTTTAATCGTAATTTTCCTGAACGGAGGCGTACAACTGATATTGTCTTAGTAGGGCAAGACCAGCTATCCATGCAGTCGGTGTCTTTTATTATTATTATTATTTCTTTTGGGTCTTCACTTTCATTCAGTTTTCTATTCCACTTTCCTCCCTGTTCATCTCTTTCATCTGTGGCGTTTACCGGGTCATCAACGAAGTCAAGCAACGCGGTCACCCATCCAGGTACTAACCGCAATATCCATTCGTTAACTTCGCGAAAAACTTTCAATCCAACTTCCACTCTATCCGCGTCGCTAAAAGAGCCGGCTCCTACAGCATCACACGGTTATTTTGATATCTGTCCTGGCCTCGAGCTGCCTGTCTTAGCCCGAGCCGGAACGGCGAGAGCTGAGACAGGCCGAGGGCCGAGGCAAGGGCCGATATAAAAACAACCGTGTTATATTCTCAGTTTTATCATATGCTTATTTCCGTAAAAATTATATAGTAAATATATGGTTAGTGTCATTAAAAATAAAATATAATCGGCGAGCCTTAGATAATTTTATAGGGTTGAGCTTCATCGAACCCCTATAAAATTGTTGCGGCGAACTGGTTTGTTTTATTATTATAGACACTAATCATGTACATATATTGAGTTTATTCCGCAATTCAAAAGAATCAAGGGGTTTTGAAATAATTTAGTCTATCAGGCAAGGCTTCGAGAACGCGTGTAGAACCGCGAGGCTTGCCAAGCGATTCTACATGCGTTCTCGAATCCGAGCCTGATAAACTTGATATCAAATGACACGGATCTGGTATTCTATTTATCAGTTTATCCGCTTGTACACTGTTAAAAAGCAATTTACGGCCATTTACCGATGGTCCTCAGTACACCCCAACAATCCGATGGTGGGTATATTTAGTATCAGCTGACCATACTTTTCCCTATGATATTTTTTTTCAAGTATTTTTACAATTGTTTCCAGTAATAATAACACTGTTGCCATTTAACCTTGTTGTCCAGTTCATTTATAAAAATGCAATGTTACGTTGACCTGATAAAGCTCACTTGTCCTGAGATAGCTTATCTTTATCAGGTCAATGTGCTACAATGCAACTAATATAGGGGGTAACTGATACATATCAATACCATTTTATACATCTTCTCTAGCTACTATCCTTTCCCAGTCTCCTGAGGATGACACAAAACGACTCACAAAGATTGACGTGTCGTTAAACCCAACCATAACTAATGTAACTGATAAACGACCCTAAAGGTCCAGAAATCATAAACAACACCTTAGCCTGGAATTTTGTTGTTTGATCATATCGCGTTTCCTTGACTAATGACCCATTCAATGCAGTCGTGAAATGACAAGATCTCAAAAATGGTATGAGCGACCAGTTGGGAGACGAGGACACTCTGTTCGTTTGTGCAATGTGATCAGAGTGATCATAGGGCACCACTGACATTCACAGGCGGGAGAAGAGACGCCAAACAGACCACGCATGCGCGCAATCTGTGCATGCACAGATTGCGCGCATGCGTAGTTTGCTTTGAGCATGCGCAGATTACTTCTGTTCTAAACTTCATAGTTTTATGTTTCAATTTCAGTGATGAGGCTCACTTTCAAATCAATAACGTCATTATAGCTAATGTTATGGATCATAACAAAAAAAAAAAAAATCAGAATGTCAATAGTAATACAATTATTTCATTAATTGGGATAATTGATATCAGCGTTTGTTACGAAAGTTGACTGCACGGTTCAATGACCTAGTGCTCGTATGCTGGTTTTGGGATCGATCGTCCGTCAATCGATCCTTGTCTGTCAATAGATCCAAAGTTATATACTCAGAGTATAGGATCTTACATGAGTTTGCAAGTATTATTGAATAAATTAAACGAGTTCAGGAAAAGGTGCAAAATGCAAGGCTTTGCGAGGTTTCCTCAACGAGTTAAACAAATTCAATAATACATGTACATAAAAAGCCTCGCAGTTTATCCATTTTCTTTAACGGGTTTAATAAATTTAATAATACATGAGCACGAATGCAAGATTCTATTTATCATATGACATTTGGAACGCATTTATTCACGATTGTTTTACAGAAATGTCAATTTTACGCCATTGGTAAACGCGACGTCTTAGTCTAACGTTGGGGGGGGGGGGGGGATTGGGCGTATCTAACTAATCTACTAGTGGATTATCGAATTTATTTTATACATAGCAGTGAAATCAATGCATATCTGAAACAAATAAAAGTGATATTTTCACAATGTGAAAATATAAATGATATTTTCACAGTGTGAATGTTATTTTCACAGTAGCAGCCCGGACTACTTTTCTTGCCAAAATTCATAAGTTATCTTAAAATAATTCGGTAACATACATTGAAGCATTCTCTGAAGTTTAAAAATGCTGTATTGAAAATGGCGATCTGTTTATGGTTTGCAACTGACAGTTGTGACATCATAGCCAAGTCAAAAATTGTGACGTAAGATCCGATTGATCAATTACAGAAAGTGTCCTAAAATATTATCAAATAAAAAGAAAATTTAATTTTCTTCGATAAATATCAAAAATATTTCATCTCGTGTGTTGAAAACATATGAATTTTCACTCGTGCTTCGCACTCGTGAAAATTCTGATATTTTCAACACACTCGATGAAATATTTTTGATATTCATCTCAAAAAAGTAAATATCCTCTATTTATTACATGGTGTTATTTCATTGTCAGCCGCGACGTCATATGGGCCCCGTCAAGCGATTTTGGTACTTATCGCCTATGCGAGCAGCGAAGATTCAGGCGAGCCTGCGCATCCGCGCAGTCTCGCCAGAACCCTTCGCTGCTCGCTCATACAAGCAGTGAATCAAGAGGAACCTTCAGACAGAAAGCCATATCCCTGGCCCCTCTGAATGGCTGGGCATGCGCAGTCAGTTAAAATTTGTCATGACGGAATGCTCGAAGACACAAATTCGCTTGGCGGGGCTCATATGATAAATGTATATACAAAAACTGTTGTATTACTCAGTCTGATGACCACAGCCCAATCCACTTTTACCGCGCCCTAGTTAGGCTAAAGCCCCAGTCTCACTGACACACATTGAGCGCTAGGTTTTGCAACATTAATTTAGTGCGGTTTACCCAAATGTAAAAAAATGTAGAATAAAACGTAGCAAAATATGTTAAGAAGTAGGTAATGCGTAGTAATACTTAGAAGACCCCAGGTATTTTTGACGTACTGAATGCGTTTCGTCTACATTTAAGGGGAATGGGAACACCTTGTAGATTTTTCCGCCATTTTTCAAAGGGAGCTATCTTTCGGGAATTCCTGTTCGCTTTTCTGTAAGCCCTGTCCTGATGACAAAAGGGGTCTTCTCTTAAAGGAAAGAATTTGCTACTCAAGAGTTGACCCCTATTGACATGGGAGACAAAAATACTTTTGCAGGAGCTGCCGCCCCCGAAGGTGTAACCGTTCCCCTTATGTACGTTTTATTGCGTGTTTAGCTAGGAATACGCTTCGTTTACGAAATGCCACGAATGTTTTCAGGTTTTGTTGTTTGTTTGTTTGATTTACGGTTAAACGTCCTCGTCAACACTGTAAATTATTTCTTTTTGGAGACGTTGCTTCCAACTTTGTGGGCTTTTACTCGACATCAAGATGAAATGACTTCTCAAGCCATGTTGCCCAATGAAATCAAGGGTTTATAAGCATGGACGGCCCGACTCGCAGGCTTAGATCCTCTAAGCGGTTAACCAGTACTCATGTAAGGTCGATTTCAGCTCTATTTGGAAGCATCACGCAGCATATTTATTTCTTCAAGCCGCGATTGGCGGGGGCCGACAATATACAATATACAAGCGAATTGATGTATACCCATGTGAACCCCAGTCTTACCATATAAATGTGGGGTTGAGGAGGTCAACATTATATAGGCGTGTTTTCGTGATGTTGATATGAATGTATAATTTCATCCTGTACAATAAACAAGAAATTACGATAACATACCCGTGCGACATAGTGCATTTTTTCACGTCTCCAAAATGGCTACGTTTCTGATGAAAATCCGTGATATTTTTCTAATTTACACTGCGAACATATGTTGTGGGTGCTCGTTAGAACCGCCTCATTGAGGCGGTTCTAACGAGTACCAACAACCTATGTCTTGGAGCAATAATAAGAAAAATAAGGTATACCCACTTAAACCCCAGTTCTCTCTGTATAAGTTGGGGATTATGGGGTCTTCATTCCACGGACTTGTTCACCTGATGAGCTACATGCCGGTGCAAGCTGTGTAAAAAACAAATGTAGCAAATGAAAAGCGACTTTTCATAACAACATTAAAGGTGCATTATTGAGCTACCGGGTCTCAATTTTTTTTTTCTGGTTTTTATCTTCAATGCATACTCCTTTGTCATGTGTACACTTTTGGAGCCAAATACAGCTTCAGAACTTTGTGAAAATGGTCGTTTTCATTCGTGTTTACCCTTCGCTCTGAACATGTGTTCGGAATTTCTGTTCTAAAAATAAATCTGTCGCTTTACACATTCATGGAGACACTATCGTCTCTGAGTGTCGTTACTTATGGCATGCTATTCAGCGTCATATGTTTTTTTCCGATTCATGCATTGCCTAAGCAAACAAGGCCAAAAATGAACGTCGCATAACGTCATATATGGAGATTCTATTTTTGTCACGAACTAAAAATAGATCTAACTAGTGTTCGAGACCTAGTTAGGGAATCCCTCTCAAACTCGTTTACCTGTCATCATAATTGTTCGCATTTTTGCATAAAATGCATTCATTTGTATTGTTTTAAAGAAAAATACCGGCTATATGTATTTTATTTTTGGAAGCATTTTTCCAGATAGCTCAATAATGCACCTTTAAGATTCCGAAATTACGAATTTTTGATAATCGAAATGTTTTGATGTTCCATCAGATTTTACATTATTTTTCTCCATTGTGTATGGTTGTCTTTAAGCTGCCTTTTCTTCCGTTTTAGGTAATCAACAAGATTCTCTATTCCGGAAGTTCCGACCACACCGGAAGGGCCTGGGTTACGGAATTTGGCGACTGTACCCGAATATACAAAGGTCATAAACATACAGTCAGTGTGATCAAGATGAAAGATGGACTTGGTATGTAAACTGAGAAATAGATGATATTTATTTTTAAGTGTATCATCCCAGCCAACACTGTAAAGGTCATTTTAGAGACGTTGCTGCCAATTTTGTCGGACTTTTACCCGACATTGAGATGAAATGACATCTCAAGCCCTGTCGCCCAATGAAACCAATAAGGTTTATAAGCATGGGCGGGCCGACTCGCACCGCTTTGCCTTGGCAGGCTTAGATCCTCTAAGCGGTTTACCAGTACTCGTGTGCGGGTGGGTTTCAGCTCTGCGTGGAAGCATCATGCAGCCCATCTATTTCTCCAAGCCCCGATGGACGGGGGCCGACCATCGGGGCTTGAAGAAATAGATGGGCTGCATGAGGCTTCCACGCAGAGCTGTATCCGAGTGTTAGTGAGTGTTTGAATTTTTACGTCCCACCAACATCTAAGGTCATACGGAGACGGGACCTCGGTTTAAAGACTCATCCGAAAGTCTGGAGAAGCCCGGGATCGATCCTGCGATCCCTGGTTTACAAGGCGAGTAGCGTAACCACTACACCACGGAGGCTTCTAGCTAAATCCGACTGCACAGGAGTACTGGTAAACCGCTTACAGGATTTAAGACTGCCCAGGCAAAGTAGTGTTAGCCGGACCGTCCATGCTTATAAACCCTATTGATTTCATTGGGCGACAGGGCTTGAGATGTCATTTCATCTCAATGTTGGGTAAAAGTCTCACAAAATTGGAAGAAACGTCTCCATAATGACCTATACAGTGTTGACGGGGACGATAAACCTTAGTTCTAACACAGCGCGCCTATATAGGCAATGCAAAATAACTGTTTTATTCTGCAACAAATCACAGCTCGGAAGAGCGTGACGTGTGACGTCATTAAAAACTGCAAATTTATGACGTCACTAGTCGATTTACTTGACGTTAGACGGTGTAACGTCATTTTCTCGCATCGAAAACGTTAGAAAAGGATATAAATGCATGTGTTTCAGTCGATAATTTTAGCGGGATTTCTTCTAACAATGGCGAAAAGTTGTGAGATTTTGAAGGAAAAAAAACAACATTATTGCCGTTGTTCAGCGTGTTAGAATAGAAATAGATCAGCTCTAGCTAGTGATTTAATAGGCAATAAATCATAGTTTGTCGGTCAGTTGTAAGTAGACAAATCACGCGCGCTACGTGCTCGTGATTTGTCTACTTTACAACTGACCTCCAAACTGTGATTTATTACACAACAAATCACAGTTAGAGCTGATCTATTTCTTAAATCAAACAAACAAAAACAAAGCATTCTTTCATATCTCCATAAATGGAAATTTGGTATGATTCTAATTTATATTCAAAAATAGTCTCACTGATGCGGTTCTAACGAGTACCCACAATCTACGTCTTTCAGCAGCATCACGAAAACACGCCTTTATAATTCTGTCCCCCCAAAACCCCACATATATATGGTTAAACTGGGGTTTAGAGGTGTACGTATACATTATTTTTCTTATTTCTGCTCTAAAATATAGATTATGGGTACTCGTTACAAACGCCTCATCGAGGCGCTTATAGCGTGTACCCACAGTCTATGTTTTGAGCAAAAATATGATGAAATATATCATTTTTTGTCTGAAAAATTTCATTTTTATGTCCCCGGTAGCAATAACGGGGACATATTGTTTTTGCCGTGTCTGTTTGTTTGTTTGTTGGTTCGCTGGTTTGTACGTGGACAACTTTAACGTTGGTCATAACTTTTGAACCGTTTGAGATAGAGCATTCATATTTGGCATGTAGGTTCCTTGTGACAAGAGCTTCACATTCATGCACACAATTTTGACCTGTGGCCTTGACCTTGATCGTTGACCTACTGAAAAGAAGAAAAAAACATTGGTCATAACTTTTAAACCGCTTGAGATACAGCCTTCATATTTGGCATGTCTCTTCCTTGTGACAAAAGCGTTGCATTCATGCAAAACTTTTGGACCTGTGACCTTGACCTTTGGCATACGTTAAATAAAAATATAATATATTGGGTCATAACTTTTGAACCGTTTGAGAAAGAGCCTTCATATGTTGCATGTAGGTGCCTTGTAAGAGCTTTACATTCAAGTAAGCAAATTTGACATGTGACATTGACCTTGACCTTTGACCTACTTAAATGAAAAAATAGCATTGGTTATAACTTTTGAACCTCTTGAGTTAAAGCCTTCATATTTGGCATGTAGATTCCTTGTGACAAGAGTGTTTCATTCATTCAAAATGTTTGACCTGAGAACTTGACCTTGACCTTTGACCTACTTAAAAGAAAAAATAACATTTTGGTCATAACTTTCTAATCATTTGGGATAGAGCCTTCATATTTGGCATGAAGGTTTCCTGTACTAAGAGCTTTACATTCATGCAAAACTTTTGGCCCGCGACCTTGACCATCTCAAAAGCAAAAATAAAATTCTTCATAACTTTTGAAACGTTTAAGATGGATCCTTCATATTTGGCATGTAGGTTCCTTGAGACAAAAACTTTACATTCACGCAAAACTTTTTGACCTGTGACCTTGACCTATGCCCTACTTAAAAGAAAACAAAAATATTATTGTTCATAACTTTTTACCGTTTAAGGTAGAGCCTCCATAATTGGCGTGTAGGTTCCTTGTGTCAAGGGCTTCCCACTCAAACAAAAAATCTTGACCTGTGTTTTTGACCTGGAACTGTAAACAACTTTAAAAAAAATGACCATGCCCAGGGACATGTTTGTGTTTCACCAACACATCTTGTTTGGTGGTAAAATTTTCAATATATTTCAATTGGTGTGTTTTCGTAATGGAAATGAGAAATTAATGTATACCCTTGTAAACCCAGTTTTCTCTATATAAAGTGGGGTTTAGAGGGGTGTTCATTTCGCGGTCTTGTTTATGTGATGCGAGACTGTACTGTTTGTCTCTAATTCTTTCGACGGACGCTTGGCACATAATGGGAAAACCGATCCGACCACATTCGATATTTTCTATAAGGCTAAAATAGTCTACTTTATGGATTTGGCTTAAAATAGTTCCATCAATCAGACTTAGAAATTCCTGAAAGACTTTGAGCCTGTCATTCCTGAGTTTGTGAAATGGACTATGCCACTTTTTTTAAATTTGGAAAAGTCAAGACTAGAAAATAGATCTATAGGGGAAAATCATTAATTGGGTGTAAAATACTGTAGATCCTGATGGGATGGCTCAGTATGACTCATCTGATCTGGATCTACACTGTGAGCATAGGTACAGGTACTGGGCTAAAGGGTGGAAAGGGTTAAGGTTTGAAGCGAGATAATGGCAGTGAAATAATGACGTTCCAAGACCAAGAATAACAAGCGTGGTCCTTATTAACTTTCTAAATAGAATTATTAATGCAGATTAACCCATATTTGGCAATGGAATCTTCCACCTAATGAGATTGGAGTGGTCCATTTCCAAATATAGGGGTGGCAGGTTTGTTTTTGTTTGTGGTAAATTCACAAAAATGAATGTTTTAAGCAAACAGTGTAGATCCAGATCAGACGCCGCGTTCTGCGGTGTCTGATCTGGGTCTACACTGTTTGCCAATATCCCCAAAAGGACCTCAAGGCATATATGGGTTCAGAAATACCAAAGAAAAAGAAAACAAGCAGATTGTAAGATAGAGTATTTTGATGTCTTAAGAAAGAAAGAAAGAAAGAAAGAAAGAAAGAGAAAGAAAGAAAGAAAACAAGAAAGAAAGGAACAGTACGAAAACGCGCCTATACACATACCGTATTCGCCCTAATTACCGCACAGTGCGCTTAGTTTTTTCAAAATCGTGTCAAAAGATCACAGTGAAAAATCTACCTAATTAGCGCACACTAGATGCGAAAACAATAGCTTCCAAGATGATGCATACTGATATTTAATGGGACATAAAAGGATACTCAAGCATTGCCTTCACTGTTGAAGAAATAACGTTAAGTTTTTTTTATAGATTTACTGTGAGAGGTTCCAGGGGAAGGTTACTGTAAAGTGAGCGCTTATACATTTCTTTTTCAAAAATAGCTTTGGTGAGCGCTTATAGGAGCATGTGCGGTAATTAGGGCGAATACGGTACATTGCAAATTTAACGCCGAAAAAAACGAACCTTTTCAGATAAAAAAGGACATTTTTCTTATTTCTGCTCTAAATATAGATTGTGGGTACACGTTAGAACCGCCTCATCGAGGCGGTTCTAACGACTACCCACAATTTATATTTAAGAGGAGAAATAAGATAATGTTTGCCCCTGTTAATCTCTGTTCTACTATATAAAAGTGGGGTTTGAGGGGGTCAAAATTATATAGGCGTGTTTTCGAAAGAAAGAAAGAAAGAAAATGTTTTCAGAAGAATATTATCCTCCACCACGAATACAGTTCACACTTTGTGAAACTGAGTCCGCCGAAACCCGTGAACATCTTTGTCTTTGTTCATGTTGCCGTAGATGATATCATCTTGAGTCAGTTCACGGAACCCGCCCATGGGGGTTGAAGAAATAGATGGGCTGCATGATGCTTTCACGCAGAGCTGAAACCGACCCGCACACAAGTTCTGGTAAACCGCTAAGAGGATCTAAGCCTGCCCAGACAAAGCGGTGCGAGTCTGACTCGTCTATGTTTATAAACCCTATTGGTTTCATTGGGTGACAGGGCTTAAGATGTCATTTCATCTCAATGTCGGGTAAAAGTCCCGCACAATTGGAAGCAACGTCTCCAAAATGACCTATACAGTTTTGACGGGGACGTTAAACCTCAATTCTAACACAGCGCGCCTATATAGGCAATGGAAAATAACTGTGTTTTATTCTACAACAAATCACGACAAGGAAGAGCGTGACGCGTGACGTCATTAAAAACTGCAAATTTATGACGTCACTTGTCGATTTCCTTGACGTTAGACGGTGTAACGTCATATTTTCGCATCGAAAACGTTAGAAAAGGATATAAATGAATGTGTTTCAGTCGATAATTTTAGCGGGATTTCTTCTAACAATGGCGAAAATATGTGAGATTTTGAAGGAAACAACAACATTATTGCCGATTTTCAGCGTGTTAGAATCGAAATAGATCAGCTCTAGTCTGTGATTTATTGAGTAATAAATCACAGTTTGTCGGTCAGTTGTAAGTCGACAAATCACGCGCGCTACGCGCTCGTGATTTGTCTACTTTACAACTGACCTCCAAACTGTGATTTATTACTCAACAAATCACAGTTAGAGCTGATCTATTTCTTAAATCAAACAAAATCAGTCAGTTCAAGAGATTAGGTGCTGACAAGTCTTTGGACCGGTCCCAGCAGGCACACGTCGCAAGGGCAACGTCAAATCAACGTCGGTGCAACGTCATGACGTTGCACCGACGTTGATGTGACTTGCAATAACGTCATGACATTGTACCGACGTCGATATGACGTCATAATTACGTCATGTGCCTGCTGGGGTATGACCTTGAAAAATGAGTCAGGCTCACCAAAATGCAATCACATCTTTTATATGTTGAACTAATATTTACAACAGATTTAGCACTTGGAATTTATCACTTGGTTCAGAGGAGTCTAATTGATGGTTTTCTTTTGCTCCGGCATTTCAGTGGTTTCTTGCTGTCGAGTCCTCACCGTTGTTTCATCTCTGTGGTTATTTTGATTTTTTTGTTTACGCAGATGTTGCACTGATGAGTTAGGAGGCCTTCTTGCGGACTGAACACATTATTTGTCTAAAAGGGCGAGGATTGTGGCCAAGTGAAATCGATTTAAGCCCCCTAGTGGAATTCGTGTCACTGACCATTCCAAGACGGTTCTTTTGTCGCGTATGGTTTGTCTTTGACCGTGTCTTTAGTTTTGGTAACTGTCCTTTTGGCTTTCCGCTATTGGCGTTGTCTTTGGGGTCTGTTGTTTCATGTTTAT
This sequence comes from Lucinisca nassula, assembly GCA_963580285.1. Taxonomy (NCBI): domain Eukaryota; kingdom Metazoa; phylum Mollusca; class Bivalvia; order Lucinida; family Lucinidae; genus Lucinisca; species Lucinisca nassula. Next base: position 7,942,444 of record OY757026.1, read on the forward strand.
GTTTCTTTCACTTTGGTGTCTCTGATGGGAGCTGTGGGTTAATATCATTGCCCCCACTTCTATTTATCTTAATATATTCTTTAAGTAGATAAGTCTGCCTATACAGGGCCCCGCCCATAGGGGCTTGAAGAAATATATGGGCTGCATGATGCTTCCACGCAGAGCTGAATCCGGCCCGTACACTAGTACTGGTGAACCGCTTAGAGGATCTAAGCCTGTCCAGGAACAGCGGTGCGAGGCGGACCGCCCATGCTAATAAACCCTATTGGTTACATTGGGCGACAGGGCTTGAGAAGTCATTTCATCTCAATGTCAGGTAAAAGTCCCACAAAATGGAAGCAACGTCTCCAAAATGACCTTTACAGTGTTGACGGGGACGTTAAACCTCAAATCAAACAAACAAAGTCTGCCTGTGCTCGGCAGTTTTGGAGCATGTGACCTTGCAAAAGTGGTCAGTGCCATCAAATATGTTTTATGAAAGGGTTGAAAAGATGGAATACACCGCATTACGAAAACATACCCGTGCGGCACACATTACGCAAACACGCCTATACAAATACATTGCCATCTTTATCGCCGAAAAAATGAAAATTTTAAGATGAAAAATTGTGATATTTTTCTCATTTCTGCTCAAAATATAGATTGTGGGCACTCGTTAGAACCGCCTCGATGAGGCGGTTCTAACGAGTACCCACAATCTATATTTTAGAGCAGAAATAAGAAAAAATAAGGTATACCCCCGGAAACCACAGTTTTACTATATAAAAGTGGGTTCAAGGGGGTCAAAATTATATAGGCTTGTTTTCGTGATGGTGAAATTTTTCCATCGCCAAAATGGCTCCTTTTCTGAAGAAACCCCGTGTTTTTTTTTTTTTTTTGTTTTTTTTTGCGTGTGTGTGAGTTTTTTTGTTGTTTTTTTTTTTTCTTATTTATACTGCATACATAGCTTATGGGTGCTCGTTAGAACCGCCTCACCGAGTACCCAAAACCTATATCTTGGAGCACCCGTAAACCCAAATTTTCTCTGTATAAACTGGGGTTTAGGGAGGTGGGGTCATTTCACGGACTTGCTCACGTGATGACGGAATTGAAATGTAAAGCTGGAGTGTACAAGTTTTTCTGGGGCTAAACCTAAAATTCGCTGTTTTTCTCGTCTCGTATCCTCACACGTTTGGTTGTAATCAATCCATTGGTTCGGGTCTTTCAATTAGCCAATGCCTATGCAATCCCGTAATATAAACGGTTTTTGAACAAATTATTTGTCTAAATCGCGACAGAAATAACATATCGAAAACACGCTTATATAATTTTGACCCCCTTGAACCCCACGTATATATAGTAAAACTGGAGTTTGCAGGGATAAACCTTATTTTTTCTTATTTCTGCTCTAGAATATAGATTGTGGGTACTCGTTCGAACCGCCTCGATGAGGCGGTTCTAGCGAGTACCAACAATCTATATTTTGAGCAGAAATAAGAAAAATATCACAATTTTTCATCTTAAAATTTTCATTTTGTCGGCGAAAAAAGGTTACAATGTATTTGTATAGGCGTGTTTTTGTAATGAAGGGCGAGGATTGTGGCCACGTAAAATCGATTTAAGCCCCCCCCCCCCCCCCCCCCCAGTAGAATTCGTTTCACTGACCGTTCCAAGGTGGTTCTTCTGTCGCGGTTTATTTTTGTTATGGTTTGTCTTTGAGTGTGTGTATCGCTAATATTATTTTATTTTGGATATCCAATTGGCCATTTTGTTGGAAAGTGACTGTCCTTTTGGCTTTCAGCTTTCAATGTTTCCATTAAGGTCTAGTTGTTTCATAGAAGCCTCCGTGGTGCAGTGGTTACGCTACTCGCCTTGTAAACCAGGGATCGCAGGATCGATCCCGGGCTTCTCCAGACTTTCGGATGAGTCTTTAAACCGATGTCCCGTCTCCGTATTACCTTAGCTGTTGGTGGTACGTAAAACTAAAACTCACTCACTCTAGTTGTTTCATGTCTGTGCTTCTTCCCCTTTGGTGTCTCTGATGGGAGCTGTGGGTTGATTGTATCGATTTCTGATCATTGCCTTCACTTTTATTTTGGGAGCCTTCAAATGTATGGCAAAACCATCAAACAAAACCGCTGTTCCATCTATACTCGCGATGAAGCGGTGCTTTGGTGGGCATCCACTTATTGGTTTAAGAGATTCAGTTTGAGTAATAAATCACAGTTTGGAGGTCAGTTGTAAAGTAGACAAATCACGAGCGCGTAGCGCGCGTGATTTGTCTACTTACAACTGACCGACAAACTGATTTATTACCCAACAAATCACAGACTAGAGCTGATCTATTTCGAATCTAACACGCTGAAAATCGGCAATAATGTTGTTGTTTCCTTCAAAATCTCACAACTTTGCGCCATTGTTAGAAGAAATCCCGCTAAAATTATCGACTGAAAAACATGCATTTATATCCTTTTCTAACGTTTTCGATGCGAGAAAATGACGTTACACCGTCTAACGTCAAGTAAATCGACTAGTGACGTCATAAATTTGCAGTTTTTAATTAGTTCACACGTCATGCTCTTCCGATCTGTGATTTGTTGCAGAATTAAACACAGTTATTTTGCATTGCCTATATAGGCGCGCTGTGTTAGAATCGAGTTTAACGTTCACGTCAACACTATTTAGGTCATTTTGGAAACGTTGCTTCTAGTTTTGTGGGACTTTTACTCGACATTAAGATGAAATGACATCTCAAGCCCTGTCGCCCAATGACACCAAAAGGACGGTCCGACTCGCACCACATTGTATGGGCAGGCTAAAACCTTCTAAGCGGTTTACCAGTACTCATTTGCGCGGTTGGTTTCAGCTCTGCGTAGAAGCACCGTGCAGCCCAATCTATTTCTTCAAGCCGCGATGGGCGGGGACATTGGTTCAAGAGATAAAGTGCTTCAAATAGACTACGCAAACGTAAACTGTATCCGCTCCATAACACGTTTGTGTTTTGTTCCTTTGGTGGCGGAAGCAAGGAATGAGGAAAGAAAGGAAGAAAGAAAAGAAGGAAGGAAGGAAGGGTGGAAGGAAGGAAGGCAGGAAGGAAGGAAGGATTGAAGGAAGGAAGGAAGGAAGGAAGGAAGGAAGGAAGGAAGGAAGGAAGGAAGGAAGGAAGGAAGGGTGGAAGGAAGGAAGGATTGAAGGATGGAAGGAAGGATTGAAGGAAGGAAGGAAGGAAGGGTGGACGGAAGGAAGGAAGGAAGGGTGGAAGGGTGGAAGGATGGAAGTATTGAAGGGTGGAAGGAAGGAAGGAAGGAAGGAAGGAAGGAAGGAAGGAAGGAAGGAAGGGTGGAAGGAAGGAAGGAAGGAAGGGAGGGAGGAAGGAAGGAAGGGTGGAAGGAAGGAAGGATGGAAGGAAGGAAGTTCTCTTTGGGTTAACTTAGTTACCAAAAACATTACGAAAACACGCCTATTCCAAAACATTGTAAATTTTATCCCCGGAAAAACTAAAATTTTTATGTTGGAAAAAAAAATGATATTTTCCTTATTTCTGTTCAAAATATAGATTGTTGGTACTCGTTAGAACCGCCTCAATGAGGCGGTTCTAACAAGTACCCACAGTTTATATTTTAGAGAAGAAATAAGAAAAATAAGGTCTACCCCTGTAAACCCCAGTTTTACAATATAAAAGCGGGGCTCAAGGGGGTCCAAAGTTTCAAGACTTGTTTTCTTGAAGATGTTGTTTGTTTTGTTTTTCGAAAAATGTGTACATACGTGTAATGTGTACCCTGGAAACCACCACTTTTCCTTTTCAATGGTGTTAGTTGTATGCGAATGTTAATAGTGTAGCCAGAACAAAAATACTATCATGCACAATAAGGAAAATCTATGTATTTGTTTGTTTGTTTGATTTGAGGTTTTACGTCCCCGTCAACACTGTAAAGGTCATTTTGGAGACGTTGCTTCCAATTTTGGGGGACTTTTACCCGACATTGAAAATCTATGTAAAATCGTCTTTTGTTCGCGATGGGGATCTAATATTAACCCTGCACTGTTGAATATTATAACCCCTGCCTTTGCAAATAGCGTAGAACCAGATCAGATGGCTTCTTTAGAAGCCATCTTATCAGGATCTACACTATTTGTCATTCAATGTACAAATTTGAATAAATACATTATATCAACTACTTTGATTGGTTGATAGTCAGAAATTAACGTGGAAAACTTGGAACATTTATTCAGCAGGACAGCTGCCCCCGCGAGCATATGTTTTCCTTTTTTTTTTTTTTTTTTTTTTTTGTTTTTGGGGGGTTTTTTGGTTTTGGTTTTACGGCCCTTTCAAAATTATTTCACTCATATCGAGCCGATCGTGAATCAGAGGTGGGCGAAAACCGGAGTACCCGGAGAAAAACCACCTGACCTTCCGTTGCAGAACTTGGCGTCTCACTTATGACCCGAGCGAGGCTCGAACCAGAGCGGTGAGAGGCCTAATGATCAAGAGTCAGCGCTCTTAACCACTAGGCCACGGAGGCCCGTTCTGTTTTCCTTTAATTACATAGTGCGTTTGTCACATCTCCAAAATGGCTACTTTTCAGATGAAAATCCGTGATTTTTTGTTTATTAATACTGCAAACGTAGGTTGTGGGTGCTCGTTAGAACCGCCTCAAAGAGGCGGTTCTAACGAGTATCCACAACCTATGTCTTGGGGCAGAAATAAAAAAAATAATGTATACCCCGTAAACCCCGGTTTTCTCTATATAAAGTGGGGTTTAGGGGGTGTTTATTTCACGGACTTGTTCACGTGATCACAACAGTTCCAAGAATATGTAAATGCCATTATTTCGGTGATTTCCCTATTTCATCAATATTTTGCATTACGCTCAAGTTCGACGGGGCCTCCGTGGCCTAGTGGATAAGAGCGCTGACTCTAAATCATTAGGTCTCTCACCGCTGTGGTTCGAGCCTCGCTCGGGTCACATGTGTGACGTCAAGTTCTGCAACGGAAGGTCCGATGGTTTTTCTCCGGGCACTCCTGTTTCGCCCACCTCTGATTAACGATCGGCTCGATATGAGTGAAATAATCTTGAACGGGCCGTAAAACCAAAAAAAAAAACAAAAAAATAACAAACGTTCATGCGCATAGCCCCCGCCCATCGGGGCTTGAAGAACTAGATGGCCTACATGATGCTTCCAAGCAGAGCTGAAACCGACCCGCACACGAGTACTGATAAACCGCTAAGAGGATCTAAGCCTGCCCAGGCGAAGCGGTGCGAGTGTCGGACCGTCCATGCTTATAACCCCTATTGGTTGCATTGGGCGGCAGGTCTTGAGATGTCATTTCATCTCAATGTCGGGTAAAAGTCCCACAAAATTGGAAGAAACGTTTCCAAAATGACCTTTACAGTGTTGACGGGGACGTTAAACCTCAAATCAAACAAAACAAACGCTCATGCGCAGTGTGCGTAATGGGTTCTTCTTCTATGAATATAATAAAATATTTCTTCTCATATAAATATAATAAAATATTTTACAGTATTCTCCGGATGTGGGGATTCCGTCGCTCGATGTTTCGCTGGAAAATCTGGGACCCTTATTCGAGGGTTCAAAGGCCACGAAGGGGCCATTAATGCCATTCAGGTCAAATATAGATAACGATTAGACCAGTTTGACATAGCGTAGATTTCCCACCTGCTCTAAATCTCGGACCCAATATGCACGGACTAGTCAATTAATTATTTTCAATGAAAATTAATGAAAATTACTTAATCAGTAATCAAATGATAGTTGTCAATTTTGACACAGTGTGGTTGGAAAATTTTAATAGTGTATTGATTAAAATTGAATTGAAAGCAGCTTAAAGCCTCTAAATTTGACGATTTTATGCAAATGCGCAGAAAATACCTAAAACGTGCCTAGGTTTCTCGTTAAAATTTACAGAAACTGATAAAATTTTACCAAAATGATGTTACATTTCTACAAGCAATACATTCAGCTAGATCTATTGCTTTTTAAAGAAACATCCCAGCAGGTACTCAACGTTGAACTAACGTTGAAACAACGTTGAAAACGTTGTTTCAACGTTAGTTCAACGTTGAGTCAACGTTTTGTGCCTGCAGGGATATTACAATTTTGTTCAAATAAGGCATCACGAAAACACGCCTATGAAATTTTGACCCACTTGAACCCCACTTTTATATAGTAAAACTAGGGTTCATAGGGGTAAACCTTATTTTTCTAATTTCTGCTCTAAAATATAGATTGTGGGTACTTGTTAGAACCGCCTCGATGAGGCGGTTCTAACGAGTACCCAAAATCTATATTTTGAGCAGAAATAAGAAAAACTATCACAATTTTATCGGGGCTTGAAGAAATACATGTATATGGGCTGCATGATGCTTCCACGCAGAGCTGAATCCGGCCCGCGCACTTGTAGTGGTAAACCGCTTAGAGGATCTAAGCCTGTCCAGGAACCGCGGTGCGAGGCGGACCGTCCATGCTAATAAACCTCATTGGTTGCATTGGACAACAGGGCTTGAGATGTCATTTCATCTCAATGTCGGGTAAAAGTCCCACAAAATTGGAAGCAACGTCTCCAAAATGACCTTTACAGTGTTGACGGGAACGTTAAACCTCAAATCAAACAAAATCTTTTTTTTTTTCGTATTTTTCGCGGTAAAGTTAACAATGTTTTTGTATAGGCGTGTTTTCCTAATGGATATCTGAGGCGATAAAACTGTATATTGCAAAAAAAAAATAAAATAAATAAAAATAAGCTCAGCCACGCTTAGCAACGACAGCATTTTAGTGATAAATTGCGTTACTTACAGTGTAGTGACTAGACCGTGTATATTGGGACCGTGTCTATCTCTGGCCCAGTTGGGTACGTGTCTATATAAGTCGAACTTCAATGGCTAGAACACCTTTGGGATCATGAAAATTGATTCAATATAGGGTTAGTTCGAATTGCCGAGGGTTACTTATTTCGTCATGCCAGGAGGGATATTGGGGATTACTCAGGGATAACTATTTAAACTTCTTTAACATTTAAATGTTTGCTGTGTGTACTCATTAGAATCGCCTAGTCGAGGCGATACTAATAAGAGCGTACAGCATACTCATAGCTACAGACCAGGAGGGAAAATAGGGATGCCCCAGTGAATCATGTTTTTCTTAAGATATAAAAAGTATGTTGTGTGTACTCATTAGAATCGCCTCGTCGAGGCGATTCTAATGAGAGCACACAGCTTACGTTTTTATGATAGAATCACAAAAAACTCCCTAAATTATCCGAAATATAAGGATCACTGAAAAACGAGAAAATAAGAAAACTCTCTCATAAACGTTTCGTCACCTATAAGCGAAACTGTTGTAACTGACTATTTTATCAAAAATCACTTTTTGGGATAAATTTATTCCACTCCCTAACCTCTATCTATACACCAAATATTGAGGCTGAATTGAGAATAGATAAGCAAAAATTGAAATATTTGGAAAGTATTGTAACTCAAATCACCATATTTTTTATATGCGAAACTATTGTAACTCAAAATTTGTATGCTCAAAAACTGCAATTAGATGACCCCGTATCAATTCCACTTTTATATCTATTTATTGTTAACTTGATAAATCTTTACTTGAAAATATCCTTCAAAATGAAATTAAGAAAAAAGTGCAGTTACAATAGTTTCGCATATAACATGCAATGCCGGTTTCCCTATTTTCAGTGCGAAACTATTGTAACTTACATATTTCAATTAAAAAAAGTTATTTAGACCATAATGTGTAAAACATTATTTTACTTAACATACGTGAATATGACTATTTCTTGTTGCTGTATAAGAAAAATAATCAGTTTTTTGTCTCTCCTGTAAAATTTTAAAAAATGCAGTTACAACAGTTTCACTTATAGGTGACGGTTTGTACGGAACCCGGGAAGGGACATGATTTTTTATTTTTATTATGTTGTGCGAACAAGATAATATCTTGAGCGGACAAGATATTATCTTGTTCGGACAACATATTATCTTGTGCGGACAAGATATTATCTTGTGCGGACAAGATATGATCTTGTTCGCACAACATATTATCTTGTTTGCACAACATAGATCTTGGGAAGTTGTGCAGACAAGATATTATCTTGTGCGGACAAGATACTATCTTGTGCGGACAAGATAATATCTTGTGCGGACAAGATAATATCTTGTGCGCACAAGATCTATGTTGTGCAGACAAGATATTATCTTGTCCGGACAAGATAATATCTTGTTCGCACAACTTAATATCTTGTGCCGACAAGATAATATCTTGTCTGCACAAGATAATATGTTGTCCGCACAAGATAATATCTTGTGCGGACAAGATATTATGTTGTGCGGACAAGATATTATCTTGTCCGCACAAGATAATATATTGTCCGCACAAGATAATATCTTGTCCGCACAAGATATTATCTTGTGCGCACAACTTATTAAATAAAAAAAAAAACATGTCCCTTCCCGGGTTCCGTAGGTTTGCCTATCGGTAAATATTTGTTTTCTGAGGGTATGGAGAGAATTTCTAGGGGACTTTAAACAAAAACAATATCACAAGCCAGAGCCAACGGAACCCGGGAAGGGACATATTTTTTTAATATGTTGTGCGAACAAGATATTAACTTGTGTGAGCAAGATATTATCTTGTGCGCACAAGATAATATGTTGTGCGGACAACATAATTTGCACAACTAATATCTTTTGCGGACAAGATATTATCTTGTTCGCACATTATATTATCTTGTTTGCACAACATAGATCTTGGGAAGTTGTGCGAACAAGATATTATCTTGTGCGGACAAGATTATATGTTGTGCGGACAAGATATTATGTTGTGCATACAAGATATTATCTTGTGCGGACAACATAATTTATGTTGTGCGGACAACATAATATCTTGTCCGCACAAGATAATATGTTGTCCGAACAAGATAATATCTTGTCCGCTCAAGATATAATATTGTTCGCACAACATAATAAAAATATAAAATCATATCCCTTCCCGGGTTCCGTAGGAGCCCAACCTCTGCACCACATTATGATTACAAGCCGGTAAAAATTTACCACAAGAAAAAGAGATTTTTTTTTAGAAAAAAAGTCCAGATATCTCAAAACATAGCCATTGAAGTTCGACTGAAAAAGATTCCTTATAATAGATTTGAGTAGTTCTCTGCTATTTCTACATACCCTATTTAATTCTTGTTAAAATTGCAATTATGTTTTCGTATTCCTTCTCGATATTCCTTGTTGCATTTGATTGACCCATTTTTGGCAATGGAATCGCCCACCTTATAGGTTTGGACTTGTCCATTTCAAATTATAGGGGTGACAGGTTTGTTTTATGCGGTACTTTAAGCAAACAATGTAGACCCAGATCAGACGCCGCGTTCTGCGGCGTCTGATCTTGATCTGCACTGTTTGCCAATGTCCCAAAAAAGGGCCGCTAGGCATATATGGGTTAAAACGTTAATAAATTTTTTAGTTTAATTGTTAATGTTTTATTTAAAAAAGGAATCATTATTTTGATAATTTATAGTTGAGGCTTGGCTCTGAGCCTTCCCAGCCGGCACACGACGTGAACGCTACAATGCATCAATGGCGATGTAACCATGGTAACGCAATGACGTAGCATCGACGTTGATGCGACGTTGCATAGACGCTGTGTGCCAGCAAGATTTTTACCATATTTAAATAATAGAGATAAAATTTCAAGTTCATAATTTATTTATTTTTTTTTTTTTTTTTTAAATTTTTATTTTTAAAGGTTTTTTACCGGGATTTATAAAGAGTTTTGATTTTTTGTTGGTTTCTAAATAAATCTATTTTGAAGGAGCATCAAAAAACGTTATTGTCAGCTTCTTCTTTTTTTTTTTTTTTTTTTTTTTTTAATTTGATTTTTAGTTGATAAATATTTCCCAACATGCAATGCCATTGATCTTGAAGTAAAATAATTGCAATATTGACGAGAATGACACAAAGACATTAGCATCCGTGTCTTGTAGGACTCTTATTTTATAACATACAGGTGGCAAATGATATGGACTATGTACCTCGTCTTAACGACACTCTTTGTTCACAAAGTGTTTTTCATTTTGATTGATTTGAGGTTATACGTCCCCGTCAATACTGTTTAGGTCATTTTGGAGACGTTGCTTCCAATTTTGTGGGACTTTTACCCGACATTGAGATGAAAGGACATCTCAAGCCCTGTCGCCCAATAAAACCATGGACGCTCCGACTCGCACCGCTTTGCCTGGGCTGGCTTAGATCCTCTAAGCGTTTTACCAGTACTCATGTGCATGTCGGTTTCAGCTCTGCGTGGAAGCATCATGCAGCCCATCTATTTCGTCAAGCCCGATGGGCGGGGGCCATTTCTCAAAGTGTATATCATTCTAAAGAATATGGCGCTATAAAGAATTCCAATGTGGACATATCCAACAATGTTCGTATCGCCTAAGGCAAATGGATACACATTTAGGTTAGCCAACTCCAGCAAAAGTAGTTTTGTCTCCCGTGTCAATAGGGGTCAACTCTTAAAGTAAAGAATTTGCTCCTAAGGAGCAAATTCTTCCCTTGAAGGGTTGACCCCTTTTTCAGTGGGACAGAGCTTATAGAAAAGCGAACAGGAAGTCCCGAAAGTTGTCTCCCTTCGAAAAATGGCGGAAAATGGCCGAAAAGGTGTTCCCATTCCCCTTAACTCGGAGATAATCTAAGAAAATAAACTCATTCTGAGTTAGCGACAGTCTGATAGATAGTAAAGGCTTGCTTTTTTCCATTTACTTGATGAAACATATGTTGCGGATATTTGTTAGAATCGCCTCGGTGAGGCGATTCTAACAAATATCCACAATATACGTTTATTGAAGCTTTTCATATAATATTCTTGAATTTCTCTTAGTCTAAGGATATATTCCATTCAAATTGTCCTTATAAAGGCTGTTGTTGTTATATCGAATGTCGGTATAAAAAGGTTGGGCTGTTTTTGTCTTGGTTCCTATATACCCCTAAATTTCACACGTCGTACATTATCAAAACACGCCTATCAAATATATTGGTAAAATTTTAGCATAAAAAAAAAATGAAAATTTTCAGGTGCTAATCAGGATATATTTCATATTTCTACTCAAAAACATAGATTGTGTGCACTCATTAGAACCACTTCGGCGAGGCGGTTCTAACGAGTACCCACAATCTATGTTTTTGAGTAGAAATAGAAAAATACTGTTTACCCATGTAAACCCCAGTTTTACAATATAAAAGTGGGATTTAAGGTGGTCAAAATTATATAGGCGTGTTTTCGTGATGCAGAAATATGGAACATCTTTTCGGCACTCTTTACGACATTAGTCATGTGATAAAATACCGTATTGTAGAGGTTTGCTTTAATCAAGCCCGCCTTCCAATGGAGCATTTGATTATAAATAATTAAGGGTTCTCGAACAAACAGCCCGGCAGACAGCCTAGCAATTAGACATGTTATTAAAGTCGTCATATTTCAGTTTATTGGTTTTGCATCAGAACGTCATAAATAATGCAAGAAAATAGTCTAGTATGGTATCTGGATCATATCTTATGCCACCTTAGAATTTTGTAGATGTTTAATTAGTTGATTTAGCGGTTGGATAACCAATCCATGTGCTGTTATTATCATGTTGTTCTCTTGCTATAAAAATGCCCACTTTCGGATGAATGGTCGGGAAAGTAGTCTAAATCTGCCTCAGGCAGAGATTCTGGCTGCTCGTGAGGACCGAGGCGATTCATACGAGTACCCACAATCTGTGCTTTTGAGCTTACACATCGAAAGTATCGCATACTACTAAAATTCCGACTTTTTCCGAACGTGAGGTGTTTTGCAACGACTTTCCTTATAAGAAAATAGCCAGCGCTTGACAAAACCTGATATAAGACATGTGCGCCGCGCAGTCTGATCAGAGTCTTCGTTGTGCACTCTAAGGATAGCTAAGGGCCCAATGCTCCTTCATGCAGTAACAGAAGTCTCTGGTTAGACTATATGGATGCGTAGGCTGATCTGAGTCTTCGATGGGCGCACATGTCTTATTATAGGTTTTGTCGTGCGCTGGCTCATTAATGGTAACGTAATGTGTTAACTCCCTTTCTTCATGGTGTCTTGTATGGGAGGTGAAAGGTAATTGTATCGACCGGATCATTGCCTTCACTTCCGTATTGTTCAGTAACACAGCTTGACGCCTTTTGGAATGTCCCTCTTTTGTAGAGTTTTCCGTTTTGAGTTATAACTCGTTAGTGCAGTACATTCATAGAATAATTTTAGTGATGTTTCTTTAGAATTATCTTTCTTCCTTTTGTTAGTTCATAGTTATTTCCCTTTTATTTTGCTAGTTTATACAGGTTCCGGCGATACACAGGCTCGTTGCCATGACTCCAAATCTGGTTCAGTACAACGAACGTTTACCGGTCACACATTAATGGTGACGTCATTACAGGTAAGGATTGCACTAACACTGATCGATTCATACATCACGTGAATAAGTCCGTAAAATGAGCACCCCTTATACCCCACTTTATATATAGAAAATTTGGGTTTCCGGGGGGTGTAGACTATTTTTCTTATTTTTACTCCAAGACATAGGTTGTGCGTACTCTAACGAGCACCCACAATTCATGTTTGCAGTATAAATAAGATAAAATATCACGGATTTTATTACGAAAAGTGGCCATCTTAGAGAGGATAAAAATGCACTATGGCGATTGAATGTTTTTCCTTATGGCTAGTGTCAACGTTCCACAAAAGCATTCCGGCCCCCGCCCATCGGGGCTTGAAGAAATAGATGCATGATAACTCCACGCAGAGCTGAAATCCGACCCCACACGAGTACTGGTAAACCGCTTAGAGGAACTAAGCCTGCCCAGGTAAAGCGGTGCGAGTCGGACCGTCCATGCATATAAACCCTACTGGTTTCATTGGACGATAGTCTACACTGTTTGCCTAGACAAACCAATGATTCCAGCCCAGATTTTACAGTTAACCTTTTCACGTAAACATGCTGACCTCACTTCGATAACATTCTATAAATAATCTGCGTGGATTCCTACAAATCAGTGATAGTCACGTGGACTCCAGCACTAATAGAGGTTTTGTCCTTTATACCTTTGGGTCGATTGATAAACAATCGACCCTAAAACGTTAAATTCATATTGCCTCAGCACCACAGTTGTGATCCATTACATTACACTTCACCCTCGTTAGATTGAACGGGTCTCAGTGGCCTAGCGGACAAGAGCGCTGACTCTTAATCATAAGGTCCCACACGGCTGTGGGTTCGAGTCTCTGCAACTTAAAGTCAGGTAGTTTTTCTCCGGGTACTCCGGCTTTCGCCCACGTCTGATTAACCACAGCTCGAAATAAGTGAAATAATCTTGAAAGGGCCGTAAAACCGTCACAGATCATAATGCCTGGGTAACACAGGTGTGATCTCATCCTCGGTAACCTACTGCTAGATGCGCTGACACACGCACACGCACGCACACGCACGCACAAACCCACGCGCGCACAGCTGATTGAAAACTTTAATGATAATTTCACTTATTGTTCGAAGCACTAACGTGTTTGGTTTGCACTGAGTTTTCAAGTGAGTGAGTGTTTGAGTTTTACGTCACACCAACAGCTAAGGTCATACGGAGACGGGACCTCGGTTTAAAGACTCACCCGAAAGTCTGGAGAAGCCCGGGATCGATCCTGCGATCCCTGGTTTACAAGGCGAGTAGCGTAACCACTACACCACGGAAGCTTCTACTGACTGAGTTTTCAAGTTAAACCACAAAGGTTACTTATTGCCTATAGGAGCAGCGAAGGTTCAGGCGAGCCTGCGCATCCGCGCAGTCTCGCCAGAACCTTCGCTGCTCGCTCATACAAGCAGTGAATCAAGAGGAACCTTCAGACAGAAAGCCATATCCCTGGCCCCTCTGAATGGCTGGCCATGCGCAGTTAAAATTTGTCATGACGGAATGCTCGAAGACACAAATTCGCTTAGCGGGGCTCATTTTAATGTTTCAATTTAAATGTTGTGATTTAATATTGTAGCAATCCTTTGAAAACTTTTCCCGCTCAAATCGAAAGCTGAAAATGTTATTACGCAATAATGACCATTTTTTCAAAACAACTTTGCCACGATGAAGATAGATTTGTCATAAATTTAGCCAGGTTATGAGAAAATGGTACTTATCTCGTTGGCGAACATCATAAGCTCTGGCGAGCCTGCGCGCAAGCGCAGTCTCGCCGGACTTGATTTCGCTCAGACGTGCAAAGGAGACTTGGGGCGGTAGCTTCATGGAAGAAATCAAGTGACAGGCCCTGTCAGCTGGCTGCGCATGCGCAAACAGTGAATAAAAAACGTTGACTGCTAAGGACCCTTTTTCTTCTGGGTCAGATCAATTTATTTCATACAGGCACGATGTTATAAACTTTTTTTGTTCATTTTACATGCTCAACTCACTTGAGCATGAAATGTATAATGCTGATCACTAAAACAATAATAATAATAATAATAATAATAATAATAATAATAATAATAATAATAATAATAATAATCGACCTTATTTATAGAGGGTAACGCATTTAGTACTAGTACTGATCTTCCATGTGGCCAGAAACCAGTACTAAGCAATGTGGATAAAGTCTCTTGCTTAAGGAAACAAAACTTGGCACTTGCGAGGATCGAATATTAATACACATCACGAAAACACGCCTATATAATTCTGACCCCCTTGAACCCCACTTATTGTTGTAAAACTGGGGTTTGCAGGGGTAAACCTAATTTTTTTATTTCTTCTCTAAGATATAGATCGTGAGTACTCGTTAGAGATGCCTCAATCTACATTCTACATTTTGAGTAGAAATAAAAAAATAACACAGTTTTTCACTTTTCTCTGGTTAAAGTTACACTGTATTTATATAGGCGTGTTTTCGTAATGTCAGGCAACTTTTCTGCTCAAATTAGCACAGAATGACATTTTTCCTGCTCATAAATTTAAAATACCAACATTTTTTAGGCATTTTAAGATTTATGAGCAGGAAAAATTTAATTCTCAGGTGAGCTGAGCAGGAAAATTGTTTAATGACCTCGGCCCCTGATGTGATAGGCTGCATCTTTGTATTGTACAGTAGAACTTCGATGGTTCGAACACCGATGGCTCGTTTACCATGGATTAGTCGAACCCATTCTTGAGCCCCTAGCGAAGTCCTCTACATAAGAAATAGTGGGGGATAATTAAGGATATTTTAGTCTTTTATCTTGCAAATGTATGCTGTGTGTACTCATTAGAATCGCCTCGATGAGGCGATTCTAATGAGTACACACAGCATACATTTTCATTATAGAACACCGAAAAGATGTCTAAAAGTATCTCGTTATGCCTCCTGACAGTAACCTCAGTGGCTCGAACTACCCCTGTTTCGAACAGCTGTTCGAGCTCCTAAAAGTGTTCGAGCCATTGAAGTTCGACTGTATATAGAAGTGCACAGTACCTGTAGATTCTACTGTAGAGCCCCCCTTTGTAGTCTGTTTTTACTTGTAAATGTCTTAAAAAATAATCTATCATACTTTTCCTATTGTTTCCCCAGGAGATTTGTTTTGTTTGTTTGTTTGATTTGAGGTTTAACGTCCCCGTCAACACTGTAAAGGTCATTTTGGAGACGTTGCTTCCAATTTTGTGGGACTTTTACCCGACATTGAGATGAATATCAGACAAGCTTAGGCTTACTGTCAGATCCTTGAAAATATTATATGTTTGTACATTATATTGTGTTTTTAGGGCAATGGAGAATTTTCCGCCTTTTTTCTAAGGGAGACAACTTTCGAGACGTCCTGTTCACTTTTCTATCCACTCTGTCCCTCAGCAACAGGGGTCAACTCTTAAAGGAAAGAATTTGCTCCTCATGAGCAAATTCTTTCCTGTAAGAGTTGACCCCTATTGAGATGGGAGACAGAAATGCTTTTGGCAGAGTTGCTTCCCCTGAAGGTGTATCCATTCCCCTTAAGAAACCAAATTATAGTTAATACGAATTTTCTAAAGTTCACCACGTTAACAAGTCTTTGAAATGACCCCCCCCCCCCCCCCCCAAAACCCCACTTTATATAGATGTTTTTGTTTAAGGTTTAACGTCCCCGTCAACACTGCAAATGTCATTTTGGAGACGTTGCTTCCAATTTTGTGGGACTTTTACCCGACATTAAGATGAAATGTTATCTCAAGTCCTGCCGCCCAATGAAACCAATAGGGTTATAAGCATGGACAGTCCGACTGGCACCGCTTTGCCTGGACAGGCTTAGATTCTCTAAGCGGTTAACATGTACCAGTACTCGTGTGCGGGTCGGTTTCAGCTCTGCATGGAAGCATCATGCAGCCCATCTATTTCTTCAAGCCCCAATGGGCGGGGGCCGTTATATAGAATAAACTGGGGTTTACAGGGAAAGACATTACTTTTCTAATTTCTACACCAAGACATAGGTTTGGGTACTTGTTAGAACCGCCTCAATGAGGCGGTTCTATCGAGCACCTACAACCTATGTTTGGAGCAAAAATAGGAAAACAATCTCAAATTTTCATCTAAAAATACCCGCTTTGGAGACATGGAAAATTGCAATATGTCAAATGGATATGTTATCGTAATATACAAAATGGTGGACGGCCCCCGCCCATCGGGGCTTTGAGAAATAGATTTGACTGCATTATGCTTCTACGCAGAGCTGTAACCAACCGCAAATGATACTGGTAAACTGCTTAGGGGTTCTAAGCAAGCCCAGGAAAAGTAGAGCGAGTCAGATCATCCATGCATATAAACCCTATTGATTTCATTGGACGACAGATGTCATTTTATCTCAATGTCGGGTACATGTAAAAGTCCAACAAAATTCGAAGTGAAGTGTACAAAATTACCTTTACAGTATTGACGGGGACGTTAAACCTAAAAACAATCAAACAAACAATTGCATAGAAACCAATACAGAATCAGATCCCCCGTTCTCTTATGATGGGACATTTGTTCACTATGCCAGCCGGTTGAACGCTTAATAGGGTGAAAACTAAGACTGGCACGATTAATCGGATAATTGATAAATCGATCGATAAATTCCACAAGAATGATTATCAGTACTGATTTGCTTGTAATCGATTATTTGATAAGTACAATTTACTACTCATAGTTGTGCCTAAAATAGCCGGATCAGTGCTAAACAGTGCAGACCCTGATGAGACGCCGCATTTTGCGGCGTCTCATCTGGGTCTACACTGTTTGCTCAGGCCTGCCTGTTCAAATATACTTATGGTAAAGTACATCATATGCTGAGAGTCAGCGGTCCCCGCCCATAGGGGCTTGAAGAAATATATGGGCTGCATGATGCTTCCACGCAGAGCTGAATCCGGCCCGCACACTAGTACTGGTAAACCGCTTAGAGGATCTAAGCCCGTCCAGGAACCGCGGTGTGAGGCGGACCGCGCTAATAAACCCTATTGGTTTCATTGGGCGACAATGCTTGAGATGTCATTTCATCTCAATGTGGGGTAAAAGTCCCACAAAATTGGAAGCAACGTCTTCTCCAAAATGACCTTTATAGTGTTGATGGGGACGTGAAACCTCAAATCAAACAAACAAATAAATGCTGAGAGTCAGGCTCAGACAAAGCCAGACATGTTAAATTATTATCAAATCTTCAGTGATTACTAATCGATTAACGTTCACAATGTAACGACTGATAATCGATTATCTTTTCAGCTCCGATTAGCCAACCCTAGCGAAAACTGTTTGAGACTGTCTGTCTGTCTCAGCATGTCATTAGTTTTATTGTCTGCGGTGCTACTCTGAAAACAAAAGAAAATCAGACCTGAACGAAATGCCTGTAAAACTGAAATTGATTTGTTTTGTTTGATTTGAGATTTAACGTCCCCGCCAACACGCCCGGGATCGATCCTGCGACCTCTGGTTTACACGGCGAGTAGCGTAACCACTATACCACGGAGGGTTCTACACTCTATAGTTCATTTTTGGAGACGTTGCTTTCAATATGGTGTGATTTTTAACCGACATTGAGATATAATGACTTCTCAAGCCCTGTCGCCCAATGAAATAAGCATGGTAGGGTCCGACTCGTACCCCTTTGCCTGGACAGGCTTAGATCCTCTAAGCGATTTTCTCAGTACCCGTGTGCGGGGGGTTTCAGCTCTGCGTAGAAGCATCATGCAGCCCATCTATTTCTTTAAGCCCCGAGGGCGGGAGCGAAAACCTGAAATTGAAAATCACGTAAGGGGAATGAGAACTGGCTGAGTTTCCGCCATTTTTCAAAGGGAGACAACTTTTGAAACTTCCTGTTCGTCTTTCTATAAGTCCTGTCCCACGAAAAAAGGGTCAACTCTTAAAGGAAAGCATTTGCTCTTCAGGAGTAAATTCTTAAGTTTAAAAGCTGACCCCTATTGAAATGGGGGACACAACTATTTTTGCAGGAGTTGCCTCCCTGAAGGTGTTCCCATTCCCCTTAAAGCGCACATACATGATACCCCTTATATGACAAATGGACTTGTCCAACATATACATGCAGCAATGGAAGAGCCCACCAGTATACAATAGGTTAAACATCATTTATAAGCAATCTTATGAGCGTGCGTGACGAATACGACAAATACGATATTATCCCCATATAAAATAATCTGTTTTTTTTTTTTGTTTTTTTTTTTATTTGTTGTTGTTGTTGTTGTTTTTCATCAAAATTAAGATTAAATCTGCTCTTAAGGTTTCAGTGATTCTTTCTTTGTGTTTTCCTATATCTAGTGTCTCCTAATAAGAGACCACCTTTGGGACTGTTCAAAAGTGGTCTTAAAGACCACTTTTGAACAGTCCCAAGGTGGTCTTAAAAAGACCACTTTTGAACAGTCCAAAAGGTGGTCTTAATATAAGAACTTTACTGTATGTTATTCCTAAAATGGGTCATTTTTATCCACAGGTGGTTGAGGGAAAATTATTTACTGGCTCCTATGACGGATGTGTCAAAGTTTGGGATATAACAGGATTGAACGATGACACGACTTTTGGTAATGAAGAAGAAGACAAGAAGAAAGGAAAAGATATGGACAAAGATATTGAAAAGATGGGAAACCTTGAGAAAGTTGATAAAAACCAAAACGGCATCCAAACCAACGGACAGGACAAAATAATGATTGATTAAAGGGAGGAACCAGAGATATTTCTCGTTGAGCTGTTGTGATTTGTTTGTTTGTTTGATTTAATGTTAAACGTCCCGTCAGCACTGTAAAGGTTATTTTGGAGACGTTGCTTTCAATTTTGTGTGACTTTTTCCCGACATTGAGATGAAATGACATCTTATGCCCTGTCGCCCAATGAAACCAAAATGGTTAATAAGCATGGGAACCAAGTCGCACAGCTTTACCTTTGCAGGCTTAGATCCTCTTAGCGGTTAACCAGTACTCGTGTGCGATCAGTTTCAGCTCTGCATCCAGCCTATCTATTTCTTCATGTCCCGATGGGCGGGGGCGATGAGCTGTTGTGAATGACTAAATAAAGACAAAGATATAAATGAGGTTCATTTGATAGGATGGGGACAAAATACACACAAACCTTTATGTTTTGTTTATTTGATTTGAGATTTAATGTCCCCGTCAACACTTTAAAGGTTATTTTGGAGACGTTGCTTTCAATTTTGTGTGACTTTTTCCTGACATTGAGATGAAATGACATTTCATGCCCTGTATCCCAATGAAACCAAAAGGGTTTATAAGCATGGACGGACCGACTCGCACAGCTTTACCTGGGCCGGCTTAAATCCTCTTACTCGTGTGCGATCAGTTTCAGCTCTGCGTGGAAGCATCATGCAGCCCATCTATTTCTTCAAGCCCCGATGGGCGGAGGCGATGAGCTGTTGTGTATGACTAAATAAGGACAAAGTTATAAAAAGAGGTTTATTTGATAGGATGTTGACGAAATACACACAAATCTTTATTTAGGACTGTTGCTGTGATTCAAAGCCGAACCCGTATAAGTACATCCTTGCAAAATTGTATAGATTTTATAGAAATTGACCATTTGCGGTCATTATTCTATTCATGAATAATTATTGCATTACCTTGACGCGGACAAAACACGTTACGTTTGTAAACTAAAGCAGAACTAATGGTGAGGCCCTGTAAAATCGATTAAAGCCCTATATCCAAATATATATACAGTAAAATTCCTATATTAAGACCACTTTTTGAACTTATCAAAAAGTGGTCTTAATCAAAAAGTGGTCTTTAATACCACTTTTGAACAGTCCCAAAGGTGGTCCCTGACCAGAGGACATTACAGAAAACACGAGGACGAATAACTGAAACCTACTAAGGCGTACTTGATTCAGCTGTTCTTACTGTTCCTCAACGTTGCACTGTCACGTGACTGTTCTGCTTTTAAATCAAGTGCAATGCGATGTCCCCATGACGTAAGAGTGTGTCGTCTGTTTTGAATCAAGCACAGAACATACACAGCTTCCCTACATACGGCGCTTAGCCTATTTTCTTACATGCATTTGTTTATTTCATTAGCTACCCGACTGAAATCATTCAAAATGATTCAGTTTCAAAAGCTGAGCCATTCAAGTAAGTAATGTATTCAAAAGTCAAACAAAACATGGAAAATTGCACTGAACCTTGCTCCGGTGAATCAAGTATGGTGCTGAACTTTGACTGAACCTTGCTCCGGTGAATCAAGTATGGTGCCGAACTTTGACTGAACCTTGCTCCGGTGAATCAAGTATGGTGCCGAACTTTGACTGAACCTTACTCCGGTGAATCAAGTATGGTGCCGAACTTTGACTGAACCTTGCTCCGGTGAATCAAGTATGGTGCCGAACTTTGACTGAACCTTGCTCCGGTGAATCAAGTATGGTGCCGAACTTTGACTGAACCTTGCTCCGGTGAATCAAGTATGGTGCCGAACTTTGACTGAACCTTGCTCCGGTGAATCAAGTATGGTGCCGAACTTTGACTGCACCTTGCTCCGGTGAATCAAATATGGTGCCGAACTTTGACTGAACCTTGCTCCGGTGAATCAAGTATGGTGCAGAACTGTGACTGAACCTTGCTCCGGTGAATCAAATATGGTGCAGAACTGTGACTGAGAATTTTAAGCATACTAATGCAGTTTGTAAGGTATTTAAATCAATGTTTTTTTTATGATCTGAAACGTTTTCAACATTTATCTACGCTTCTCGATTCTGGCGGGAAACTACAAATGCAAAATGCCTTGAATTTGAAAACGAGGCTGGTGCACTGCTCCATCATCTACACACCTAGTCAAGAGTATAGTCAAAAGTGTAGCACCAGAACACTGCACCGTACAGAAGCTGTGGTGTAGTGGTTACGCTACTCGCCTTGTAAACCAGGGATCGAAGGATCGATCCCGGGCTTCTCCAGACATTCGGATGAGTCTTTAAACCGAGGTCCCGTCTCCATATGACCTTAGCTGTTGGTTGGACGTAAAACTCAAACACTCACTCACTGCATCGTACCACGTGACAACTACTTGATTGAACAGAACACTGATTGTTGCAAAAGGAACAATGAATCAAGTATGCCCTAAATAAGCTTTTTAAAGCAGAATTGCACGACCCGCAGAAAAAGCAACCGACTGAAGTCGGTTTTTTCTAAGAGTGCCCTAAAATCACCGTGTCATTCTGTCATTCTGTCATTCTGTAATTCTGTCAGTCTGTCATTCTGTCTGTCCGTCCGTAACCCGTTTGTGAAAATTGGTGATAGTGACTTAACCGCTTGGAATATTTAAACAATTTTTGGCATACTGATAGATATCAATGAGATCTAACCAATGAACTTGCGAAATATTACATTCCATTTAGTATAGCCTCGCCGAGGCGAAAAATGTGAAAATTTTCGAACTGCTTCTCCTCGGAAACCGTTGGGCCGATGGAAATCAAATTTCATATGGAGCCTCTATGGGATAGGGAAACCAAAATTTGCTCATGGGGTCCAGGTCACATGACCAAAATGGCCGCCAAGCCATATATGGTAAAAACCCTTCAAAAATAGTCTTCTCCAGAACCACTGGGCAAATTTCCACGAAACTTGATAAATAGCATTTGGGATGTAGGCCTATCATAAATTGCTAAAATGGTGACCCTGGGTTGACCTTGACCTTCTGTGGGTCCGTCCGTAACCCGTTTGTGAAAATTGGTGATAGTGACTTAACCGCTTGGAATATTTAAACAATTTTTGGCATACTGATAGATATCAATGAGATCTAACCAATGAACTTACGAAATATTACATTCCATTTAGTATAGCCTAGCCGAGGCGAAAAATGTGAAATTTTTTTAACATTTTTGAACTGCTTCTACTCGGAAACCGTTGGGCCGATTGAAGTCAAATTTTATATGGAGCCTCTATGGGATGGGGGAAACCAAAATTTGCTCATGGGGTCAAGGTCACATGACCAAAATGGCCGCCAAGCCATATATGGTTTGTCTGTCTGTCCGTCTGTAACCCGTTTGTGAAAATTTGTGATAGTTACTTAACCCCTTGGAATATTTAAACAATTTTTGGCATACTGATAGATATCAAGAGATCTAACCAATGAACTTGCGAAATATTACATTCCATTTAGTATAGCTTCGCCGAGGCGAAAAATGTGAAAATTTTCGAACTGCTTCTACTCGGAAACCGTTGGGCCGATGGAAATCAAATTTCATATGGAGCCTCTATGGGATGGGGGAAACCAAAAATTGCTCATGGGGTCCAGGACACATGACCAAAATGGCCGCCAAGCCATATATGGTCTGTCTATCTGTCCGTCCGTAACCCGTTTGTGAAAATTGGTGATAGTGACTTAACCGCTTGGAATATTTAAACAATTTTTGGCATACTGATAAATATCAATGAGATCTTATCAATGAACTTGCGAAATATTACATTCCATTTAGTACAGCCTCGCCGAGGCGAAAAATGTGAAAATTTTCGAACTGCTTCTCCTCGGAAATCGTTGGGCCGATTGAAGTCAAATTTCATATGGAGCCTCTACGGGATGGGGGAAACCAATATTTCCTCATGGGGTCCAGGTCACATGACCAATATGGCCGCCAAGCAATATTTGGTAAAAACCCTTCAAAAATAGTCTTCTCCAGAACCACTGGGCAGATTTCCACGAAACTTGATAAATAGCATCTGGAACGTAGGCCCATCATAAATTGCCAAAATGGTGACCCTGGGTTGACCTTGACCTTCTTTGTGCCTAGGTCAAACCTTGACACATATGCTTTTGTGTTGGATTTTATCCTGCAAACGATTCAGAATACAGTACTAAAGTATAAGATATATTTTTGCTCCTTACGATAAGGCGCATTTATTGGGGGAACCGTTTTATGTCCAGGTCACATGACCAAAATGGCCGCCATACCCATATATGGTAACACTCATAAAGCTAAAAGCATCCGGCGGGTCGTGCACTTCAGCTGAAGCACTGGTTAAGTCTTATTTTTAGGTGGTCTTGATAGCGGATTTTTTCTGTAATGAGCAATATATACGAAGGTTTACAATGGAAATATTTAAATCACAGCAGGAGGGCCGTCTTGGAACGGTCAATAAAAACAATTGGGGTCCTAAATCGATTTTGGCTAGTCTGGCCCAGAAAAATCTTGCAAACACCATCGTTTTCAGTTCTGTTTTGTAATCCTTGCTTCCTAAGGATTACCCTGTTTTCAGAACATTTTATTTCACCACAGCTGGTGTTAAAGGCATTTATTCTTGTTTATTGAGGACTATCGTTTCATTACATAATATTATGTCACCCTCAGAGCTGTCTTCAACAGGTAAGGGACCTCCTTGGGGAAAATCAATAATTCACTAACTGTTGACTGGTGTACATTTATGATTTTACCCTTAGGTGCCTCAGTCAGGGGATACAACAAGAGCTACTAATCACCCTATCAGGGGCTGTCTTTGATCTGCTATAGTCAGTATATCACTAGGGGCAATAAAAGAATTATGATCACACGGTGTGTCCTCCTGTTACAAGAATAAATGCCTTTAAGGGAATGTGTGGCGGCCGTAAAAAGACTTCCTGTTCTTCATCATAGTGTGGGTTATATTTTCTAGTCCTTTGGGATCATTGCTTTCACTGCGAAATTTAGACAATATTTGAGGGTCATTGATGAGGCCTAATTTACCGAAACTAGCTAGTCTGGCACAAAAGAATCTTGTACACGCTAAGTTTTTCAGTTCCATCACGAAAACACGCCTATATAATTTTGACCCCGTTGAACCCCACTTTTATACAGTAAAACTGGGGTTTCCGGGGGTATATCTTATTTTTCTTATTTCTGCTCTAAACTATAGATTGTGGGTACTCGTTAGAACCGCCTCAACGAGGCGGTTCTAACGAGGTTGAGGCGGTTCTAATGAGTACCCACAATCTATATTTTCCGCAGAAATAAGAAAAATATCACAATTTTTCATCAGAAAATTTTCATTTTTTCGGCGATAAATGTGTCAATGTATTTGTATAGGCGTGTTTTCGTAATGCTATGTTGTAGTCCTTGCTTCCAAAGGATAACCTTTCTTTTCTGGCCACAATCATCATCCTTGGTTCTGTTATGGTATTGTACGGCGCATGTGAACACACACACACACACACACACACACACACACACACACACACACACACACACACACACACACACACACACACACACACACACAGAGAGATATACAACACGTGAGCGACCGCGCCCTTCGGCTTTTGACAGAAAGTCTGGACGTATTTCATGTTAACAAGTCCGTGAAATGGACACACCCCTAAACCCCACCTAATATAGAGAAAACTGGGGTTTACGGGGGCATACATAGTTTTTCTTATTTCTTCTCCAAACCATAGGTTGTGGGTACTCGTTAGAACCGCCTCAATGAGGCGGTTCTAACGAGCGCCCAAAACCCTATGATTATCATATAAGAAAAATATCACGGGTTTGCATAAAAAGTAGTCATTTTGAAAATGTGAAAAAAATGCATCGTTTTGCACAGGCGTATTTTCGTAATGGATGGGAGTATTTCAACGCCGAAATTTCTAAATATTCATAAATATTCAGTCCTCACCTTGAATTCCAATGCAGATTCATACGTACAAACTATAAAAAATGATCTTCATTCTAGAAATTGCGAAGAGCGACGGCCTTGGGGAATATAAATCCAGCGATACCACAAGAAAAGCCAGAATTAAAGGCCATAGACCACATGATGCAATAAACTTAGATGACTGAATGGCCAATGATTTTACAGCGTACGCTTTTAGCTTTTTCATTTGTGTGTTCAGTCTGTCTGCATGTAAATTCACTGATATCATTCCATCTCATTAAGTGAACAAGTCAATGAAATTAAAATCCCCTAAACCCAACTTTATACAGAGAAAACCGAGAAATACTGGGGTATACATTATGTTACTTATTTCTGCTCCAAGACATAGGTTGTGGGTACTTGTGGCGGTTCTAACGGGAACCCGCAACCTATGTTTGCAGTATGAATAAGAAAAATATAACGAATTTTCATCAGAAAAAAAATATCCATTTCGGATGTAAAAATGCACTATGTCGCACATGTGTTATCTTACTGTTAAACGGCCCCGCCCATCGGGGCTTGAAGAAATATATGGGCTGCATGATGCTTCCACGCAAAGCTGAAACCGACCCGCACACGATTACTGGTAAACCCCTTAGGGGATCTAAGCTTGCCCAGTAAAAGTGGTGCAAGTCGGCCCGTCCATGCTTATAAACCATATTGGTTTCATTGGGCTGCAGGGCTTGAGAAGTCATTATCATCTCAATGTCGGGTAAAAGTCCCACAAAATTGGAAGCAACGTCTCCAAAATGACCTTTACAGTGTTGAAGGGGATGGTAAACCTCAAATCAAACAAAAACAAACGTCCCGTAACGTTACAAGTAAACGACGTCGCGTTTACTAATAACGGAATATTGACATTTTTGTCTACAAAACGTGAAAAAAAAAAGTTTTTGATGTCATATGATAAAAAGAATCTTGTCCATGTAGTATTGAATTTATTAAACTTGTTGAGAAAAAGGGATAAAATGCTAGGCAAAGCCTCGCATTTTATCCCTTTTTCTCAACAAGTTTAATAAATTCTTTGCCTAGCAGTTTATCCCGTTTTCTCAACGAGTTTGATAAATTCAGTACTACATGAACACTCATGTACGATCCTCTATTTCATTGTTGTGGAAATATGTGAACATTCAGAGTGTCTGCATGTTTATTCACTGATATCATTCCATCTTATATACAAAGTATGATGGTGTATCAGTTACCCCCTATATATATTGCATTGCAACGCATTGACCTGATAAAGATATGCTATCTCAGGTCAAGTTAGATTTATCAATTCAACCTGACATTGCTATTTTATGAATGAACCGGTCCACTGAGAAAATGGCAAAAATGTTATTGCTGTTGAGACAAATGGAAAAATTACATGAAACAAAAATATCATAGGAAAATATGGTCAGCTGATACTAAATATATCGACCGCCAGAATGCTGGGACGCACTGAGGACCATCAATAACTGATCGTAAATTGCTAATTTAACAGTGTACAAGAGGATAAACTGATAAATAGAATACCAGATTCGTGTCATTTGATATCAAGTTTATCAGGCTCGGCTTCGATAAAGCATGTAGAATATCGCTCGGCAAGCCTCGCGATTCTATAAGCGTTCTCAAAGCCTTGCCTGATAAACTTGATATCAAAAGACACGAACCTGGTATTCTCTATTTAAACTTCATTTTGATTGATGCAGTGGCATGTGAACATAACAGAGAAATGCATACTATCCAGGAACTGACATTAAGCAGAAGCCATCTCCTGGTCAGAAAAACACATTGCAATGACAGTTGAATGGCATTATGATAACTCACCCGTGCGACATAGTGCATTTTTCACATCTCCAAAATGGCTACTTCTCTGAGGAAAATCCGTGATTTTCTTTCTTATAAATGCTCAAAACATAGATTGTGGGTTCTCGTTAGAACCGCCTCATTTTGGATTATATAGGTGTGTTTTCGTGATGTAAAAATAATTTTCGTTTTTACTTTAACTGGCAATAGCGACTTATGCTAAAATCGCTATCACCAGTTGGTTTGCAGAATTATTTGGGCCCCGTCAAGCGTTTTTGGTACTTATCGCCTATGCGAGCAGCGAAGGTTCAGGCGAACCTGCGCATCCGCGCAGTCTCGCCAGAATCTTCGCTGCTCGCTCATACAAGCAGTGAATCAAGAGGAACCTTCAGACAGAAAGCCATAACCCTGGGCCCTCTGAATGGCTGGGCATGCGCAGTTAAAACTTGTCATGACGGAATGCTCGAAGACACAAATTCGCTTGGAAGGGCTCATTTCATTCTCAATTTAGTACTTTGATAGAGGGGTATAAAATAGTATTCTTATTCCTTCTCTTTTGTTTTTGTTTGTTTGGGTTGAGGTTTAACGACCCCGTCAACCATTACGCAAACACGCCTATACAAATACATTTCCACCTTTATCGGCGAAAAAATGAAAATTTTATGTTGAAAAATTGTGATATTTTTCTTATTTCTACTCAAAATATAGATTGTGGGCATTCGTTAGAACCGCCTCATCGAGGCGGTTCTAACGAGTACCCACAATCTATATTTTAGAGCAGAAGTAAGAAAAATAAGGTATACCCTCGGAAACCCCAGTTTTACTGTATAAAAATCGGGTTCAAGGGGGTCAAAATTATATAGGCGTGTTTTCGTGATGCACTATGTAGGTCATTTTGGAGACCTTAGAACTTTTACCCGACATTAGATGAAATGACCTATCAGGCCCTGCCGCCCAGGCTTATATGCACTGGGCGGTCTTACCCATACCACTTTTCCTGGGCAGGCTTAGCCCTTCTAAGAGGTTTACCAGTACTCAAGATTGGTCAGTTTAAGCTCTGCGTGGAAGCAACATGCAGCCCAATCAATTTCTCGGCACAAATGAGAATATCACAATATTTCATTTCTATATAAAACCAAACTTTCATATAAAACTGGGGTTTACAGAGATAAACAGTAGTTTTTCTTTTTTCTGCTCAATAACATAGATTCTGGGTATTCGTTTGTTCCTAGAATCTGTGTTTGAGGTCGAGATATGAAATATATCGGAATTTTTGTCTGAAAATGTTCATTTTGTTTGATGGTATAATTTTCTAGTAATGAATATCCCATTGCATCGAATAGATCTGTTATAATAATGTTATGTTCTAAGCGAGTAGCAAATAATAGAAAAATATTGAGTCTTTAATCCATTCGCATCCATGTAGAATAACAGGCAAATGATCTCTGCAAGATGCTTTTTTGATAGCATATATATTATTATGTTTCCAATTTACCACATTAGGCAAACACGCCTATACAAATACATTGTCACCTTTATCACCGAAAAAAATGAAAATTTTAAGATGAAAAATTGTGATATTTTTCATATTTCTGCTCAAAATATAGATTGTGGGCACTCGTTAGAACCGCCTCATCGAGGCGGTTCTAACGAGTACCCACAATCTATATTTTAGTGCAGCAATAAGAAAAATAAGGTATACCCCCGGAAACCCCAGTTTTACTATATAAAAGTGGGGTTCAAGGGGGTCAAAATTATATAGGCCTGTTTTCGTGATGATATGTGCATAATCATTTAGACCATTAGGTTATTTTATTTTCGACGTTTCATTTAATTTCATGCTAAATTGCTATAAGATATTGTCGTAAGATATTTTTGCTATAACAATTTAACTGGCAATAACGGTTTTCCGTTAAAATGACTATTACAAGTTAACTGTCAACAGCAATTTTAACGTAAAACCGGTATTCTTGCATAAATACCTATGCGCATGGCTGTTTAAAGCCATTGTCAAATGGACCAAAAGCCGTGCTCAAACAGTAAAACCATGTTCAAATCATGAAATTCGCGTGCTGTTTGAACATGGATTTCGAGCTTTTGATATCACAAGACGGGCCTTGCTTTGTTTACATTACGTTCAGCGACGTAACGTTATCGCCCTGAACGTAGCGTTTTGAGGGTTCTATGATGACGTCAGATTGTTACTGCGTAACAACGTCATTGTAAACAACATTCTGAAATGGCCGCCATGTTGGTTCGCCGGTCGCATTTGAAGAGTTTATATGGAGTTTATACGGAGTTTTTGTGCGTTTTCGTCAAAATTTGCTGTCGGAATCGTAAGTTATGCAAGAACAACGATCGGAAGATATTTGAACATTCGGCCTGGCGGCCTCATGTTCAAACAGCTTCCTCGGGACTCGGCGAATGTTAATGCATGAAAAACCATGGTTGATCCCTATATTAGATAGATATTAAATTCCTGAGAGGGTGATAGAGAAAAATGTCACCCTGAGGAATATGAATATCAACCGAGGCACAGGATATTCATATTTCGAAGGGTGACATTTTTCACTATCACCCTCTCAGGAATGTAATATTTATTTTATTATACCGAAGAAAACTAATAATTTTTGGTAAGGGATTTTTAATGAAAAATACAAGACAGCTCCCACTTTTGATGCCGTGACGTTCAAAATTATCGGATAACGTCGGCTTTCTACATAAGCGATGTTAGGTGGTGAAACAGAAATTCGGAAGTCCAAACGCTTATAACTCCGTTATTTCTGAACAAAACCCTAAAGTATGGGTATGCGTTTTTTTTTTATTTATCAAAAACAACATTTTGGTACCAAAATGTCTGGACATTGTTAAAATTCATTTTCTCCAGCTTGACAGAAGAACCGAACCGTACGCGCACCAATTCCGCGCATGTGATGGTCGAAATCATAGCAGGGTGATCCCTCTGGCCTATGGGAAAGTCACGTGAGGTATAGTGTGACTTTTATCAAATCGCTCGAAATGTACATAATGATGGAGATATGGAATTATTTATTGTCAGCAGTTCTTTGTTGTTCCTACGTATCATGCATTATTGTTATCATTGTCTGTGATATGTTATTAATTACATATATAAATCATCAATAAAACTGGTTATTACATAATATATTTCATCAATATATTTGTCTGAAGATCTTGTGTGTTATACTGTACGCATAGAGAATACCAGATTCGTGTCATTTGATATCAAATTTATCAGGCAAGGCTTTGAGAATGCTTGTAGAATCGCGAGGCATGCCTCGCGATTCTACATGCGTTCTCGAAGCCGAGCCTGATAAATTTGATATCAAATGACACGAGTCTAGTATTCTATTTATCAGTTTATCAGTTAATCCCCTTGTAGACTTATAGTTTTGCCATTTTTCTAGTAGTCCCGTTCATAAAAGTGCAATATCATGTTGAACAGATAAAGCTAACTTGTCCCGAGATAGCATATCTTTATCAGGTCAGTATGTTACAATGCAATTAATATAGGGGATACTTAATAAAAATCCATATATTGACGTTCTCAGTGCATATACAGAAAAACAAACTTATATAATACGTAGTTAACTTTTATGCCGCAATGTTGTTCATACCTCAAGAAATACAGTAAGTAAGTTTATACCGCAGCCAGGCATTCTAGTAACTTAATAAAGGGGGTCGAATAACTGCACGATATAATCGGTAGTGACCTATAATACCTTCTACTGACCTATAACACGTCAAGTGACCGTTTATAGACCGGACCTACTTTTCAGGTCACTAAATTACAAGACTTTTAGTGCAAACAATAACATGCAACCTGTTATACATGGGAAAACAACGAAACTGGAAGTTAAAATCTTTGCAATATTTATTTGAATAGATTTTCAGAAATTTCAGCTAAATTCTTACCTTCTCTGCCTTTTCCTGGTTTAAATGGCCCGTTGGAATAACTGCGCACTGCTACTGTAGTTGAGTCCCAACCTCGAAAATAATTTCTAAAGCTAAAATAAACTACTTATTTGCAGATTTTCATACAGAAGGTAAAGCGCTGAGAAACTTTTATTCGAGCGTCGATGTTGTGTCCTAAGTCTTTGTGGCGTGGTGACGTCAGAAACTTTGCACTCTTTGACGTCACGTTATACTACGTGTGCGAGCCATGGCACTGAATGTCGTTTAACGTGCCACACTGTCTGCTGTCTTTTTTTTTTTTTTTTTTTTTTGCTTATTGCAAAACCCCTTGATTTTTGAATTGCGGTATAAACTAAATACATGATTAGTGTCTTTAATAATAAATTATATTCGGTTCGCCGCGACAATTTTGTATGGGCTCGCTAAAGCTCGCCCCTATAAAATGGTCTAAGGCTCACCGATTATATTTAGCGAGCCCCTATAAAATTGTCGCGGCGAACCGATTTTATTTTATTATTAAAGACACTTACCATATATTTACTATATGTAAGCAAGTTCTTTATTTAGAGAGGGTGACCCATTTGGTAGAACCGGTCTTCCATGGGGCCCTCTTTTAAAAAGTATCTACATGAACAACATATACAAACACATTACATTAAATTGAGAGGCAGAGGAAAACACCATGAAAATGGCAATACACACAGTAGAAGTGGAGGCAGGAATCGATGCAATTAACCTTTATCACACCGGTTACCGCAGTACAACGAACGCGACAGAGTACAACGAACGCTACAGAAATAATGACGTCACAGCAGTATTTTCGGTAAGAAAAAGGTTTATTTTAGCCCAGATCCTAATTTTGGGGGTGGGGGGGGGTTATTTTGCATAGCTGCAGAATAATAGTATTACCATTTACAGTTGCAGAGAATTCTGTTCATTATAAACGAAAACACAAACATTTTTCTTTCGTCTAGTGTGTTTTCACCAACCCAAGCATACTTCGGTAAATGTTTTTTGACAGTAACACATCTTTTGTGCACATGATTTTGTGATTTATATGTTATTACGATTTCAGAGCTTCCATTGATGCATTTGCTTGAGCCCCAGTTCATGCCAATACCCACTAAATCCGTGGATGGTCCAATGTTTTTTTTTTTTTTTTTTTTTTTTGTTAGGGTACACCTTACCACGGGTTTTGATACACCATAACGCAGTAAGTCAGCACAATTTGGGTACAACAAACACGGATTATAATCTTCATAAATTGAAATATTTGTTTGAATTGGGGTTTAACGTCCCCGTCAACACTATTAAGGTCATTTTGAAGACGTTGCTTGCAATTTTGTGGGACTTTTACCCGACATTGAGATGAAATGACATCTCAAGCCATGCCGCCCATTGAAACCAGAATGCTTATATGCATTGGACGACCTAGCTCGCACCGCTTTGCCTGGGCAGGCTAAGT
This sequence comes from Lucinisca nassula, assembly GCA_963580285.1. Taxonomy (NCBI): domain Eukaryota; kingdom Metazoa; phylum Mollusca; class Bivalvia; order Lucinida; family Lucinidae; genus Lucinisca; species Lucinisca nassula. Next base: position 7,974,769 of record OY757026.1, read on the forward strand.
CCTTATAAGCGGTTTACCAATACTCGTTTGTGGTCACATTCAGCTCTGCGTGGAAGCACCCTGCAGTCCAATTTATTTGCCCAAGCCCCGATGGGCGGGGACGAAATAAATTGAAATAAAAATCTTTAATCCGCCAGCGAAGGCACGATACATGATGCTGCTTTTAATTCAAAACGATCCATTTTGTTGTTACATACTCTTTAATGGCTGTTTGATTCTTATAATGATCTCCGAACGAATTTAAAGGGTTAAGTAAAAATATTGGACAAACGGGACGGGTGAACATATATATTCTGGCTTTCCAGAACGTTTTTACCACATCCCCACTTATGAACAACTGAAACCCAACTTATTTAGTTTCGGCATTGGTGGGGAGGGAAAATGTTGAATTTATAGATTCCTTTCTTTGCTGCTGAAAATAGTAAGTTTCTGTAAATGGCATGGACCAATATGAGTTAATGGCGAGTATATGGAGTGTGTTCCAGTTTTGTCTGGTCCCGAATGGGACTGTTCTTAGTCCACTGTTATACTCCCTGTATATTAATCATATTTCCACCGACAATGACTCAGAAATAAGACTATTCGCAGACGACTAGGTGTGCTGCCGGGAAATTAGAGTTGCAGAGGACTAACGTAAACTTCGGAACCAAATGGATAGACTAGGATGTTGGGCATGAAAATGAGGCATGACATCATGCGAACAAGTCCGTGAAATGAACACCCCTTGCTTTATATAGGGAAAACTGGAATTTAAGGGGATATACATACTTTTTATTAACCCGCTATAAGACATAGCTTGTGGGTACACGTTACAACCGCGTCCTTGAGACGGTTCTAACGAGCACCCACAACCGATGTGAAAAATACACTATGTCGAACGGGTGTGTTACCGGAATGCGTTTTCAGGCCGTTTAATGCAATACATTGAGCAGATAACTAGGCAGAGAACCAATAAAATTGAGGGTTCGTGCATTAGAACTCCTTAAGTATCATTTCACATGATTCTTGGACACCCAGAAATTCGAGGGCGAATTTCAATGTGGAGGGGGAGAATGTTATAGGGTATAGGTATATAGCACACATGTACTGCCTTTCGGTACAAGCCGGCTTTTATAGCAACGTGGTAGATTTGCTTATCAATCGGCGGCCCGGGTTCGAACCCCGGGATGGGCCAAAGTTGTGCAGCAGTTTTGTCACCTGTTACACAATGTCAGTAAAAATGTCATTAATGTCCGCGAAGAACAAAACTGGACCGAAAACGGCACCTCGTGGGACACCATACAAAACTTGGGCCCATTCCTAAGTTTCACTGTTAGGTTCGGCAATAGTATACATGGTGTTGGGGTCATCTGGATGACCAGCATCGCTAAACTCAAACACAGCTATAATGTATTTATCTGAAATAAAGAATATAAGACTCTTACTTGGGCAACTTACGACATGACTGTCGAAACACATGATTCTCGGATTCCCAGAAACTCGAGGGCGAATTTCAATGTGGAGAGGGAGAACGTTATAGGGTAAAGGTATATAACACACTTGTAATGCCTTTCGGTACAAGCCGGCTTTTATAGCAACGTGGTAGATTTGCTTATCAATCCGGCGGCCCGGGCTCGAACCCCGGCCGGGCCAAAGTTGTGTAGCATTTTTGTCACCTGTTACACAATGTCAGTAAAAGAATAAAGAATATAAGACTCTAACTTTGGTATACTTACGACATGAATGTCGTAACAATGGAGAGAAGCACAGTGGTAAAAAAGGAAAAAAATCGCCTATGGTTAGATTCGAACCTGGGACGATCGGGTAAAATCAACTGCTCTAAGCAAACCAAAGAAAATACTAAAAATAATAACCTCGTTTACCAAATGGGGACAGCTCCCCATCAGGGAGCAAATTCTTTCCTGTAAGTGCGGTCCCCGTGGCAGAGGAGGAAAGTATGCTAGATAATAAATAGTGTTGCGTACATCCTAGGCAAATGCAGTTTCTTCTTCTTCTTCTTCTTCTTCTTCTTCTTCTTCTTCTTTTTCTTCTTTTTCTTCTTCTTCTTCATCATCTTCATCATCATCATCATTTTCTTCTTTTTTTTTCTTCTTCTTTTTCTTCTTCCTCTTCTTCTCTCTGCTTCTTTTTTCTTCCTCTTCTTCTTTTTCTACTTTTTTCTTCTTCTTTTTCATCTTCTTCTTCTCTTTCTTCTTCTTTTTTTTCTTTTTCTTCTAATTTTTCTTCTTATTCTCCTTCCTCTTCTTTTTCTTCTTCTTTTTTTCTTCTACGTCTATTTTTACGTTTGTAATGTGTACGCAAGAGCTACGCTGACAAAGGTAAGGTTCCATGAACTTAACAGAGTGAAATCTACTTTGAGACTGATGTAATACCATTAAGTTCTTTTGTGTAAATTTCTCAAGCAGTTTTTTGACATTTACCTGATGCTTTGTCTCTGGTCGGGCCCATTGAAGTCTAAATGTTACTTTTCTTTTGCTCCGGCATTTCTGTTGTTTCTTGCTGTCGAGTCCTCACCGTTGTTTCATCTCTGTGGTTGTTTGATTTTTGTGTTCACGGAGATGTTGCACTGATGAGTAAGGAGGTCTTCGTGTGGACTGAACAAATTGCACGACCCGCAGAAAAAGCAACCGACTGAAGTCGGTTTTTTCTAAGAGTGCCCTAAAATCACCGTGTCATTCTGTCAGTCTGTCAGTCTGTCATTCTGTCATTCTGTCTGTCCGTCCGTAACCCGTTTGTGAAAATTGGTGATAGTGACTTAACCGCTTGGAATATTTAAACAATTTTTGGCATACTGATAGACATCAATGAGATCTAACCAATGAACTTACGAAATATTACATTCCATTTAGTATAGCCTCGCCGAGGCGAAAAAGGTGAAAATTTTCGAACATTTTTGAACTGCTTCTCCTCGGAAACTGTTGGGCCGATTGAAGTCAAATTTCATATGGAGCCTCTATGGGAAGGTGGAAACCAAAATTTGCTCATGGGGTCAAGGTCACATGACCAAAATGGCCGCCAAGCCATATATGGTTTGTCTGTCTGTCCGTCCGTAACCCGTAAGTGAAAATTGGTGATAGTGACTTAACCGCTTGGAATATTTAAACAATTTTGGCATACTGATAGATATCAATGAGATCTAACCAATGAACTTGCAAAATATTACATTCAATTTAGTATAGCCTCGCTGAGGCGAAAAATGTGAAAATTTTCGAACTGCTTCTCCTCGGAAACCGTTGAGCCGATTGAAGTCAAATTTCATATGGAGCCTCTATGGGATAGGGAAACCAAAATTTGCTCATGGGGTCCAGGTCACATGACCAAAATGGCCGCCAAGCCATATATGGTAAAAACCCTTCAAAAATAGTCTTCTCCAGAACCACTGGGCAGATTTCCACGAAACCTAATGAATAGCATCTGGGATGTAGGCCTATCATAAATTGCTAAAATGGTGACCCTGGGTTGACCTTGACCTTCTTTGGGTCCGTCCGTAACCTGTTTGTGAAAATTGGTGATAGTGACTTAACCGCTTGGAATATTTAAACAATTTTTGGCATACTGATAGATATCAATGAGATCTAACCAATGAACTTGTGAAATATTACATTCCATTTAGTATAGCGTCGCCGAGGCGAAAAATGTGTTGTCTGTCTTGTCTGTCCGTCCGTAACCCGTTTGTGAAAATTGGTGATAGTGACTTAACCGCTTGGAATATTTAAACAATTTTTGGCATACTGATAGATATCAATGAGATCTAACCAATGAACTTGTGAAATATTACATTCCATTTAGACTAGCTTCGCCGAGGCGAAAAATGTGAAAATTTTCGAACTGCTTCTCCTCGGAAACCGTTGGGCCGATTGAAATCAAATTTCATATGGAGCCTCTATGGGATGGGGGAAACCAAAAATTGCTCATGGGGTCCAGGACACATGACCAAAATGGCCGCCAAGCCATATATGGTCTGTCTATCTGTCCGTCCGTAACCCGTTTGTGAAAATTGGTGATAGTGACTTAACCGCTTGGAATATTTAAACAATTTTTGGCATACTGATAAATATCAATGAGATCTTATCAATGAACTTGTGAAATATTACATTCCATTTAGTACAGCCTCGCCGAGGCGAAAAATGTGAAAATTTTCGAACTGCTTCTCCTCGGAAATCGTTGGGCCGATTGAAGTCAAATTTCATATGGAGCCTCTACGGGATGGGGGAAACCAAAATTTCCTCATGGGGTCCAGGTCACATGACCAAAATGGCCGCCAAGCAATATTTGGTAAAAACCCTTCAAAAATAGTCTTCTCCAGAACCACTGTGCAGATTTCCACAAAACTTGATAAATAGCATCTGGAACGTAGGCCCATCATAAATTGCTAAAATGGTGACCCTGGGTTGACCTTGACCTTCTTTGTGCCTAGGTCAAACTTTGATTATTTGTCTTAATCGCGACGGAAGTAAGAGCGAGGACTGTCGCCACGTAAAATCGATTAAGCCCCCCCCCCCCCCCCCCCAGTGGAATTCGTTTCCGCTGACCGTTCCAATGCGGTTCTTCTGTCGCGGTTTATTTTTGTAATGGTTTGTCTTTAGGTGTTTGTGTCGCTCATATTATTTTATTTTGGATAGCCTTGTGGCCATTTTGTGGGAAAGTAACTGTCATTTTGGCTTTCCGCTACTTGTGTTTCCGATGGGGCCTGTTGCTTCATGTTTGTCTTCTTTCCCTTTGGTGTCTCTGATTGGAGCTGTAAGTTATTTGTATCGATTCCTGATCATTGCCTCTACTTCTATTTTGACAATGTGGGTAATATAGATATAGGGCGATAGTTATTTATTTATTACTTTGCATACCATCTTTGTACATGGGATTTACCTTGGCCTGTTTCCAACTTTCGGGGAAATAACCATTGAAATGCATGTCTGTACAATATAAGTAATAGCTTGTCTAACTGTTGGTTTTCTTTTGCTCCAGCAATTCTGTTATTGTATGCTGTCGAGTCTTCAACCTCGTTTCATCTCTGCAGTTTTTTTATTTGTATGTTCTCGGAGATGTTACACTGATGAGTTAGGAAGCCTTCATGCGGACTAAAGAAAATGACTGTATACGGAGACAGAGGTAAGGGCGAGTATTGTGGCCATGTAAAATCGATTTAAGCTCCCCCCCCCCACCCCCCCCCCCCCCCAGTGGAATTCTTTCCACTGACTGACCGTTCCAAGGCGGTTCTTCTGTGGCGGTTTATTTATGTTGTTGTTTGTTACTTACTGTGTGTATCACTTGTGTCTTTTTATTTTGGATGGCCATTTGGCCATTTTGTGGGAAAGTAACTGTCCTTATGGCCTTCCTTTGTTTAGGTTTCCAGTATGGTCTGGTCGCTTCATGTTTGTGTTTCTTTCCCTTTGGTGTCTTTGATGGGTGGAGTAAGTTAATTGTAACGATTCCTGATCTTTGTTTTACTTCTTCTTTGTAATAACAGATGAAGAAAGCTTCAGTAATCTTGGACCAATACCATCTAACCCAGTAGACTTAGAAACATCAAGGGTTGACAAAAAAATGAAAATAAAGCTTTCGGTGATATAAGGTAATTCAGAATAAACACCAGTGCTTCAGCTGAAGTGCACGACCCGCCGGATGCTTTTAGCTTTATGAGTTTTACCATATATGGGTATGGCGGCCATTTTGGTCATGTGACCTGGACCTAAAACGGTTCCCCAATAAATGCGCCTTATCGTAAGGAGCAAAAATATATCTTAGTCTAAAGTACTGTATTCTGAATCGTTTGCAGGATAAAATGCATTCTCACTTTTCCAATACAAAAGCATATGTGTCAAAGTTTGACCTAGGCACAAAGAAGGTCAAGGTCAACCCAGGATCACCATTTTAGCAATTTATGATGGGCCTTCGTCCCAATGCTATTAATCAAGTTTCGTGGAAATCCGCCCAGTGGTTCTGGAGAATACTATTTTTGAAGGGTTTTTACCATATATGGCTTGGCGGCCATTTTGGTCATGTGACCTGGACCCCATGAGCAAATTTTGGTTTCCCCCCATCCCATAGAGGCTCCATATGAAATTTGACTTCAATCGGCCCAACGGTTTCCGAGGAGAAGCAGTTCAAAAATTTTCATATTTTTCGCCTTGGCGAGGCTTTACTACATGGAATGTAATATTTCAAGTTCATTGGTAAGATCTCATTGATATCTATCAGTATGCCAAAAATTGTTTAAATATTCCAAGCGGTTAAGTCACTATCATCGATTTTCACAAACGGGTTACGGTCGGACAGACAGACCATATATGGCTTGGCGGCCAGTTTGGTCAAGTGACCTGGAC